>CM037585.1:178855337-180055337 GCA_021018995.1 Chloranthus sessilifolius | reverse complement strand
CCAAATGTTTTGAGTGTCCTCTGATCATTTATGGACAAGTTTCCATCTTACTCAATCCCCTTGATAGTTTCCACATGGACCCCACCTGCTTGGAATGCATGGATCCACCATGCACATTCCAACATATCCCTGGGCGTTATATATATATATATATGACATTCCTCCCATAGTCACTGATTGCCAAAATCTCTCTCGTGCTTTCCTTCGGCCAAGGAAATTCTTGCCGTGGTTAAATTGCTCAATAGTGACAGCGCTCCTAGCCCTGATGGCTATTTGGGGAGTTTCTTTGTTGCTGCCTGGGATATCCTTAAAGATGGCTTAATGGCTGCTATATTAATTTTCTTCTCTGAAGGTATACCCTCAAAAGCTATCAACTCGAACCTCATTGCTCTCATACCTAAAATGGAACTGCCAGGTTCTCTCTCTGACTTCAGACTTATCAGTTTGTGCAATTTCATTTTAAAAATAATTTCAAAACTGATATCCACGAGGTTGGCGAAAGTTCTTCGTCTCATATTTTAGGGAACAAGGACCTTTTGTAGCAGGTTGCAACAGCTACGATATTTTGATTATGGTTTATGAAATGGTTTGTGATCTGGAAAAGAAAATTTCAGACAGTAACTTGGTTCTGAAAATTGACATGTCCAAGGCTTTTGCTTGCGTGGAGTGGTCGTTGCTCTCGGAAATTCTGAAAAGATATGGCTTCTCTAGTGTTTCATGAAACTTGCCTATGGATGCTTCTCTTCTTTCTGTTTTTTTGGTACTCGTCAAAAGAACTCTTTACTGGTACTTCAAAAGCATCAGTGGTCTTTGACAAGGAGATTTTCTATCCCCTTATCTTTTTATCATAGCTGAAGAGGTGCTTAGCAGGGGTTTATCTCTCATGGCTGCCGAGAGGAAATTGAAAGGTTTTACTCTAACTGCAACTGCCTTAGTCCTACCCATCTTTTCGCTGATGACTTTTTTATTTTCACAAAAAGCACTAAGAAGTCCCCCCATAATCTCAAATCTTTCTGTGATTATGAGAAAGCCTCTGGTCAATTCCTCAACCTCTCGAAGAGTAGCTTTTTTGTCAGTCCCAAAGTACTTCCTAGAAAAGTCAACATGATTAGGGAGATCCTCGGATTTAGAAAAGATTCTCTTCCGGACAATTACCTTCGAGTCCCTTTATTCTCTGGAAGGCTAAAAGAGATTCGGGCAGAATCTGGTTGACAAAATTAATAAGAGAATAGCCGGATGGAAATCGAAGCTTCTCTTTGAACGAAATCGACTTACCTTCTCAAGCATGTCCTCAATAGCATCCCCTTGCAACTTCTGTCGGTCTTTACCTTTTCTAAAATATGTCATCAAAGAACTCAACATAACTGTCGCCAACTATTTTTGAGGTGGATCGGAAGGCAGGCACAAATCTCACTGGATTAGTTAGACATCATCATGAAGTCGTTGAATGAAGGTGGATTAGGGGTATGAAAACTTGAAGACATCCATCAAACGGGAATTATAATTGTGACGGAAGCTCATTCCGGAAGGTAGTCTATGAACAAGGCACTTACATAACAAATATCTCAAAAGGAGTTGTTATTGGAACGTGAAATCCAACTCTGCTTCCTCCAAATTGTTGAAATTGTTGGGTCCTTGCCTGCGAACAACCTATGACAATGCTTTATGGAGAGTGGACACTGGAGATAGCACCTTTCTTCTACAACACTAGTTTATTCTTTCCGAACCTTTTGTCTAAAGATACTCTTATTCCAGATGTCATGGTGATTGATGATGACTGAAATAAGAATTTGCTTGTCGAGCGCTATGGCAACAAATCGGCTGCTGAAACCACCAGAATATTAATTCGAAAAGACACCTCTGATCATGTTCTGTGGACTCCCACCTCAGCTTGGAAGCTATTTCAAACAAAAGGCTCTGCAAATTAGGCTGGGGATTGGATCTGGAAATCTAAAATCCCTAAGAAAATTAAGTGCTTTGCCTGGAGGTCTATTTGTAATGGCCTATATACATGGATGAGAAGATTCAAACCAAGAAAATCTCTTTGGCCTGTATCTGCCGCCATGTCAAAAAGCTTATGAATCCGTCTCTCACATACTAATTCGCTGCAACTTTGCTCGTGGAATCTGGACTCGCTTCAGTAACAAGTTTGGAGTTAGCATATCTCACTGGTTTGGTCTCAACATTCTTAACAGATGGTGCAACATAGCTGGACAATCCCACTACCACATTCTGAGGCGCTTGATTCTAAAGATGATCTGGCTTGCTAGGAATGCTGCAAAATTTCATGGTGCTCAACAAAAGATCCAATATTGGATCAATGAAATTAATACTCTCATAAAGCCTAAGTCCAGGACTTCGAAAGCCCACGCTGAAGCTGTGAAAGACCTGAATTTAGATCTGATCCAGATCCCAGCTCCATAAGTAATGAAAGTGGATTGGTCCCCTTGCTCTGACAGAGATAATGTAAAGACCCAATTCATAGCAGGTTAGTTTTGTTTTCATTTTGATTTTAATATATGAATGAATTATATATTATATTAAGGAAAATTTAACTCTTAAAGTTCCAAGATAGTGCTTCTTTATTATATTTTCTAGTTCTATTTGGGTGTTCTTTGTTTGTGTTTGTCATTGATTATTGCTGATATGTGGTTGCGGTTACATCAAGAACCCTCTCTCTCTTATGGTGTTACGAAGCAGCGATCAGCACTCTATTTTGAAGAGTAGTCTGCGTTGATTTTGTGAATAGTCACTTTCTGAGTGTGTTCAAGTAGTTGAGAAATAAACCTCTATATATGTATTCAAGGAGATGCAAAGCAAGGAAAACACATTTAGAACGACACGACCGTGTGGTAGATTCTGAATAAGGTACTTTTTTATGTCAATTAATGTGTTTTTTGGGAAGAGTTGGTATCTGGTGTATGATCAATGGTGTTAGCCCAAGCCTGGTCTGCAAGCTTTACAAGCCCAAACCGTGGCCGGGCCTAACGGGCTGGGCTACCCAGCCCATTGCCACCCTTTAGCGTGGTGGGCAGATTTGGTGTCGGAGAAGTATCGGCTTACGAGGGAGGCTGGGTCTCTTAACGGCTCATCGCAAAGGGGTGCATCAGGCTGGTGGAAAGTGTTGGGAAGGTTAGATCAAAATTCCAAAGTACTATCCATTTTGTTGTAGGGGGAGTCTCTAAAATCAAATTTTGGGTGGATCAGTGGATAGATGAGGGTGCGCTGGTTGACTTATTCCCAGGTTTATTTCAGATTGCAGGTAGTAAACTAGCATGGGCAAGTGATCGCTTGTCTTCAAAGAATTGGGGGCTCTTAGGTGATGCAATTTAGGAGAAGGTTTCACAATTTTGAGGAGGGGCACTTTAGGGTGCTTCTTAATCTGTTAATTGGATACCGGGTTTCCTCCAGTAAGCAAGATCTCGGAGATGGAAGGGTAATAAAATGGCCAGTTTCTTAGTTGCGAGCTGCTACAAACTTTTTTCCCGGAGACCGCTTGTGGCAACATTGGACGATCATGAGGAAAATCCGTATTCCTTCCAACGTTAAGTCTTTTATTTGGTGTGTGACTTGGGGAATTTTTTTTTACCATCGATCAATCTATTAAAAGAGGGAATGTGATCACCAACAGATGTGCCTTATGCAAGCAACACAGACAATCAGTTAACCATGTGCTTCTGTAATGCCCGGTGTCCGCCAGTATATGGAACAAAATTTGTTGTCTGATTAGCCTTAAGTGGTGCATGCAGCGTGGTCAGTTGAATAGGTATTAGCAGGGTGGGGCTTGGTCTGTTTTTCAGTGGCAGGACATTAGCTGCGTATTTCAACAAGCCCTTGTGCCGATGAATTCATCAGCAAAGATTTTAGAATTCCTCCTTTTCCAAATGAAACAAATGGCGGTGCCAAAAGCAGTAGAAATAAGAGAGGTTCTTCTCGTCTTACCTTCAGCCTCTCCCATGCAAGAGGTTAGTTCATCAATAATAGAGTTGATGGGAAGATTCGGCAGGCCTAGTCTTGTACGCCAAAGCCAGCTGGAATAACTACAGCTGAAGAAAAAATGATCTACATCTTCTGTGTGAGGCCAGCAAAGGACACATCTGGAGGGAATAATTGGCTCTTTCTCTCAACAAAAAGAAAGGGGTTGTGGTCCAAAATTGTATGAACCATTCGCTGGGCTGTTGGGAGCCGAGATTAAGGCATGATTTGAGGGATTGTGAATTGAAGGAATTCACGGATCTGCCGAGCAGGTTGTTGTTGGCTCGTGGATCTACCACGCCGGAGGATAAAAGTATCTGCAGCTATAGGAGTGATGGTCCTTTCTCTGTTAAATCTGTCTATGAGAAGCATTTTTAGTTTGGAATGATGACAAATGAGCACCTTTGTATAGATTATGCTATGACCCTTCAGTTATTAAGGAAGGTGGCAAGTGGCTTTGAGCAATTCTAAGTCATCAAAATAATAGGTTATATGTTGAACTAAAGTCAGCCCAAAAATCACACTCATTAGAGGATCTGAACCATCTGATTTATGCTTTCTAAAATGAAAGATTGAAGATATTTTTATAATGGGTCGAATTAAAGTGTACCAATAGGCTGATTAGATTCTTCTATTAGGCATTATTTTTTAGCTTACATGTTTCAATTATGAGCTGCTAGTTTGAACTTGGATTCATCAAACATATGCACCACGTGGCATGGAGGTGGACGGTCATAATGAGTGGACAGCTTATAGTTATTTTCCATGGGAAGCACCCTTTTTCGCTAAGTGTCATGTATTATTTATGGGATAATTGCTCCTGCCCAATATTTAAACACCAAAATACCGTTTAAATTATCTTGTATTTTTAAAATGAGACTTTTTATCTTACACCATTGAACTGTGAATATCATTATGCCATGTGGCGCACATCTGTGCTCAATCTAAATTGTCTAAGTGACAATCTATCAATGGAACATGTCTCGGCCCAAAGAAACATGCTTATAAGTGGATATAAAACCATCCGATTAGTGAACTTTAATATCAGTTATTAAAACTAGAAACATCTGCTAATATTATAGTCCGCATATCAGATTGGTTAAATCTCCCTAAAAGACCATTTTTAGGCCTGTTGCATTTCATTCTATGATCTATCACTTTGACAGCATGGATCACCCACATCTTAAACCATTGATGGAGTAAGATATACAATATGATCAAAGATGAATGCCACCTTGCCAAAATGTGTGCTTATCATGGAAATATCCATGGAAAGCTATCGTGGGAGTCGGTCCCTTGACTATATATTCTGATTAGGGGCATGTATCACCTAAGATTGCAATCAAATGGTTATAAAACTGACGGGTCACCAACCCGGTGGTACGCTGAAACCAGTCATTTCTGATAATTATTATATCTAGCTTGGGCCCATTTTCTATGGTGGGCCTAAAATTACTATATCAAGCTTTGGTCCATTTGCTATGTTGGGCCTATAAAAGGGGTCCAAATGGTCATTGCGAACTACGCCAAATATTTAAGACATATTTTGCGGTTGAGTTATTTACTTAATTATCCCAAACATGCTGGTGGTGATGGATTAGCTTTTTTAAAAAGTCTTATTTAAATTTTCAAGGGCCAAACCGAATGAAGTTAATTACTTAATTATACTAAATTAGAATACTTTTTCTGAGGACAGAAAAGCTGATGTAGACATAAAGTTAGTGCATCTACTGCCATACAATGCCCTAGATGAACAGTGTTGGGTTCCAAAATATTAGTGTACCATCGTGCCTATATGCAAAATTAGAAAGGGCACCTGTTTTCACAACCAAAGAATCTTGCATTGTCCGTGCAAAAATTGTTGATTGCTTTGAATCAGGTGATAGGGTCATTTTTCATCTTGATCTTCCACATAAAAGATTTTGAGATCATGCTCATATCATTAAATAGTCAGTTGTTGATTCTATGTGGCACAAACATTGTTGATTGCTTTGAACTAGGTGGTAGGGGTTATTTTTTATACCATCAAAGGATCAAATGTTGATTCTATGTGGCACACACTCCAAAAAGTGATTGATCATAAGCAAATTATCACATGTGGTTCTCAAGTCACTTTTGGGGATGTGTGTCATATGAAATTAATATTTGACCGTCTGATAATACACTCATGATCTCAATATATGTGTGAGAGATTGGGAAGAAAAAATATCTTGTCTGATTGAAAGCAGTCAACAAATTTTGCACATGAAAATCTTGGTGGCAATTCATGAATCTCTGGTTGCAAAAATAGTTACCAAATAAGAAACTCATGAAATGTAGAATTAGTAGGCGCGTACGTTGTATGGTTATGATGCTAATGAAGCACAATTTTTTAAAAGTCTGTCAAACATAAAACGTTCTTATAAAGTTCTACAAACCAACTAAATTTGAAATGGAATATAGGCTTTTTTAACTTTTAAGAAAGATGTTTCGATTAAAGAGTTCGATCATTTTACATGCTCACTGCCACACCGCATGTGCACCATTTACTATAATCATGGTATCCAGTATCGGCCGGTAGGTCTATACTTATTGCGTATCGGCTGTTACCTCCTTTATTTATTTTTATTGTTTTCCTAATAAAGTTGTATGAGTATCAGCTGATATGTATTGATCCTCAATAATGAACTGATACCTGAGTTGATACCTTGACTATGACCACGAGAGACAAGTAGGTATTAATGCGTTTATTTAAGTATCAGGACTTAACAAAGAATTAATTATACTTATGCCCCTATTTTATCTACTACAAGAATATATATATATATATATTAGGTCATGCTGCATATGCTCCCACTTTTTCCTAACTCAATTGGGCAACAGAAATCGACATAAAGGAGGTTGGAAGAGCGGGCTTGTAGTTATTTTGATAAGCGTAATTTTAAGGGCGTTGGAGAGGACTTTGCCCTTCTAATGAAAACTAGGCAACCATCTCCATCGGTGATGTTTTTGAGAAAGGGATTTCAGAGATTTGTTTTTTAGGAATGCGAGTGCCAAATAGGAATCCCGAAGTAGTTAAAAGGCCTCTTCCCCACTTATCACAATGAAAACTAGGCAACCATCTCCATCGATTGCAGAGTCACCACTTTAATGAGAGTAGATTTCTCAAGAGTTACGACCCGAGATAGCCTTGAAGGACTTCACAACTTCTTGGTATTAAAGAGCTCTTCAATCTTAAAGTTAAATATAATGATCAAATCATCTGCATATTGAAGATGAGTTATTTCAACACTTGTTGCCAAATGGATGAAATGCATGAGCGCTCTAATTTTGTCCAAGAGAGAAGCAATTATTGACCGTTTCTCAAAGAAATCTCCAACTCTCTTTAATTTAAGGAGTTCTTGAAGTGATTTACTCTTAGTCTCTATCACTTTTGTAGTTATGAGAACTACCTATGAAGTTGAAAGTTGTGGAAGCTATCCATGATATTGAAAGTTATGAGAACTACCCATGAAGTTGGAAGTTGTGAAAACTACCCATGATATCTAATGTTGGAAGTTGTGGAAACTACTCATGTTGTGGGACATATAGCCACTAAGGCTTGATGGAAAATTTGGCTATAAATATTAAGGTTTGGTTCCCAAACTCGCACACTCAAGCCCCTTCAGTTTACACCATCTAACTAGAGTGAGTAGAGTTTGAAAGTGCCAAAACCATGAGTGATAAAGAGAGACAGAAATAGTGAGAAAGTCTGAGAAAGCATTAATGACTGGAAGTATAGTTTCTTATATATTTCAGTTTTGATTCTTATTAAGTGTTTAATTCCACATTATAAAATTATTTTGGTCTAACAGCAACCCCATAATATAGAGGAATGGGGGAGAGGGGATTCCCTTGGCACAACCACCAATGGATTTTGAAAAACCTTCTAGTGTGCCATTAATTAAGAGAAGTTCCAAACAAAAGAATGAAAAAAAAAAAACCTATAATCGAAGATCTCCATCGTTTTCATTTGGTAGTCCAAAACCCCCAATCTAAACAAACACAGGCCTTTTCAAAATCAACCTTGAGCTGAAACCCCAACTTTTTTCTCCTTCTTAAATTTAGTTCTGACAATTACTCCATTGGTAATCATGGGAAGGCGGGTGGAGGGAGTATAATTGCTAATTCTTCAAGTGCCATCCTTGAATTATTAAAAGAAATCGGCAAGACTACAATCCAACTTCAGGCAATGGTCAGGTCCAACTTGTTGAACCTGATTTCCTTTTTGTATACTCTAACTTTTCCTTTTTGTATCCTTTTGCCGGGTTGGGTGGTGTTGAGTCTTGCTCAACATTGCTCTTTTTCTTCTTTTTTTATAAATAAATTTTAATGTGCATTGAAAAGATAAAAAATCATTTTTTCAAGAGCATTATTGTAAACCGAAAATTATGGACAGTGCAAATCTCCCATGGTTTGTATGGTTGCTTTAAGCAAATGTTATGTTGTAATTTATCCCCTGAAATGATTGGCCAGGTGGATTACCAGTCTCTTATATAACATTTAGATTTAATAAAAGGTAATTAATGTGGGTGCTAGCGGTGATAAGTGGACCAATCTCAAACCAAAAGTTTCATAATTTTGTAATATTAATTTCTATTTAGTTTTATTTGGAGTTATGCCTATTTTTCCAGAATTTTCCCTATCAATTTCTATTAATATCAATTTTATTTTAAATAATGAGACTTTTGGGTAGAGGTCATGGACAATCAGGTTGGCCCAGAAATCATGGGTAATCAATCAGTGACTGAGAGGGGCCCTATATATCTGTACAATTTTCTTGATTGATAAACTGGTCAGGGTTAGGAAAGAATTTAGGGGTGGATTTGAGATAATTAACCCAATTTAAAGCCCAACGGGGGGCCTAAGATGTGATATGATGATGATGACCACCACGATGGTTCACCCTTTTAGGTTTTGGAATCTGTCACAAAATTCTCTGAATCACCTATTGAACTTTTCTCTGAATATTTGTTTGATTTGTCGGTTCTCCAAATTTTTCTTAATCTTTTTCGAATTTGACAAAAATTTCAAAATTTTTCATTTTGATTTATGCTTTAATGATACTTCGTATTTTTATTATTATTTCCTTTTATGATTGTAAATTGTTATTGTAAATGGATTATTTCCTACACTTATTTTATTATTTAGAATTAAAACGAGTTGAGATCCCACCAAATGATTATCGAATTCTATATTAGTTACTATATTTGTCAATTGAATACGTGGAGCGGCCCACCATAGGACAATTGGCCATCAGTTTAGCAAAGTGGGCATTCGGTAATGGCTCAAAATATCTTTGTTTAATTATTCATTCTAATCGTCTCTCTAACATGTATGCACGTATAATAATCCCTGCCAAAATACCTTGTAAACACTTGCCCGGTTGCCTATTGGCTAGGGCCCGACACAACCCGCTAATTAACCGGGTCGGTACATAAAATTTGCTTCTTGGGTCGGATTAGGTGGGGTCAGTTTGACCGGCCCAATATTTTTTTGTTAAAAAAAAAAAAAATAGAAGGTTTTTTAATGGTTCGGGTTTTCGAATTGGCAGCCTGGTCCGATTGGGTTGGCTTGAGTGAACTATCAGGTCGGGTTGGGTCGTTTAAATGCAGATTTCTTATCGGGCAGTCAAAGTTTGACCCAACCCGTGACAGCCCTAAAAAGGAAGTATGGTTAACTCCTTGATTATATTTCTTTATTCTCCCAAAATTTTGCAATTGAGTTTTCAAACTTCAACAACAAAATCAGTGTTGTAGAAATAGTCCTTTTTTTAGAAGGTCGTTGATCGATTTTGTCCATGTTATGGCACCCGAATGAATGACTCGGATGTAGAGTTCAACTTTACAACTCAAGTGCCGGTCTTACTCTCAGTCCAATCGCTTTGGGATCACTACACTTGAGAGTAAATCTTGTGTCCCATGACACATGGTCTCGAGTTGCACCACATCTTCTAAGGGTATACCAACCCCTCTAGGATTGTAAAAAAAAAAATTACTTTTTCAACCTTTATTTCACGAAAAAAGTCAGGCTTGCTCGAGTCCGGCAAGGCCCGAACCCTGTTTGGGTCAAGTTTAGGCTTAAATAAAAAGCGAGCCTGACCCAAATCTCTATTTGAGCCAGGTTCGGGAAACATGCACATGATCATGCATGCAACAAGTACCACTTGCATGATTGTGCTGGAAGCCAATGCAAGGCCATCAAATGAGCATAAATACGGCCGACACAGGCGTAAGTACGGAATTATGCTATAGTGCACTGCACCGTTACGGTGATTGCATCACCTTAAAACGAAACGATCCAATGGTGACATATCAGCGGGCCCATCTAAAGATTACTAAATCTCCATCTTAGTAGCACTATATGGTACGAGGGTGTGGCCCACCAAGCCACACACATAACACAACTTACACAACAAGCAGTGCACGCCTTATTGACATGGCAAACACTTTAGATGGTATTTTGTATGAATAAAAAGCTAGAGAAAAGCTGTTAGTTGGTGTGTCATGTTGATGAATGATTCCATAAACAAGATATTTGTTGCATCAGCTTAGGAGGTACAAGTCCCACAGATGTGCCTTCTCTCTCTCGATCTCTCTCTCTCTCTTTCTTTCCATGTGGAATCTTTCCTTTGTAGTCTTGTATTGTGTTGGGCTCTCAAATGAAACCCGTGAACCCCTTTCATTTGTCTTTTATTATTTTATCTCTCTCTCTCTCGTTCATGTAGCCAACAACTAGAAAGTCATTTCACTTTTATCTGTAAACAAGGAAGAGAAGCACTTTACAATTATGCTCTCAACAAACTATACTTTCTTTAACCAAAACTTCCTTTTGTAATTCCATTTAATTACTACGATATCTACACTTTATGCTTCCCTCCAGAATTATGTAATGGTGACCACCACTGTCCTTTTCGCACGTGTCAACTACCAATCACCATCGGCACATGCATGAGGCAGGCATACCACATGGCGTATAGTTGATTGGATTTTTGTCTTCTTTTTTCTTTATTGAAAAGGACACTGTTATATTATAGGCAGATTTTTTGCAAGCAAAGTGTGAAAAAAATGAAGCGCCTAAATGGATTTACACCTTGTCATCTTAATGATATTTTTTCGAGATGTCTTTCGTAGGTGACGATAAGCCCCTTTATATAGGTGCGTAAGAGATCTTCTAATGTTCGAAATCCTTTACGTTATGAAAAAATCATTTTCTCTTATTAATCTGGAGTATATCGAAAATGTCATGAGTAAACGAGACTCTGTTTCCCATTAACATAACGCACAACAACTACATAGGTAAAATTCTGTTACCCACTACGTGAGTGCATAATGGCTACATAGCCACACGTGCCAACATCTCTCACTTATCCATGAAAGTCGTTATATATATATATATATATATATATATATATATATATATATATATATATATATATATATATATATATTTCTCTTATTATTTTTAATGCACATTTTATAAAAATATTTTCAGTTATGAAGTTTTTCACGCTCTTGGTAGATATGCTTTTCATAATTAAAAATTTATATCATAAGATTTTTCACGCTTAAAAAACGAATATGCTCTTCATGATAAAATAGTAAGTGCTTTGTATTTCCATAATTTGGGCGTCTATATCTCATTAAGCTAATATGCTTTGAAAAAATATCCGCACTAAGACTTTTAGTCAAAGGGTCAACAATCATATTGTTTGAAGGTAAGTGACTCACAGTCACTTTACCTTTCTCAACTACATCTTGAATGTAGTGATGATGTACTTCAATATGTTTACCTTTTGAGCTATTTGACCAACTTTCAATCAATTTAATTACAACTTTATTATCACAAAATATATGCACAGGTTCATCGGCTATATCTAGTTTCATGTTAGCTATGAAGCGTTTTATCCAGACGGCTTAAATACAAGCAATATTACAAGCTACATACTCAACTTCTTGAGTATGACAGGCAACACAACCCTGTTTCTTATTAAGCCAAGAAACAACACGACTTTCAAAGAGAAAAATATGAGCTGAGGTAGATTTTCTATCATCCTTGTCTCCAGCATGATTAGCATCTGAATAGTCTTGAACCTTAAGTTCATTAGCTTGAAAACATAGTTTAAGATGCTTCGTTCCTTTTAAATATCTTAGTATTCGTTTCACTGCTTGTCAGTGCTTAAGAATTGAGTTACTTTAGTATCTACTAATCACACTTATTGCAAAATTAAGATCATGTTTAGTACACATAATAACATACATCAATCTTCTAACAGCTTGAGCATAAGGAACATTCAATTTATTTTGACCATCTGATGGACTATGATTTTTACTTAATTTAAACCCTATTTCTATGAGAGTTGATACATGATGAGAGTTGTCCATATTAAATCATTTTAAAATGGTCTCTATGTATCTTTCTTGGCTTAGGTATAATATTTTAGCTTCTCTATCTCTAATTATTTTTATACCTAAAACAAATAATGTCTCTCCCATATTTTTCATTTCAAATTGAGAATTCAACCAGAATTTGATTTTCTCAATCATTTTAAAATCATTTCCTGTTATAAGAATGTCATCTACGTATAAAGATAATATTGTAAAAGTATTTTCACTTTTCAATATATATACACAATGATCAAATTGATTAACTACATATCCCATTTTAAGGATTACATTATGAGAGGTCAGGTACCACTGAAGTGAGGACTGTTTTAACCCGTATAAGAATCTTTTCTACTTATACGCCATATCCTCATGCCCTTCAATCTCGAAGCCTTCAAGTTGTTTCATATAAATAGTTTCATTTAATTCTCTATTAAGGAATACAATTTTAACGTCCATTTGGAATAGTTCTAGATCGAAATAGGCAACAATTACTAATATAATCCTTATAGATATAAATTTTGCTACAGGAGAATATGTGTCAACATAATCTATTCCCTCTTTTTGATTGAACCCCTTGACTATTAATCTAGCCTTATACTTGTCTACAGACCCATTAGATTTAAATTTCTTTTTTAATACCCACTTGCAATCTATGGGATTTCTATCATCAGACAAATCACATAGTTCTTATACTTTATTCTTTTCAATCGAATTAATTTCATCATTCATTGCATCTAACCATTCTTTGGATTCTTGTGAGTTGATCGCATCAATATAATCTAATGGATCATTCATTCTTAGATGATGTTCATATGAATATAAACATCATCTAAGAATGATGAAGGAGCTCTAGTTCTTTTTTGTCCACTTATGCGAGGAGGTTGTATTGATTCATCAATGGTATTAAATCCTATAAGTCGGTTGATTTTCATCATTTATTATTGTTAAAGGATCATCAAAAGAGGTGAATGTATTCTCATCTTTGAGGTTTTCAAGGAACTCAACGTCCCTACTTTCAATCAAACCTTTATCTTTTTGATAAAATTTATAACCCTTAGAGCTTTCAGAATAACCAATAAAGTTATATCTGATAGTTTTCACTTCTAGTTTATCTCTAAGTTGATATGAAATCAATGCATACGCCACTGATCCTCACTTTCTAAGGTAACTTAGATCATGTTTTCTACTTGTCCATAACTCATAAGGAGTCGAATGTATTATTTTAGTTGGGATTCTATTGAGGATATACATAGCGGTATTTAATGCTTCTCCTCAAAAAATTTTAGGCAAATCAGCATGAGACATCATTGACCTTGTCATGTCCATGAGGGTCCTATTATGCTTCTCGGCTACACCATTTTGTTGTGGTGTATAAGCCATCGTTGTTTGACATTTGATGCTATTTTTCATACAAAATGTGTTAAATTCATCTGAGGTGAAATTGTCCTCTCCTATCGGTCCTAAATACTTTTATGTTTCTACCTAGTTGATTATTGATTTCTCTTTTATTTTCTTTAAATATTTTCAATGCATCCGATTTATATCGAATTAGGTAAATGTGTCCAAACCTAGAGAAGTCGCCTATAACAGTAATAAAATATTCCATGTGCCTACGAGTTTTAATACTTAGAGGTTCACAAATGTCAAAATGAATAATATCAAACAACTCCGTTGCTTTTTTTCCTTTAGGAAAAAGTTTTCTAGTCATTTTACCAAATAGACAATATTCACAAGTTTCAAAATCTATTTTGTCTAACTTGAGAATTAATTTTTTATTAATTAATCTAATTATTTTATCCTTACTTATATGTCCTAACCTAAGATGCCATGTATAACAATCAACAATATTGACACAATCAATATAAGAAGAAGAACTTTTATTATCAATATTTTCGGTTACATAAAAAACAAACAAGTTATGCTCAGCAATCAAGTGTCCCCATGTCAAAATACGATCATGCTTTTTTATGGATACTTTAGCCGATCATAAGCGTACATCAAAACCTTTAAGAATTAAGAGGGATACAGACACAATGTTGCGCCTCATACTAGGCACAAAATAAACACCTGTGAGAAGAAAATCAATCATTCCCACATTCAGCCTACAAGTTCCTACACCCAACACTTCAGAGTAGGTGTTATTTCCCATGTAGATCATTTTCTCTCATGCCTTAATATCCTTGAAATCCTCAAATAGTGCCTTAGAGCTTGCGATTTGGTAGTTGGCACCCGAATCGATCTACCAACCTTTGATATCTTGGTCAGCAATCAGACATTCTAAGACAACATAGATGATCTGACGCCTTCTACCTTTACTGCCACTTCTACTCCTATAGTCTTTTGTTTAAATAGGGCAATCCACCTTGAAGTGTCCAGGCTTCCCACAATTGAAACAGTTTCCTTTGGGCGCAACAGGTTTAGCCTTTTGATGAAACGATTTCTTTCCTTTTCCTTTAAAATTTTTATAGAAAATTTTAAATTTTTCCTTGGATTTATTTTGATTTTGAAATTTACGTGGATCTTGAATTACCATTAGTTCACACTTTTGTTTTGATTCAAGTGTTCCTATTTAAGGGCTAATTTCAAAGGAAAGTCTATCATATTTAAAGCAATACCATTCAATCTTAAGGCGATGGTGACCATAGACCATGAGGGAGGTAGGCTGCTAAGGATGTTTGAAATTTGCATTCTTTCATTAATTGGGTTGCCTACAGTAGCAACGTCTTGAGCCATTACCGTCATTTTATTGACATACTCAACAATGTTTTCTCCTTCTTTCATTTTATAAGAATTGTATTGTTGAAAGTGTAATTGGATGTGGGCTTCAGACACGTTATCATATTTTTGGGCAATGACTTCCATCATAATTTTAGTGGTATCATAAATTTCAAAGACTTTTATCAAATCACTTTGCATAAAAGCTTAAATTGAGGTTTTTGCAATCAAATCATCTTGCACAAATTTATCAAACCTATTTCTATCTTCTCTTGATGGTCTATCACTGAGAACAGGGGGGTCAGATTTCAGCACATAGTATGCGCTCGTGGATTAGAAGGTATTCAATTTTATATTTCCACATATCATAATTTAGGCTGTTTAATTTTTCAATTTTGTAGAATTTGTGAACAACTATATCATGTGTCATTTTATATCAAAAGCAAATCTAAATCGTTTATGTTGATCTTCGACTAATAAATTAAAACATGAGGGTTAGAGAAGGCTGACCAGAGTGCGCTCCAAACAGATTACCGATCGAGTGTGAGAATGATATTTTTTGATCCAACGGTGTAACAATCTCTGAATATTGAATCAGTGATGTAGGTAGATGCGCCTCAGCAACAGGAGTCCACAGGTTCAAGCGGATCGAAAATCCGTGTTGTATAGTCAAAGATATCGCCCAAAAACAGATCACTAATATCACAATATGATGTTTGTGATTTATACCATGTACCATACACAAATAATGCGCAAAACGCCTTTGCATAAAAGAGCGATTTGGATGGTTGCTTTGAAGGCTTGGCTCGGCTCAGCTCGGCTTGAGTGGATTGGTTTCATTGTATCAATTTTGCAACGACATTTAGAAGAATAATTATAAATGCTTTTAATGTCTCTCACTAAAGTGGGAACCTTCTAGCAATCTCTGTACATATGAAATGCATTAAAATGCCTTCAACATATGCATGATATTTTGCCTTTTTTTTTAAAGTTCGCCCCCATTGAAGATCTTCTTCTTCAAAAGTTATTTCTGCAACTTAACGAAGAGCCTTTAGAGAAAGTGGGTCACCGACTTTTTATGGTGTCGAGATCGGATGATTATGGATGATGATGCAATCGGTGTAGATCGGATGGTGAGAAAATAGCCAAAAATTCACAAATCTGACTGAAAATCGGACGATAGACTCACGCTCTTTCGGACTAGAACCTTAATCTGGCGCCTTAAACTAACTCGGCTAGCTTTGATACTAGTGAAAGAATGAAGCGCCTAAATAAAGCGCATAAACGGATGTACACCTTGCCACCTTAATGATATCTTTTTGAAATGTCTTCCGTAGGTGACGGTAAGCCTACGCAAAAGATCTTCTAGCATTCGGATTGGAGAAATAATTTTCTCCTATTAATCTGAAGCACATTGAACCGAGTAAACGAGACTTTGTTTCCCATTAACACACCGCATAACAGCGTGCAAGTGACTGACGTGCTGCACGAGTTTCTTAGTAATGTGGCAGCAAACTGAGCATGGGATGAGCTAACTTAGCTGTTCCATTGGACCAGAAAACCTTTATCTTATGTATGTGTGTTGGGTGGTAACCTCCAGCCCTTCCTCCGCTTAGGAAGAGGCATTCAGTTCACATAGCACCCAAACATCAGTTTGACGGCACATGGATATAGAAATGGTCAATCAAATAGATTTTTAGAAAAAAAATTACAAAACGAAAAGAGAAACAATGTAGTTAAATTAATGGTGGTCATGTGAAATCAAATATGAGTTGCCGTTCAATTTCATTTTCATCTTCGTTGAGCACAGTGATACAGAGGAAGTGGAAGTGGAAGTTGAAAGTTTGCTCTAACAAGGCCTGAATTTGAAGTATATATATATATATATATATATATATATATGTATATATGAATTACCCACGTAATCAAT
This sequence comes from Chloranthus sessilifolius, assembly GCA_021018995.1. Classification (NCBI taxonomy): domain Eukaryota; kingdom Viridiplantae; phylum Streptophyta; class Magnoliopsida; order Chloranthales; family Chloranthaceae; genus Chloranthus; species Chloranthus sessilifolius. The sequence continues at coordinate 180,038,312 of CM037585.1, read as the reverse complement.
AGATAACAGAGTCGCTCAGAGGTGATGCTTGGTGACAAAATTCTACCAAATGTTATACCTCGAAACCAATGGGCTTCAAGCGTAGAGTCGTAAGCATCAACTTGTAGTCGAATCTCATCACCAAAAGCTGCATCTTAGCGCCATTATCTAGTGATGTTTGTGAACCACAATGTGTCTACTGCATAGCGCATGTCTGGTGAAATGTAAAATTTGCTATTACAAGTAACTGAGTAATGGGGTGATTGGTCACTTGGTTGGGGAATAAATAAATAACAATATATTATATTATAAGAAAAAGTAACATTAAGATATTATAACACGTTATTATTTTAAAGTCGTTATAATCACTGCAATTATTTTATCCGATTTGTGTTAGAAAACGGCTTATTTATAAATTAATTTTATGTATGAGTTAGGTAAATTGGATGTGTTTTTTATTAATTGAAAACAAACAAATAAAAGGAAACCTTTATCCGCACCAACCAACACTCTATTTGCACCAATTTTAAAATCTCCACCTACTTTTTATTACATAAATTATAATTGCACTCATCATTTTATTATTTTTCAAGCAACGAAGCACTCTCTTCTTCCTCTACAGCTCTGACAAGTCAAAATGATATAATCTCCAATGATGGCAGCCCTTCTAAGAATGAGATGATACAACATCAACAAGTAGGGTGGCTGGTAGAAGAGGGTGAAACTGAGGTCCCGAGTGGGCTATGTAACTCGTCACAGCTGCAGACCAACGGCAAGAAGCATGGATCAAAATTTTGGCCCATAATTAAAGTTATCGGTCAAAACTTATCGATTTCGGTCCAAATCGAAACGAAACTGAAAACTCAAATTTTCGGTTTCAGTCCAGCCCGAAATCGAAACGAAATCTGAAATTTTAAACCTTGGCAAGAAGATCATGGAGAATAATTAGAAAGATGCAAGACTGAAACTACCAGGGTGCAAATTTGTTTACTTCATAACAAATAAAGCGGGCAGCTACTATAAATCCCACGAAATACTCAATAACCCACATTAATTACAATTGAGAACATTTGATTGCTTTGAATGAAACAATGGAGATTGCTCCACACAATGGATCTTGAGATCATGACGTTTAAATTTTGATTTTACATGGCATAAATCTTTAAAATGAACATGATGATGGCCATACATCAATCATGTTTCTTGGATCACTTCTCAGAATGTGTGCTACATGGAATCAAAATTTGACAATCTAATGGTATTCCCATGATCTCAAGATCCATTATGTGAAAGATTGGGATGCAAAAGTTTTTCGATTGTCTAATTCAAAATAGTCAATAATATTCAGCTGTTGTTACTAGGAGATAGCATCTCCCAGAGGCTAGTAGCGGCCGCCAAATTGAGAGTTGAATCTGTCAAATGCACACAAGATTTGTACTTTGACACATTGTTACAAAGAAAGAAATTGTCATTTTTAGGATTTGTGTCATATGGAATACCCTCAAAGATGTATGATTTGTAGACATGGTGCAAAGGTTTTTAATGCCAAAGTGTGACGACTCAGACTCATATGCCACAATATTGTCTGATTCTGGGTGTAAGTCTCTGCTCAAATTTGTTTCTAGCATGGGCTTAAGTCTTCACCCAAAATGCGTCATGACATGTAGTGTTAGCATTATGAAAATAAGTTGTTTTAGCGGCATCTAAAAATTGCCGCTAATAATCCTGTTGCTATTAAAATAACAAATATTTTTTTGTTAATTGCGATAATTTTTACTACCAAAAACTTCCGTTAATAGTTTTATTTTTTTTGTAGTGCAGCAATTACATATAACCCAGGAATAAAACTTTTCTCTATAAGATAAAAGGACTATTAGACAAAGATTGACAATGAAATGTAATCTCTATTATCTAATTAAATATGGTGAAATACCATTATCGGATTTAATGATTAACTCTAAAGGGATCATATTTCCATATATTTTGGGATAACACTAACCACCTGCGATAGTCAAAATCTTGTTTGAAAGTTTTAGCTCTCCCAAATAAATCGCAGTTTAAATAAAAAGAAAAGAATCTCTAAACATTAAATAAAAAATAAAAATAAATAAATAAATATGGTTTTTGAAAAGGCGGGTGTCTTTTCTCACGTCGTTATTGTGTAGCGGTGCCGGCAGGGAATCCGCCGCATCAGTCAAGTGGGACCCACGGCTGCTTCCGCGAGAACCGGGTCCATTGCCATGTCACCGCCTCTTGAGACACGGAATCTTTACAAACAGCAAAAACCCCGTCCGGAAAACGACAGCCACACATCTATTTTAGCTAGCCTTTCGAGAATTTTCAGAATTTGGGCAAAGGCACTTTCTGAAACACAAATATTTCCAAAACTACATTAGTGATAATCTGTACCCACAAATATCTTATGAAATATATACTGGCGCTATATATCGGTGGAGAGAACTCTGTCTTCATGACTGCAAATATCTTATTAAATATATACGCTCTACGACTGATCTTAATTCCAGGTATTATCTTATAATAGAGAGGTAGAAGTAGAACTCGAATTTACCAAAAATGAAAAAATTCTTGGAAAACGGTTTGCATTTTCTCTATATTTAGAAAGCGACCTGGCAGGTCGTCAGCTGGGTATCGTTAATTTCTCTTGTGTTTTCTAAACAGTTAGTTTGAGATGTTGGCCATTCATTTTCTCTTCTATTAGAGTCCGGACAGTATTAAACAGAGGACACAGATTTTATGCACACAAAGTATAGGTGGCTGATGTGGCACGTCGGAGTTGGCTGCATGAGCGGTAGGGCTCAATTAATGCAGGTTGGTGTGATTAGTCAGATCGCACCACATCAATTGCATGCAGTTTGTCTACATCAAATCTCTCCTCTGTTAATAATTTTTCATTAGAGTCCGACTGTTAACTAGAGAATGACACAAATTTCAAGAGGGCGGATGAAAATTTTTCATTCCTTGAGCTGACGTGGCATGATTTGGTGTAAGTGCAGTGCGGCCCAAGCAATGCAGTTCAGGACAATCAATCATGTTGTGCCACATCACTTGCCAGCACAAAAGAATTCCCCAACACAGTATAAGAATTGGAGCCATTATTTGCACCTAGAAAGTTGGCCCTTGCACCAAATTTAAAAAAAGACTTGATATTTTAGGGGCTTGGAAATACCCAATCTAAGTCTTCTGATTGGAAGTTTATGATCTATAAATCTTGAGGGCATAAGATTGGAATAAAACATAAAACTTATCATATGATCTATTTAGGTCAATTGTTGAATCATATAATAGCCTTTTAGTACATTTAAACACATGATGAAAATTTTCGTATTAATCTTTTGTAGTTAATATCATTAAATTATGGCCTTCAAATAAAATGACATAGATGGTGTTTTCACATAGTAGAGATTGTCAAACTTACAAGTCTTTCTTTTAATGACAAACTTTCCCATATCCTGATTTTTTTTTATTATTTAAATTTCTGAGTTCAAGTAATGGGTTCCTAACGTAATATTCCTGAGAAACCTCTTTATTGGAGGAGGCCAAAGACCGCTCAGAAGTGGCTTAGATTACGAGGTTTCTTGGTTAACAGAACTTATATTTGGCCATTTGAGTGATTTTGATCCACCGAGGCTTCTCCTTGTAATTTGCACGAAAAATATGAGATTTTCAAGGTAAATAACTCGGGAAAAAACTCCTACGAAATTCAGTAAGTGCCACTTTGTTAGGGCCAACTTCAAGAGCGTGGAAATGTTTGAAATATGAGTTTTTGACTCAAAAAGGGGTGTTTTCAAGCACTTTTAATTTGAGTGTTTTTTGAGCTTTTCTGAGTGAAAGTGCAAAATGACTTTTAGACAAAACACTCATAAACGCTCTGATTCTGAGCTCGAAAAATTGAAGGCAATATACACCACTGAAATGAGATAAGTGCAAAATAAAGAACACAGAAATAAAAAAAATTTAGAAAAAGCTCAAAAAAATTTAAGAATTTGAATAATTAAAGAACACATTCCAAAAAAGCTAAGCTAAAAATTTAAGTAATCTCAAAATCTGCACGAATTTTGCATTGACAAAATTTTGGTAAAAGTTCAAATCACCCAAATCCGACACTAAGTGCTTCCAGGAGGAAAGCACTCGGATTTTGAACATTTTCCAAGAACGGACCAAGGCCAAATGTTGCGTGTGCCAGCTAAATGAGTTGGCCAGGTTACCTGCGCACCGAGTCGATGCTGTTAGCACTGGGTACTCTGGGGTTGGCTTCTCACAAACTGGGCGGACCAGGATTTTGGCAGGCCCAATTATATTCGAACCTTAAAATTAGGTCCAAGCCCAGCTCAGCTAAAACTTAGGGCTTCCTTGGTACGGGTTTAAACCTCATCAAACCAATTACTCAAAATTACTCAAATACATATTCAATTCGAATCGGGTTTGGGCAGGCTGGCCAAATCTTAATTTGCCTCGTGATATGATTGGGCTTGGCCAAGCCAGGAATAAGAATTAAGCCCAAACTGGCCCTAATTTGGATAATGGAATCGGTGCCCGCATCGGCCGAGAAAGTATCGGCGGATACCTCTATTTAAAAAAAGAAAAAAAAGAAAAAAAAAAAGGCCAATACGTATCGGCCGATTCATATCAGTCCTTCATGGACGGATAGCTGATACCAATACCGAGTTTGACACCTTGATCCAAACAAATGCCACCTGAATCAGATGTAAAGATAGATGAAGATGTATAAAATTAGATTTATTGTAAGGTATGAAGGAATTAATTGCTGCGACTTTCAAGTCGATAAAAAAACAATGATTTACAAATATAAATATTACAATATCCTTACAGCCATAGTGACAAAAAATATTTCAGGGAGTACAAAAAAATATTTCGAAAAGTTTCAGGGAGTACAAAAAAATGTTTCGAAAAGTTTTGGGAAAATTTCGGGGAGTACAAAATATATTAAATATAAATTATATTTAAACTTTATAAAAATTTTATTTATTATTTAAAATTTGACAAAAATTAGAAAATATTTATTAATTTTGGCAAAATTTCATTAATTTCGGCAAAAGTTTCGCCCGACCCTTATTTCTGTAAATTTCGGAGAATTTCAAAGAAACTTATCACTATGCTTACAGCTATTCACTTGATGTATCTAATGAGAATATTGAATATTATTTTAGTAATTTGATTGTCAAAAGTACATAGTTTATATCCTTATATTAAGAAATTTAATTATATATATATATATATATATATATATGGCGATGATCTTCTTATCAGGTTCAAATTTTAAATCACCTAATGTGCCATGCAACCTAATAGGAGCTTGAGTTATAGGCTTATGTTCCATGACTCGAGTCATATAATCATTTCTCATATATATATATATATATATCTTTACAACTATATAAAAGTACAAATAATTTCTGTCAATTTTAATATGTTTTCATATTTTTAGTAACAAAATACCCCTAAGCTACTCCATCTACCCTCATCTTCTTCCTTATGTATCCCTATTCTTATTATTATATAAAAGCTAAAATAGTTTCTCTCAATCTTTGTTTCCATACTTGCCCCTATATACACTCCTAAGCGGTGACAATAAAATTAAAATGAGTATCATTATTTACCATCCAAAAAATTGTAACTTAGCTCACCTCTTTCAGTCTGAATATATTGATCGCTTTGAATCATACGATGGAGATTATTTTTCGTCTCAATCTTCTATATAGTTGATCTTGACATACTGTTTGTATCATCAGGCAGTAAAATTTTTATTTCACTTGACGCACAACCGAAAAAGTGACTTTAAAATCAAATGACTTACATCACTCTCATACATGATTTTAATATCATTTTTTTAAAAACCGACGGTCTAATAATACTCTCATGATACCAAGATCATTTAGGTAAAAGATGGGGATAAAAAATGATCTCCATCTTCTAATTCAAAGCGTTCATTTCATATCTACTAGAGGATATTGACAAGGTCACAATTTTAAGGGTTGTAAATAATGATACCCAAATAATGATACGTAAATAATGGTATCCAAATGAGTTCTCTTTCTTTTCTTATTTTTAGCACCTTCAAAGAAACCCATAAAGTTAAGAGAACTAACAATTTTGCTATAAAAGTTATCTTTCATTCCTTATTTTTAGCACCTTCAAAGAAATCTACAAAGTTAAGAGAATTAACAATTTTACCATAAAATATTTGACTTGCTTTGAATTATGTGTCATAGATCACATAAAAATAGCCCAAAATTTTAATTTGAGCATAATATATGTCATGTAAATTTATGGTCAAGATATCAAGATCCCTTATATCGAAGAATGGGCCGAAAAATGATCTCCATCAACTAATATAAATAGTCAATGGTTTTTTGCATAGATGCACTCTAAGATTCCGCGAGTGTTAATAAAGCTACCAAAATAATAATTTACTCGAAAGTTAAAACCCTCTGAGCCACGATTAATGTACCCTTGATCAAATTTTTTCATCTTACCTAATCGGATTCGAATTTCGGTCTAAAACTTGTATTCATACGTATGTTGGTCGTAAGACTTAGGGGAGCACTTAACTTTATACTTAGACAAACATATGATACTTCTACGTAGGGCTCTCAACATATCGGGTAGACTTGATACTCGACTTTCTCGAGGCGACTTTTTTATTGAGCTAGGTACTAAACTTGGGTTATTCGGCTAAGTAAGGCATGAAGTGTCAGATACAATCTATAAGTATAGTTGAGTTGGGTTAAGGAAAAATTTGATCGACTAAGCTCGAGTTATAAGATTTTATATAATAATTAATAATAATAATAATAATAATAATAATAATAATAATAATAATAATAATAATAAAGTAGAGTGTTTTCAACCAGGTCAAGTTAGGTGTCAGGTCGGGTTGGGCACATACACTCAACCCTTCAGGTTAAGGTCGGGATAGGTTTCAGGTCGGATTTGGTCGACTAAGCTCGAGTTACAAGATTTTATATAATAATTAATAATAGTAGTAGTAGTAGTAGTAGTAGTAGTAGTAGTAGTAGTAGTAGTAGTAACAATAATAATAAAATAGAGTGTTTTCAATAAGGCCAAATCAGGTGTCAGGTCGGGTTGGGCATATACACTCGACTCTTCAGGTTAAGGTCGGGATAGGTGTCAGGTCGGGTTGGGCATATACCCTTGACCCTTTGAGTATTAGGTCGAATCAAGGTGCACCATTAGGCCAGGTCAAGTCAGCATATGCCATTTACCAATCAGACAGTTAAACCTTTAACACGATCCATTGGCAACCCTACTTTTAAATTCTAAATTATATATTCATTTTTATTTTTTAATGTTATTTTAACATAAATATGATTTATATGATGATCATGTGGCTTAAACTGATGGTATGCATATAAAATTAAGGCTAGCGATTTTATATATGAGACAACATTTTGACACAATGTACTAATACGTGGTGCAAGTGATTATTATGCATCTTCTGTCACATTTTTCAGTTAAATTTTTTATTTTGGCACCATGTGTAATGCACATGCATTTTTATGAGATTTATAGTTAATGATTATAAGTATTTAACTATATAACCAATAAATCGATTGAATGTCAAATGACATGAGGTGGTCTGCCAATTGCATTAACCAAATTTTTGTACATGTTCCAAAAATTAGTAAGCTACATGACTCTTTGCCCTTTTGATGGTATGCCCATGATCATATTTTCGTATGTCACGTGGTTTCCAATTATTTTTTGGGATGAAAGATTAAAATGAAAATCAAACCGTTCTATTTACAATGACCGAATTTTTAATGGTACTATAACCGATAATCATTAACTATTGTGAATTAGAATATGGAGATCGTTTGTCGCACAATCTTCCCCATAATGTATGAGATCATGGGTGTACCGACAATTAACTTTTTATTTGGTTCACATCAATTAATGATTTTTCGAATGTAGTGCATTTAGAAATCTGATTGGTATAATTAGAGTTATCCTTTAAAGGAAAGACTTGGTATTTGGAGGATTTGTGTCAAGTGAAAACTTCATCTTAGCCATCGGATTTGAAGGTCATGTTCTAAATATGTTTAATGCAAAAGATTGGTATAAAATAAAATCTCTATTATATAATACAAAGCAGTCAAATATGGATGGGATGATGACCATTTATTGTGTTAAGTCATATGATAGAGATCGAAGATCTTTAGAATATGACATTTAAATAAGAGGAATTCGATGATGTCTTCACATTTATATTAACATGTGCAATGCACGTGCACTTATATATATATGAGAAATGCGCTGGCTCACGGGCTTTAACTTATCAAGCTCTTATGTGGATGATGCACATCAAGCTTTTAGTTTTGTGGCCCTAACTTTGTCCATTTACCCCATTTTTCAGGCCTGCGACTACAAAAAATAAGACTATTAGCAGCAGCCAAAAATTGCCGCTATTAACGAAAATTTTCCACTAATAGTCTTGTCGCTACCAAAAACTGCCGCTATGGCTCTTAACATCACGTGCTGCTAAAACACCCTTATTTTTGTAGGGAGCCCTAAGATTTTCGGCCCGAGCCAAGAAGGTTGATGGGTCAACCCAGCTCTATTGACAATCTTCCCTTTCATGCATGCACTAGCTTGTAGGGATTCACCTTCCACTACAAAAAATAAGACTATTAGCAGCATTTTTTTGGAGCCAAAAACTGCCGTTATTAATAAAAAAACTATTAAGACTATTAGCGGCAGTTTTTGGCTGCCGCTAATAGTCTTATATTTTGTAGTGTTCATACCTCTAATGATGGAATATGTTGTTGTAGATGCCATGGACCTTAGTTTGGAATATTTTATTATATGGTAATATAGAAATAATCTAAAAGAAAAACAAACTTAAAATTTGAAGGGTCTATGAAGAAGATCTTCTCATACCATGTAAGACACTCTAAGGCTATGTTTGGGATTACTCTTTGGAGGCAAAGAGCAGCCCACTTAAAAGTGCAGGTTTAAATTACTATTTTAAAGAGACCTAAATTCCGCTCTCTTACCCTCAAAAAAACTAAGAGCACTTACAACCAAACAGTGTCCCACAATAAAATGCTTTGCGCCACAATAGAGAGTTGCTCTTTGCTTTCAAGGAATAATCCCTAACACAGCCTAAGTCAACCTTATAGCTTAAGTTATTAGATAATTAGATTTATTTAATTTAAAATAAAAAGGCCAGAAAGCGGATGATAGGCAATGATTTCCTGAAATTAAGCAAGAGAAGGTAGAGAGATTTCTAGTTTATTGTCAATAAAAATGATAGAGATTGTGAGCCAAGCAAGGGGCAATATGCGTCACATTTGAGACATTACATTAATGTAGTGGCCAATTAGCCACATGCACTGCTGTGTACTTTAAATTTATTAGTTTTTCAAATGGACCGGGGTCCCGCCCCTGTTGGATGCCCATAACAATAAAAATAGACTAGTCAGGTGTTCATAGATATCTGATCAGTCATTCCCTTGCGGACAATGGCCCACAAAAGGTCACTTGATTGTACGGGTAGGATCATTTGATAAGATAAAGTGCAGATTTTCACTTTGGTCGATTGATTGGATGCCCACGTGAATTGATTGGAGTGCTACTAAGTACCAACTACTAAGTTTGTCTACTTTTTGCCTTATTTCAGACACTCAAAATGGATAGAGTTTGGAGAAAATTTTGCGGAGTAGAGAATATATATAAGAAAAGGCCTCCGTGGTCATCGTCCTCCAACCTTTCACGTGGACCTTGGGTGCATTGCTTAGATCATTTTGAAAAAAAAAATAATTAAAAACTCATTTCCACCGTGTATATTTTGAATCGTGAAATGTTGACCAATGAAAATTGTCAAACTTTGACTTGTATGTTTAAAATTTTTTTTTCGAATTTTTTTTTTATAATGTTGATCTAAACTGTCCACCTATGCTCCACGTGGCACTCAAAAAGTGTTTTGGGTGCCATGTGGAGCTCCACCTGGATCTTGGAGGACGGTGACCTAATCGGCTCTTTTATATATATATATATATAATTTAAAAAAAATATTTTAGAAAAAATTATTGATTTCTGCAAAATTTTGTTAATTTAGCTGAAATTAATAAAATTTTGACGATTTTAGAGAGATCATTGAAAATTCGTCCCACCCTATTTCGGTGCATTTCAGAGAAATTTGTCACTATGGTAATGACTCCATTTAAATAAGCTTACACCATTAAGATACGCTTTATTATTCCATCCCGTGGTGCATATCTATCATCAACCTCAATGATCCAAGCTGTTAAAAAAAAAGGCTATGATTGATGTTGGATTTCATAGATTGGATAATTAAAATCTCTCAAAAATCCCTTTGGATTACTCTAATCTCACACCTTTAAGGATGTAGGATCATATCTTCACCAAAATGGTGTTTATATGATGAGAGGAGAGTCGGCCCATGTAAATTAATTAACTAATACTGGGTGGGGTCCTTAGACCTTTTTGTAATGCAGTCTAAGAATATATGGGGCAGCCTAAGTGTTTAAATTTTATTAACCGAAAATCTCGGCTGGGCAACTGAAACATGTTAAGTCTACATTTTTTAACATAACAATTATCTGTGAGAGCACTTCACTAGGGCGTCTCATGCATGTCTGTTGACTCAAATAACGGGGATTCAGCAGAGCACCAAGTCCCTGGATATGTGCAATACCCTGCACATCTCACAACGCTTCACTAGGATCTTCTTCTTTCCGATTTTGTTTCTGGTATGGGCTTAAGTCTCCATCCAAAATACATTATGACATGTAGTGTCCACAATTATATATCATCTTAAGATTATGACTTTTCTCAATCCAATGTAAAACTATTACAATAATTCATGCCTTTTACCATTGCGATTAGCAATTTACTCTAGAGGCCAATACCTAGTGCTGGTCTCATAATTTGAGGGTGCTCAAAGTAGTGGAGGGAAAATAAACCTGAATATAGTGTTAAAAAGATTTTGAACATTGAAAAGTGGAGATAATCGGATTGAACATCTATAGTGTTAAAAAATACTAAAATTATGAAATGGGAGGTTACTTTTATTTTGCTAGAATAAAAAAGAAATGTCAAAAATAATGGAAGATGGGTTGTGACAACCAAGTCAAGACCATGACCGGCGATTGGGAATAAATAATAAAGATATGTTATCATTGGCCTCTCTTTTACATCCATTTGAGGTCAGCTTCCGTTGTAGTGCATCCCTTACCAAGATATAAAGTTGTAGCTTAATGTAAATTTGTAATGTATAGCTCTTTGTAGTGACTTGATAGAATTTTTACAGTTGGTTATTAATATCATAAAATGAATATTTTTAAGGGTACCTTTATTTGGTTACTAATATAATGAAATGGATATTTTTAAGGGTACCTTCATTTGCAATCACCGAATCTTTGAGGGCACCTGTGCCAAAAATTATTGACTATTTTGAATTAACGTGGAGATCATTTTTTGCCTTGTTCTTTGATGCAATGGAACTTCAAATCATGGTTGTACCGTCAGGTAGTCAATTTTTTATTTCATATAGCATACATCTCAAAAAAATTACAAAAAACTATGTGGCATCTACATCTTTCTTTCTTTATAAATGTGGCTATGCGGCACACTACAAAAAAAATAGATTATTAGTGGCAATTTTTTAGAGCAAAAAAATACCGTTATTAACAAAAAACCTATAAAGACTATTAGCGGCAGCTTTTGGCTGCCACTAATGGCCTTGTATTTTTGTTGTACATCACACTCAAATATAATTTTAAGATAAGTTTTTGGGTTGTGGGCCACATGCAACCAAAAATTGTCCATTTGATTGTATGCTCATAATGTCAAAATTCGTTGTGTAGAAAATTGGAGCGAAAAATAATCACCATTGTCTAATTCTAAATAGTCAATGGCTTTTGGAATAGGTGCCTATCATAAAATGAATTTGTTATATTATACACTACAACGCATAATTTGATGGATGGATTTCTAGAGTGGACTGATCCTATATCCATTAAAATAATGAAGAAAATATTCTTTATACAGTTGGTAAGATCTATGGACGCATCGCGCATAGACTCTAAGCTCGGAAATTAAAAAAGGGTTGTGCATTGGAGAGGCATATTCAAATTCAAATGGAGATTCTAAAAGACTAATTGAGAATTATTAAGAGATTTATAATTAGGGAGGTAAACTAGAGTTGCTAATTGACTTCTGAAACTGTAGAAAAACCCATGACTTTTGAAAACACAAATGGCGGCTGTGTTAAATCATATGTACGTGCGACACACCGTTCTGTCTGGCTTTCTCTCTCTCTCTCTCTCTCTAGAGGTCTCTCTCTTTTCTCTCTCCACTCATCGGCAATTAATTTGTTGTAAAGTTTTATCTCGTGCTTCGTGCAAAACGACTCCATACCTTTGGACCACTCGCGATAATTGCCTCGATGGTCGGGATCCCACGTAGGCCCTCTTTCTCGCTGGTCTCTCTGCGAAGGCGAGGAGACAGGGACGTGAACAAGGGGACCATATGCATGCCGAATCCAACGCCATTTTCAAATACCTAAACTTCTGCCTTTATTCCCTATTAAACTTCTGCCTTTATTCCCTATTTTATATATATATATATATATATATATATATATATTAGTGGCTGTTTCCTATGAATTTTGCATAGAGATGTAGCCAGAGGTTTCGGCTCATAAAATTGTTAATTGTTTTGAATGAGAGGATGGAGATCATTTTTATCCTAATCCTCGGCCCAACATATATCTTCTTGAGATTATGACTCACTTATCAAATAGTCAAATATCGATTTTACATGCAATATAACCCAAAGTGACTATGATCATGAGTGTATCATGAGAAGGATTTTCAGATCACTTTTTGAAATGTGATCCATGTGGATTCAGCATCTTAGTGTTTGATAGGTGAGCCATAATCTCAAAATCTAGTGTCTTGAAGATTGAGACGAAAAATGATCTCCATTGATTATTAGAACCTCTAGCGGTGAATGTAGAAACTTCGACTACAAATAAGAGTATCCTTTCTATATAAGTTACGGTTGCAAGGCACTTTTTAGCAAAAGAAATTTTATTACTAAAACACATTTCAAGGTTAATGGGGGCAAATGGTCACATCCTACCAGGTAGAATTGGTACTCATAGCCCTTGCAAATTGGAGTCATGACTGCACATCATGCTATAATAAGTGAAAATCAAGAAAGTCAAGAATCTTCTATTTCCAAGGGCAACGTATGGAGTAGGATTGATCATCCCCCAATTTAATCAAGGAGTACCTTTAAATCCACCTATTAAATCTTGGAGTTCACTCACATTGAAACACATTGATTGTGTTGAATTAGATGATGGAGATTGCTTATTCTCTCAATCTTTCACACGATAGATCTTGAGATCATGGGTGTACCATCAAACGGCCAGTGTTTCATTTCACGTGACACACATCTCAAAAAAGTGACCTTAACATCACATGGAAGCTCAAAATTAATTTAAGGTCACGTTCTTGGGTGTGTTCCACGAGAAATGAGAAAATGATTATCCAATGATATGCCCATAATCTCAAGATCCATCGTGTGAAAGATTGGAACGATAAATAATTTTCATCGTCTGATTCAATGCAGTCAATGTATTTCACCATGAGTGAACTCAAAGATTTGGATGGTGGATTTAAAGGTACTATTAATGAAGATGTGTCTTGGATGCTTTTGATGGAATTATATATTACTAAAACTCACTTTGCATGAAATGATCCCTCATATATCCATGCATGCTTAATTACACATGTATCTGTGCATGTATTTTGTAAGGGTGCAACACGGAGCGCGGACAAGGACACAAGGTGTTAGCCAAAACAGAGTTATGCCTTGTTGGTTGTTGAACCTGTAAAAACAAGAGACGCTCATGAGGCAATAATAGATAACGAGAGTGGATAGAATCACAGACGGTAGTCACTTAGATGGAAAAAGACTCTTTTTCAACCTCTCTTCCGACACATGGTGGTTCATCCAGACCTTCCAATCTGTTGATCACTACTACTTGTGGGCTGAAGTCGTAATATAACTCCAACCAATAAATCAATGGTCCATTTCAGTGTGGATAACTTTATAGGCCATTCAAACCTAGTCAATGGTTATATTTATATAATTGGATGGTTCTGATTAAAGACAATAAAAAAATCGACTACAATCACTACAAAAGATAAGACTATTAGCATTAACTTTTGGCTGTAAAAAACTGCCTCTATTAACGAAAATATTATTTAGACTATTAGCGGCAAGAGTATTAGCGATTGTTTTCTATTAATAGCAGCAGTTTATGGCTGCCGCTAATAGTCTTATTTTTTTATTTGTAATGAATGAGTCAAGTGTGCATCATTGACAACGAGCCAACATCTTATCAGTTGTCAATTTATTTGGATTTTCAAACATGCACAAATGTGTATACTCTAAGTCTATGTTTTTTTTAATGAATCTCAGATCAGGTTATAGGGGCCTCACCGTTTCTATTATTGTTGAATAAGGCTTAATCCCAACCATCGGTGTCAATCAATTGAGGTTGGTAAATCAATCGATTGAGTTTGAAAAGTCAATTGATTGAGATTGGGAAGTCAATCGATTGACTGTTGTGCGGTGATGTGATATTTTTAATGTAATGTTTTACTCGCAAGTGCACGAATCGGTTTGTATATAGTGGGTGCGGAGTACGAGATCGTTTACACGAGGACTAATTTTGAAACATCTAAAAGAGACAAACAATTCTAGAAATCTATTAAGATCTAACAGTATTCTACCAGTTTTATGATTTAAGCGGTTGATGAGATGGTAATTAATGACTACAAACTAAAATTCAATTGATAATTCAAAAATAAAAGTGAAGATGATGATAAAGATGAAGATACTAAATCCTCCCATCTTTGGTCCGTTCTTCCTATAATATAAATCTAAGGATTAAATTATGAGATATTCATTGGTAACAAACATCTTTTATGGAAGATCAATGGTCAACACCCTAATAGGTTCCACGTTGCATCCCTGCAATCAGGACTTAGATGACTTTCATATATATATCTGGGATCAAGGGCACGGCTAGACACGCATGATCTCAGGTTCAAATAAAAATCATCCCCAAGGTGGGTGAAAATTACAACAAGAATACCACTTACAAATCTGAAATCAAGGGCATGGCTCGACACACTTTATTCAGATTAGGGATTATTTAAGATAGAATTACCATTACAGAACCAAGATCCGAGGCATGACTGACACTCGATCCCGTAACATAATCGTAATTAGATCCACACGATGAAAGCAAAAGACCATAACAATGATTGGGTAAAATTACACACAGAGTATATGAGATCCGCATGACTTAAGACACGCGATCCCGGTTAGTGGCGGGGATTTCATCCATTCATGAAAGCACAACAACCATAAAGTAAAATCTCATATTTTAATCCTTAATTTATATTATTAAAAGTACATCCCTCGGATGGGAATCATTAGATCCTCATCCCTATAAATTTAGCCACACATATTGTAAGTAAATGACATAAATAAATAAAGACGGGAAAATAACATTAATTAAAATTACCTCAAACTTCAAAATAAATTACGTTGATCCACACGTATGATCTTCAGAAATAAAATTAATGCAGGAATAAACTTTGAACAAAATTTAGGAATGAGTACTGAAAAATTAAAGGGAACAAAGCTCTCAAAAGAATAATAAAATTTCCCTATTTCTATGTCTAACTATGAAAAATAATGGCTAAAAACTAAGAACACTAAAAACTAAAACTCTTTCCTCAAATTAATTCCTACGTAATTCTAATTCTAAAAATCTCTATATCTTCCGAAGTGTTTGAGTCGCTTTAAATAGAACTGTCGCGCGGAGGTTTCCTAAGCCACTTTTTTAGGGTCGATTAATCGACCAGTAAGTGTCGATGCATTGAGCCGACAAAGAATCCCAAAAATCAGACTTTCAGTGTCAGACTCAAATTCTGGCTCGATTAATCGACCTGTAGGGTCGATGCATCGACCCCAGAAATCCGTGAAATTCAGCACTTCTTCTTGGTTCAGACACTTCTTTGGTATTTCGGCCATACCTTTCTGTCCCGAACTCGGATTGAGACGATTCTTGCGCTGTTGGAAAGCTGACGAAAAGATCTACAACTTTCATGTTTTGACAATTTTGTAATTCGGCCGTCTTGAAGGTCCAAATTTAGCCACAAGTCGCACCAAGTTCTTGATTACCCGAAGTTGCAGTGTTTTGGCATTATATTCAGAATTCTTGTACTGTTTTCTATACTTGGCTTGTATTTATCTGAAACACTTCAAATCTAATCAATCTCATCAGATAACCTTCATCGGACAACTAAATATAGGTATTTAGGGGCGAAATATCCTCATTTTTCAGTACTCATCATGCGGATTTAGATCCGCAGGTTGAAATATGTTGCTATTTTGGAATATTGCTTTAGCCAAAAATATTTCATAATATGTTTTGGAGATTTTTTTTGGAAGTGTTTTAAATACTTGTAAGTTTTAGGAGATTTGTGAGTCATGTTTTCAAAAGGGATTTTTGGTGCCTATTTGCAGAAAGTTTCTCCAGGGATCCATAGAGAGCTTGGTGAAAGTTTCATGTGAGAAAACTTGTGAGAATACTTTGAGAGAAAAAGTATTGAAGAATAGCTTGGGGATTGAAGATCCGATTGAAGCCGTTCTTGTATCGGAATCGTGATTATATTCCAGCAGATCTCTTCTCTATCATTTGAAGGACTGTGTCCTTGATTTAACAACGGATTTGTTGTTGAAGATCGTGTTAGATCTTGATTGAGTTGCACTAGAGAGAAGAAAATGTGTGTATTATAAACATTCATAAAATTAGTGCATATACTCCCGTGGACGTAGCCCTCGATTGGGTGAATCACATAAATCTTTGTGTTGTGCATGTGATTAATTTTTGCCTGAATCTTCTTATTTTTTTACATTCATCGCGATAGGGAGTTCGTAGTGTAGGTAGAATTCCTAACAAGTGGTATTAGAGCGAGGTTTATGCTACAATGACGATGAAGGTCTCGAATGTACGATTTGAGATGAAAAAATTTTCTGGGAAGAATAATTTCGCTTTGTGACAAGTCAAAGTCACAGATCTCCTTTTCCAACAAGGCATTGATGATGCCCTACTTAGAAAAGAGATGAGGAAGAAGGCAGAGATGTCTAATGAAGAGTGAAACTCTATTAATAAGAGGGTCGTAAGCACTATCCGATTGTGTTTGTCCGATAAAGTTTTGTATAATGTTCTTCACGAGAAGATGATCGTGGATCTGTGGAAGAAGATGAAATCTCTCTACATGACAGAGTCGTTGTCTAATAGACTCTTCATGAAGAAGCAACTCTACACCCTTCGTATAAATGCTGGTACGCATATTCATGAACATTTCAATTCATTTAATAAAATAGTTAGTGAACTATTGAGCATTGAGGTGAAACTTGAAGAAGAAGATTTAACACTTCTCTTGCTCACCTCATTGCCACTATCTTATGAGCACCTTGTTACCACATTAATTTATGGTAAAAATACTATTACCATCGAAGAAGTGACTACTGCACTTCTTTCTGATGAATTGAGAAAACAGTTCGAATCTAACTCCGAAGGGATTAGTCTCTTAAGCAAAAGGGGTCGAAACTATGATCGCAAAAGAGACAAATCCAGAGGGGATAATAAATAAACGAGAGAAAACAGCACGTAAAAATCTAAGGGTGATAGAAACGATATTATCTGTTACTTCTGTAAACAATCTAAACATATTCGTAAATATTGCAAGCAGAGATTAAATAATAATAAGAGAGATGAAGGGACTTCGCAACAGACTAGTATTGCTAAGTCAGATTCCGGTGAAGACCTATTGTGTGCATTGTTAAACTCCAGTCAATTTGATGATAGATGGATCCTAGATTCAGAGGCATCATATCACATGTGTCTGTACAGGGATTGGTTTGACCAATATAAGATAGCCAATAGTGGGACAATTTTGATGGAGAATGACAGTGTATGTGAAGCAGTGGGTATCGATTCGATCAGAATCAAGATATTTGATGGTTGTATTTGCACTCTTACTGAGGTTAGGCATGTGCCTGATCTGAAGAAAAATCCGATCTCGTTAGGGGCATTGGATGAGATAGGATGTCGAGTCATTATAGAATCTGATAAATTAAAGGTTGTACGTGGTGCTATGACCTTGATGAAAGGTAAAAAGATGAGGAATCTGTATACTTTAGTAGGCAATACAATCAGCGGCAGTAGTGTTTGCAGCTACAAAAGATTTCAAGGATCTCTAAGATTTGTAGTACAAGAGGCTTGATCACATGAGTGAATGTGGGCTGACAGATCTCATAAAGAATAAGACGATTTCTGAAATTCAAACTTGTAAACTGAATTTTTGTGATGATTGTATCTTTGAGAAACAGAAGAAAGTCAGTTTCTCCATTGGAAAATACACTTTGAAGGGGTTGATTGATTACATACATTCATATATATGTGGACCGATTAAAGTCACTTCAGTAGGTGGAGTCAACTACTTTGCGTCATTTATAGATGACTACTCCAGGAAAGTTTGGGTGTATCCGATTAAAAATAAATCATATGTGTTTCAGAAATTCAGGCAGTGGCAGAGTATGGTTGAAAAGCAGACAGACAGAAAGGTAAAGATTCTCAGATCAGATAATGGTGGGGAATACTTGTCATCAGAGTTCAAGGCTTACTGTAAAAATCAAGGGATTGTTAGACACTTAACAGTTCCTGAAAATCCTCAGTAAAATGGTGTAGCAGAGAGGATGAACAAAATACTATTACAAAAAGCGCGGTGTATGTTGAACCATTCCGGCTTGAGTCATGGGTTCTGAGCAGAGGCAATGAACACGACATGTTACTTGATCAATCAGTCGCCTTCAGCGGCATTCAACTCGAGAACTGCAGATGAGGTTTGGTATGGAAGACACGGGAGCAACTCTCACTTGAGGGTGTTTCGATGTGTGGCTTATGCATTACTTCAGGGAAGTGAACGATCTAAGTTGGATCCAAAATCCAAAAAGTGTGTCTTGATTGGCTATGGCAAAGGAATCAAGGGTTATCGTTTGTGGGATACACAATCTGACAAAGTGATAGTTGAAAGAGATGTTACTTTCAACGAAGATAATTTTTTGATGAAAAAGGCGAAAGACAAACCTCAGTCATCCGGTGAACCTAAGGCACAAGTTGATGTTGAGAGGCATGAGCAAGATGAGAAAGATAATGAAGACTCTGAGATAAAGCATGATGGTATAACTTCTCAAGACTTTCAGTCTTAGGTACCGGTTCAGACTACCTTGAGAAGGTCAGAGAGGATGAAGAAATGTCCTGAAAAATTTAAGGATATGGTTCCTTTAACACTTGCACTTATCACAGAGAATGGGAAACCAAACACAGTTCTAAAAGCTCGGATGGATACAGATGCAGTAAAGTGACAGTTAGTTATGGAAGAAGAATGGCAGTCACTTTTAAAGAATGAGACTTGAGATCTCATAAAACTTCCAAAAGGGAAGAGAGCCATCGATTATGAATGGGTCTTTCAAAAGAAAGAAGGTGATAAGAGTGAAACTCCAAAGTTTAAGGCAAGACTAGTTGTAAAGGGGTTTTCTCAGAAAGAGGGTATCGATTATAATGAGATATTCTCTCCGATTGTGAAACACACATCGATTCGCATGTTATTAGCAATAGTTGCTTAGAAAGATATCGAACTAGAACAGATGGATGTGAAAATAATTTTTCTCCATAGAGATCTTCAGAAAGAAATTTATATGAGATAGCCAGAAGAATTTGAAGCAGAAGGGTCAGAATCACTTATTTGTAGATTAAAGAATTCCTTGTATGGTCTTAAGCAGGCACCCAGGTAGTGGTACAAAAAGTTTGATTCATATAAGCTGAAGCAATCATTGAGCCAGAAGTTTGAGATAAAGGATCTTGGTTTCGCAAATAAGATCATAGGTATGAAAATCACGAGGGATCGTGAAAAGAAGAGGCTTTGGCTAACTCAAAGGACATTTATCCAAAAGCTCCTTGAGAAATACAATATGAGCGATGTCAAGCCTATATCAACTCCACTAGCAGAGCATTTTAAACTCACAAAGAAGATGAGTCCGTCCACACATGAAGAAAGGGAATATATGAAAAATATTCTGTATGCAAATGCCGTTGGGAGTTTGATGTATGTCATGGTGAGTACACGTCCAGATTTAGCATAGGCCTTGAGTGTGGTTGACAAGTATATGTCGAATTCAGGTAAGGAACATTGGCTTGCAGTGAAATAAATGTTGAGATATCTGAAAGGTACAACTAAACATGGTTTGATGTTTGAAGGTGAAGATACAAGCAAGTTGGATCTCTACGGGTATGTCGATTCCGACTATGCTGGTGATCTTGATAGAAGAAGGTCTACCATGGGATACGTATTCGTCTTGACAGGTGGAGCGATCAGTTGAAAGTCTATGATTCAAGGGATAGTTGCGTTGTCAACTATAGAGGCCGAGTGTATAGCGGCTACAGAAGCGGCTAAGGAAGCCTCATGACTTAAAAGTTTGGTCAGTAAATTTGGTGAGGTTGATGAGAGCAGCGATATCTTCTGTGACAGTAAGAGTGTCATTCACCTAGCAAAGAACCAGGTCTTTTATACTAGAACAAAGCATATAGATGTTCGACATCATTTTATCAGGGATATGATAGAAGATGGGGAAATATCGATTGAGAAGATCGATACGAAAGAGAACACAGTAGATATGTTGACCAAGTCGATTACGAAAAATAAGTTTAGGCATTGCCTAAACTTGATTAACAGTTGTCGAAGATGTTGATGCCCGTTGGGGCGGTGACGTGGTTGGGGATGAAACCTTGGTGGTGATTGTTGAATAAGGCTTAATCCCAACCACCGGTGTCAATCTATTGAGGTTGGTAAATCAATCGATTGAGTTTGAAAAGTCAATCGATTGAGATTGGGAAGTCAATCGATTGACTGTTAAGCGGATTCAGATCTGCAGGTTGGAATATGTGGCTATTTTGGAATATTGCTTTAGCCAAAAATATTTCATAATATGTTTTGGAGATTTTTTTGGGAAGTGTTTTGAATACTTACAAGTTTTAGGAGATTTGTGAGTCATGTTTCCAAAAGGGATTTTTTGTGCCTATTTGCATAAAGTTCCTCTAGGGATCCATAGAGGGCTTGGTGAAAATTTCATGTGAGAAAACTTGTGAGAATACTTTGAGAGAAAAAGCATTGAAGAATAGTTTGGGGATTGAAGATCTGATTGAAGTCGTTATTGTGTCAGAATCGTGATTATATTCCGACAGATCTCTTCTCTATGATTTGAAAGACTGTGTCCTTGGTTTAACAGCGGATTTATTATTGAAGATCGTGTTAGATCTTAATTGAGTTTGTACTAGAGAGAAGAGAGTGTGTGTGTGTTGTAAACATTCATAAAATTAGTGCATAAACTCCCGTGGACGTAGCCCTCGATTGGGTGACCCACGTAAGTCTTTGTGTTGTGCGTGTGATTAATTTTTGCCTGAATCTTCTTATTTTTTCGCATTCATCGCGATAGAAAGTTCGTAGTGTGGGTTGAATTCCTAACAATTATATTGTCCATGTGTCGCCCATTCTAAGTCTATGTTATGTCTTAACATAAGTCCATGTCTCAAAGTTAAAATAAGGGTACAGCTAAAAGACAGCTCTTTGTTTACAACAACAATGTTACATGAAGGATAGATTTTATGCAAATAAAGTGTAGGCGGATGCTGTGGCACTACACAATTGGCTGCAAGTGCAGTGGGACACAATTAATGCAGGTTGGTGCAGCCAGTCACGTGTCGTCATATCAGCCGCCTGTACTTTATCCTCAACATATATGTCCTCCGTTTATAATTTTCCTTGTCTACACTGAGCCCTTGGTACAAAATCTCAGTTCCTTGATGAATAATCAATCCCCACAAGTGCCGAGACCGATATATATATATATGAGCTCGACCCTAGCCCACTAGGGCCATGTTAAAGCCGGTTGTGGCTAGGGATAGGATGGACCTGGTAAGGCTAGGGCAAGAAAATGCAAGGCCCGGCTCATTGATAGCCCTACGGCCCTATCCCATAAGTAACCTTATCTTAAGATGTTGCTTTCAAAGATCAAAATTTCGGGTAAAATTTTGGTTTCGGGCTTGACTGAAGCCGAAAATTTGGATCCCATACAAATTTGGATCAAAATTTCGGTCCAAATTATCATTTCGGTGGGGACCAAAATCGATAATTTCGGCAGAAATTTTGATCCTTGGTTGCTTCCGTTTTCTTCTGTGTTTTTTTGCTAGCTTGAGGCATAGGATGGGCCCTTGGAAGGAGGGAAATTAACCTGACTCGGGTCAGGTACCTAATACCATGGCTCCCCATAAAATGGGGAGTTGGTAATTTGGTATTAGGTGCGTAGGTGGCTCGATTATCTATCTGGACATGCCACCAATCCCCACTAGGCACGTAATACTAAGCTTATGCAATGGATTCAGCCCTAAGCTTATGTCATTGAACCATCTCTATCACCTGATTAAGAGCTTTCAAATGAATAATTATATATAGCATGTATAAGTAGCCGCTTAGGTTAATTAAACGAAGAAATTAATCCACTCCTATAGAACTGGGTGATTTGAATCTTAAAAACTAGGGCCATATGCAAGTCAAGCTCTAATGATCGAGTCTCTGTCATATAAAACATGGGTCCTAGCTTAGTTCCGTTGGTCCCACAAATTTGGATTAACTGCTTACCGTCACTTGATCGCTAAGGAAAGTGCCATGAGGCTTAGTGATCGCCTTGAGTCAATGTTTTGTCTCGATCATCTTGATCCATGATTTGTATCATTGGATGATTTGTATCATTGGATCTCGTGCACCAATCTGTATTCTAATTCATTATATAAATTGTTCAAAATTTCCCACTAATGCTCAAGGAAAGCCGCTCTCACTAATCACTTAACGGTCAGTGATTAATCATCCATGTAATCAAATAACATTTAATTTGGCTTTAATCATTTATTAATGAGCAGCATGGCCACATGTGCCGAAGTGCTCTAGGGTCCTTGAGCCCGAAATTTTGAAGCCCTAGTTCGGCCTTGACTCAGGCCAGGCTCGGGCCAATAAATTCAATTATAATTGTGTTTCCTTTTTTTATTAAATAATATATAAATTAATTTGTTACTTTTAACCAATTTATATCTAAGTTATTAAGACTCTCAGAATCTAATTTAAAGTATATAATCAAATATCTCATTGTACGACACAATAACATCAACGCATGATGCCATGATGTAGATGTAATAAATTATAATATGTATTATTAAATTACATCATTCAACAGATGAACTAAATCAATACATAAATTCTAAATAATGTCAAACATATGACGAAATCAGCTATTCGAAGAGAATAAAAACGCTCATATATGATATATAAAAAATAAATAAAGAAATAAAACATATCTTTGCAAATAAAAATATGAATATAAGTTGCCCTTATATTTTCATAGAGTAAGGGTACGATCTGAGCCAGGGTTAGCTCTAGTTCTGCTAAATTCTTTTCGAGCCTATAAAGGAGCAGCTCAGACTAGCTTGATGAGCTTATAAGGGGGCACTAGACCCTGTGTTATCCCGCCGAGCAGGTTCGAGCCGCGGAGCCAGTCCATGCTCTTTGACATCCCTATCAAAGACGAGTAGAATGCCCGTGACCCATTTGTTTGTCACAAGTGCGCACTGGCCAGTGCTCCTGTCCCAACTCCTGGGTAGCATTATTGCACAAGTACCATTATCATAGAGGGGGCATAAAACAAAGGGCCACTTAATTTTTTCTCTTGGACAAAAATTGTCATGATCCTCTCGTGTGAAGATGTAAAATAGAGCAATAGGTGCTCAGGTTCAACTTGTTTAATCAGATTTTTTGTTGAATCAGAATTGCAGCCATTTGATAGAGAAGAATCTTGACTTCCACAGTTTCCATCTTTATAGGATGTCATGTGGCCAAGATTCTCCTCTATTCAATAGTTGAAAACCTGGTTGAAGACGAAATTCGGCTCATCCAGTTGGACTTGATCATTGCCATGTAAAATAACATTATCTCTTTGTTAAAAGCGAAAGTATATGTAAGTGCGCAATGGTCAGGTCCAACTAAATTGAACCGGATTTCAAGTTCAACCATTTATATAGCCTTGGCTATCGAAGAATGATCCTCGGAAATAGGAGAACGTTGACTGCAGATGTGGTTGAATTATAAATTCGGTTCAACTTGGTTAGACCTGACCATTGCCCACTTAATACATAGCTATTTCCTCATCTAAAGGAAATATCTAAGTTTCAATTAAGCCAAATTACTCTCTCTCTCCCTCTCTTCTCTCTCTCTCCTGAACAAGTAAGAAACTGAATTATTACAACTGGAAAACTACGTCTTCCAGAGGTCTATGCACTGTAAAAGTGAAGCCACTTGATGAATAATAGGAGGGGTGGTCCCAAAGAGTCACGAGCTATAGTTCCCTATTGTTCAACTGTGTGCATAAATTTTCAAAATTACATCTTATATACGCCATTCGACCTCTTTTTTTTTTCTGTTATAAAAAAAAAACCTGTCTTTTTTCTTATTTAATAGTTTATAATGCTTCAACAGGGTTACATCGTGGTGCACCCTCTAGTAGGCCCTTCAAAAATTACTATCTATTTAATCAAAGTTCACAATTTTAATGATGCAGCTATAAGCCTATAATAGGGGACGCTCCGTAGCTAGCCACATTTTCCCGTGGTCTAAAATTCAAGCAAAAGGCTGGCCGATATTACGGCACGGGAAGGTTTAAATTGGGCAAAATTTGATAAGATTGTTTTTATGAATTGGATTTTATTAAAAGAAACCTCATCAGCCAGCGAGGAGCTCATCCCAAAACAGGAAACCGTGAAAAGAAACAACAAGATTAGCCTATGCCTATTGGCTCCAAAGCACCAGCTTTAGCGCCGGTGTTTGCATCACTGTTGGCCGAATGCCTAACCCAACTAAGAACAAAAGAAAAAGATATAATGGCATCCTTTCCATTGGTGGTTCCACTGTTAAGTCTGTTGGCTGCCTTGAATCATATGATGGATCACTTTTGGGATGTGTTCCTTGTGAAATCAATATTTAACTGTCTGATAGATAAGCCATGATCTCAAGATTTTATGTGTGAAAGATTAGAACGAAAAATGTTCATCATCTTCTGAATCAAATGTGACAGTGGAACCATCAGTTGCACAAAAAGACTATTCGGTTGTAAATCCCGGTATCCTTTGCAAAATAATTGCAAATTTCGTAACTATGCTCATAAGGGACCCATATGTTGGTCTTGTATAGATATTTTGCTCATTGAGATGCACATTAGCGGCATCGCTAATCTTGTGGTTGCTGGATAGTGCCCAAAATTAGAAAGCTGTTGAGCGCATGATATTCCCTGATACTTGATACCCACGTGATCAATCTGAGTTGTAAATAATAGTTGTATGTGACTCACTTAAGGTGGCCTTTCGTCACATTTATTGGCATCTCCTTAAGAGGAACACGGGAGGTTGACATGTTGGAAAGAAAAAGAGACAAAATAAGTTGGCGTACTCAACAATATGGTCTCTTACATCATTGACTAAAGTCAAAAAATTCATTAATTAAGACTTTAGGGACCATTTGCAGATATCAATGCAAGCCCCTACATAAGCAACTATGATCAGGTCTTTTCAGCAGGACCAAAAATCGGATCCTCCCGCTTTTTTAACCGTTGGATATGAAGGGGGAAATAATCAGGTCCTTTCAGGATGACGGGAAATGGGGTCCTCTTTTAAAGCCATCAGATAGCAGAGAATCTCTCGTTGAATATAGGTGCAAAGACTATTATGTTGTCTTTAACATCTATAATAAATAGTTGTACAGAAACAGCAAGAGAACATATATCATATATGTTAAGATATTACAATAATTATTTGGATAGCTCTATTTGCAGCTACCGAAATACTGACGGCACCTGCATTGAAAATCATTTATTACTTTGAATCAGGCTTTGGAGATCTTGTTTTTGTCTCAATCTTCAGTACAATAGGTCTTGAGACTATGGGTGTACCATCAAATGATCAGTATTTTATTCATTTGGATTGGCGCACATTCTCAAAGTCATTCAAACTTGATTTTTTTTATCACTTTTGAGATGTGTGCCTCATGAAATAAAAAATTGATAGTTGATCTGGTGTCTGGTGTCTGGTGTCTACTGTGTGATAGATGGTACAACTTTGGTTTGGTGTCTACTGTGTGATAGATGGGGACGATCTCCATAACAATGGTTTTCAGCATAAGTGCCCTTAGTATTTCGGTAGGTGCGAATAGAGCTACCTTAATTTTTTAATACTTTTGATCCCATCATCCCATATATCCAATGGTTTGGAAAAGCAGAGGTTCTCTTTCTCTCTCAATATTGTTGAGCAAAAATGATCACTTGAGCTACAAGTTTCTTTATGAAAATTTAAGCATTTTAACTCTTTGTATTAGAAGGAAAATATTTGGTAATGTCGTTTTGCAGAATTCAAGAAAATAAAAAAGGTTATGTCAACTGATCAAAGTCTCGTGCTGCCAAAAAAGGGTAAATTTTGAAATAACAAAAACATCATTATCTACAGTTAAGCGCTCTTTTTGTCTTTATGAGAGTTAATTTTGTCTTCTATTATTAATTGAAGTAATTGTTTTTGTGAGTTTGAGGGAAAATGCTATCTTATCCCATTTATACATTTTTGGGTGCCTTGAAAATTTGACAGTCACAAAAAAGGTAATCCAAATTTTCCATGTTTGTTAAAAAAAATCCTTAATTCAAACGGGCTACATAGCATGGTGCTTAGCATAATCAGAGATAATATGGTTGTGATTCTATAAGGCTTGTGTTACTGCCACACCACTTTATATTACAGCCACCTCACGTTAACAAAGTTAAAATCCATTGACTGCTTTGAATCTGATGATGGCTATCCTTTTTGGCCCAAATTTTTACAAACTAGATCTTGAGATCATCGGCCTACCATCAGACGGTTGGATGTTGATTCTATATGACACAACCCCAAAAGCAAATGTGGATCACGTTTGATGGTACACCACGTTCACGTTCACCTTTTGAGATGTCTACCATATGTAATCAACATCTAACCACCAGGCTCATCATGATCTCAAGATCTATTATATGGAAGATTGAGACAAAGAAACAAATTTCATTGTCTAATTGAAAGCCACTAACATTTTTTACTTTGACCAAGTGAGATGACTATAACATAAGTGATGTGGCACATGGCAGTAACACCAGCCTTTTATAATAATCAAGACTACTCATTCAATCTACCACCATTTAGATGGGCCTTTTTGCCCAAATAATGCACCTATGGGATAATCATAACTACTGTTTATGAACTTTGTCTACATTAATTCTTAACCACCTCAAAATGCAAGCAATTGATTTTAAGGTTGACTTGTCTGGTCTATGTGATTTTGGGTCTTGCCCCATCCAAGAGTGCTACACTGGTCTACATGAATCAATATGAACAGATATGGACCAGGCATAATACCAAAAGTGCCCCTTGAACAAATTTTTTTTATTCTTTTAAGTTATGTATGTTGTTTTAACACTTTAAATTTTCGTATCAAAAAAAAAAACAAAAAAAAAGAAACTTTAAATTTTAAAATAAGAAACGGAAACTTTAATATCCGCTGGTGTGACTGATACATATTTGATATATACCCGATATGTATCGGGCCTATTACCAGGCTGGTATGTGTCGATTTTAAGTCCTTGAATACTGATACCAAGCTGGAAATACCAGCCACTATAAATGACATAAGCCCTTAAAAGGACGAATATCGGGCATTATTAACGCTTTGGGATTTCTACCAGGTTTGTCCGGTGCCGGTATATGCCGGCCGGAATTTCCGGTATTTTCCAATAGTTTAAATCTTAATCCAAGAGCATATGCACAAATTGCTAGTAAAAGTTTGGGGCCACTATCATCTTGCTGGGGCTAACCACCATCATATAACATCTCTAATATAAAACCCAAAAGTCATGATTCTTATGATGTAACTATAATACTTGAGATCTTACTGAGATCTTATAATACTGTACATCACTACATCTGACTGAGATCTTATAATACTTGAGAAGTTTTACTCAGAAGTAATATAAAATATGCTTTAGCAAAAAAGACTTAAGTGGATTAAATATTTGGAAGCAGAACAGTTGGGGTAGTTTTTTTGAGCCCCTTAAATTTTAGTCACTGTCTTTATTTTATAGGGTACCGGTATTTCCAACTAAAGATTCGGTTTCTACAACCAGAAATTTTACACATGAAAATAATTTACTGCCTTGGAACATTGCTATGGAGATTTTTTTTTTCTGGCCAAATCTTCTACACAACTGATCTTCAGATCATGGATCACCTATTAGACAGTTGGATGCTGACTCTATATATGTGACACACATCCACAAAAATGACTGTGATTCATGAGTATACCATGCAAAGAGGTTCTCAATCATTTTTGGGATGTGTGCATCATGGAATCAGCATTTGGCCGTCTAATGGGTGAGCTATGATCATCAGAATTTGACTGTCTAATAGGTGAGCTAATCTTAAGATCTGTTCGAAGATTGATTGGGCCGAAAAATTATCTCCAATTTCTGATTTAAGGTAGCCAACATTTTTCATGTGCAAAGACCCTAGTTGTGGAGGCCAAATCATCAGCTGCAAATACCGGCAGGGCGGTGCGTTATTTTATGAACCTAAGCAGCTAAGAAACCCAATCTTTTCTCTCTATGACCAAAACGTGGTCTTTACCAAAGGGAACTGGTTTTAATAAACCTAATCCTCCACTGAAAATAGAAAAAATGTTCAAATGAACGATCGATGGGTTCCGGCTCTGACTTTAGACCCTAAAATTTCAGACCTAATTTTGCCATAGCCCCAGTTTGTTAAGGCCTACTTAATCCGGGCAATGGTTCGAGTCTAACATCGCTAGGTGTGCTGATATAACTGGCTAGCCATCAGCCCGGCCCCGTCCAGATCCAACTCAAAAAAAACCGGGCATATTTGTCCTATAAACCCAGCTCAGTGCCCAGAATGGGTTAGGCAAGTACCAGCCCCACTTAATCCGGGCTGGGCACGTGCTAGAGGTCTATCAACCAGCCCTGCTCAAACATGTGTGTATATATATATATATATATATATATATATATATATATATATATATATATATTTTATAAAGATATATTAAATAATAAATTTTCTATTAAGTTAATAATTAGGAAGGCATTTTAGTAAAATTCCACCTAATTCTATATAAAAGGGCCCTTTGCTCTTCACTACAAAAAATAAGACTATTAACGGCAGCCAAAAATTATCATTATTAACCAAAAACTGTCGTTACTGGTTTTGTCGCTACCATAAACTGCCGCTACACACCTTAATAGTATGTGCCGCTGAAATACCTTATTTTTGTAATGCTTACTCTTTTTTCATTCTAAATTAAAATATTTGGCTTAGTTTGTAGCTTCGCCAGTTACCATTAAAGGCCCGGCCCATTGACGGCCCTAAAGGGATTAGGCTGCTTTTCAAGCACAATTAATAAATATAGGGATAATGGCTCCTTACCAACATGTAAACACCAAAATAGCGTTTAAACTTTAAATGATCTTACACGTTAAAATTAAACTTGTTATCTCACACCATTGAAGTCTAAATATCATTATGTCATATGGCGCACATCTGTGATCCATCTAAAACGTCCAAACGGCAATCTATCATTGAAACATGTCTTTTAACCTTAAGAAGCATGCCTATAATTGGACATGAATCATCCAATTAATGAACATTAATATCAGTCATTAAACCTAAAGACAATGGTTGATATAGTAGTCTAATGTTTTAAATCTCTATGAAACATCATGTTTGGGCATGTTACACTCAATCTATGATCTATCATTTTTACGGTACAGATCACCGACATATAAAATCATTGAAGGTATAAGATCATTTAAATATCATTTTTAATGCTTTAAATGACGGTAGGAGAATCGGGTCCATAAATATATGGAGCCTAGCATAGAGTACAAGATTGTTCATCATTCAAGGCAACAGCAATCGGCCAAATATAATGTGTCTGCGATGAATGAACGGCTGATTGTAGACAATGAGCTTATATTATCAGGCTATGATCAGATGTATGCCATGCTGACCTTGAGGCACGCACAGATTTTTTATTTTCGTCAAAGTTTAAAAGAGCTGATGATGTGTCAAAAATTCCGGTGTGACGCCCATCCCAAAAAAAATAATGGGTGCAATTATTTCGATTAATTTCGGATTAAATTCAAGAAAAAATTGATCACAGTTCAAAAGTCACAAAAACCATATAATATTTTTGAAATGTTATGTTAGAAATTTTTTAACATACTTAAAGTTAAAAATAATGTTCTTAAATAATAAAATAGATCCAGTTAATAATTAACTATTCGTATGCACTACATATCGACAACCATAAAACAACGTTACAATAAGATAAAAGAAAGTATAATTAACCTATGGATCTAACTTCTTAAGTCATCACGTTCCAACATTTCTCAAAAACTTTCAGCAATTCGCCCAAGTATGAGAAATTTCGTCCAAAGCTTTGGTGGACTGACTCCCATTTGGACGAAATATTTGAAAATTCGGAGAAATTGGATAAACAATTATGAAAAAGGCGTCCGATAGGTTTTAGAGTGTCTTTTCCTCTCTCTATTATTAAAAAATACTAAATAAAAAAAAATTTGGCATCCAAAATTTGCCAAGATGGCAACAAAATAAACAAGATACAACCCACAAATTGAATGCCTTTTTTAGTGTGAGTAAATTGGAGGAACTAAATAAAGAATTCTATGGGCTTAACTCAACCTCTAAAACCAATTTGTAAGGTGAGGAGTGGCCAGATTATATATAGCGCAAGACCTCCAAGCCCACGAGCAATGTGGAACTATTCTAATACGCCCCGCAAGTGTTGGTGGGATTGACTCAAGCCAAATCACTTAGACAATTGAATTAGGTGACGCGGAGTGGAGAAATACCTATTCTGATATCATAAAAAATTTCATGGCCACCTTATAAGTCAGCTTTGTGAGGTTGAATTAGGCTCATGGGTTTCTTATCATGGTATCAGAGTAGGTATTTCTCCTCACCACGTCACCCAATTTTTATTTTTATTTTTGCTGAATAAGCGAATATATAAAAGAGAAGACAACAAAATAAATACAAGCTCAACTACTGTGGAGCTTCGGCATCGCCATCATCCCACAGTAGAAGAGCAAAACCAAGAATAACAAAATAAATTACAACCTAATAGATAGGTTCAGGAGACCTAGCCTATCATCATGAAGACAAATATGAGTTTGAAGATTGCACTCGTTAATATCTATAAACTCTTGCGAACTACCAAGGCTATTACCGAAAGAGGCAAGAGCATCTGTCACTTTATTGCCGCCTCTATAAATATGATGAATCGACCATGAGATAGGTTTAAGAAGAAACTGACATTCGCGCAATATACTTTCGATTGCCCAAGGATTGTTAGCACCATCAAAGTATTGAACCAAAAGTTTCGAATCAGATTCAATGTCAATATTCACTATACCCAACTTGTGAACTAATTTAATACCATCGAAAAGAGCCCGAGCCTCAGCTTCATTGTGGGATCCAGCCCCATAAAAATTAGAAAAAGCTCTGATAAAACAGCCTGAATGGTCCTGAATAATATCACCACCAGACGAATAGCTGGATCCCATAGAACTTGAGCTATCAATATTCAGTTTGTAGTCATTCAAAGGATGCCTCCACTTGGTCCAAATAATTATGAGAGCAGGAGTAGTAATCAAATGAATGCCCAAGCCTAGTAAAATATCCTTCTCTCCACGAAAGAGTTTTCTAGTTGGATTGACCAAAATGCCAAGATCCCTCACCCACTTCAAATTATTAGAGGAAATAAGGTCAGAATTAGCATGCCCATCATCAAATTTAACACGATTTCTAGCAATCCAAATACACCAAGTCACCAACCAAGGAATCATTCTCTTAATGAGGTTAATCTGAGACTTCCTCCCAATAAGAAACCAGGCCATGATTTTATTTTTTAAGGTATTACCTCCAAGGGGAATATTAACAAGCTTCTCTAAATTCTCCCAAACTATAATGAAAAATTTGCGCAAATTAAAAAGATGTTCTATGGATTCTTCAACACAACAACATAGCGGTCACCGAAACACTAAAGGAATTTTGAACGATGTCACTAAGGAGTCCACAGAAACAGATTTATTCATAATCTTCCACCCAAAAAGTTTAACTTTCTTGGGTAAGTTGGTGCTCCAAAGCCATTTCGAAACGACATTAGGAGGATAATTAAATCTTAAACTGTTCCAAGTTGAATTAGAGTTGAACGACTCATTCGCACTAGGCTTCCAAAATATTTTATCATTTCCTTCGGTCTAAGGCTTAGTGCACATAATACTAATAGAAGCACTAGGACCCATCACATCAATAAGACTTTCGACATTTCAAGTATAATTATGAGACCAATGTAGAATCGATCGGTCAGAACTGATCCTATCAGGCATACTCCCAATAAGAGGAGTTTCCGAAAACCAAGGATGTTATAAAATCATGGTATTTGCTCCATTACCAACAACCCATTGACAATTTTTCATAGTAAACTTCATTTTAGATCGCATAGAAGCCCAGATTTTCAATTCCCCAATCTTCTTACGACAACTCCAGAGACCAATTTTGACACAATATTTATTGAAAAGAAATTCAATCCACACCCTATCTTTGTTGATCATTTTCCAACAGAGGTTAGTCATGTCAATTTGATGTATGTCAGTAAGCTTTCTCATCCTCAATCCACCCTTATAAATGGGTTTAGCAATTGTATCCCAAGAAGTCCAATGGGTTTTATGTTTGCCATCCGTTTAGGCCCAAAAAAAATTTACAAAAATTTTCTCAATGGCTTCCATAACATTCATAGGAACCGGTAAAATAGATAAAAGATATATGGGTACACTAGCAAGGACGTGATTCAAGAGGGACCATTAGAGAGTAACTTTGACTTCCAACCCTCTACCTTCCGAGTTATATTATCAACCAACTTCCAACAAGATTTCTTAGTGAGTCTACCTTTAAAAAGGGGAACTCCAAAGTAATTAGTGGGCAGAGCTCCTTAATTAAATCCTATAGTGGAAGTAATCAAGTCAATTCTACTATTGGGTGCCTTTTCCGAAATAAAGAAGCTTTTCTCAAAGTCTATTTTTTGGCGAGATGCTTCCTCGTAAAGAGCTAAGAAATCCTTTAGATTTTTCAAGGACTTCTTAGTACTTTTAGTGAAAATTAGAATGTTATCTACAAACAAAAGATGACTTATGGAATTTGAATAAGGACAAGTATGAAATGCTTTCATTAAGTCACTCTCTCGCATGTAATGGAGTCTTCTACTAAGAACTTCCTTGGCCAAAATAAAAAGAGATGGGGATAAGGGATCACCTTGTCGTATCCCACGAGATCCTTTGAAATATTTGTAAGGTGTTCCATCAACAAGCAATGAAAACCAACAAGAGAAAATATACCCAGAGATTAGTTTGATCCACTCTTCAAAAAAGTCAAACCTCTTTAAGACTTCAAATAAGAACGGCCACTCAATACGGTCATAAGCTTTCGACATGTCGATTTTCTGGGCAATATTACCCCAAACAGTTTTCCGATCAAGATCCTTAATGAGTTCATAGGCAAGAATGAGGTTATCGTATATATTACGACTGACAAATTCGCTTTGTTCATGGGAAATTAAGGAAGGAAAAATTAGGGAAAGTCGATAAGAAAAGATTTTTTAGAAGATCTTATAAAGAAAATTACACAGACTAATTGGTCTAAATTGAGAAGATGAAGATCGGTTGTCAACTTTGGAGATGAGCGAAATGAAGGTAGAATTTGCAACAACTGCCAATGATATCAGACTTAATGATGTCCCAACATGCCACAAAAACAATCCTGAATATTCATTTGGACTAGTGGGCACTATCACCATCCATGCTTGATATAGTCTTGTGGATTTCCAATTCATTGGGTTTCCTAATCAGCTCTCTATTTTGATCATCATAAATTTTCTTTAGAATGACACTAATAAGGACAGAACTAGTATAAGAGCTTGATGAAGAGAGAAGTTCTCCAAATTTCTTACCAGCAACCTCACCTAGTTCAATTGTCCACGTGATTTAATTTGGCTTGGCTGCCAATACATGTGGTATGTTAGAATAGTCTCACATCGATTGAGTTATATATAACCTAGGAAAGCCTCACCTTACAAGCCGATTTTGTGAAATTGAGTTTGGCTCATGAGTTTTTTATCACTAACCTTCTTCTTTGTTTTCTTTTCTCTCTCTCTCTCTCTCTCTCTCTCTCTCTCTATATATATATATATATAGAGAGAGAGAGAGAGAGAGAGAGAGAGGGGCTTGGGGATATTCATCCTGGTGCACACAATTCAGATGCACTCATGCCAGTTGGGTTTATGTGACAACAATTTAAGAATCGGATGCCATGTGAACATACAAAAGATGAATCACTGATCATAAAATGATAATTTTACTTTTACATTCTCAATTTTTTGGTCAAAGGTAAAAAATACTCGATAACAAAAAATTTAGATGAAAAACTTATGACTTCAACCCAAGAAATGAGAGGCCAAAAGGTTCAATTAATTTCTTTTAAAATGCTAGTAATGAACACTTTGGAAGCTATGGTACACCTCGAGATCATCCGCCACTTGGCATGTATCTATGTGTAGCTTTTTTAAGACTACATATCGATGTTAATTTATTGTATAAGCACTTTTCTCATATATAAATAGTAATGGATAGACTTTGCTTCATGTGTGTCTTTTTTACCAATGCCGACAAATTAAAATGTTAGAAACTTAGTGGAATTTGGCCCTTTCCATTTTTATATCGAAGATATTATGAACTTGTCCCAAGTTATACACAAATCAATCTCAATTCATTGGCGTGATCAACAAGTGTAACTGCATGGTTTTTAGAGGTTAAAATCTGTGCACATTCTAGCTTTATATGTGCAGGGAACTTAGATTGGTAAGTACACCATCACTAATAGACAGGCTGTGTACCTGATAAATATTCTACCACGCTACCAATGTATCAAAGAAAACTTAACCACCTTCCTCTGTACTCACGAAGGATCACCTAATATCATCTCTGTTTTTTTTTGGTCCCGAAAGACAAGTGCACCCAGGGGTACTACTCGTCTTCTCGTTCCCGTACATCAAGAAAAATCAAAAGGAATGTTTTCATTGTTCTTCTTTTATTTATTCATATATGCTGACATTGCAGAATGTTCCTAACATATATTGTTTTTGTGTGTTATAAAATGTACGCTACTTTAACAAGAACAAACCCAGTTTGCAACTAAGGCTCATAGGGCTCTCAATGGGCACGGCTAAGCCGGCTTTCGGTATTGCCTTAAATGGGCTGATCATAATTGGGATGCACCAAGCTAGCCCATATCCAGCCCGATTACTAAATGGGCTTATATAGCCAGGCCATTCCTTTACGAATCAGGCTTACTTACCAGTGGTGGGCCAGGTCACAGACCAGCTTAGGAAATTCTAAATAAAAAAAACTGATTTTATCGATTCAAGTGTGATTCGGGCCAGCCAATTTTTGCTTTTAAAACTAGCCCATACCCAACCCGACTCACTAATCAGGTTGGGCCAATACCCGGCCCAATATGGATCCAGGGCCAGGTTCAAGCCCGACCCCTTGAGACCCCTAATGGCACATATGATCAGTAGTGTGAGGCTGCCTAAATAGGTAGTCAGATCTTACAGGTTCTTGATCAGACCGTGAGTATTGCTATAGATTCCAATGGACAGAGAATTTGGGATTTATGACCATAGGTGTCGTGTGTTACATAGATGGTAATTGCTGGGCACTATAGCTGGCGTTGGGTCAGGAGAGAATGATACCAACTCTATTCTATTTATGAAAAATATAAAATAATATCTTAGACTTGGTCTCCTTCATATCAAATATTTGACCAACGGCCTAAAATTTTGACTGTGTTGACTGCTTAAAAGCTTTGACTGGGGAGGAGCATCCAGCGCTGAGGGTATAGGTCCTATTGTCTCATTCATGGTTCTAAATGTAGCTCGAGGAGACCGATGGTAATAAATTTTATTTTCAACAATATTTTGGTAGGGGTCGGTTTGGTTCATTTCTCGAGAATTTTCGGGAGCAGTTCGTTATAGATAAAATTCGTGAGATCGGGCTTAGTTTGGCAAAAATTTGAGAAAGAGTTGAAAAAAAATTTGGAAAAGAGTTGAAAAAAATTTGAAAATTATAAACATATAAGAAAATTTTTAAATACTTATAAATAATGAAAACATATATTAAATTAAATTTAGAAATAAATTTTTTTCCAAAATCGATACTATCCTTATGTCACGTGGTGAATATTTGTGAGCCATTTAAATTATCCTAAGTGACAATTCATCATTGGAACATGTCTCTACCCAAAGAAACATGCCTTGAAAATGAGAACAATGGGTGATATTATACTCCATTGGGCATATGGTTTTAATCTCCGGAAAACACATATCAATCTATGATCTATTACTTTGACAATATAGATTGCTCATAACTTAAACCATTGATGGTGTAAGATCATTTATATTGGTGTTTAAATGATAGCAAGAAAAGTTGAGCCTGTCAATCAATCATTCTAATTAATCTTCTCCCAATAAAATTGGATGAAATTTAAAAGGGAGCTACAACTTGCACATTAAATTTGTACTTTTAAATTTTTAGTATCGATGTTAATAGAACATCATCTAAGCCAACAGATTTGAAGATCATGATATAAAGATCTTTGATGCCAAAAACTATATAAAACGTGATCCCTATCATTAGATTCATGACAGTCAACTATTAACTCATACAATGGGCTCTGGCAGCGATGAATCAAATGATAGAGAGCGCCTTTTGTGCCAACCCTTGGCACCATTATAGCATTGTCTTCAAATCACACTGCTTATTGGTGCTCCACCTCCATGTAATTAGTTCCCCAAAATCTAGTTTTTCTTTTTAAATTATGTGCCATGTTACAAATATCATGTGCCACTTGTAGGTCCCCTTAAAAAAAGAGCCAAAACTTGCACACAAGGTTTGTATTGAGACATGATTAAAAGGGGAGACTTTGTTATTTTTGTGATTTGTGTAATGGAATATCATCTAAGTCATCTAATTTGAAGATTATGATATAAAGATCTTTAAAGCAAAAAATTACCTTGAAACATTATGTCTATCACCTGATTTGTCAAAGTCAATAATGAAATCAGATGATAACCTTTGATTATATTGAATCGGGCGATGGAGACCACATTTCGTGCCAATTTTTGGCCTCAAAGATCTTTACATCATGATCTCCAAAATAGATGGTTTAGATGGTGTTTCATTTTAGATGGTGTTTCATTTGACACTGATCCCAAAATACAACAAAATATTCCTTTTTAACCATATGTCATTGATCGATTTTAAGTGTAACCCTTGCAAGTGCACAAGATCTATTGCAATATGGCAAGAATAAAAGTGTCGAACCCACAGGAAAATTTTGAATTTTAATTAATTCTTTCAGAGATTTAAAAACGTCCCTAAGGAAGTACCAAAGGGCAGATTCAATTTTACCAAAATTTATCACACTTTTTCTAAATGCAGAAAAATAAATTAATCTAAACAACTAATTACCAATGAATCTAAAATAATAATTAAATGAGATCAAGGAATATGCTACCCCAGATTTATACCTCTTTTCTACCATTAAAACCCACAGTTTCATTAAAGCATCATTCACACCATCATTCAGCTATAGAGAAGATTCGTAATAAAATATGATCATCAATCCGGCATACCCTATCTAAAAACTATGACTCAGCCTATCATTGCGGTATGAGTCATGTAAGAAGCATAGCGTATCTCAT
This sequence comes from Chloranthus sessilifolius, assembly GCA_021018995.1. Taxonomy (NCBI): domain Eukaryota; kingdom Viridiplantae; phylum Streptophyta; class Magnoliopsida; order Chloranthales; family Chloranthaceae; genus Chloranthus; species Chloranthus sessilifolius. The sequence goes on along the minus strand of CM037585.1, from coordinate 180,000,138 downwards.
GATGTTTAGATCACAACAGTAAACAAATAATCGCTCTGCAGACTAGATCAGTCTGCAGGTCCAGATCTAGCGATTATAGTCGTTGATACGCGCAATCAACGGTCATAACAAGCATTCAATATATTTTCAATAACACAAACTTTTAGCAAAACGATTCCATGATGACAATAAATCGACTATGGTATTAATCATAAATAAGGGTACTTATCTGGGGATCGCATCTTCCCCGATCTACTGATTTAGTCGCTCATCTTTGGTGTATGATCTCCTTGTTCATTCAAAGTCATTCATCTTTTTATTTCTTCCAAAGATCTTTGTTTATAATGTCTTTTCCTAAATACAATCTATGCTTTCATTAACGTAAAGGAAAAACAATGCAAATCTTAGGTACAATCTACCCAGATGGAACCCTAGAAGAAGGAGAAAGAAGAACTCTTGAAAAGATGCCAAGAGGAGCCTAAAACCAAAAATAATAATAATGAATAATAAATCTCTAAAAAATTCTCTCCAAAAACTCTCAAAAAGAAAAGCTAAAACTAACTCTCTAATTATCTATCTCTAATTTTTCCCTCTAATTCTTATCTCTAATTTCTATCTCTAATTCCTATCTCTAATTTTTATCTCTAATTTTTTTCTCTAATTTCCTATCTCTAATTTCTTATCTCTAATTTTTTATCTCTAATTTCTTTTTTTCGAAGTGTTTGATCCGCTGAGCCGAAGTTTCCCAGCCACAGAGGTGTTCCAACTTGAAAATTTAGGGTCGATGCATCGACCTCCCAGATTTTCATGAATTCCTGCCGAACTTTGCATCAGACACTGCTTTGGTATTTTGGCCATAACTCTCTGTTCCAAACTCGGATTGAGGTGATTCTTGATCTGTTGAAAAGCTGACAGAAAGATCTACAACTTTTGTATTTTAACAATTTCATAATTCGGCCGTCTTAAATGTCCAAATTGAGCTACAAGTCGCACCAAGTTCTCGATGACCCAAAGTTGCAATGTTTTGACATTATTTTTAGAATTCTTGGGTTGTTTTCTGCACTTGGCTTTTATTTACTTGAAACACTTCAAATTTAATAATTCTTATCAGATAGCCTTCATCGGATAGCTAAATATAGGTATCTAGGGGTGAAATATCATCATATTTCACTACTCATCAGTCATATAAATCTTATGTGCAAGTTTTAGCTCCCTTTAAAAAAAGGTATAATGGCTCCTGACATACATTTAAACACCAAACTAGTGATTAAATAATCTTATACCATTAAAGTTTTGCTTTTATTCTCACACCAAGGTGTCCAAATCGGTATCAGTCCATGGAGGACCGATATGTATCAGCCTATTAAAAGAAAAATAGTAGAGGTATCGGCCGAAATCGATACCGTATCGGCCGATATGGTATCCGATTCTGAGTTGAGATACCGATACGTATCAATATCGACGGATTTTTTATATCATGTCTCAAACCATTAAAGTTTGAAATTGAATATCATTACACCATTTAGTGAGCATTTGTGATCAATATGAATTGTCCAAATGACAATTTATCATTGAAACATGTCTCAGCCGAGATATATATATATATATATATATATATATATATATATATAAAGTGGATGTGAATCATCTGATTGATGAACTTTAATATCAATTATTAAAATTGAAAACAACGGTGATATTAAAGTCCATTGATCTGTTGGTTTAAACATCCCTGAAACACCATTATGGGCTACTTGCATGTCAATCTATGATCCATCTCTTTGACGGTTCGGTTCACTTGTACATCTTAAATCATTGACCGTGTAAGATAATTTAAACACCATTTTAATGCTTAAATGATCATTGTCGGGAGAATTAGGTCCTTCAAAAAAATAGTAAAGTAAATGGAAAATTGCAAACGTAGGATAAATTTGTTGAGGACACAATACAAGCGGTTGACGTAGGGCCGCTGATGGAGGGCGATATGACTGGCTGCAACCACCTACATTTTATAGAATTTCATTGAATTTTTAAAACTTTTGACAATTGGCTGAAATAAAAGAATTTTTCTTGAAAATTTCCATTGGTCCCAATTTCACTATGATGTAGACTATATAAATATCGGCCGATATCAATATATATTGTTGCGTGTAGGTTTGGTTTGGCCGATATCAATATATTATTGAACCGAAACCCATTCGGTTTGGTTCGGTTTGGTATGTGTTTTTTTTTCCTTAAGACAAAACCGAAACCGATTCGGATCAGTTTGGTTCAATGTAGGTAAAATACCTACTTTTTAATTTTTTTATGTATTTTTTTGGTTTTTTCAATTTTTTTCGGTTTACTCAAGCTACCCTCGCGGTTTTCGGTTTTGAGCCACTCAAACTGAAACCGAACCAAATTGGGGTCCGGTTCGATTCGTTTCGGGAGCTACGATTTTCAGTTCGGTTTCAGTGTTTGGTTCAAAACTTACATCCCTAGGTCGGCATTATCATGCTTATAAATAACATTTTACAGTTTTGCAAAGACCAGGGCTCAAAAAAATCCGTGGAAGTCAGAATTTTGACCATATTTAGTAGCTAACAGGCTATTTAGAAGCTTAGATACTCGGGCGTTGCAGGTAAGGGGCGTCAATCCATAACGATGACGGCAATTAGGGAAGTTGCCCTCGGAATCAATGCGGATTTCGTGGGTGGTTTTCACCTAACCTGAAAATTCTGACCGTCCAACCTATTGCTTTCTTTTGATTGGACAGTCCTGATGGGGATGTGTGGCGATTGGGCAACAGTTGCATTCATTTATTCATTGTCGTATCAGAAACACACTGGATCCTTTTGTACTTGAGAATTTTCCTTTAGATTGAAATGTAATGACTTTCAACACATAAAAATTCGTGCAAGTCATGGAATCACAGATATAGAATGTTTGAAACCACAGGATGGGTGGCCACCCATTCTACACTAACTCAAAGTCAAAAGCGTGCCTTTATTCATAAGACACTAAACTAGTACACTGACACCTCTTCCTATTTTGGGAGACCGCTACGTGCATGCCACTCTTTTATTCCCGCACATCTGAGGAGAAAATAAAGTGGCGTGCACACTGCAGTTAGAAAAAAAATTGGTGTGTGTAAAAGAAAACTGTTTAATTTCGAAACACAGATTTATGAAGGTTTGTGTACACTCAAAAGCTGGTAAGCCAGTTGAGCATTAGTTCAACTGTTATATTTTTCCTCTGTGAAAGGACCGGTTGTGGGTTCTGAACCCTACGCCTGCTACTGCCCTGTCTGCGGATCTCTTTTTAATGTAATATACAATATACCAAAATCGAATCCTATTTGCGTATATGTGGGCTATCTATATCATATGGCTTCCTAAAATAACACCAAAATAATTAGAATTAAAACTGCCTAAACTTATAATATATAAATAATATATCCATATTTACTTTCTTTTTCCCCGCTCACAAATAAGAAAATTTGTGAACGGGCCTTTTCCTCGGTATGGAAAAGACCCGTTCACAGTCTAACTGACTCTTAATGTCCATTTACATAAGGGGACCTTTACTTGCAACTCGAGATGAATCCTTTTAAACTTGGGGTGAGCACATGTTGAACCAATTACTGCTTTGATTCTTTTTTATCTCAATTTTCGCACAATGGATCATGATATCATGGCCTTATCATTAAACAGTGTTTAGATATTAATTTCATGAGTCACACATCTCAAAAGTGAGTGTCATGGTATATTTAATAGTGAACAATTGTGTTTACCTTTACTTTTTTAAATGCGTGCTATATGGAATAAATAGATGACAATATGATATGGGCCATGATCTTTTTAAGATCTATGTGTAATAACTTAGAATTCCGTGTTATGACACCACACGCCTTAACCAGCGTACGGTGTCATAACACGGAATTCTAGGCCCTTGATATCGGATAAAGATTCTGGGTCGTGACACTATGGGGACGAAATAAAAATCTCCAATGTCTCATTCAAAGAAATCAACAGTTGCAATTTGTAAATAAATGTACCCTTTACATAAAGGGAGCTAAAATTTACACCCAAGATTTATTCCATGGCACAAGATTAAAAAGAAAGCCTATTATATTTGGTATATGTGCCTCACCAAACACAATGTAAGCCGTCTGATTTTAAGATGGGGACGTAAAGATCTTTGAAGCAAAAAACTAGCCCAAATGTAATCTTTACCATCTCAATTAAAATAGTCAAAGGCTACTCTATGATTCAATGGTTGATTTTGACAAATTGAATCATAGAGATTATTTTTTTGCGCCAATTTTTTTTTATCAAAGATTTCTACATCACGACGTTGAATTATGTTTTATGTGGCTCAAATCTTAAAAATAACAAACTCTTTCTTTTTAACCATATGCCTAGCTCCATTACATAAACCTGTTGTCTATCTTTCACTCACTTGGATGGGGCACATAGCACAAAACAAACTTAATGACCGTCGGATTAATTTCCTATATTTGGTTGGCCTTTAATTAAATCTAGAACAACCCACTGATCAATTGATCATGGACCCTCTGATCACGATGAGTGTTAAAGCCACGTCCTATTCAAGATGTACCGAACAAAGATTATTAGGTAGTTCGGATCACTTGTCACGTGTCTCAAGACGTGGCGGGAAAAGAAACCGTCTAATAAGTGACATTAGGTGATCACGTAAACCCATGGATATGCTTTCTAGAAGTTGGTATTAGGCGTGAGAGCACACAACAGGTGCTGCCCGGTCATCAAATCTGCGTACTATTAGTTGACGCCAGTCTTTACTCTTTATCAACGCTAGCCATATTGTACACGAGGCTATTTCTTATGCACTGATATTAGGTACCCTGTCATGAGCTGCTGGTGATCTGCTCAATTCCAAATGGCTAAGCCTGGTAGCCGCCTCGATATCTGTGGCAGAGATTTTGTAAAAGTTAACTTTTGACTTTATGAGTTTAGGTATTTTAAAATTTTTCCCAAATTTGGTAACTTTATTTGCAATGCAAGATTCTTCTTTTTCAACTGAAGTTTCATCTATTTAAACCATTAGACTATTTTGTTCAGTCCAATCTTTGATATATCGTAGGCTTATTATGAAATGATAAGATTCTGATTTCACATGGTACACTTTAAAAACGAGCAAGAGCATGATCATGAGTGAAAATTAAACGTGATTCTCTTATTACTTTTCGAGATGTGTGTCATATGGAATCGAAATTTGACCGTCTCATGATCAAGTCAAACCATGATCTAGACATCGGTGTGTCAAAGATTGGAATGAAAAATAAGAGTCATCATGTGATTTAAAGCGATCAATGATTTAAACACCTAAAATCTAAGTTGAGAAGGAGAAATCTTGGACTGTAAATAAAGGTACCTTTTACTTTCAAAAGTATCAACGAATTTTCCAAAGTTGGCGGCTTGATATTGACTAAGAATAAGCACTGCACGGGTCGTAAATTCTGCACACAGTTGACACTGGTCTTCATCGCCAGTGATCCTGTGGCAAACGAAGAATATCTTATGAGCCGGTATTAGGCACCCATCCCCATATTAAGTTCCTACTCAGCAATCATTGGATACGGGCCGTTTTGGTTTAATTCGAATTAATCTACAGGCATCAACAGTCTATAACCCTAAAAAAATAATATGAAGGATTACAAAATCAAGTTTCACAATTATAGAAGTTCCAAAACTATATCAAAAAAAAAAAAGGAAGGACATATTGTGTCAAAAGCATGGATGAAATCATGCGTTTTGAACATTAAATCATGTTCCATGTGGCATTGTGTGATCCCAAAACATCATTCGTATTAGGATCATGTGTCATATGACATATGATCTAAAAAATAAAATTAAAAATGTTAGTCAAAATCTTGATCAAAGTTTGGGTACCGCCCAAAGCATCCTAGTGCATAGAATTTTTCCTTTTGACAATATTTTGGCCCGTGTATATCTATCCTTTATAATTTATTTATATTTTAAAATGGACACAATATTCCTTAGACAAGTTGTAATAGCATCTGATCCCTTGAATGGGTAAAGTGGGCAATCAAATCAGGTACAAACAAAACTAGTTTGATCAAACGGTGGTGTTTGGCTCAATATCATTCAATACAATGGCCTGCAACTCGGACCGCTCGGATTTGTTAAGGTACATGTACAATACTGGGAAGCATTCACTCTAAATGGTGCACAGGCCCATACACTTGATACCAACACATTTTTGTAAATGGTGCACAGGCCCATACACTTGATACCAACACATTTTTATCGGAGCCGCCGAGAACCTGGGGTGAGACTTGATAGTTTAATTAACTGTTGAATGTAATTCGGTAAAGGAGAATTCCGTGGATCTTGAAAATGTGGATAAGAGCAACTGTTGCGGCGCCATATCTAAGTAACAAATGTTACGGTGGTGTCATATCTAAGAGTTCGTTGTATGCTGGAAGCCACCAAGTGTCATCTACGTGTAGCCATATTCGTTAAGTATATATGAAGAATTTTCAAAAATAAAAAATAAATTAAAATAAAATAAAATTAAGATTTCTCTGATTAATTATAACCCAAGCTCTTTCCTTTTTAACTCGGTTTTCACATGTTTAACTCGACTGCTGTTTTGAATTGGGCGATGTAAATCTTTTTTCACTCCAATATTCCACACGACGGATCACACATCTCAAAAAATGAAACAATCAAGAATTAGATGTGTTTGAAAAAAAAAAATTAGATTATAAGAGTACCTTTATTTTCAATCAAAAACTTCTTCTCAAATTGGATTTCACTTGCTTAAAGTGTTTGACTACTTTGAATTAGAGGATAAAGATCATTTTCAATATGATGTAGCCCGCATCACTGCATTAACATGTTGTGTGCACAATATCAATCATCCCATCTTTATTTCCACGGCATTATACGCAGTTACATACACCATATAATCTACATGTACATCACATATTTGTTACCAATATTTTTATGAGTACCATTACCGGCAACTAGAGATTTTTTCTTGGCAACTAGGATATGCACATATGCAAACTATTAATTTGATTGAACCCGAGAACATTTTTCTCCTTAATCTTTTATACAATAAATCTTGAGATCATGACATATCATCAGACGGTAAGATTGCACCCATCCCAAAACACATCATTTTTGCAATGTGTGCTTCATGAAATTAACATCTGACAGTGTGAAAAGTTGAGACTAAAAACGATTTCTATCGCTTGATTCAGAATAGTCAAACGTTTTTTGCACTTGCAAACCCTCATTGCAAATAAAGGTACTCAGCAACAAAGGAGTGAGAGAGAACTTAGTGCAGTCTCGTAGAGATGATCTATGTACCGTGCAGCGCTGGAGTTTTGTACTTTTGTTCCATTTGTAAGACTTCAGTTGAACGAGGTCGTCGGTTCGAATCTTGTCAGTTTAACCTCCCTACGCTTATGGATGTGTGCAAATTTTGCCATTAGCGGACTCATATCTCAAATTTAACTGAGAAGTTTTGGTTTCTAGCACACTTACTCTGGTGTTAATAACCTAATACGTAAAGCCTTCGATGAAGATCTACCGTTCATATTAAAGTGCAACCACCATAATAGAATGTTACAAAGCCATACGTAATCATTGGTACGTAGTAGTAACGTGTCGGCGAACCACACAAAAACTGATACGCAGCTCACTGTGTAGAGGGAGTCACCATCAAGAATCTCATCCATAAAAATGTCAAAAAGAAATATAATTACTGACGACACGCTATGATACCGATAGTTACAGGTGGTATCGGGCTATACGTTACCATTAGACATATACAGGATAGGGTACGGTTGCTATTTGCACCCGGCGAAAAATGTAATTTCCCTGCATTGCTTTGAATCAGAAGATAGAGATCATTTTTCGCCCTATGCTTCTACACAATGGATCTTGAGATCATGAGCATACTATCGGGCGGTCGGATTTTTATTCTACACGATCCACAAGCACAACAAAAAAAAAGACTATTAGCGGCAGCCTATAATGCCGCTATTCATAGGAAAACTGCCGCTAATAGTTTTTCTGTTAATAGCGTTTTTTTGTTAATAGCGGCATATTTTTATTGCAAAAAATATGTGTGCACTATAATACGATTAAGGTTGAGAGTTCAAAATGACTCTTCTTCGGCGATAAATTGGTGCCACATAAGGTGTGTAAATCATGAAATACTTGTAGCATGGTAGGGGTGATGACTCCTATTGCGATTATACTCCGCATGTTATAAAATAATAATAATACTAATAATAAATCTTGAGAACATAAGCGTACTTAACTTTTTAAGCAGAATGTGTGTCACATGATTTTTCGGTTTTTTATATTTGTGGTAGTGATCTCAAGATCCATATTGTGGCTGATTGGGTTGAAAATGATCCTCACCGTCTGATTCAATGCACTTAATGCTGGGAGAAATTGATAGGGTTGTGCATTTTTTAGACCGAACCGACCGAATCAGATCGAACTACCGGGTTTGGTCCGGTTTGGACGGGTACCGATTTAGATTTGGATTGGGAAAAAGGAAACCTGAAAAGTTTGGTTTAGTTTCGGTTTCAAGCCGAAACCAACCGAACCGAACCGAATGAAGTTTGTAAGTAATTATATATATATATATATATAAGTGGGGGTTTTGATTAATTTTGAAGGACATTTAAGTAAAATGTATATTTTTACTAAATCTTACAGCGGAAAAGTAGAACTTATAGGAAAAAATGTTGAAAAGTTGAGCAATTTTGATGTGCAAGTAGAACTAATAGAAATATCGAAACTAACCAAACCAAATTGACACTACAAAAAAAAATAAGCTATTAGCGGCAGCCATAAATTACCGCTATTAACAAAAAAGCTATTAGTAGCAGCCCCAAAAAACTGCTGCTACTAGTCTTATATTTTGTAGTACGAACCACAACGAATCGGCTTGGTTTAGTTTAATAATTGGACAATTTAATTTGGTTTGATTTGAAAATCTAAAATCCCAGTAGAATCAATTTGGTTTGTGATTTTAATCCAAAACCAACCAAATCAAACCGAATGCACCCCTATAAATGGGTGAGATTACACTCACAGGCTCACAGCATGCAAATAATTGTAGCATATAGGACGAGGCTGGTGATACGACCACACCAACTTATGTTACAACTACCTCACTTATGTAATGAAAAAACTTTTTTCGTCCCAATTTTTAATAAATGAATCTTGAAACTACGAGCCTATCATCCGAAAATCAGGTTTTAGATTCCACATGGCATGCATTTCAAAATGTAACTTGATGATAACCATTGAACAGTGAGACATGGAATCAACATTCAACCGTTTAAAGTTAAGTTTAAGATCTCAAGATCTATTGTAGGAGAAATTCCGACGAAAAAACCTGTAAAATATGGAGGTGTGGTAGTAACACTAGCCTAAATAATGTAGTTTAATAAACCCGCGTAACCGGTAAAAGTAAACAAAATAAAAAAATAAAAATGAAATATATATATATATATATATATATAGTAATATATAAATAAAGTTTTACATGGAGAGAAGGGGTATTTGTCTGGACGTGGGGAAGAAGATACGATATTAGAGAAGGAGATGGGAGAGAGGGTAAGGGGGGAAGGAGTCGGTGGCCCCAATCCATCGCCGCATAACGACACAGTAGCCTGCGTGAGAGGAACATGAACAGCAACACCCTTCAATTAATATTCATTTTTGTATTTTTATTGTGGTGGGAAAGGTTGAGGAAAATCAGGAAAAAAATGAAACTGTAGTCACAGGGGAAAAGTGAAAGAAATCACACAACAAGAATTGCTTCCAAATCTCAATATCTTAAACTCAAGAGGAAGAAGGAGAAAGAGAGGGAAAGGGGGGTTTTCTGCAATTGTAGCTTGGATTTACTTTTTTCTATTTTATTTTAAAATTTCTTGTCTGTTTGGAGTGGAGTTTGGAGATTTTAGGGAGACTATAGTGGTTTTAGATCAAATACCCATATAGTAGAATTTTCTATTTTCTTTGTTTTTTAAGTTTTTGGCTATTCAGAGGCACCAAGAACCATAAAAAGGGCTTGAAATTTCATGTTGGGTGGTGAGAATTTTGGTTGATTTAGAGTTTATTTAGTGAGAAGAAAGAAGAAGAAGAAGACGAAGAAGAAAGAAAAAGGGGTAGTTGAAGATGGCTTCAGCTTCGTCATCGACACCACAGTTCTTCGGAATCAGAGAAGAAGATCAAAATCAGTTAAAACAGCAACAATCCTCGACACCCTCTTCAACAACAGCTCCATCTGCAGCACCTCAGAAGAAGAAGAGAAATCTCCCAGGAACACCAAGCAAGTAGCTATAAATATATCTACACATGGTCTTTTGTTTTATCATACACACCCACAAAACCCTAATTCACAAACTCCTTGTTTCTTTGTGCTTTGAATTTGGGTTATTTGATATATATTTTTTTAGATGGAACTATGGAAGAAAGAAAAAAAACAAAGAAAGGGTATTTGTTTTACTAATTAGTTTCCACTTTGTTTGTTTTTACTCACAGATCCAGATGCAGAGGTGATTGCACTATCTCCCAAGACCCTAATGGCCACAAACAGGTTCATATGTGAGGTATGCAACAAAGGGTTCCAAAGGGAGCAAAACCTACAGCTTCACAGAAGAGGACACAACCTCCCTTGGAAGCTAAGGCAGAAGACTACAAAAGAGGTAAAGAGAAAGGTGTATCTATGTCCGGAGCCCACATGCGTTCACCACGACCCTTCTCGAGCTCTCGGCGACCTCACGGGTATTAAGAAGCATTTCTGCAGAAAACATGGTGAGAAGAAGTGGAAGTGCGATAAGTGCTCCAAAAGATATGCTGTTCAGTCTGATTGGAAGGCCCATTCCAAGACCTGTGGTACTAGAGAATACAGATGCGACTGTGGAACCCTTTTCTCTAGGTATAACTATAATCTGTTAATCTCCCACTACTCACTTTACTTGATTCATACTTCTTCTCACTACCCACCACTATGCACAATTCTCTCCCTGATTCACAGTCCACCTTCAGTTTAGACAGAGAAAGAGAAAGATTTGAAATTTTGTTTGATTTTATGTTATTCCAATTCTTCTTCTTTAGGTTTGTTGTTGTTGTTGTTATGGATAGATTCCTTCGATGAGAGAGAGTGGCGAATGAAAATTTTTTGAAAGATATATGTAATTCTCTCTCTCTCTCTCTCTCTCTCTCTCTCTCTCTCTCTCTCTCTCTCTCTCTCTCTCGCTCGCTCGCTCTCAAGGGTTCACTTCCAATAGTGGCATTACGACTACGTGTGAGGCAATCACTGTGGAACTGCACCCCACGTGACGTGCCTCTGAAGCAACCATGGTCATAGAGAAAAAACAGTCAGGTTTCTTCTTGGAACCACCGCCCATCTTTGCCATCTCTTTTCCTATTCACGTGCTACCATGTAAGGAAGCTTGGATGATTTGTTCTCTTGTGTGTTGGCTAGATGTGAGCAGGGCTGGGCTCTTGCAGGTACCTCTTTTGATGAGAAACTTTAGGATTTGGAGGTAGAGAGATGCTCTCTCTCTCTCTCTCTCATGTACTTGGAAGAAGGAGGAACATCATGAGTTTTTCAGTAATTAAAGAACAAGTGGCAAAATGGGCTTCTTCCTTGATGAACTGCAATTTGAGGCAGTATTCTTGCATTAGAAAGCAAACAGTTTTCATGGGTTGTGCATTAACTGAAGAAAGGGTTCTAGAAATGGAGTTTTTGATTGATGAGTTTCATGTATTAAGTAAAATTCTTTGATGGGGAACAAAGAGTTCATGAATTTAGCATTAATTTAAGAACTAGGCCTAGAAATGGGATATTTGATTGGTGGGTTTCACTGAAACTGCAAAAATTCTTCTATTGCATTAATAGTGGCAGGCCGGAAATTGGGCTTTCTTGATTGAATCATCATCGTTTTAAAATTTATTAAAAGATATTCCATTTTCTCTTCTTTGAGAATTGAATTAACTCCCTTCACATTTAAGTTATAATTTTATTTATTCGTCTGAACTCTGAGGTGAACAATAATATTATTTTTAGCTATTTTTTCTCTTTTTAAGTTGAGAGAAGTGAATTGAGGCCTTTAATCCTATCATTTAGTTTATTTTAATTAAACTTTTGCATTGCATTAATTGAATAAACCAGTCTTAAAAATGGGTTTTCTCAATTGATGGCCTTCCATTTTCCATCAGAAATATCTCAATTCTTCCTTGAATTGAGCATTTATTAGAACTATTAGAAGAGTAAGAATTTCTATATAACTTCTAAATATTTCCTATCTTCAATTATGTTCAGTTTAGTTAAGTGAATTAATGCTTTAAGTTTTTTAATTTCTGCAGGCGTGATAGCTTTATTACCCACCGAGCGTTTTGCGATGCGCTTGCTCAAGAGAGTGCAAGGCTACCTACAGGCCTCAACACCATGGGAAACCATTTATATGGAAGGAGCAACATGGATATAGCTCTATCTCAAGTGGGCTCTCAAATTTCCTCATTACAAGATCAGAACCATCCATCAGCCGATCTGCTCAGGCTTGGAGGCACCGGAGTTCAATTCGATCACATTATCGGTCCGTCCAATCCGTCACCGTTCCGTCCGCCGCATCCCGTGCCATCACCGGCATTCTATATCCCGGGCACAAACCAAGACTACAATGAAGAAACTCAATCCCACCATGGCCTAATGCACACCAAACCTTTCGGATTAATGCAACTTCCTGATCTTCAAAACTGCACCAATGCCTCTTCTTCCGCTGCAGCGAATCTCTTCAACCTTAGCTTTTTCCCTAATAGTAATAGCAGCAACAATAATAATGCTAATAACCATGGCAACAACAATTTACCCTCTTCTGGTTTGCTGATTTCTGATCAGTTTAGTGGAAATGCAAGTGGTGAGGCTAATACACTTTATTCTGGTAATATGATGAACGATCCCATGGGATCTGGTGTGTCTTCTCTCTATAATTCATCAGTGCAAAACGAACCCATTCTCCCTCAGATGTCTGCAACTGCATTGCTTCAGAAAGCTGCCCAAATGGGTTCGACCACAAGTGGCAATAGTGTCTCCTTGTTAAGAGGCTTTGGTAGCTCTTCCACAAGTGGCTCCAAACAAGATAGACCACAATTGTCTGCTAATTTTAGGGGGAGTTTTGGTGCCAGTGGAGAGGGGCTTAGATCACAGCTTGAAAGCGAAACCCATCTCCAAGATCTCATGAATTCTCTTGCAAATGGTGGTTCACACATATTTGCCGGTGGCTCTGGAGGAGTAGGTACATTTGGAGGTAGTTGCACCAGTGGTGGGCCTGAACAGGAGCCGGGGTTCGGCAGATTCGATCGGATGGCTATGGAACAACACCACCATAAGGCAAATTTGTGCGACATCGAGGAAGCTAAATTGCATCAAAACCTCTCGGGAAACATCGGCGGGGGTTCAGACAGATTGACGAGAGATTTCTTAGGTGTCGGTGGCATGGTGAGAAGCGTGGGTGGTGGGATTTCACAGAGAGAACAACAACATCATGGGATCGATATCGCCGCTTTCGATTCGAAAATGAAGTCGGTAGCTGGAAACCGATCTTTTGGGAGCAGCAATTTGCAATAAGAATCAATCAATCAAAGAAGAAAAAAAAGGAGGAATTCAAGGTATGTAGCTCAACTTAGCCAGCCTTTGTTGAAAAAATTGTTGTGTTTATTGTTTAATTACGATATAGTAGGATTTCAAACTTATATGTGCCTCCATGAGGCTTTCAGTTTTTATCTTTCTCAAGTTTTACTTTGTTTTTTTCTTCTTTTTTCTAGTGGTTTCTTTGCTTATAGACAAGGCATGAAAATGGAAGCAACTGTTTTGTTCTCTTTTCTTCTTATGTTTTCTTTCTTCCTCTCTGGTTTTCGCTGGGGAAGAGAGAGAGAGAGAGAGAGAGAGAGAGAGAGAGAGAGAGAGAGAGAGAGAGAGAGAGAGTGTAGTGAAATAAAAATCTCCTTTCATCTCGTTTATAATCTCGTACCCTCACATGCACACACGTACATTTATCTCCATCTATTATCATAATGTTGCAGCACATCGGGTACGGGGTATGCAAAGATTCAGAGAGGTACGTCTCTTAATTTTTTTTTTTAAATGAAAACAAAAAGGTTACGTAGGTTATAAATTAGAGCCCCCTAAATCTACGGCCGTCCGAGCATCTACGCCCTGTAGGTGTGCACCCACCGAATACCATATAGCAACTCTGCTTAATAAATATGACCTAGGAAGTGTGAGGAAACTGGTTGACATTCTTCTTGGCTTCAACAAAGAGTAAGGTTTTTTCTTTCTCAGTGTTGACCACATTGACTCCCTCTCTCTACAGTCCACACAGTAAAAAAAAAAAAAAAAAAAAAAAAAAAAAAAAAAAAAAAAAAAACTCTTCTCTGATGACCGGCTATTAGCTCGGTGACTAAAGGTATGCTTGCAGAATAGCATTGAGATCCGTGCATGTATATATCAAAGTCCTCAGCATCCGTGTCATGTGCGGGCAACCGTGGGCATTGCTCGGGTTAGCTGAAGCTCTACTTTATCTAATTATCTTGCTCATAGATAGCTGTGGCCCTCCTGAGACTTGACCATTTTGGTATTAGTTGGGAAACACCTAATATTTACCCTATTCCTTCTGTTTTTCTGCATTTCCTCTAACATGGCCTTTGGAGCAGCGCACGTTAGGAATTTCCACATTTTAAGGCTATCAATGGCATGGGTAGATCGGACCCGGCCCAGAAAGCTAGGGCATTCTGCCATGTAAACTCTGGCCCAGCTTAGAGCCGATCGGTCTTGCATTAAAACTTAAAAAGCTCGGCTCAGCCCAACCCGGGTGTATATATATATATATATATATATATATATATATATATATATATATATATATATATATATATATATATATATAAATGTCTAATTAATGTTTGTTATATTATAATCATTCTACATATAATTTAGGGCACTTTTCAAAAAGATGACTCATATTCATAAAGTTTTTCACCGTTATGCTGGAAGGGAAAGTTTCTCATAATTAGGACTGCATGAATTTTGTTGGTGTGAAATTTTGAAAAGGCAAGATATCAAGGTCATTTCACTAATCAATAAACAGTATATTTCATGGATTTTAAGGATCCTAAAATACGGTGTATCCTGATTATGAGAAATTTTTGATTTTAGTGAGAAACCTTTTTTTTTCAACCCTGTTGCTGTAAATTTCCTTATAATTTAGTTTGTTTGGCTTAGTTGAGTTGAGTTTCATATAATTTTTTCTTAAAAAAATAGAAAGCAAATTATCAACAAAGAGTTATTGTTACATGATAATTTATATCATTGAAATATGATTGTTCCCATTACTTTTACTTTATTTTTAATACTGATTTGTTTTGAATAACTTTTTAAAAAAATCATACATAAATAATTTTTTCGCCTGCAAAACGACCCTCGCCCGGTCTAGGCCTAGAATATGGCAGCCCTTCCTGGCCCTAATCCGCCAGCCCCAGACTCTGCTTTTTCATGCTAAAATGGAGACTATGGAGATCACTCTCTCTCTCTCTCATTTAGAATATTTATAGATATAGGTGTTTTACAAGTGATATTTATTTTTTTTTCGCTGTATTTACCTATTATGGATTGAGAATATTTGCATAGGAGTTGGGCTCGATCTTAAACAAGAGAAAGCATGTGACGTCGTTATGGTAATTATAGTGAATTTGAATGGCAGTTTTGTCGTTTTGGAATTATCAGGATATATTCTTATTTTCTCTCTAATGTCATCACTAGAATTTGAAAAAAAAGATTTCTTTTTTTTTTCCTCTCACACACAATCATACCTCTATTGATTATTCATATGAATTGTTCGCTCACGAGGCAAATAGTAATTTCTTGTCTATTTTCAAAGCGTTAGGGTACGTGAATTAGCTATATATTGATGCTAATATCGGACGAGAAATTAAAATATTATACGATTAGAATAATATATATATATATATATATATATATATATATATATAATTGTACATATTAGATACCTACTTGCATGGGTAGCGCCAACTGGAATGCTTATGGACACATGCATCCATTCATGCATGCATGTTGGTGGCCAACATCCCATGTTGCCTTTAACTGCTTTGAATCATGACTTTCAAATCAGACGGTTTAGATTAATTGTGTGCAAAGCCAAACTTTGTGTTTGCATGCAAGTAATGTCTTCCATTATAGAGCTTGGATACTGTGTAGCTTACACATTTAAAAGGTTTGTATAAATCAAGTTATCATCCATGGCGATTAATCCGAACCATCCAATCAATGGACTTCTTCTTGTCTCGGCCCTTGGTTGGAAAGACTTGGTATAAGGTCTGCTTGAGCATGCGAAGGTGATCGCGGGCCCAACCTCAACATGTCAAACTAGGAAATTTTGCTAATGTTTTGAGCGCCAAATCAGTGAAAGGTCTAAGATGAGCTTTCACTGATTTTTTGCTCATATATTATAGCTGTGGTGCACTCCGGTCTTGACCACTTGGATCGAGTACCTAATACCAACTCCACCAAAAATTTGACTGATCGGTTCTATTATGAACCTTTTGCTCAAGTCAATTTACACACCTCGGACCACCCATCGGCGCACTGCACATACTTCCATGTCATCTATGCATTGATTGATCTCTGAGCATTGCACGTAGCTTCTTTGAGGTAGCAGGGCATTAGTGATGCCGTGCAAGGATCAAAATTTTGGCGGAAATGATCAAAATTTTAGTCCAAATTATCGGTTTCGGTCCTCACCGAAACGATAATTTGAACCTAAATATCAGTCAAATTTTGTATGAGATTAGAATTATCGGCCAAAATTTCGACCAAAATTTTGGCCGATATTTTGATCCTTGATGCCATGTATACCCATATTATGTATCAAGAGAGAAAAACCCGTAACATGATTTAAAAGGAATACATATTGGGTAAATCAGTCGGCTCCCAAGCCGATATATAGGATATATTGGATACATATGAGCCAAGCTAGCAAAATAAATTTATCTAAAGGGCATTTTTAGTGTATATTTTTATAATTAACTTTTATTATAAGATAAAAAATAAAATTTCAACTACACCATTAACTAGACACGGGAAGCTTCGGCATTGCCATCAGCCCGCCAGTCACTACAAAAAATAAGATTAAAAAAAACTATTAAAGGCTATTAAGATTATTAACGGCAAAGATATTAGTAGCAATTTTTTTATTAATAGGGGCAGTTTTTGGCTGCCGCTAATAAACTTATATTTTGTAGTGAGCCCAGACAATAAAATTGAAAATTAGAGAATAATCATAAAATTATAAGAACCCAAAGCGTGACTCAATCCCCCACTGGACTCGAAGAGAGAGTGCTCCCAAAAAGAATTATAGGGCCGACATAGAACCTCCAGAACTGAGCAGAAGAACACCTAAAACCACCTAAAATTTAGAGAGCCAGCGTTTTTAGTAGGAAAATATAATGAGCGGGCGGGAAGCTATATGCCATTCAATGGATGCTTACGTGGCACGATATAAAGAATTCTATGGGCCTAACTCAACCTCACAAAATCAGCTTGTAAGGTGAGGTTTGCCCGGGTTATATAGTCCAAGACCTCCAAGCCACAACCGATGTGGGACAATTTTAACACGCCCCGCAAGTGTTGGCGACCAAGCCTAATCACGTGGACAATTGAACTGGGTGACGTGTGTTAGAATAGTCCCACATCGGTTGTGGGCTAAAGGCCTTGGGTTATATAGATAACCTGGGCAAACCTCATCTTACAAGCCGGTTTTGTGAGGTTGAGTTCATAGAATTCTTCATGGTATCAAAGCAGGTATTTCTTCCCTCCACGTCACCCAATTCAATTGCTCACATGATTTGGCTTGGCCGCCAACACGTGCGAGAGTGTTAGAATAGTCTCACATCGGTTGTGGGCTGGAGGCCTAGGGTTATCTATAACGTGGGCAAACCTCACCTTACAAGTTGGTTTTGTGAGTTAGGCCCATGGAATTCTTCAACATGGAGTGGAGAAATACCTCTCTGACGTGCATTGTTGGACCTCATTGTGCTTACATCATGCTATATTAGCAATCCGTTGAATGGTCTGTCATTTCCGTCCATTATATAACATTGTCCTTCTTAGTATTATGTCGGGTTCATCTTGGCTGATATGAACCGACACCCATATAGAATTGGGGATTATTTTATAACATGCCAGACCAAACCTGATACAAAGTATGAATATGACCGATTTTTAAAACCAAGCTTGTAACAGTCAATACCGAGTTTGAAAGGTCCGAAAGACTTGTGTACCGGACCACCGGTGGTGCATGGAATGTATATGATGCATTGCATAGAATACCATGAGACATAAACACATCGTAAACGGTAAATCTTAAAAGTCTTTGCAGTACACCGTAGACGGGTTCGGCACCAACTCCATTTTAAACAATGGTTAAAACCCTAAACCCCGGTGGCTCTGAAATTCCCCGAATCTCAACTAAAGGATCCAGACAAGAGCAAGAAAATATCCGATGAAAGTTAATTATTTTGAGGAAAGCAGAAAAGTGAATAATTAAATATGTTGTAGTCATTGTTAAGTGTCATAAGGAGATTTTTTTTTTTAAAAAAAGGCAAATTAAGTTGTGTAGTAGAGAATAGAGATAAAATGGTCATGCATGTGGAACGCCTAAGACTTTGTTTCTAGCTTTGTCTTAATGGATTTGACTTATCTGTTGTTTCTATTCTACGTTACATCTTCAACGGATTTAATGCTTCTCTCTGACATACACATGTTCATGAACATGCACGCATAACTAATTTCATACACGGATTTTATATTATTTTTTTATTAACGGCCCACGAAATACTAAATGTCCCCACTACTCATTGCTAAAAGAAAAATCATTGATTGTTTTGAATGAGATCATAATTATCATTTTTCATCCCACTCTTTCACCCAATGGATGTTGAGATCATGGGTGTACCATCAAACGGTCAGATTGTGATTTCACGTGGCGTACATCCCGACAAGTGATATGAGAATTATGTTTGTCACGTTCATTTTTAGGATGAATACCATGTGGAATCAAAGCATGTCCGGCCATATGATGGTAGGTTCGTGATCTCAAGATTCATGGTGTGAAAGATTGGAACGATTCCCATCGTCTGATTCAAAGCAATTAACGATTTTCCATTGTCATTAGTGGAGATACTGAATATTCCGTGGGGGTTTAATAGCTGCTCCCTTTTTATAAGTGATAGTGGAAGATGTCCCGCCCTTACACAAATTAGAAGCATGATTGTACAAAAATAGGGTGCGTTGCATGTGTTTTTTAGAAATCTAAGTAATCAAGATGATAGCTCATACATAAAGGACAACATGAAGCCAGTTTTCATGGTCCCACTGAGAGATGTTACGATATAACTCACGCTGAATTTCAAGAGCTTCAATATGGGCTGCAATTCGCCATCGAACAAAGCTACACCGATATGAAAATTGAATCAAATTATCTAGTTGCTACCAATTGTATAAACGGACAACATAAAATGTCGTGGCCTTATATCTTCACTCCTCGGAGAATCAAACAATTGGCTCTCTTTTCACTCGATATCCTTAAACCACATATGAAGAGAGATGAACTTTAGCACGGATTTACTAACAAAGATTGGACAAGATTCATCTTCAGTTGTTCGATGAACAGATTGATCTTCTATTCATTTCCCTCTTCACTCTCGCGTCCGAGAAGATATGATTTGCAATTCAACTCGCTTGTACTCTTTTCCTTTTTTTTAATAAACGGGTGGGGTTCCATCAAACCCAATTAACTAGCAAAAAAAACAGTAGGCCCAAAATCACTCTCATCAGAAATACTGAATTGTTTTCTTCCTCCTGACTAATAGTTAGGTAAGTCTTTAGAGAAGACCAGCTAGTTAAAGACTACTACTGGAGACACCTCCGCTTATACGACTCGGGTTAGGTAGACTAGTCTTTCCTTCTACCAAGCTAATGCATTCTAAAACGGGCTGTTGTTTATATTTGTATGGTTAAAATTGAAGTGTTCGATCCCATCAGATGGCTTGAATCCTCTTGGATGGGAGTTGTCAAGGATGGACTGCTTGTTGGACAACTTTGTTTGATAAAAAGTGTGTGCCATGTGGCCAAAAGGTTGACCTTCATGGCGCAATTTGTTGATGTTCTTCCATGGGGCTCCTCATGGTAAAGTTAGTAGTTATTATTAAGAACCAAACCCAAAGATTGATGCTCTTAATACTCGGGCTGCTTTTCACCAAACGAGGCCATGTAGAACCACCATGTGTTTTGTGATTTGATGCTCATAATCTCAAGATCCATGCTCTCTCTCTCATTTATTTACCAAAGTTACCTCCAAGTTTTGCCAGAAATTATATTTTTAAAGTATCTTTAACAAAATCTGCCCATAATAAATTAACTTATGTCAGTTAGTTCGATCTTAGTTGGTCATATTTTGCCGTTATTGTTATAATTATTTATTGTGTAGTAATAATAACGTTTGAGCAAGTCAATTTCCAGTCTATGATGAATTCACTTGATAATCAACACATGACTGTTCTAGACTAAGTGTGTTGGCTAAGCACCACCTTTAGCGCTTGAGCATGAGCATCTAATCGAAACTCATCCGCATCAATTGCGTAGTCAATGTACTACCAACTGTACATCGACCCGCATCTCTGGAAATAAAAACTTTAAGATTCATGCATAAATTTCTAAAATATGTAAAATCCGTGCAGGTAAACCTTTGACCATGGAGATGGACTGAGATTGGCCCATGTACTGCAGGGAACACACGTCTGACAGTTGCGGAGAAGTATGAGGGAGCATCAACTATAATGGTGAGGGTTAACTAACAGAACCCAACCCACACTTTGTAAAGACAAGGGTGAGAAATAAAGGAGGACGAGAATCGAACCAATGACCTACTCCTTTACATTGGAGGGAGCGTACCAACTGGGCTAATGCGTCTTTGGTGTCTTGTGTACCTAATATGCACTCTCTAGTTTTATTGAACCATCCACATTTTATTTTGTAAAGCCCAGTTTGTCTCAACCGAAAATCCCTACTTTTTAAGTTGAAATCTATATAAAAAAATCTTTGGTTAAAATTTAAATCTTGCCCATAGATCTTACAATCTCAAGATTGATCTCAAAATTTGAACTTCTTTCGTTCATCACCCTAACTTTAAAATTTATGCAAGTCCTGTGCCATAATTAATGCTGTAATTGCTAACTACCTTATGATTCTTGCCACAATTTTTTCTTTTTTTTTGAGATAGTTCATTAGAAAAAAAACAAAAAACTAGCATACAACAACAGCAGGAACCCAGACACATCAGAAGGGCAGCCTAAGAAGACACAGATTCCTGCCCCGATGGTCTTATTTTTTCATCTATATGTAGATGAAGAAATGTAGTAGTACTAGTTGTAGCTTTTTAATATAGAATCAGTCCAATCTATGTTTTTTTTTAAAAAAAAACTTAGGGTATCCCAAGATTACGCTTGGTCTAATTCCTAACGGATCTATGCCCTCACTCCCACCATGCGACTAGCATTTCACGGATTATGCACCTTAATTACGAGGCATCCTTAATTTTATCGGATAAGTCACATCCTTGGGGAGCATTCCCAAGTCATCGAGCACTGCAACAACTCCTTAGGGAGAATCAGCCATGTTGATTTCCATCCCCAAGAAGAATATGGTCTATCATTTTTATAGTAACCTAATGTAGTACATGTTAGAACTTAGAATAGTCCCGCATTGACTGTGGGCTTGGATGTCTTGGGCTATATATAAGTTGGGCACTCCTCGTTGGAATTTTATCATCATTAGACATCTTAGTGTTATGAAAATATTTATTATAAGTAAATAATCACTAATAAGTAGTTTATATTGTCGGCATAAGTGAATATGTAACCATAAACAAATGCCAACCAAAGGAATTCCAACTGACACGGGTGTAAGTTATGTACTTATGTGTACCTTTTCCCAAGCTAATGTAAAGGAGAATGCCCTTCATTTTCGATCCCATTTTATAGCATCATCTATTCGTTTGTGCTGTAGTTTGGAACCATCTATTTCAGTCCCTACATCTTTCTTTTAGGTAGGTGTAGGTAGTAGGAAGATGGTGGTAAAGCCGATTTTCCATCCCTAATGATATCTGCAACTCATATATCTCTCTACGCCTACGCCTGATAGGTGTCGCATCCTTCGACTAAAACTTTTCAATATTACACCACTATCTAGCCACAAATCAGTCCAATGATTAGGGCTATCAATGGGTCCACTACAAAAAAATAAGATTATTAGTGGCAATTTTTTACAGCGAAAAATGTCTCTATTAATAAAAAAATTATTAAAACTAATAGCGACATTTGTTTTATTAATAGCGGCAGTTTATGACTGCTGCTAATAGTGATCTTTTTTTATTTGTAGTGGTCGGATCGAGTCAGGCCAAAATTTTGGCCTTTTTTTCTTCTTTTCTTTTGTTAAAGATAAAAAAAGGGCATATATCCTACCTGACCCCATGGTGAACCCCAACCTGACCCGATGGTCATGGGGATATGCCTAACCCGATCCAATGCCTGACCCGAAAACCTGACCAAACCAGTTAACAGCCCCCTATTTTCTTTGATTTTGCGTCGGGTCAACCCGACCGCTTTTTGCCAAAACCCTGACCAATCGGACTCTTTGAGTCTGTTAGCATATTTGTGGCAATCATGATAATCCGGGTAAACACTCCTATAGGATTTTTCGGCCAATTATATATATATATATATATAGCAGAACACCTCCCTTGTGAAGCCACTTTGTACAAAAAAGTCTACGCTCAACAGCTCCTAAAAGAAGCGCTCTAGAAAGCACATGGAGAACCGACCCAGAACCAACCTGATGAAGTCAGATAACAATGGGAGTGGACGTCCGCTGTGCGTGGGCGTGGACAACCACAGTGCGTGGGCATGGACGACCGCGAAACAACCCATAAACTGACCCATCTTTGTCTGTCAAGAATTGTGGGCAGACGTCCGTGCGCACAGACAACCATGGAGGCCGGCTGTGCATTGGCTATATAAACACACCCATATGTGTTTTGTTTCAAACTTTTCGGGAAAACCAAATCGTTTACACTTTAAACCTGAAACATTTAGCACCTCTTACTTCTTGAGTTTATAATTAATCATCATCACCATTTACTAAACTCAAGGAGAAGCTACCATCTACCTTTGAAAGTGTAGCTTGAGTGAGTCAAGCTAGATATCGACTCGTGTGGCTCCAGTGGATCAATGTGGGATGCGTTGATTGAAAGCGATAGCAAACTCTAGGATACAGTGAAGGGACGTTCGTAGGATTCGAGCGTTGTGAGCTAAGAAGAGAGTGATAGGTGCATATCATTCGGATCTTCTTTAAGTGTTTCACTATTGATAGTGGATTTTGTTTGCCTTGGATCTGTAATAAGTCTCGTGATTTTTTTCCAGTTAGGTCTCTACGCTAAAAATATTGTGTTCATGGTGTGGATGTGATTTTGTGGTTTGGATTAGCATTTGAATAATTATTCACTAGGAATACCTTGAATTACCTTGAATTTTTTCAGAGTCATCCCGATCCAACTTCGGATACTTCATGCCCAACCTGACCCAACGGGTCAAGTTTTATGTGCCCGACCTGGTGAAAAATACCAGTAAGGTCTCGGGTATCGGTCTGTGCATAGATGTGAATGATTTTATGGAGCAAGATGAAGGAAATCCAATTGTTTTCTTTTCAATAAGTAAGCCGATCGACATTAAGGGGTCCTCTCTCCTCTATTAAGATCCCGGGGGGCTCCAAATAAGATTAAATAAAAGTTGCATCAAGGATCTACTGGAAGCCTTTAAACCCTCCAACAATACATAGCACTTTCCATTTGTCATCACTGAAATTTATAGCCAACAAAGAAATCTGACTCCACCACGAGGGAGGCAAAGGCTTCGTAAATTGGTTGAAGCTCAATGATAATAAAAAAAAATGTCCTTATTTGAAATCCAATTATTTCTCGTTTTGGATTTTAGCAAGCCTACTAGAAAAGTGAGAATGGAGTATTTCTAAAGGTCAATATTGTTTAAGGAGAATTCAGCTATTTTCAGAGATGAGAATGGGAGATTTCTTCACTCAGTATAGGCAAATTGCCAACTGGAATTGCTTTCCCGAGCTATTTACTTAAGATATCCGCATTGCATTGTATTTCAAGATTGCTTCTTTTCCTGTTGAATCTGAAGAATTTTTTAAATTTTCATTTTCAAATTTCTTGTTAAATTTTAGTAAGCGCGTTTTCGACCTTGGCATATGCTTTTAATTTGAATGGATTCTAATTGATTTATCCCTTGTTTTCTAATTTTTTAATGCTTTCAACTTATATACAACTTGGACATTGATTACCACTGACCCATATCATTTCAATAAAACTATCTTAATGAAACCATATAAAGTACTCTAATAGGTGAAGTTTACTCTAAAATTTCCCTACCAAAATTTAGAATCACTAGTGACTGTTTGATCTCACAAGGTTTTAAACAGAATACATATTGAATCCGAAAAGCAACTAATCAAATTAAAATTAACACGGATTCAATGAGTCTATAAGAGAATCTTTTCTCAAAGTGCTTATTTCTCTAAGATAAGATGCTTCTCAATCATAAGAACTATAAATCTATAGTAAAGGATTGTTAGAATAATAAGCTAGATCGGCTCATCTGGCCTATTTTGTCTTTTGGGTCATTGGCCCATTTCCAATTATATTGGTCAATCTTGGAATTCCTTTTTGTCATAGGAAATTGGTGTATTTAATGTGAGGTCTTGAGAATATGAAATATGCTTTGAGAATGTAATTTTCTTTTTTTTTTTAGGCTAGGTTGTTGCTTTGGAAATGTGTGCTTATTCATTCCCGATTTTATATTTTGGGTTATTTTTATCACTCATATATTTTCATTTTACAAGTCATATGAATGAAATTTGAAAGGTTCTAAGTAGTATATCACTTTAGTCTTCATTTTTTATATTTTTCTATACAAGAGAACTACTTTCTTCTCTTTAGAGTGTCATCTTCTGCCAATCCTTGTTGGTGTAATTCAACAAAGTGGTATCAGAGCTTGAGATTCATGGCTTCCAATATGTTGCAACCTCAACTTTCTCGTTTTACCGGTAGGAACTACAATCAATGAAGTATTCAAATGAAGGTTTTATATGAGTCTCAAGATTTGTGGGATATTGTTGAAACCAGATATGTAGAACCAGAGGATCAAGCGACTCTCACATAAGCTCAACTCAATGAGTTGAAAGAAAATCGCAAGAAGGACAAGATGAAGTTATTTTTGAAAGAATTTCATTGGTATCATCAGCAAAGCAAGCATGGGATACTCTCAATACTTCATACAAAGGCGAAGATAAAGTCAAATTGGTGCGGCTCCAAACTCTTCGAAGTGAGTTTGATTCTATAAAAATGAAGGATTCGAAAGTGGTTGAAGATTTTTTCAATCGGGTAATTTCTCTCGTTAATCAATTAAGGATTGATGGTGAAAATCTTCAAGATCAAAGAATTATAGAAAAAATTCTTAGAAGCTTGACTCGTAAGTTTGAATATATTATTGTTGCAATTGAAGAATCTAAGAATTTATCTACTTTGTCTTTGAAAAGTTTATTGGGATCACTTCAATCTCATGAACTTTGCATGAAGCAATTTGATTCTTCTCCTCTAGAATAAGCTTTTCAAACTCAAGTTTCCTTTAAGAAAAGTTCTAGAGGTGGAAGAGGAAGGCATTCTAATCGCGGACGAGGAAGGCATATTAGAGGAAGATTTCAAGCAAAAGAAAGAGATGAAGATGAGTCATCTTTGTCATCAAGAAGAAGGGGAAGAGGAAGAGGCCGATCTTCTATTTCTAATGTTCAATGTTATCATTGTCAAAAATATGATCACACCATAAAATTTTGTAGAAAAAGATTGGCGAAAGAAGAAAAAATGAATCAAATTTTGTTCAAGAGAACAATCAAAGTAAAGAAGACGACACTTTCTTTCTTGCTTGCAATGTTCAAGAAGTTGCATTCAATGAAGATTGGTATCTTGATAGTGATTGTAGTAACCATATAACGGAAAATAAAGGCGTATTTGTCACTTTGGATGAATCTATTCAAAGTGAAGTAAGGACCGGCGATGATAAACAACTTTTCGTAAAAAAAAGTAGTGATATCCTTGTTCAATCAAAGAAAGGCATCAAATGCATCTCAAATATTTTCTATGTACCCGGCCTCAAACACAATCTTCCAAGTGTTGGACAACTCCTTTTAAAAGACATAATGTTTATTTCAAAGGAGATGCATGTGAAATCAAGGATATGAACAATGCTCTCATTATCAAAGTAAAGATGATCGATAAGTTTTAAAATGAAGTTCTTCCTTGCTTCAATTCCATCATCCAAGACAAATCATGGCTATAGCATCTTCGATATGGCCACTTGAGTTTTAGCTCTTTGACTCTCATGTACAAAAATTACATGGTAAGAGGCATACCAAATATTAATAGCAAAGACCAAGTTTGTAAAGGATGCGCACTCGAAAAGCATCAAAGAAATTCTTTTTCGGGTGGGAAAGCTTGAAGGGATCAACTCCTCTTGAGCTTGTTCATTCTCGAACTTATGCGGGCCTTCTATTGGCGGTAATCGTTATTTCATCACTTTTATTGACGATTATAGTTGTAAATCTTTGGTTTATTTTCTCAAAAAAAAATTTGAGGTACTTAACCACTTTAAAACATCTAAGGCATTGGTTGAAAAGCAAAGTGATTTTATGTTGAAAACTTTGCGTACCGATCAAGGTGGTGAATATGTTTCTCATAATTTTAAGAATTTCTTAAAAGATAATGACATTCGACATCAATTAATCACTCGGTATACACCTCAGTAAAATGGTGTTGTCAAAAGAAAAAAATAGAATCCTTATGAAATTGGCTAGAAGTATGTTAAAAGCCAAAGGGATGCCAAATATATTTTGGGCTGAAGCCGTTGCATGTGCCAACTATCTTTTGAATCGTGTCTTATCCAAAAGTGTTGAAGGCATAACACCACAAGAAGCATGGAATGGACACAAATCATGTATTACGCATTTAAAAATAATTGATAGCATTGCATATTCTCATGTGCCGGATGAAAGAAGAAGAAAATTGAATGATAAATCTGAAAATACATTTTTATTGGTTATAATGAAACTTCAAAAACATACAAATAATTTAATCTCATCACCAAGAAAATTATCATAAGTAGAGATATAAAATTTAATGAAGAAGAAGCTTGGGATTGGGATTTCCAAGAAAAGACACAAAATTTTATTTGTGTCAACGAAGAAGAATTGAAAGATGCTCAAAATTGTGAGCATGAAGAGGATAGAACATCTTCACCATCTTCATCTTCATCATCATCATCATCATCAAGTTCTAATTCTCCTCCAAAGAAGACCAAAAGCATCAATGAAATTTATGAAGTATTAAGAAGACTTTTTGATGAAGATGAGATTAACTTTGCACTACATGCCGATCCCGATCCAATTTCTTTTGAAGAAGCATGTCAAGAAGAAAGGTGAAAACATGCAATGAATCAAGAAATTGACTCCATCAAAAGAAATGAGACTTGGGAGTTAACGGAACTTTCAAATAGGCACAAATCTATTGGTGTAAAATGGATATAAAACCAAGTTAAATGCAAAAGGTGAAGTCGAAAGGCGCAAAGCTCGATTAGTAGTGAAAGGCTACAAGCAAAGACATGGCATAGACTTTAATGAAATTTTTGCTCCCGTTGCTCGGCTTGAAACTATTAGATTGGCCTTAACATTGGCGGCTCAAAGAAATTGAAAGGTTTATCAAATGGATGTCAAATCAGCATTCTTAAATAACATTCTTGAAGAAAAAGTTTATGTTGATCAACCTCTCGGATATGTGGAAAAGGGTAAAAAGCACAAAGTTTGTAGATTGAAAAAAATACTTTACGGTTTAAAGCAAACACCAAGGGCATGGTATAACCGTATTGATAGGTATTTCATGAAAAATGGATTCAAAAGGTGTCCTTTTGAATACTCTCTCTACATCAAAGAAAACACTCATGGTAAGTTTTTAGTTGTTTGTTTATATGTTGATGATTTAATCTTCACCGGCAATAGTTCAAACATATGTGATGAATTTAAAATTTTCATGATGCTTGAATTTGAGATGATCGATATGGGTCTCTTACATTTCTTTTTTTGACATTGAAGTAAAGCAAAATGAAGATGAGATTTTTATCTCTTAAAAGAAGTATGCAAAAGATTTATTAAAAAAGTTTAACATGAAAGATGCAAATCCTATTTGCACTCCAATGGAGGTTGGTTTGAAACTTAGCAAAAATGATAATGAAAAAATAGTTAATGAAACTCTTTATCGGAGTCTTGTTGGTAGCCTCATGAACTTGACTGCCACAAAACCGGATATTATGTTTGTAATTAGCATGATTAGCCGTTTCATGAAATCACCTAGAAAAAGTCATTAGAATGTCGGAAAAAGAATTTTGCGATATGTATGTGATATCATTAATGATAGTATACATTACAAAAGGGTTTACAATTCATGTTTTGTTGGATATTGTAATAGTGAGTGGGGTAGAAGTGTAGATGATGGCAAAAGCATTTTCGGTTACAATTTTAATATTGGTTCGAGTTCAATTTCATGAACTTTAAAGAAACAACAAGTTGTTGCTCTCTCTACAACCGAAGCAGAGTACATTTCATTAGCATTGGCGGGTTATCAAGCACTTTGGTTAAGATGGGTCTTAGAAGAACTTAAGCATCCATCAATTGAAGCTACAACTTTATTTTGTGATAATCGTTCAGCCATTGCACTAATCAAGAATCCCATTTTTCACGACAAAAGTAAGCACATTCGAAGTAAGTATCATTTCATCCGTGACTTGATCAACGATGGTGAAATTGATGTGAAACCATGCAAATCACAAGATCAAATAACGAATATTTTTACAAAGGCATTGAAGAAAGAAACGTTGATCAAGATCAAAGAAAAGTTCAACATTCGATCGGTCTAGCTCAAGGGGGACTATTAGAATTATAAGCTAGACCGGCCCATTTGGCCCATTTTGTCTTTTGGGTTATTGGCCCATTTGCAATTATATTGGTCAATCTTGGAATTCCTTTTTGTCATAGGAAATTGGTGTATTTAATATGAGGTCTTGAGAATATAAAATATGCTTTGAGAATGTAATTTTCTATCTTTTTTTAGGCTAGGTTGTTGCTTTGGAAGTGTATGCTTATTCATTCCCGATTTTGTATTTTGGATTATTTTTATCACTCATGTATTTTCATTTTACAAGTCATATGAATAAAATTTGAAAGGTTCTAAATAGTATATCACTTTAGTCTTTTTTTTTTATATTTTTCTACACAAGAGAACAACTTTCTTCTCTTTAGAGTGTCATCTTTTTCCAATCCTAGTTGGTGTAATCCAACAAGGATGATGGTATTAATCTCATCAATTGAATAAGGGAGTAGAGAAATGCCTTTATCCTTTTTGAATTGGTTCTAAATGACATTGAAATCCCCTTCCATAATCTATGAAAAAATTATAAAATTGATAATTCTCCAACGTCGTCGTCGTCGTCATCGTTACCATCATCATCATAACCTAATTCTTCAAAGCTGGTTCTGAAATGGCCTAAATCACATCTGTACCATATACAAGTGGAACTCATTACGAAAGTATGCACTGCTATTCAGTTCTGAGTTCGAATCCCACCCACCGTTGTTGCACGCAAGGATCAAAATTTCGGTTTTCGTTTCGGTTTTGGAGGGGATCGAAACTGAAATTTTGGACCGAAATTTCGGCCGATAATTTGACCAAAATTTTGAATACCATATATATTTGAACCGAAATTTCGGTCCAAATTATCGTTTCGGTGAGGATTGAAACCGATAATTTATATCCAAATTTCAGTCATTTCGGTTAAAATTTTGATCCTTGGTTGCACATACCTAAGGACTTAATAGGGTGCTCTAAGAGGCCGGATACCCTGCTATCAGAAGAAAATAACAAAAACATTCTTAGCACTTTTGTTATAGATTAATTCGATGTCCGAGGTAATCCAAATATGATTCTAATCACATGGAGGGTAATCTCCATGCCCATCAAGCTTTAATTTGTTAATTTGCATCTTTTCTTCATCATCTCTTCCCCGAATTTTTGAAATCTTTTTTTTTATATAGTAAAATTGGAATTCCTGGCCCCTCTCTCATTGGGTTTTCCGAATTTTGGGTTGAATTTTATTAAGAATGTCAGATTATCCTTTCTTATTAATTCTTTGTTATTTTCCCTCTTATAGTTGTTGTTTCTTCCTTCTCAACCCTGATTTGAATCAGATTATGGAGATCTTTTTTTCGCCCCAATCTTTTACACAATAGGTCTTGAGATCTTGGCCTGACGATCACATGACACACACCTCGAAAAATATATGCATGTATAGACTTAAGCACGTCAAATCAAGGTTGAGAAGGAAGAATCTTAAGTTGAAAATAAAATTATCCCTTTAAAATAAAGGAAGCCACTACTTGCACACAGGCTTTGTAATCCTCTGCACAAGATTTTGGGTACCTCTGATTGCACCCATGTGTTCTTTGGGAGGGCCTACATCAAGACCCCTTGAAAAATCATTGATTGCTTCAGATCAAATGATGGAGATCGTGTTTCACCTCGATCTTCCACACAATGGATCTAGAGATCATGATGCACCCATCAAACGGTCAATTTTTTATTCCATGTATCACAGATCCCCAAAAATAGATATTCAATCATATGGCACACATCACGCTCAAAAATGATTTTAGGGGCATTTTTTAGGCATTTGTGACACATGAAATCAAAAACTGACCATCTAATAAGTGCACCATGATTTCAAGATCCATTGTGTAGAATATCTAGGTGAAACACGATCTCCATCACCTGATCCGAAATAATTAATGACTTTCAAGGGGACTGAGACGTAGGCGCTTTCAAAGAACGCTTGGGCGAGAACAAAGGTACCCAATGAAACAAGAAATGGGCTAATACTTAGCACACGAGATTATTATTTTTATTTTTATTTTTTGATACCCCTGGACATCCGGGCCTCTTAGTTCACCCGCCTAATCCGCACATG
The DNA here is from genome assembly GCA_021018995.1 of Chloranthus sessilifolius. Classification (NCBI taxonomy): domain Eukaryota; kingdom Viridiplantae; phylum Streptophyta; class Magnoliopsida; order Chloranthales; family Chloranthaceae; genus Chloranthus; species Chloranthus sessilifolius. Next base: position 179,968,867 of record CM037585.1, on the reverse strand, counting down.
CGCACCCCAAATTCAGCACATGCCAGGTCAGCACAGGATATAAATTCCTAGGGTGGCCTCAAGAGGGGGAGGGAATTCGAACTCAGATCTCCTGCTTTTGGAAGCAAGTTCCTTTACTATTTATGGGATTTGTGCCACGTGAAACACCATTCAAGTGCAAAGACACAAATCTCGTGTGCAAGTAGTGTAACCCAAGCTTTAGCTGTGGTTATTGTTACGTGGTGAGAGGCTGTGGTTGGGTTAGCTCTTATAGAACAGAAGCAGCTATTTGTCGGCTTTCTGCTAGAGCAGATAAAATCTGCTCTGAGATAGATTAGTTTTATCACTTAAAACAACTCTCCGAAACAGATGAGGCAAAGAGCTATATTATCAAATGTCAAAATAGTTTTTTGTCAGAGCTAAAAGGTGAAAAAGCTGCTCTTTGCCTTAGAAGAGCTAACCCAAACGCAGCCTCATGAGAGAGAAGAGGCAAGCGTCAAGATGTTGGGCAAATAATACTTGTAGCATCTGGGCAGGTACCCTTTTTAACTTTATTATATTTAATTTCTGAATTCCTTTACCCTTCCCTAAATCTAAATTCTAATTGGGGTAGGGGGGTTTCAGAAACAATTCTACAACAGGGGTTCTATTCTTGGCGTTGTTCTTGACGTCTTCATCAAGAACAACGACCAAAGAAACAAATCGAAGCTCACGACGATTAAGCGATCATATTTGCGTTTCTATTATTAAAGAGTGCAAATTTATGTTATCAAATTTTATCCTAATGGGGTTTGCTTGATAGTAGGGAATTGCAAACCAGAATTCAAACCAAGCCATAACTTTGCTTCCCATTATTGCCAAAAAAAAGAAAAAAAATCAAGTGATAGACAAATAGTTTATATCCGCATTTTCATGCCCATAATTTGGACTCCCAGGCAAGACAGTCAGATCTTTGTTAGCAAGTAATGGGATTTAAGGAGAGAGAGATAATAAAGCAAGAAAACTTTGTTCATTGGTTGAAGCTCAAAAGTGTAGCAACCACAAACCCTTGCAGCTCATAACCTTTGACAAGTGGCTTTCATAAGATCACGAATATTCATTCAGTCTATTGCCGTGCATGGAGTTCGAATTTGATATCTGACCCCAGTGCTGGCCTTGGCGCTTGGGTCAATTCCTTTTGATCCAACGGTCAAGCCTCGGAAGTACCCTGTTACTTGTGCTCAACAATATCTGCACATTACCTAAAATTGTTGGATAGAGATTGAACCTAGTGCCAGGGCTGTCACTCGGGGCCGGGTACCTAATTCCGACTCATAATTATATGTGAGTCGCGATTTCTGAAGGTAATCAAATTGTTCACCGATTTATTACAGTCGATAGATTTTGAAGATGATTAATGTCGCATCACCAGCATCATTAGATCATCGAGGATATGAAGAGCATTTTACCCCATCAATCCTGTCAAAAGATGACATGCACAGATGCTAGGGCCCTGTCAAATCTGTGAAACCATGATCTGTGACTAAAAATGCTTATGAAGCGAGAAAAATTAACCCCTTTTGAATAATATATATATATATATATATATATATATATATATATATATATATATATATATATATATATATATATATAGCTTATCCGTGTCTGATGGATATGTTTTCATAATATATTTTATTTTCACCTGGCACAGAGGAGAAAAAAATGCTAAAGAGAGTTCATGTTTCATCACTTCATATGAACATGACATACAAGCTCTTTTACAGATTTCGGAAGAGATTAACAAAGGAGAACAAAAATGGGAACAAGAACAGAATGGCCACTATAACTCGAATTATCTGAACAAAGGCGCCTTCTTAGCCATCCATCATGGAAATCGGCGCATAGGCACTTAGAAAGTGACTGCTCTTCATAACAAAACAGGGACTGTGACATGTTGCTTGCCCAAAAAGATAGATTGAGAAAATGTTGATCAGATATTTACCATTTTCAACTTAAAGTCCCTGAACTTGGCATTCTGCAAATGAGCACCACAGATGCAAACAGAGAAAGATGTGCATCTGCAGCAGCAAGACCAGAGTTGCATCTGGACCCAGGAAGAACCTCAGAATATAATAATCTGCACCATCAAAATGTAATATATTAAGCCAGATAGGTCCATATCCTGAAACTGAAAATATAAACAAAGAACAATGATCATGTGAGGTTTAACCAAGAGTTATGTGGATTGATTGAGAACACGAGCAGATATGTTTTATGAAAAGAAATCAATGGTTATTGTCTGAAATAGATAAGGGAGTTGGTGAGAAAGAACAAGGGTTATCAAAGAATTTCCCGCAAACAGATCTAGAACAATGTTTTAGGCTGTAGGAATATATCTTTCTGCATTCATCAGATATAACGATCTGTCACCAAGGGTCATCGTGGATTATAAGAGATCATAGGTCGTTTCACCAAACAAAAAAAAAGGTGCCATGTGGCAACGAAATCATCAATGCCACATGGACCAAGGGGACATTGCATAGATCATTGTCGACACTCCACGTCAGAGGGATGAGTCAACACTTTGACTCGATCACTTGAGAATCCGTGAAAGCCTTTGAAGGCTTGACTACCCAGACTTTTGAAGTCTAAAGGATGCCCGATTTCAATGACCAAAAAGGTACAGCCCCTATGAGGGTGAGCCCCTTTTATTTTTAGGGCTCTTGTGCGACTAGTAATTGCACCAGGTTTTAACTTGGCAGGAATGCGCTAAACTATAAGCACCATGGGTACCTCTATTTGCACCAACCAAATCTCTAACACCACCCCCCTCCTATTTGAACTCAATTTTATTTGAAAAGTTGTAGACATAGTCAACTATGTTTTCTCATTTTTTCATAAAACATGCACCCAATCAGTGTACCCGAAGCACCCACTTCTCCAAAGTCGCAATGACAGTGACAACATCACCTAAGTACCCTCTTCTTCTTCTTAAGAAGAGGCCTGACAGTTGGTACCCCATCAACATGGATATATCTTGGACGGTGGGTGCCCACCGTCGTGGATGCATCTTTGACGGTGAGTGCCCACCAACTATTTTGTTCTAACAGTGGACACCCACTGACAAGCCTACAAATGGCTTGAGAATGGGCACCTACTGGCTGTTTTGTAGTTAGGGGCATAGCTTGAGAATGGACACCCGCCGATTATTTTGTAGTTAGGGGCATAGCTTGAGAATGGACACCCGCCGACTGTTTTGTAGTTAGGGGCATAGCAAGGATTTTCTTCTGGTGAGGGCTCGCAATGGTTGATAGATGTGAATAGTTGTTCTATCGCAAATTTGGTTGTACACCGTCGAGGGTTGCACAGAGAAGAAGGCTGTATAGTAAGTGCATTCTATACATTTTTAAAAAGTTAAATGGGGGCTCGAGCCCTCACACCCCTATATGTGGCTCCACCCTTGTTTGTAGTTCCCTCCCGTCCACTGAGAGCTCCGTTAATGGTGAGAGTAGGATTCATTAAGGGCTTCAGTGATAGTTGGCGATGGACAAGGACTAGTTCAAACATAGGAGAGGAGATGAGGGGAAGCAATTTGTGGGGACTCTTGGAAAGTCACCAGGGTGTGAAATTTTTTTCACCCCAGTGAAAAAATGGATGCTTTTTCAATGGCAGGTACGAACGTGGGTGCTTTTAGATATTCGATTGTGCAAATAGAAGTACCCATGCACCATCCATGGTGAAAATCTCAGTACGAATAGTCCCCTTTGATTCCAGCATTGTGGGCCCCTTTAAACTTTGAATTTCTTTCCTTGTACACCCACTTTGACCTCTTGGTTTATCTTAATTCCCATTTCATCCTTTTAGTCATATACCAACCATCTCCTTTTAAAATTATTGAATCATTGAGCATTCCCCATCTCCATCAAAATTTTGCTTAAACCCCATTAGAACCTTTTTAGCTCACCTTAATTCACCCACTTAAGCTAAACTAATCCCAAGAACCTGAAAACTTTTAGAAATTACTTAGCAACCATCTCTTTTTTATCATTTACCCATCGCCCCTTTTAGAAGAACTCTTGGATGGTCGAGACACTAGTCACATTCAAGGGTCAAATCAAAAAAGAAAATCATAATCCTTGTACAAGATAAACCGATAGAAGCTTGACATTGATCAAGCACCCAATGGTCCATCTTGGAGTCAGTTTTCTATAAATTGAGCCCTTTTCTCCATGCTAAGGGCTGAAATTTTGAAACCGTAAGAGAGTTGTGCCCTTTTCACATTTCCATCAAAACCTCTTAGAAAATTCTAATCCCAGCCCTCTACCTTAAAGAAAACCCTAGTTCTTAAGATCCCTTACCTCCTACCTATAGAAAACCGCCATTAAAAGTCTCTCATATCAAGCGTCCAAGCATAGTCATCTCTAAGATCTTATCTTTCTCTTTAATAATCCATTTCACAGCTCATATCTTTTTGTTTCCTTACCCCACTTTGAGTCAGTACTCCACCGATTTTATTGTGGACGTAAAGGTTCGGAGGAGAATCATTTGCATTCGGACAAAGGGAATTGTTTCCTTATTTTGGGCTTAATTTCTACTCTTTTTTAGCTTTATCTTGGTCGTCATTATGTTTGTATGACGAGTAGACGACCTTGATAGCGGTTACATTACTCACCAGTGACACTACGTGAAAGAACTCCACTGTTTTCATTTAAATGCTTTCTCGAATAGAAGTTTCTTTATTCTTTTTATTTCTGCTGAGGCCCAGTGGAGACTATGTTTACGTGGGCATGATAGGTGTGCCAACATACTTCCTACCGCGTTCTAGAACCCTTGCCGAGTTTTCGGGTCCATAAATTGGGGAGTTAATCTGTAATAGTCCCACATTGGATAGAGAAAAGTCTGGGGTATATGTGATTGCGGGCACTACATGTCATGACGCGTTTTGAGTGGAGACTTAAGCCCATGCCAAAAACAAAACCAGGCAGGGACCTAAGCCCAGACCCGGACAATATTGTGGCATGTGGGTCTGGGTCATCACATAATCTAACTCGATTGAGGTTTCTTGATATGGCCTTTGAAAAACCGGGTGGCAGCTCTCTAGATTAGCTTTCGTGGTCCTACGCCCTCGCGAAGTAGCTACAATCTTTTTTTTTTTTTTTTTTTAAATTAGAAAACTCATCTCCACAGCGAAAGTAAAAAAATAAAAAATTCAATTATCCAATTTTCAAGCGGTAAATCATACTGTGGCGATCAGATTTCAAATTTTTTTTATTGACCTATGCAATTGTCCCCTTGGTCCCCATGGCACCAGAACAAGGTTTTGGCCTTTTTTAGAGGTTGGGACTATAGTGGAGGTAGTCCTAGGGACTACGGAATCTTTTTCTATCTATATATGGTTTATTTTTTACAAGATTATGCTATTCTTCGGTTTGAGGGATCTCTCTATAGATTCATCTAAGAATTTTCTGCAATCATATCTAGCAGAGTGTATTAGTAGGGGCAGTATCTAGAAGCTTTCTAAGGCTACAGAAAAAGTGACTGGATATAGTGTGGTCCACCACAAGGTAAAGTAGCATACCCAGCTGAACCTAGTCATAACAACAGCTAGATCAGCCAACCATACACTGATTACATGGTGCCAAGTCTTTCCCTGTACATAAACTTTTAGTAACCCAACCACCAAAGTCAAAGATGTGACAGGGAAACTACCCTAAGTGTTTATACAAATTTTCCGACTTCCTTCAGAGGACTAAACAAATAAAACAATGTAGTGTATGTTTAAATTTCTGAGTATTCCAACAGTAATAACAGAGCTACCTTTTACATGAAAAGAACAAATTCCTCAGTACCCTTAGATTTTCTCCAATACACATCTAAGGGCAAAAAAATAAAGATTTCTACGATAATTTTATATTCTCATTTCATAGCTAAAATTAAGATTTTCCGTTGGCGTATATATAATTATAATGTTTGAAGCATAAGAAAAACCATATTGCATTAGCAAATTTTATTTGTATAAACTCCATAAAAAATGTAGAAATTATAATGAATTACTTATCTGGGATTAAACATATTACAAGATCCTTCGAAGAAAATGGAACTAACTAGGTAAAGAATTTACCTTTACCGAATTGGCCTTTGCAAAAGCTTGGAATTTATACAATTGAATTGCATGCAATCAGTCTTTCTCGTCACTTGTAACATTATTTGTGGCCAAATATTCAACGACTCTTGTAAGACTGAAAGGAAGTGGTTCATAAAAAGAATCAAAAGAATGCAAAAAAAAATATGTAAAATAGATCCTCTTGAATATGTGTGTGTTTGTGTAGGGTGATGATGTGGTCCAAGCCAGCCTTGCTACATTAACATTCTCCAATAAGTTTCTAGATTAGAATGACACAATGGCCCTTTAAAAAATGACTTTTAGGGATGTTTTCCTATGGAGCATGGGTCAAAAATTCATAAAACTGGTACGTATGGTTCAGCTCTAAAACCAACACATACCGGACAATACGTATCGGTTCCGGACGATACATTAGTATGTATCGTTCGGTACTTTGGGTTTTTGTATGAGAGGCACCAATACGGTACCTTGAATGTACCGTATCGGTGAGGTTCAAAACCGATACGTATCAAACAATACATATCGGTATCGGACGATATTTTGTTCCATGCTATGGAAACCCGACTCCTATCAACAGCTGCGTCTCATTAAATTAAAATTTAATAGCCTCCTTGACGCTGTTACGTGTCAGAAGCTCCATATTTCACTGCCCCTGAAAGTTGTACATGTCAGCTTTTGGCGGTGAGAGATCGATTTCAATAGATCCAGGTATATTGAAGTTGGTGATAGCCCATTTTTCATGTAAACACCTAATGGCATCAATGAAACATCATAAAAAAAGGGTGTTTTCCACTATCCATTATTTTGGTTGTCATTTCTAACAGATTTTTCGTAGTATTTACACAATTCTCATGTTTCCTTCACTTCATTATTTCAGCTGCAATCTTACAGATTTTCAATATATAAAATTTTCATTAGGTGTATTTCCCTAATACATTAACCATCATCATCATCGGCTTATGATCCCTACTTCATTCATGCAAAGGCAATAATAAGAATCACTTTTTAAGGGGCCATAAAATACTGATTTTCTGGGACGTATCGTCCGATACGTACCTGTTCCGGACGATACATTCAAAGAATCGCACCGGTGACCTACGAGATTTGAACCATGTAAGGGGACACTTTGTTCAAAAACTAGAGAATGCTAATGTGGGAAAGAAAGCTTTGACATTGTGTATTCCTTGTGTGTGCAAGTGTGTAATGGAATTGAACCCCTTTCTGTCAAGTAAGCTGGATTTGAACCTGTGAATTCAAGATTGTGTCATCAGGAACCTTCCATTGGGCTACAAAGGCCCAACCCCAATGTCTAGGAAGTGTCCATAACTCAACTAAGAAAGTTGGTTCTCTTTAATATAATATAAGCTTTTGCTATAATTGAACTCTTAACCTCATTGTTACATGCTATGGATCATAACCAAGGTATAAACTTGGGATTAGTATCGGGCAAGGATCAAACTTTCGGCCGAAATGACCGAAATTTCGGCCAAATTATAGGTTTTCGGCCGATATTTTGATCCTTGGTATCGGGTATCAGACCATGGACGACCGATACGGATCGGTATTGGCGGATGCGGGCATTTTTTTTTTATATAAAAAAAGGTGAAACAACATTTTTTTTTAAAAAAAATCAAATCAAGGGGTATCAGCCGATACCTGATCCGTATCGACCGATACCTAGTATGTATTGCATGATACCCGATACGTATCGACTGATACCGATACAACCCTGATACATCGTGGTGGTATCAGTATTGGTTTCTGGTGAAACCCGATAAGTCAACCAAGTAGTGATATCATGGTCATAACCACTCCCTCAAAGGCTCAACCCATACAAAACCCATTTTAGTTACATAAATAGAAACTATGACCATCCTACTTACCTGCAATTCTGGGGTACCCTCCAATACGAAATCCCGGCTGTCTTTGCAATTGGCGATAAAGACATAAACTTTCTCCAATCCTCAAGCATAATTCTTAGGTCATGAAGTTTGCTACTTAGACCAAGACAACAATTTGCATGCATTGTACATACTTCATTCAAATCTTCACTTGGCTCACAAAATCCACCAAAGTAAGCAGTATCCAAGAATCTAATCTTCAGTCCTATTTCACTGATTGTTGGATCGTATTTGATAAAATTGAACACATCCTGGTCGTGACGCCCGGGATACATCTCTCTGGATGAGTACCAAAACTTGTAGAATTCTATCGTCCTGTTATTAGACTTTACATAATTAAATCCTCCATTAGGCATATTATTTACATCGACAGAGCTGCCGGAGAAATGATCACATGCTATCTGAAAATCTACATCCAGATAGAAGTGTGGGAAAGGATCGCGAAACCACATGATATCAGCATCCTGTGGGGGAAAACCAACAAAATTACAGGCCAAGTTAAATAATTATAAATCATAAACACTTCCCGGGGAAAGAGAGACAGAAGTTTGCATTTTACAATTTCATCAGCCTGGTGATAAAGAACATATTGCTTCAGTTTTTAATTTTTAATCAATCTATAAAGTGATTGTAATTAATGAGCTTCTTAAAGCACTGGAACAGTATATGCTTACTCACAACCAGCTTTCCAAAATGAAACAAACTTCATAGATCTGATAGCATGGTAAAGAGGAAAGAAAACACAACCTAACCAAACTGATGTGAAAAATCATGCTGCCTCAGTTTAAAGAATGATAGGTTATCTTCTGTTACTTGGTAAGATGGGACTCAAGGAGATGGAAAATATTCCTTATACTCCATGCTAACTAGGTTGTACAAAAATCACAATCCAAAGACTTGGAAGTTGGGAATCTAGAGCCTTAAACCCTTGTCATCAAGATTTATTCCATGCAAATGAAATTTTATGATTCTGATTTCCACTAGCAGCAATATTAGCTAGGAATCCCATGAAACAGAAAAACAGGTACAGCATACATCAAGCTCTGGCTTATCAGGTTACAATATTGCTTGCTATCTGATCATAAATAGCAGCCTTATCAAGAATTTTATAAATGATTTTTTATGGATAAATGGAAATTTTATTAATGAGGGAAAAGGCATGATATAATATAGAAAATCCATGATATAGCATCTATAATAAAGGAAATTTTGTTAACAAAAAAAAGCATGGTAGAATAAAGAAAATGCATGATATCTATAAAAGGGAACGCCAGAGTGCCTAGAAGCACAAAAATATGAAAAGGTCGAGGGAACTATTCGAATGCGAAAAATATGAGAAGTAATGTGACGGGGACACCACCAACAAGGGCCTAGGTTTCAGGCCATACAGGGTGTATCAGCGGCGGAAGAAGCGATGGAAGGGTCAAGGAACATCAAGAACTGCTGAGAAAGAGCCCTAGAGATCAACCCATGAAGCACAAGTGGTCATCAGGCGACGAACGTCCGCAAGGTCAGGACGGACGTCCAGAAATAAGGGTGCTCACTGTTTTTGAGCACGGACGTCTGTGGCGCACTACGGACGTCCGTGACTAGGCTACGAATGTCCGTGGAAACCCCCGCCCCAACGGCTTAAGGGATGTATTTGTCCTTTTTGTCCTTAGATTTTGTTCTTTTGTGTCCAAATGTACGTTACCACTTAGGGTAACATAGTATTTTCTATTTTAGGGTATTCTAATTGTAAATGCTATAAAGCATACTTTTGTAAGCCATTTTTGACACTTGTTAATTTGAATGAAGAGATGCTTTGCATTTTGAGCTTGAGAGAAGCTTTGAAGAGTGAGTCTTCTTCCCCGAGAGGGGTTTGGTGTGAGGCCAAGGGTGAGATGCCCATGCTACTTTGATCTTCTCCTTTACTCTTTGCTCTTGTTTGATCCTTTGATTTTCTCATTAATCTCTTACCTCCAAATTTTCCCCTTTTGATTGATTTTCCCAACTCCTAAACCCTAGATCTAGAGTAACCTTGATGTCCATTCTTATGGATCGAATCCAACCCTAGCCCTTTGATCCATAACTATTGTTGGACTCGAGCTTGCTCGATTTGTGCCATTTAACAGCTTCAATTCAAAAGCCCTAGCAAGGAGCTTTCGATTCCACCGTGAACTACGAATGAATGCCCCGACCTAGATGAAGCGAGAGTTCAATCTCTCGGATCGCCACTTCTGTGATTCCTAACGGATCTAGTGCGTCGACTTGGACCCTACATGAATCAAGCATAACGACTTAGGCGGAATCCTACGAAACCTTAAGGTATCGCTTTAATTGGTGATTAATTGTTCAATTAATTCGTTTAATTTCGGTAAATTAGCATATCATGGGTATTTACGGATCTAAGGGTCGTTGTCCCGCGTCAGTTTTGGTATCAAAGCCTAGGTTCTAGGTTAGGGCATACTTGCGTGTCATTTCATTTGAGTGTTCATTTGCATGCGCATCACATATTTGGTAAAATCACTCATTCATTTGTGTGCACACCTTGTGTTTGACAAAATTCCTCACTCACTTGTGTTCATAGTTGTGTGACATTTTAGAACCCGTGTTAATGTGTCGTGGTCACCATAGACTCGAATGTGATTGCCGATGCTCTTAAGGGTATCCAAGCCATGTTGATCACTATGAATGAGAGGATGAATGCTATGGAGGAAGCCCAAAAGGCTATAGTTGCCTCTAAGGAGATGCTTCTGAACCACTTTGATCGGTTGGAAGGAGATGAGGAGCATCACGACCGACGCAATGAGCGTAATGTTCCGCACTTTGGGCATAGCGGTCGGCCGGAGGGGCAAAATCGGAACCATAGGGGAATAGCTAATCACGGAGATGATTACGATTCGAATGAGAAACTCAAGAATGTTCGACCTTCGATGGAAGAATGGACCCTAAAGTCTTCCTTGATTGGGTCTATGATATGGATCACCACTTTGAGTGGTATGACATGGACAACGAGCTGTGCGTTAGACTTGCCAAAATGAAGCTCATTGGTCAAGCTTGACTCTTTTGGGACAATGTCAAGCGCATGCATGCAAATGCGGGTGCGTGTCATGCTCCCATTACCCATTGGGAGGACATGAAAGAGCGTCTCACTAAGAAGTACGTTCCTTTGTCATACTACCACCGCCTACTTGATCAATGGCCAAACTTACGCCAAGGTAGTATGCTTGTAGCCGAGTACATTGGCAAGTTTGAGGAGTTCATGATGAGAGCCAATGTGTCGGAAGATCCTCAAGTCACTCTTTCAAGGTTCCGCATCGGGTTGCGATTGGACCTCAAAAAAGAGTTGATCTCCCACCCCGTCGACATTCTTGAAGAGTGTTACGTCGTTGTGCAAGACCTTGAGAGGTACTAGAAGACGATGGTGGTGAGACGATTTGAGTCAAATGCCGATAGCCATAGAGTCGGAGAAGGCCTAGTGCTGGAAATCCACCTCCCAAACCGACCCAACCCACTCCTACAAATGTTCGGTTTGACAAAGGAAAAGGTGCGGTAGGTGAGTCCTCAAAGGGTGGCACTCAAACCAAGTGCTATAAATGTCATGGGTTTGGCCACTTTGCCGCCTAATGCCCTACAAGAGACCCCCAAAGAACTCTTTTGGCTGAGGAAGAGGTCAGTGAGGAAGAAGGTGTTGAAGAGGTGTATGAACCGGAAATCACACCTAGTGATGAGGAGGGTGATGACGGTAGTCGTGCACTAGCTTGCATTCACGAGTGTTTGGTTGTGAGGTGTGCCTTAGCACAACCTCAACGTGATGAGAAGGAAGATTGGCGTAGAGATAACATTTTCTACACTTACGCCAAGTGTGGTGAGAAGAGTTGTAAGGTCATTGTGGATAGCGGGAGTTGCACAAATGTTGTATCGACACACACCATTACCCGTTTAGGGCTCACACCCGAGCCCCATCCGAGACCGTACAAAGTCGCATGGGTCGACTCATCTGCTATTCCCGTATCTCAAAGGTGTCATGTGCCGATATAATTAGCCTCGTATTCGGACACTTTGTGGTGCGATGTGGTACCAATGGACGTGGGCCACATCATTTTAGGAAGGCCTTGGCTCTACGACATGGATGTGACCCTCCTTGAACATTCTAATATGTGCACATTCATGCATGAGGGCAAGAAGATAAAGTTGAACCCCTTGCCTCCCAAAACTCCATCAAGCAAGAGGGTTGACAAGAAGGGTTGTCCATCTAAGACCATTAATATTGTGAGCCCTTCGGAATTTGAAAGAGCGTCCTTAGATGAGAGCGTGGTGTATGTGGTCATCACCATTGAGCGTGCTCTCGAGTATATGGGTGAGTACCCTAAGGAGGTTGAGCCCATCTTACGAGACTTTGTAGATGTCTTGCCAGAAGACTTGCCCAACGCTCCCTCCCATGTGTGACATTCAACACGCAATAGACTTGGTTCCCGGATCTACTCTCCTGAACCTACCTCACTATAGGTTGAATCTGGTTGAACACGCCGAGTTAATTTGGCAAGTCGATGAGCTCCTTCTGAAGGGGTTCATCCAAGAGAGCTTGAGCCCATGTGTCGTACCTGCACTACTCACACCCAAGAAAGATGGCACGTGACGGATGTGTGTAGATAGTCGGGCCATCAACAAGATTACGGTCAAATATCGGTTCCCTATATCGCGGCTCGACGATATGTTGGATATGATAGTTGGTGCCACTATCTTCTCTAAGATAGACCTTAAGAGTGGCTACCATCAAGTTCGAATCCACCTCGGTGATGAGTAGAAAATCGCCTTTAAGACCAAAGATGGTCTTTATGAGTGGATGGTCACATGCCTTTTAGGCTTTCAAATGCCCCGAGCACCTTCATGTGGCTCATGACCCAAGTGTTGTGACCGTTTATCAGGAAATTTCTTGTGATCTATTTTGATGACATTTTGATCTATAGTCGCGATAAGGAACAACACTTGACCCACTTACGGTTGGTTTGTGGAACCTCAAGGGGAGAGAAACTATATGCGAACTTCAAGAAGTGCACGTTCATGCAACACTTTGTTGTCTTCTTGGGGTTATTGTCTCAACCGATGGAATAGTCGTGGACCCGGAAAAGGTAAAGGCTATGGTAGAGTGGCCCGAGCCTAAGAACATACATGATGTTCATAGCTTCTATTGATTGGCTACATTTTATCCTCGCTTCATTCGAAGTTTTAGCACCATTATGGCCCCCATCACCGTTTGTATGAAGAAAGGAAAATTTCAATGGAGCAAAGCTGCGACGAAAGCCTTTACCGAGATCAAAGAGAGAATGATGAGTGCACTCGTCATACGCCTACTGGACTTTTCTAAAGCCTTTGAGGTCGCTTCCGACGCTTCGGGTGTAGGCATAGGAGGAGTGCTTAGCCAAGAAGGTCATCCTGTGGCCGATTTTAGTGAGAAGCTCAACTAAGAGAAGCAAAAATACTCCACCTATGATAAGGAATTCTATGCGGTCGTCCGATCTCTTTGGTATTGGAAACATTACCTTAGACCGCAAGAATTTGTGCTATTTTCCAACCATGAAGCCTTACGCTTCCTTGCTTCCCAAAAGAAGTTGAACCCAAGGCACGCGACGTGGGTCGAGTACCTTCAAGGGTTCACCTTTGTATTGAAGCATAAGGCCGATGTTGAGAACAAAGCAGTCGATGTGCTTAGTCGTCAGGTAGCGACTTTGCAAGCCATGAGTACCAAGGTCGTGGGGTTTGAACAATTGATCCAAGACTATCCCGAGTGCCCAGATTTTGGGGCGGAATATATTGCTTTACGGGACAATCCGTCCAGCGCTAATTCCAAGTATACCCTGCAAGACGGGTATTTGTTTATAGGCCATCGTATTTGCATCCCTCGCACTTCCTTGGCGATTTCCTCATTTGGGAATTGCATGCCAGAGGGGTTGTCGGTTATTTTGGGCGTAACAAGACCATTGTGCTCGTTGAAGATAGATTCTTTTAGCCTGGCCTTATGCAAGATGTCGCCCAGATTGTGGGATAATGTCGCACTTGCAAAGTCTCCAAGCAAAGGAGGCAAAATACCGACTTGTACACTCCTTTGCCGATACCACACACACCTTGGCAAGACGTTTCAATGGACTTCGTGCTTGGGCTCCCCAAGACCTTGAGAAAACAAGACTCCATCTTTGTCGTTGTGGACCGATTTTTCAAAATGGCCCACTTCATACCATGCAACAAGACCACTGACGCAACCCATGTTGCGAAGTTATTTTCCAGTGGGGTAGTGTACCTCCATGGGCTACCCAAGACCATTGTGTCAGATAGGGATGTCAAGTTTACAAGCTACTTTTGGAAAACCTTTGGCACATGATGGGTACAATGCTCCAATTCTCATCGGCATATCACCCTCAAACCAATGGCCAAACGGAAGCAACCAATAGGAGCCTAGGCAATCTACTTCGCTGTCTTGTCGGTGACCACATTAGGACTTGGGACTCCATTCTACCATTAGCCGAGTTTGCATATAACAACTCCATCAATAGGTCCACAGGTACGAGTTCATTTGAAGTGATGCATGGTCATAAGCCAAGGACACCCCTAGATTTAATTCCTATGACTGCATCTCACCGCACATCCGAGTCTGCGGATATATTTGCACAGCATATTCACAATTTGCATGCCGAAATTAGAAGTAAAATTAATTCGAGCAATGATAATTACAAATTGTCGGCGGATTCCCACAAGCATTTCAAGGAATTCCAAATTGGTGAGCATGTGATGGTTCAGGTTAGGCCTGAACGATTCCCATCGGAAATCGCTAAGAAGCACCAAGCCCGCGGTGCCGGACCTTTTAGGATTGTGACAAGGAGTGGTTCAAATGCATATGTCCTTGAGCGTTCTCAAGATGTGGGGGTTAGTTCAACATTCAACGTGGAAGTCCTAGTTCCTTATCTAGGCTCAACCACACCCCCTTGCAATCCTTTCCAAACGTCCACCATTCAAGAACCAATCCAAACTTTGCAGCCTCTTCCATTGCCTCCTCCAAAAGACCCTAAAAGAGATGTGATTGAGAAGATCTTAGACGACCATGTAGTCTCCACCCATGATGAGAGGTTTCAAAGATACTTGGTGAAGCGGATCCATAAGCCGAAATTCGAAAATACATGGATCAATGAAAACGAAATCCGCCGCCTTGACCCCGACATGCTTAATCGCTACCATGACCGTTCTTCATCAGTGATGAAGGCCTTTCGGTCTGGAGAAATTGGCGGGGACGCCACCAACAAGGGCCTAAGTTTTTGGCCATACAGGGTGTATCAGCGGCGGAAGAAGCAACAGAAGGGTCAACGAACATCAAGAACCACCGAGGAAGAGCCCTAGAAATCAACCCATGAAGCACAAGTGGTCATCAGGCGACGGACGTCAGGAAATAAGGGTGCTCACTATTTTTTGAACACGAACGTTCGTAGGGCACTACGGACGTCCGTGGCCTTCAGGACGGACGTCCGTGGAAACCCCCGCCCCAACGGCTTAAGTGACGCATTTGTCATTTTTGTCCTTAGATTTTATTCTTTTGTGTCCAAATGTAAGTTACCACTTAGGGTAACATAGTATTTTCTATTTTAGGGTATTCTAATTGTAAATGCTATAAAGCATACTTTTGTAAGTCATTTTTGGCACTCGTTAATTTGAATGAAGAGATGTTTTGCATTTTGGGCTTGAGAGAAGCTTTGAAGAGTGAGTCTTCTACCCCGAGAGGGGTTTGGTGTGAGGCCAAGGGTGAGATGCCCATGCTACTTTGATCTTCTCCTTTACTCTTTGCTCTTGTTTGATCCTTTTTGTTTTCTCCTTAATCTGACGGGGACGCCGACATTGTAGACATCGGATATGGACCTTTCCGCGTGTACCGACGTCGGAAGAAGAGGAATGGAAATTAAAACTAGGCAAGAGAAGATATTCTGGAAACCGCAAGGAGAATGCCCAGCAAGCCCTCGCTCGAGCGGTTATAATCCTCGCTCGAGCGGGCCCTCGCTCGAGCGGCCACTTAAGCTTGCTCGAGCAAGCCCTCGCTCGAGCGGTTATAATCCTCGCTCGAGCGGGCCCAGTGACGAAAATTTTCTTTTATTTGTTTTTTTTTTAGTCTTTTATTATTTTAGAACTCTTTTAGTGCGAGTTTTATTTCGTTTAGGGTTTTCTTAGCCTATATAAAGGCCTTGTAAACACTCTATTAAGGAGATTGATTATGAATGAAAAGAGCTTTTGCTTATGTGTGCTTGAGATGAGCCTCTACGAAGAGTGAATCTTCTTCCCGAGAAGGGTTTGGTGCGAAGCCAAGGGTGTGAAGCCTACAATTCTATCTACCTCTTTTATTTTTGTTTGCGTGATTCTACAACCCTAAATAGACCATCTTCTTGTGAAATCCTAAACCCTAAGCTTCTCTAAATCCTTGAATCGATCTGATTCAACAACCGTAGAGCCCAGTAGAGTTATTAAACCTTCCGCACCTGATATTCAGAGAAAATCAGTGATCCCATCATTGAATCATGAGCACCCTAATCTGGAAAGAAACCTAGAGTTCTATCTCTAGGATCGATCTGCGCTGCAACCTAACGGATCTAGCGCCTGGACTGAACCCTGCCTGAATTATACGTGATTCTCCCAAGGAATACTACGAGACCCTGAGGTATTCGTTATATTTTGCAAGTTTCATTGTTTAGTTTAATTCCCATTTAATTTCGGCAAAAATTCAATCATATCATTCACGTAGTTTAGGGTACCGTCCTGCGTCATAATCCCTTGCCTCCAAATTTTCCCCTTTTGATTAATTTTCCCAACTCCTAAACCCTAGATCTAGAGTAACCTTGATGTCCATCCTTATGGATTGAATCCAACCCTAGCCCTTTGATCTGTAACCACTGTAGGACTCGAGTTTGTTTGATTTGTGCCATTTAACCACTTCGATTCAAAAGCCTTAGTAAGAAGCTTTCGATTCCACCACGAACTACGAACGAACGCCCCGACCTATACGAAGCGAGAGTTCTATCTCTCGAATCGCCACTTCCACGATTCCTAACGGATCTAGAGCGTCCACTTTGACCCTACGTGAATCAAACATAACCACCTAGGCGGAATCCTACAAAACCTTAAGGTATCTCTTTAATTAGTGATTAATTGTTCAATTAATTAGTTTAATTTCGATAAATTAGCATATCATGCGTATTCATGAATCTTAAGGTCGCTGTCCCGCATCATAATGGATGGGATGTTATAGCCACGTACTGATGTACCAATATAAATAAAGTTATAAATTATCAGTAATTGACTGTGACAATATATTGATAGGTCATTAATCATGATTAATGAATGATATAATAATTCTTTAAGTCTATAACATATAATAAAACTTCATTAAATTTTTCCTTTCCATCATATGTTATGTTTGATGATAGAAATTCCTTATGCCATTAATATAAAAATCACTAAATTTATGGAAAAGAAGAATGAGAAGACAACAAAAAGAACAAAGCATGCACATCTACTAATATGCCCACAAATTTGAAAATCCTCACAATTATGTCTAAGAGCCTAAGATTCTAAAATCTTTCATTACGCCATATCTAATAAAACTAATAATCGACTAATACAATGAGGGAAATAACTAAGAAAAGAATACCCTCATTAGGGTTTATGAGAAGAGAGAGATAGAGAAGAAGTGGGAGGAGAGAGAGAATAAGAACCAAAAGGACTACATTTTTATTAATCTTTATCTAGAGGAGCAACCCTAATTATATAAGGATACATCATGCATTGCTAATGACACCCACTTATTAACATGTGAACACTACACACCACACTTAACACTAATACTTCCTACACACCACACACAAACTACTATCTCCAACAATATCACCATGAAACCACTGCAAAAAATTTCAATTGCATTTAATACTATATGTTAATAATTCAAGTTATTAACTTCAAGATTTTTTTGTAAAAGGTATAATGTCATTGCAAATTTTACGGTCTTTTACCACATAAAATAAGGTTTCCTTATGGATTTTGATTCAATCATACAATTTAAATCAAAATTCATATGATTCAGTTTCAACCATATGATTCAAATTGATCATTATACGATTTTAAAAACTACACACACAAACACATACCATTAATTCATTACCTCTACATATCACCATCATCGTCTTGTCCCATCCATTTACTGCAGTCTTTGTGTGTCTCATTTATCCACTCATTTTTGCTCCAAGCTAAACTCTATGCTAATCCACCATCCTTGATGGTGTTTTTCATTAGTTCTCTCCAAGTCTTTATTGGTCTTCTTTTTCTTCTTCCCTCTTGTCCATCTATCGTTTCAGCCCTTTGTAGAGGGGCTATTTCAATATCAGATAGACACATTCAAACCATTTTATTTTCTTTTTATTGAGTTCATCCGTAAACTTCATTCTATATTCTTGTTCCTAATTTTATTCTCTTTTGTCACTCCATGCATCCACCACAACATGCACAACTCAGCCAAATGAACTTTATTTTGTTTCTCTTGTGGCTCCTAACACTCTACACCATATAGTAACACGTCTTACCGCCCTTTTTATAAAGGGAGAATGGCTTCTGACCGACATTTAAACACCAGAATGGTGTTTAAATGATCTTACACCATTAGATTTATACTTTTTATCTCACATCATTGAAGTGGGATTTATCATTATGCCTTGTGGCACACGTATTGACAACCAATCTAAATTGTCCAAGTGAGAAACCATCATTAGAAAATAACTCAGCCCAAAGAAACATGCCTGTAAGTGGATGTGAACCATCCAATTGATGAACTTTAATATCAGCCATTAAAACTAAAAACAACGGTTGACATTATTTTCATCAGATCAGATGGTTCAAATCTCTCAAAAAGTTTGGTTTTTGGGCCATTGCCCTTTAATGTATGATCTATCACTTTGACGGTGTGGGTTACCCACATCTTTAACCCTTAACAGGGTAATGACGGTCAAGAGAGCCAGGTCCTATTATAAAGCATCCCATCAATCAAAGTAGCACGCTTTGACCATACAACACACTTGTCTGTCTCCACTTCATCCACCTTGCATTGTATTGTTGTATTTATTAGCGTACTGGTGAGTTGTTAGTGTGTACCTTACTTCATAGTGGCAAATTGTAATTAGAGGCCTAATATAAAAAGGAAAAACTGAGCGGAAAATTTGAGAGAGCGACCCTAGAATTCCACTTAGATTGAGCGGGCAACTTTATAAGACAGTGGTTAGACCTGTCATATTATGTGGGGCAGAATGTTGGGCTATGAAAAAGTGACATGAAGATAAGAGTATATGTGGCTGAGATGCATATGTTAAGATGGGTGTGTAGAGTCACAAGGGACAAAATTCAAAATGAGTAAATAAAAGGAAATTTGAGAGCAGCCCTTATAAAGAAAAAATTACGGAATGTTGCTTAAGATGGTTTGGATATGTCCATCAGGGCCAAAAGCAGATCATGTGGGAAGGGTTGAGATGCTACAAGCACAAAGAAGTAAGAGAAGAAGAAGAGCAGTGAAGACCTGGAAGGAAGCAGTGAGAAGGGACATGAAGGATTGCAAAGTTACAGAGAGCTTAGCGCTGATAAGAAACGAGTAGAGAAATAGGACACACAAAGCTGACCCCAAATAGAAGGGATAAGGCTGTGAAGATGATGATGATGATTCAACCCTAAGAGAAAGGTTTTTCTTCTTCTTGTCTACCACTTCCTCGCTTTGAATTTGCATCACCACATTACAGATCAAAACTTGGTATCAAAGCCTTGTCAACCAATACAATGATTGTGACAGCATTACTGCCAAAGCCAGCAACCCTAAGGCTGATATCAGCAACGTCCTACTTGTATGTCAACTTCTGAGAAATAAGTTACCCTCTATTGGTCCTTGAGTTATCATGTTTTATCACTATTTTTCCACATTTTGTCTGAAGGGTGGGTTAATGCGTTCGTTAAGCAACTATTTCTTATTGTGAAAATTCGCAATTTTCTGGATGCCATGCTGATGGTGCTCCATCCAATGGTTTTAAGAACCACAAATCCTGTCTTTTTTGAATCGGGTTTTTTTGGTTGGGGTTCAGCTGCAATAAGTTATGTGTGAATCTGAGATGATTCGAAGGTTTCATGGTCATCTTCCTGAATTTTCTAGTGATTGTGTGACTGGGACTGCTATCTAGCTGTTATCTTCTTCACCTATATAACCATCAATGAGGGGTTTTAGGTGTTGCCAATAACATCTGCTTTGGTCAATTTTTTTGCCTGAATTTTTTTGGCGGGATCTCTGTTGGATTTTATATCGTTTTGGAGGACATATGAAGTAAATTGAGCTGATTACGTGTCTCGGGTTGATGTGTTAAACTATAGTGGACTGTGGCAGCTTTCTGCTGTCAAGCGACTCATTCTCCATTGGTATCAATTTTCTATGTGAGTCTCCGGTGGATAAACTGTGGCAATTTTCTGCTTCCAAGTGGCCATTCCATTTTTATCATAAAAATTTTGGGTGGACTTCCTTTGTTCAAGGCTTGAGGCCTAATCGCCATAAACTTGATAATAAATCTGTTTGGTATGTGTTTGTAAGATAGTTTCCCCTACAAAAGGTTTAACATTCCTTTGACCATGTTTCTCGTAGATCTTTTATCTCACTGAATGACACCTTCTTTGAGAATGTGCCCAACTTTTCCACCCACTTGCCTCTCTCGCTCTTGGTCCTATTCTCCTAAAGACATCACTCCGCCTCAGAAAATTACCTTTTGGCCTTAAAAGCAGTTTATAGCCTACATTTGTTGGAGAGAACAGTAGTCCAAGCACCCCTCAGCCCAGTTGCCAGTCTTCCTCACTTCTAGGGACTGAGTGATGCAGGAAAAAGTCGCACGCTAACCCTAAAATAGTGTAAAATCTCGGACGATAGGATTTAGGGTTCTCAATCATTAAATACAATAAACACAAAAGAAGAATAGAAGTAGAAGATCTTCAAAATCACTCCAAAGAGGTTGTCGGCTTCACACCAACGAAGATGAAGAATCACTCTTCAAAGAAGAAAACTCCTCGCAAGTTTTCAAAACGAAAGAATATCTCTTTCAAAGTTTGCACAAGCAAAATTCTCATTAACTCAAAACTTTTTCTCAAAAGAGATTACAATGTTTTATATAGACTTTTGAAATCCTAATTAGGTACAATCCTACTAAAATAAGCCTCCTAAGCCAAAAAGGCCACCATACATTGTCAAACTTGCATAATAAAAGAAACATAAAAATAAATAAAAAGATCATGCGATTGAACTTAAAACTCGACCAATCAAGTTTTATTCTGCTTTTGACAACGATCCCTATGGACGAATTCGATCGATCAAGAATTGCATTCGATCGATCAAGTTTGTTTGTTGTATACGCACACACCAGTCTTCATAGATCTTTAAACAGTCATCATAAACCCATTTGTAGGTCCACTTTCTCTTTTTTGACTTTCTTTGTTTGATCCAGCCACGATCCCGACGTGTAGGCTTTAATTCCGCAATACTAAGCCTCCTTCGGGTATATTATCTTCCCCTGTTCCCTGTTCTGGGTCCTATTGATCCACTTGATTTACCTATTGCCTTAGCATAGGCACTTGTCGTTGCATTCCCTCTCACCCTATTGCTAAGTTTGGTTCTCATCAGGTTGCATCCCTTTCTTACAAGGCCTATCTTTCAACAACTCTTCTCACCATTCTTAGATTTGTACTTAAGGCACTTCGACACCTGGAGTGGAGGCTGCTATGGAAGCTGAAATGACTGCCCTATAGGGCAATGGCACCCAGGAGCTGCTCCTCTCCACCTGAGGAAAGCACAATAGCTCGCAAATGGATATTTCATGTGAAACATGATGTTGATGGTAGCGTTGAGCGGTATAAGGCTTGCCTCATAACCGAAGGATTTAAACAGACATATGGCCTCAACTACAGCGAAACATCTCCTATAGCCAAGCTAAACTTCATTTGGGTGATCATGTCTCTTGTCGCCAATCAGGACTAGTCACTCTTCCAACTTGACGTCAAGAATGCTTCCCTCCATGATTGCCTTACAAAAGGAAGTGTATATGGACTTATCCCTGATTTTCGGCTTCAGGAGGACACGGGCAAGGTCTACAATCTCATCAAAGCCATCTATGTTATTAAGCTCAGCAATCTCCACACACCTTGCAACTGCACCTTCTTGGGAGGTAATCTACTTGGAAAGCAAGAAACAAGAAGCGTTAATCTGAGTATCAGGCCATGCCCCTTGGACCCTGTGAACTACTATGGTTATGTATTTTTATTCACGAAGTTGGCTTCCTTCTTCTCTTATCTATGCCTCTCCAATGTGACAATAAGGTAGCCATTCACATTGGTTCCAACTCGATGCATCATGAGTGCACCAAGCATAGAGGTCACATTCACTCACTTAATGCACCAAAAGGGCCTTTATGGTGTTATCTTGACTCCTAAGAGGTCCACACCTCACAACAGTTGGCAGATATCTATACCAAGGTGGTTGGACTCACTACACTTCATAACATATTGGTCAAGCTACACATGACGATATATATGCAACAAATTTAAAGGAAGTATTGGTGTATTTATTAGCGTAGTGGTGTTTTGTTGGTGTGCGTCCTACTTCATAGTGGCAAATTTGTAATTAGTCAATTTCTTAATATAACTAGGGCTGGAATCTCCAGTCCTCCCTCCCTGAATTTACGTCATCACATTACAGATTGCAACGCATTGATCCCATTTGAGATGTCCATCGCAAACCCACCATCAGGTGCACAGTAGAGTTACATAGGGGACAAAAACATATAGAATAAATATTGTAAAAAAATTGTTATGCCATGTATATCATTCCTCTTTATGGATATTAATATGTCGGGATCGTCATGATTGCCTTGTCCCATAAGTAGGAGATGATTTGCATTCTAGCATGAGCTCGGACAATTTGCCTTCGTGTATCGCAACCATAATAACTGAGCTCCTCCCACATGCTCTGTAGTGCTGAAATACTCCCCCGTAGAAATATTACCTTGTCGACACTTGGCAAAACCGAGAACGTTGGTTTTTTATCAAACTGAACCGCTTAGGCTGCCGGTTCTGGTCGAACCAGCCGGTCCAGTCCGGTTTTTAAATCACTGGTCTAGGATAAATTTCTTCTTCTAGTTGCCGCTCTATATAATGACCATATCTTTTTTAGTACCTCTAAAAAGAAAGATAGAGTAAATTGGCCCATGAAGTTGGGTTAATTGACCCATGAAGTTGGGTTACACACCATGCCAACAGCCTATGGAATCATCCTCAAGATCTAAGATGGAGAAATTGGGGGTGCTCCATAGAGGTCCACCCACCAATAACAGCTTAGGAAACTGGTTTCCATTCACAAATACCTAAGTTCTTCAATTCATGCTTCCAAGTTTGCTTTGCGCATTTAAGTCCTTGCTATCATAGATGTCATTAAATGATGTATTTTCTGTATCAATTTTCGCACTTCCAGCATTTTCCCATGTAGCAACCAGTGTTTTAAATAGTGTTTGAGGCGTAGCCATAGCGTAAGCTTTTCGCCTCAAGGAGTACTTGAGGCGTAATGAGGCACAGTGAGGCGTATTGAGGCTTAAGCCTCGCGTAAATTTTTATTTTTCGCTACTTTATATCCTCTTTTCTCTTATTAGTTTACTTTTTTCTTCACAGGCTACCTTTTAAAGGATTATTAGGGGTAAATAGAGGAGAATGGCCTCTATTAATATTTAATAACTTAAAATTGTTATTTGTTTGAGAATGGAAACTATCAATGAGTGGTTAAATTTTTAATTTGTATTGTGACAGTTAGTTTTTGAGTTGAGTTGTTAGTCATGACTAGAGACTTATATATTGCAAACATTTGCAATTTTGCATGTGTTTTGATTGTGAATCATTCTTTTGTTCATGGTACATGGTTGTGCACTTATACCTCTCATTGTCATTTGTGCCTTGAGTACTGATTGGTGTAAATAAAAAATTATCCATTATTTGTCTTACATGATTTCTAATTTATTAATCATTCTTTTATTAGTTTTCTTTATATTTTTTAATTTATTATATTTTTAAAATTCAAAATTCAAAAATTCGTGGCGCTTACGCCTCGCCTCACGGTAGAGCTGAGCTCTACGCCTTTGCCTTTCGCCTTTAAAACATTGGTAGCAGCCATGCCACTACCTTTATACATATTTTACTGCAAAGGGAGATAAGTCAAGTTTCGAGGTGAAATTGACAAGGTCGCCATAGCCATTTGATTGCTATAGTACCATGATCATTTTAGAATACTTGACTCATTTAAGACATCTTAATGATCTCTTATATTTTTTTTTCCTCTAAATAGATTGACAATCACTATCATAATGCATATAATATCATACAATACACAGAAATATATCCCAAATAAGAAATCAAAATGTGGTAAGGATGAGTCTAAAGGTATAATAGAATTTGTTATTCTTTATTAAGCGTCAAATAAGTGGTCAGACTTCAACCAAGATTTGATCCTTAAGAAATATATTCCAAATAAGATAAATAAAAAGGCAGTAAGGAAGGATCTATAGGTTTAATTATGCCTCTAGAATCCGATATTCCTTATTAAGGGTCAAATAAATAGGTGGACTTCAACCAAGATCATGAATTGGTCCTCACCCTAAAACAGTCACAAACACGGATTTGAAGACCGAGGCACACGTGTCATGATCCTGGCAAGCTAAGCAACATAAACACATGTTTCCACCCTCCAATCACAACATAAACATATGTCATGATTGGATCCTCACCCTGTAACTACCCGAAGGGTGCCACATGGCACCCCTCGGGTAGTTAGCCCTTCGAATATTTACACACCCTAAAACAGTATCATGACTATCTTCATGATTATCATCTCTATACTACCCTTTTTGTCTACAATATTACAATAATATAGCATCAGTATTAAAAATGCAGCTTCAATGATAAAAGCTACCAGCACATGCTCTAGTAAAGTAAACAATAGACGCTGCTAGATGTATAGAAACATTGCTCATATGAAATATATAGCATTATAATATAGGGTAGCGTTATATATACCTGTTAAACCTGTGAAGAACACACGTATATCCACCATAAAAAACCATTGACTGCCTTCAATCAGACAATGGAGATATTTTTCATCCCAATCCTCCACACAATAGATCTTGAGATGATGGCGCACCTATCAGACGGTCAGATCTTCCATGTGGCACACATCTTTAAAAGTGACTGTCTGCTTTGTATGCCCATGATCACGATCACTTTTGGGGATATGTGTGCCACGTAGAATCAAGATCTAACCGTCTGATAGGTGTGCCATGATCTCAAGATCTATTGTGTGAAGGATTGGGACGAAAAACGATCTCCATCGTCTGATTGAATGCAATCGACGGTTTTTTATGGTGGATATGTGTGTGTTCTTCACAGGTTTAACAGGTGCATATAAAAACGCTACCCTACATTATATTATAGTCATAGATAGAATCCTTCAAGCTAAAAATCTAAAACACAAAGAAAGAGAGTACCGTGAAAATAAAGTTGTATCCCATTTCAAGAACAATCCGTAGAAAATCAATCCTTTTCCACATCATTCTCAAATAGTCACGGGTCATGAAAAGTTTCTCTCTAGAAAAATCGACTCCCTCAGTCGTAAGAGCGAAGCAATGGGTATGTAGAGATGAGCACCGTGCATATGCCTTTTGGTCCAAAGTGACAATTACCAAATGGTTCAAAAGCCTAATTGTGTCATTCCCGATTTGGAAACTTTCCAGAAATAGATCGATAATTGAATTTGGAGCAGCCCATGCTTCATTCAAAGTAGTCAGTATAACAGTTCCATCCTCCATGGCCGCTTCCTTCAAAACTCTCTCCAGGCTAAAATCCTCACTATCCTACCAAAATTAAGGAACTTAGACATAATAATGAAAAATACATAATCAAAATGCCCAAATAGAACAAATATATTCCATGCAGTAGACATCAAGACACTTCCTTGGATGTGATATATATATATATATATATTACGGTCCATGTGGAGCAAGAGGATATTGCATAAATAATTTTCACACAAAAACAAAAACAAACAAAAAAACTGATGTTTACGGAAAAAGCTAAATTTTGACTGCATTCTACAGCCCAGTTTTACGGAAAAAGCTAAATGTTTACGGAAAAAACGCATGGTGTAAGTTCATATTCCAAAAAATGATTTTGATAGTTGATCCATACAATGTCCACTTGGTCCGGATGGTACCAACACAGGGTTTAGGCATCACGTGGCAGATTTTTAGAGGCTCGGTCTAAGGGAGGTGTATGGTCTGCCACCATACAACCTTTTTCCTATATATATGAGTCCTGGTTTCGTGGTCCATGGAACCACCTTACACCATGATCCCAACTCCATTTCATGCTTTGCATGGCATCCTAACATGGTTTTGGGTGCTCCCTGGAGAAAGAAGACATAGCATAGATCATTTAGAACAAAAATTAAAAACTCATATCTATGGAAAAAGTTAAAAATTGACTACATTGACTGGTCCAATTCTAAAACAATATAAATCACGCGGTGGAGAAAAAAAAAACTAGAACTGATCTATCCAATATCATCTTTCCCACGTGGCCCCTAAAATCATGTTTGGATGCCACATGGAGCACGAAATGGAGACGGTTTTAAGGTACTCCGAGGGACCAATATATATATATATATATATGAAAAATGATCTCCTAACTCGAGTTACGGGACATAAACACGACTCGAGCTCCCAGTGATATGTAGCCACTAGGAGCTCGAGTCGTGTTTATGTCCCATGACTCAAGTGGCAGGACCATTACCCATACGTACATATATATGCATTATACATGCATATATATATATATATATATATATATATAGAGAGAGAGAGAGAGAGAGAGAGAGGCCCGGGATTAGGGCTCTCAATGGGCCAGGCTGACCCGGATTTTAGCCTGCAATCCGGCCTGAAAAAAGTGTTACTTTCTATCAAGCAAGCCCGATCCGGTATCCGAACCGGGCTAAACATGTTGCAACCCGGATCAATTCAGACCGGGCTTGGGTTGAGTGTTCCAGCACCCGGCCCAAATATTATATATATATCCATTTAAAGTTATAAAAAAATTCTTTAATTAAATATAATTTACTTAAATGCCCTAAGATTAATCGTTGTCCGTTATAATCATTGTGCAACCATTGTCTCTTATAACCATTATGCAACAAACTAAAATGAAATATTTGAATAAAAGCATATACTTGAGCCTCCATAATTTTAATATAATTATTTAATATTCTTCAAACTTTTATTAGGAAAAAAACAGTCAAAGCCCAATCAAATTTTATTAGAAAAAATAGCCCCTAAAAACAACCCCCAAAAAATGGCCCAACCAAATTTTATTAAAAAAACAAAACAGTCGAAAAAAAGCCCGAAAAAACACCCAAGCTTTGGCACAGCTGCCCGCCGAGATAGGGCTTAATATACATCACAAATGGATTAAGGGATGAAAAATTTGGGAACCCGGCCGGGGTAGGTTAGGGTCAAGTTGAACCCCCGCCCAGACCTAATCCGGCCCATTGAGAGCCCTACCCGGGATTATACGTTTATGCATTCGAGTGCAACCTAGCAGTTGGGTGACATGCAGAAGGTCGATCAATGACCGTTTAAAAACTAACAATAATGATAATCTGAACTTACACCTTTGATTTTGTGGAAGTGGGTGAAAATTTTGAATGGTGAAATTTTTGGATTGAAAACTCATATCTTTGAGCCGTGAAATGAAAGACATACATGTCCAGAAAATAAAATAAAATAAAGCCCTACAAAGACTGATGAACCGTTAGAGGATGTGTCAACTCGCGATCACATGTCGCACTGCACTCGAGTGCACTTAGGGCTCTCAATGGGTTGGGTCGAGCAGAATTTGGCCCGCACCCCGCCCTGAAAAGTGGTACTTTCAATCAAGCAAACCCGGCCCGATATCCGGATCGAGCTAAACATGTTGCAACCCGAATAAATCCATGTCGGGCTTGGGTTGAGTGTTGCAACACCCAGCTTAGATATTATATATATTACATTTTAAAGTTATAAAAAAAAAATTCCTTTTAATTAAACATAATTTACTTAAATGCCTTGAGATTAACCGTTGTCCGTTATAACCATTGTGCAACAAACTAAAATGAAATATTTGAATAAAAGCATGTACCTGAGCCTCTATAATGTTAATATAATTATTTAATTAAAATTTTAACCTTCTTCAAACTTTAATTAGAAAAAAAAAATAGCCCACGCCCAACCAAATTTTATTAGAAAAAATTGTCCAAAAAACAGCCCAACCAAGTTTTATTTTTTTTAAAAAGCCGAAAAAAGCCCGGAAAGACGCCCAAGCCCGGCCTGGCCAGGTAGGGGTCGGGCTTAGACTGAGTACATTGCAGCCCGAGTTAGGGCCGGGATGAAAATTTTGGGAGTTGGGCCCGGGTTGAACTCCAGCCCAGCCATAGTCTGACCCATTGAGAGCCCTAAGTGTATTGTTCCATATCTTTTATATATATATATATACACACACACACGAAAATGGGAAGACGCACTTGAATGCACAGCATAAACCGTGCATTCGAAAAATGGGAAGATGCACTCGAATGCACGGCGTGAACAGTGCATTCGAGTGCTAGATCATGTGCCATGAGGCACTTGATCGTGAGTTACACCACACCTGACGCGGGACAAACGCTAAAACCCTAATATGCGAATTTGGGATTAACTTTTAGAAAGAATTGAATAGCGAAAATATTCAAAATCATGTAACACATTAAAAGTAATTCAATGAAATTAATAAAACAATTAGGTTAATCCGTTTTAGCGTCTGAATGCGTGAAAATTTTCCCAATCTAGAAAAACGGCTCCGATGAGGGAACTCGAGATTTGTTCTAGTTTAGGGCATCAATCAACAATCGCAATATTGTCTCTTGACTCCTCAGAGATTTTAATCGAAATAAAGCTTAGAATAATTTTGCAAAAGAAAACAATTTTGGGGATTTTGATTTTATCAACGGAATTAAAGAAGGGTAATACCTGACAATAACTAAAGTAACGACAAAATAAAAGGATAGATTCCAAGGCTTCACACTAAAGGTTTTCCGAAGCTTCACACCAGGTCACATTAAACGCTTGCTGCTCCTCAAGGTTTTGAAGGATTCACTCCCTCAGTTGAAAACTCTTCACAAGCTCTCTAGGGTTTGCACAAAAGCAACTCTCTTTCATTCAATAATCAAAACTTACTAAAAGTCTTTACAAACCTCTATATATAGGCCACCAAAAATAAAATTCGCAATAAAAGAGTTCTAATACTAATAAAACACAAAAAAAGAAAGTTTCCATAAAATCCCGTTGCTAAAGCTCGCTCGAGTGAGGATTATAACCGCTCACGTGAGGGCCCGCTCGAGCGAGTTTAAGTGATTGCTCGAGCGAGGGCTCGCTACAACACTGTTCTCCTTTATGCCCGGTTATGATTTCTTCACAGGCCGTTTGAAAGTCTATTTATGGGTCCATTTCTTCCTTGCCGATTGGCTCGGTCACGGTCCAAACATGCGGATCTGAATTCCCCGTCAACACCTCTAAGGCTTCAGCCAATCCCCTAGTTTTTTAGGAAAAAATGAACTTTTTTGCCCTTGAAATCACATGTTAAAGTTTATGGTTCGCCACCAAACATAGTACATTGAAATTTTGCACCTTTGATCCAAAATTCAACGATGAGAAATTACCTATTAATTACTTTTTATATGGTACCCGATCAACCTTGGGCATGTTGTCGTGACACCCGATCCTCGGGTTGAGTGCCACGTGGCACCCAACTGGTCTAAATGCACTGCCCAGCCGTGAATTCGAATGCATAGTCCTAGGACTCATATATGTATGTGTGTGTGTGTGTGTGTGTGTGTGTGTATATATATATATATATATATATATATATATATATATATATATATATAGGGGAATGCTAACATCACCCTCTCTATTGCAATGTTAACATCGTCCAAGGATACAGATGTACCCATGCGATGGTAACTACGTGAAGGACAAAACTACTCTCTTTTGCTTTTGCGATGACAAACTTGTAACTTTCTTTTTATAGTTACAAGTTGCCACCGCAAACTTATAATCAAAGATTTGCCAACGGAAAAGCCAAAAGGGTAGTATACATTTATTTATCAAAATGCCACCGCATGAGGGCATTTTGGACTAGGGACGATGCTAACTTCATAATAAAGAGGGTGAGGTCAGCATTCCCTATATATACATGTATATTGACGGGTAAGTTGGGATTGAACCTGCAACCTCTTGGTGACCACTTAATGCACTGTGTGTTTTCTTCCATGTACAATTTCATGGACAGGATCCTCTAGTTGTAACTGCATCCGGTTTTTAAAATAATGTCAACTTAGGTTCATATTTGTTTGATCATATCCATAACCATACCCAGGTATTTTAGGATATGAACTTCTTTGCATTTGCAAAAATAAGTTGTCATTTCCAACAAGGTAGTTACGGTGTTGTGGCAAAGTCATGGCAGAGAGGCTCACTACGCCATAGCGAGGCTATTTATTAATTTTTTAAAATTAATTTATTTTATTTATTATTTCCAATCAAAACTTCAATTTTCCTGTCATTTTGGAAAAGTAGAAAGACGTAAAAATTAAAATCACTCTTTTTAGCGATTAGAATAACTTTAGCTAGCATCTTCCTGAGTCTCAAATTAGAAATGGTTCTAAAAGGTCAGACTAGCAAATGATAATTAAAAGACATAGCTATCACAGGCACCATTAGGACAAATGAGACAACAAATGACTAATATACCTTTAGAATTTAGACTATAAGAAGAAATTTTCCATCAGAGACACCCTTAGGACAAAAAAGGAAAGAGAAGAAAGGGCCAAATTGGCTTTCCAAGAACCAGTTCATATGGTTTCTATGAACTGGACAATTCTAGATTTATATTTTACAATTTTTCTTTTATCAAAAGATGGTGTTCCTTAATTGAACCCACTACAGCTTTTCAGTGGATGTAAGCACAGCAATTTGCATCATTAACTTTTCTAAAATAAACCTAGTTTTGGTTCAAACTTTCAACAAATTGTTTTCTAAAATTACCTTTTTAAATAAGGATTGATAGGAGCCCTCACCGTCCCCCTTTTCCTGCCCATATCTGATGTACGAGTCATATTAAAGCACTTGGATTTGGTAGTATTGATCCTCCAATGGGCATAGTTTTTGGGTTGCTCAGAGATCATGAGATATTATGTCACTTGGATAACTTGGATCAAGGATCAAAATATCGGTTTCGGGCATGTCCAAAACTGAAACCGAAATCCTGGATCCCATACAAAAAAACCAAAATTTTGGATTTCGGTTACAGTTTCGGTGGGGACCGAAACTGAAATTTTGGACCGAAATTTCGGTCATTTTGGCCAAAATTTTGATTCTTGACTTGGATCTTTCAAAATTGTGTGCCATGTGGCACTATATGACTTAAAAGTGGAAAGAGAGGATTTTATTTTAGGCAGAAGGTAAAGAGAGCGGATCCCTTTAAATAAAACAAAATATTGTGCATTTGTATTTTTTTAATCAGTAAAAGATATTCATTTAGCTCTAAAACATCGTAGCCTTGTCAAGAGGGGTATGAACCAATGTTGTCAAATGGCATATGATCGCATATGTCATAGCATAAAATTTTAAAAATAAAAATACAAAAATAAATTCTGGACATTAGTATGTCATTCGCATACTCAGTATGCAATGGCATACTCGCATACTTATCGCTTATGCCATCACATACGTTTGTATGTCATGGCATAATCGCGTACTGATTGCTTATGTCATCTCATACTTTTGTATGTCATGGCATAATGATAATATGGCATATGCCAGAATAGCTAATGCGATTTTATGACTAACAATGGCATATGTGATCGCATTGACAACACTGGTATGAACTTTCAAGAAAATAATTCTTATCTTATGATTAACGCTAATTTTGTAGCTAACTATGCTTTGCATCTTTCTTTCTTTCTTTTCTTTTCCTTTTTTTTTTTTGTGCTTCCTATGTATACACATATTTTATAATTTGATAGTAATGATAAATGGTTAATATTGTATCTTTTGTTTTAATCATATCTCAAAAGTAAAATTTCACTCCATAATCATAGGTGATGTTTTATGAAAATTTGTTGTAATATTACAAATGGATTTTAGCTTTAGTAAATAAAAAAACCTTCTTTCAAGCTAATTATTTAGCAAAATATATCCAATACTATAAATATAAATATAACAAAAGAAAAATAATTTGGCTTGCGATTTTCTTTTTTTTACATAAAAACTTCACATTTATAAATTTTAATTTGTATTGTGAAAACAAAATATAATTAGACAATCAAGATACTTTCTCTCGCCTTTGTGAAAATTTATAAAAAAACCTTAGGTCATCACGTTGTTAATAAATTAGTTGACATTTCCACTTCTTTCCCCTCCCTCTTTTAATACTTCATAAAGTTTGGGTGCCTTTAACGATTTTCCGTTGAACTTCTAGAGAAAAGCTTTGAAGTCAAGGGATTTGAAAGTTAGTAGAACAAAGACAAAGGAGTACAAATTTAGTGAACAAGATAGTCTTGAGGAGGATTTAGTCAAAATAGAAAATCATTTAGTGTCACATTGCCATAGAATTCGCTACTTAGGTCTACTTCACAATCAAATGGTGGATTTGAAGAGGATGTCTCAAATAGAATTAATGCAAGTTGAATTAAATGGAGGCAAGCTAGCACAGTATTGTGCGACCCAAGAGTTTCACTTAGATTGAAGGGACATTTTTATAAGACGGCGATTAGACCTGTCATATTATACGGTGTAGAATGTTGGCTACAAAAAAGCGACAAGATAGAGTATATGTGGAGCAATAAAAAAGGATAAAATACGAAATGAGTACATAAGAAAAAAATTGAGAGAGACAACCATAAAGGAAAAAATTATAGCGTGTCGCTTGAGGTGGTTTGGACATATTCATTCGAGGCTAGAAACAAACCCTGTACAAAGGGTTGAGATTCTACAAGAACAAGGACGTAGGAGAAGAGGTAGACCAGTGAAGACTTGGATGGAAGAACCGAATAGCTCCGGTTCGAGCCGATTCGTCCAAACCAATTTTAAGTTGTTCTTCCTTAAAGATTCAAATAAGTGCATCATTATTTACACCCGTGAAACTGTGACCTTACCCCAACTCCTCCGGCAGGCATGCATTGACCACATTTAAATCAGACGATGGAGATCATTTTTTGTCTTAATCTTCCACAATATGGATCTTGAGATCATGGGCATGCCATCCAACGATTAGTTTTTTATTTCAAGTCGCACGCATCTCCAAAAGTGAACACATAACACACATCACACTCAAACATGATTTTAGGGTAGCTTTTTGAGGTGTGTGCCAGTAGAATTAAAAATAGATCATCGGATGGTATGACTATGATCTCAAGATCCATTGT
Source organism: Chloranthus sessilifolius (assembly GCA_021018995.1). Lineage (NCBI taxonomy): Eukaryota > Viridiplantae > Streptophyta > Magnoliopsida > Chloranthales > Chloranthaceae > Chloranthus > Chloranthus sessilifolius. The sequence goes on along the minus strand of CM037585.1, from coordinate 179,935,278 downwards.
GTGAGGATTGGAACGAACAATGATCTCCATCGTCTGATTCAAGGTGGCCAATGCATTCAGGTTAGAGGGGATGAGGTGAGGTAACTGATTCACATGGTGTAAATAATGGTACCCTTAAAATATAAGGCTGGTGTTACCACCACGCCACTTTATGTTACATCCACCTCCCTTAAACAAGGAAAAATCCATTGACTACTTTAAATCAGACAATGGAGATGATTTTTCATCTCAATCTTCCACGCTATAGATCTTGAAATCATGGGTGACACTCAAATGTTGATTCCACGTGGCACACATCCCAAAAGCGAACGTGATCATAGCATACCATCAAACATGGTTCACATTCACTTTTTGGGATGTGCGCCACATGGAATCAACACCTGACAATCTAATAGTAGGCCCATGATATGAAGATCTATTTTGTAGAATATTAGGACGAAAAACAATCTCCATCTTCTAATTCTCAACAGTCAAGGGATTTTTCCTCTGTTTAAGTGAGGTGGCTGTACCATAAAGTGGTGTGGTACTAACACCAGCCAAAAATAATTGTTTCCCGTGCGAACTAAGATTTGATGCCTCGTAAAAGTGTCAAAAAAACGACGAATGTTTTTTTTCTCATAAAATATAATAAAATATAGGAAAAGATATGATGCATCGCACGAATACACTAATAATTTCGACTCCATTCCACAACCGACGGTGATTTTCTCCAAATGCAGGAATGAAAACTAGCAACCGCCGAGAAAACCAGTAGCTAACGTACGCCGGAGTAGCACTGATATTTTGCTCCAACAAATTTACGGCGCACACAAACAGATAAAAAAGTGAAAAATAACAGTCCGAAAGGACCGAAACCCTAATCGTTTCGCGAAATCTCGGCAACGTAACACAAAAAACGGGAAATAAGAGAAACCGAATGAACTCACCGAATCGGTGAGAGATCTCGGATCTCGATTCTCCGACGCATTGCCGTCCGATCGAGCCAGAAACTCCGTCGGGTAGGTGCCACGGTAGAAGACGAGAAAAGGGAAGGCGACGGCGGCGACGAATAGAATAACCGTCAGAAACCTCCGGAGATCGCCGGAGATCGCCAATACTTCATTGTTTACAATCATCGGAAAAAGCGACGATCGTCGGACAGAAGTCCGTGCCGGTTTCTTCATAAAAGGCGGGAGTTTGTTGGTTACATTAGGGTTTATAATGGCTTACATACTGTATAGGACACGTACACCGGTTGCCGTTTAACGTGGGATTTGAAGCACATGATGACGGCTGACGATCGATAACTGAGTCAGTTAAACTGACAAAGGGAGACAGAAACTATGGTAATGGGAGAGCCTTTTTTGGCTGTCAAGTGTTATAAAGAAGTTAAGAGAACAGGTCATCTCAAAAAAATAAAACACAAAAGAATTTAAGAGAGCAGAGAGCAGGGGAAGAAAGGAGACATCTGTTCACGCCCGCCTACTTACTGAAAGCGTCCATCACGCTTTTGTAACGAAGAGTACCTCTCTATTCGCACTGACCTGATCTATGAAGACACCTAAGCTAAAACCAATTGATGCTTTGAATAAGATTATGGAGAGAAATTTGGGACGAAGACAATCTCATCGTCCAAACTAGTTAATGTTTTCCAGCGGAGGTGCTCTCCAAGATTTGATAGCTGCAAATAAAGATACCTTTAAAAGAGAGACTTCGCTTTTCCTTAAGGACATTACCATCTAAGTTGTCCGAGATTCTTTGACATGTGAAACGATCTTCAATGCCAAAGATTGTCACTAAATACAATCTCTATTATATAAGTTAACATAATCAAAGCCATCATCTATCATCTTATTTAATGGTTAATTGTGCTGAATTAGATCATAGATATCCACTTTCATGCCAATCTTTGACACTAAATTTCTTTACACTATGAGCTTTAAATTAGATGACTTAGACGGAAATCCGAGCAGTGCGGAGCTACGCCATCTGATATGGGTCTCGGGATCCCACATCCTTTAAAAAAAAAACTTTAACTCTCTTTAAGGGAAGTTTTAAAAATCTTAAAACTCTCTAGTGATCATAATTCTTTTTTGTCAAAATAACCGAAAATACCATTTTGCCCCTCTTGATCGACTCTCTTAACTTCTCTCTTATCTTTATTTAGTCACAAGATTTTTAATTAAGAAAATCTAATACTAATCATTCAAGTTACTTTATTTACAATCATAGCATAAAGAAAAAATCTCAAATTATAAATAACGTTACTCATTATTAAAATTTTCCAATCCCTCTTTTTGAACCCACAATATCTCCTTCCTAAGAATGGGCTCTTGTTACTACAAGACCACTTTATGTTATAATCATTTCTCTTAAGACAAAGGAAAAATTAATTGACTCCTTTGAATCTAATGATAGAAATTGGTTTTTGTTCTAAGCTTTTATATAATAGATCTTGAGATCATGGGCACATCCTAAAAAGTGAATATGAATCATGTTTGATGGTTCATTACACGAGGAATAAACATCTAAGCGTTTAATGGTAGACTTTTGATCTCAAGATCTATTGTAGGAAAGATTATGGGGAAAACACAATCTCCATCATCAAATTCAAAATAATCAACAAATATTTCCTTTGCTTAAGTGGTTGTAAAATAAAGTGTAGGCGTCGCGAGCAAGCTGCCACCCTAATTGGATCCAAATGAGCCCCTCAGTTTTTCAAAGGCCTATTGCCTAAGAATTTTTTTATTTTTTAATAAGCCTCATTTTAGTTCTCGTGTACCTATAAAAATAAGCATAGCACAACTAATAATATTTTACGATTATCATGGGTCCACCATCAAAAAAGTCTTGGCTCCGCCACTGGGTCCGAGAATTCCAATACTTTTTTTAAGCTATGTGCAACAATACAAATCCCCTCTACAAATAATCGCTAACATTTTCTAGATAACTTTTTTTTTTTTAGAGAAGTGAGATGTGAATAAAGCAATCACAAAAAACAATAATTTAAAAAAAAAAAAAAAAAAAAAAAAATCAGATGCGTTTCAAATACTTTTTTTGAGCAAACATATAAAAAAATGCTTTATATACAAAAATGTATAAAACGCATTTTTTTCAAATGTATTTTTTTCATAAAACATATTTTATCCAAAAAAAAAGTTTAATTAAATATATTTTTTATTTTTGTTATATATTTTCCTTTTCTTATCGAAGTTTCTGTTTTTTTTTCAAAATTTTCCCTGATCGTAGTGTGACAATCCAGATTTGTTTAAACTTCATTTAATGGTGTTAGATGTGTTTTGCATTATGCACAGTGTTAGCACTCCATACTAGAACTTACCCTACTTTAGAAAACTCTAATTAAGTACGTAACTCTTTTCTTCTGTTCTTATTCCAATCTTTTAAGAATCCTAGTCGTCTCTTATTCTCTTCTTCTCTTAAGAAATCCTAGTCCTCACAACTCTTTCTTCTTAACTCACATTTCTTAAAACTCTCCAATCTCTTCCTTAAAAACTTTCGTTTGTTCTTCCACAAAAATCACCACGATCCATTTCTGTCATCGAAATTAAGGAGGAAGAAGAAGAATAAACATTGGACGGGTCATCGCATTGGATGTCGATCTCCTCAACCCTAATCGTCGTAGATCTACCGTCCATGCTTCAACAGGTGGGTACCCATCAATCCATTATGTTCTTCTCAGATCTCGTCGCATAAGATACGTTCGATGGCGTATCGACGAACTAAATAAATCGTGCCCGTGTATAATTTTATTATAAATATTAATATAAAAGAGAATGAAATGACTAACCCTAATTATGATTTTGTTTTAATTAAACTTTTATTCTTCTTTTTCTTATTTGAATATTATTTTCAGCTAATATTTGTTGAAATCGCCGAAATCGATTGAACGATTTCCATTTTCAGCTAATCATAATGAAATTTTAAATATAAATATATTATCTAGTAAGATAAGTTACATGTTTTCATCTTAGTTATGTTGTACGAGTTATGGATATGTTCGGTCATATGTAAGCGAGTGTATGAGATCATGCCTACGCTTGAATGTGGTGATTCGTTGAGATGAGATAGAAGCGAGAAATACATCGTATTCATATGCCTCACAACTGATGGTGATATGGGACATCATGACAAATGTAATGAGTGCGGATTCAGTGTAACCTCGTATACGGTGGCATATGCAGCGTCCCTATCACACACGAGTTTTAATATAATAGGATAAGATAAAGAGTTATGATATGAGGCTCGACTCTTAGGCCATAGTTATAGTGATGTTTCTTTTACGGTCACGTAAAATTCAAAATATAAGCGTCCATGTACGGATGCAACACCTCTATCGTAATATAAACTGTAACGACCTTGAAATTTAGAACACGAACTTGACTGTTTCGATCTACGTGCCTGACACGGAAATCGAGGCTGACTTAAAAAAACTTTAGAATTAATATTAGTTAAGATAAAGTTGCACGGTGATCAGATGAGTTCACATGTGCGTTTTCGTTTAAGTCCGAGTTGTGTAGGGGGCAATGTGACACGTTGCGCCGTAGCAACCGTGTTCGTACTCCACACCGGAACGTGAACTAGGGGCAAAACAAAAATATCTGTTTAGTAACTTATAAGAGAAGGAAGGGAGACTTAGGGAGAGATCCCCTTCTTCTTCTTCTTCTTCTTCCTTCCCTTACCCTACTTGCTCCAGTAGCTAAAGGATCTGTAGCTAGGGGGGTTTTCAAGAGGGTTTTTTTTTTGAGAGAAAACAGGGTTAGCAAGAGTGAGATGATGAGTTTCCTAAGCTAGGGTAGGTAGAGTTCAATGAGATGAGCTTAGGTATGGTCTAAGCTGTGTGTGTGTGTGAAGTCTCTGCATGATGAATTGGAGCTAAAGGGTTGCTCGTCGAACTCGGATCGGTGATAAACTCCGAGAACTAGATCCGAAATCCTCATCCGAATCGATTTGTCGAAACCCGAGAGGGCCCAAACAAAGGTGAGTCTGTGTGTTTAAATAGGGGCAAATGAGAAGCCCAGGTATGTGCATTGATGTTGTGATAATGGTTGTTGAGAGCCATTAATGAAAAATAGGAAAAATAGGGTTGGAGATGAACTCCATTAATGACAGAGTTTCTGTCATTATTGATCGATCAATGAAGGCATTGATCGATCAATGATAAGTGGTGATCGATCAATGAAGACCATTGATCGATCAGTTAACTTTCGGACATCCCTGACACTTAAAGTACTATGTTTATGGTCTAGGATCAAACCCTAACACATTGAAAAGGCTTTGGATTTGCTTAGAAGATAAATTGATATGAGATAGGAGAAAATCAACTTAAACTGTTTTTTAGTATGATTCCATGTTTATTTCATATCTATGCTCTGATTTCTGTTTTTATCAAGCATGTATGCATATAATGATTTCTACTATTTTGATTTCTGTTTCCTGATTTGTATTCTGAAACTTGCTTCTGATTTCTGCCATCTGATATGTGAGGTATATATGTATGTAATTTGATGATTTAAACCAGATGATCCCCACCGACCCGGCGGTATATCCGATGCCTGACACACTTGTGCACCTGCTTTCAATCCTCGGCACAATTGCACTCCATAGATGAGGCATTGTTGCACTTTCAAAATTGTTCATGTGAACGACGATTGGTTGAGATTTCCTATCGAACATTCCTGTTTACTCCGTGCTATATGGTCACAGGAGTTTCTTAAGTTAAATACACACAATTTAAGTTCTTTGATAATATACTTGCATAACATCTGATTTCTAGCATAAAACTTCAGCTCTTAGTTAATTCGTCATGATTATACGTTCCTGATTTGAATTCTGTTATGAGATAGCATGATCTGCATATTCATTGTGTTTAGTTGAAATTCTTCTATTGAGCTATGATGTAGCTCACCCTGCTTTCTAAATCAATTTTAGGTTCTGAGGCTGTATCTCCCGACACAGAGAGCGACCCAGACTACCGGCTGATCCAGGGAAAGCAGAGACGAGGAGAGCGGACATATACAAAGGCGAGTTTTATCAAGTAACTTTGGGTACTTGAGTCCGATGTCCTGTATTTTGACCTTTTGGATTATTGTGTGCCTGGTGGCCACTTTTGTATATATTTTTAGTAGAATTACTTATTGTAGTATTTATGCATTCTATTCGGAACCACTATTGGGAACCATTATTTGGGTGATGGATGTCCATCACCAATGGTTCTTCTTGGTTCCTTTTTGAGAATGTGTATTCTTTTGGTTTATATAGAATTAATTATTTTATAATTATTGTTCTTTATGTTAAATGCATTCATAAATGACCGACTCGATCTACCATTGCTGGACAGTGTCTGCTTAGTTTTCGCTATACGAGCAGACACTTTATGAATTGTCCCGGGGATCATCCAGAGTATGATCCTGGTGGCACGGATTTCTGGGTGCAGAAATCCGAGCTGTCACATAAACTGTCACACAAAGTACATCCAGATTACTACGGAACATGTTTCTTAGGAAGCGTAATTTAGTGAAATTGTTGTAATATAGCTCATTCTAGATGTAAGTTGTAAGATTATGTTAAGATACGAGTATGTATGTAAAATAAGATAGTTATGAGTATGTTAATAAGACACTATTGTGTAGGCCAACATAAAATTATGAACTTAAGTTTACGTATCGTTCCTTACGTAGCCACTGTAAGAGCTACAATGCCTTACAACCAAGACGAGTTTTTGGGAAGACAATGTGATTATGTTAATGAATTACGATTGCTCAAGTCTCCTCGTCGGTTGAATGAGGTGTATGCTATGAGGGTTTTATGTTATGATAGTAAACTACTATGGTGACCCCCACATGATAGGCTCGAGCAACGATTCTAACACAGGTTGTATATTAAGATTTACGAGTATGAAGATATGCTCATGTCATGTACAAACGCATGTGTCATTGTAATAATAAAACATTTTATGAGTATGAGATGTAGTAAGGTACGTTAGGATATGAGTGTGTCTAGATCATAGTCTTGCATTTAAACTATGATAAAATTTTTATGATGTAGATTTATGACTTTGTCACTCTCTCTTTATGTTACATTGCTATTACTATTATTATCACTCACGAGATATACCCACAATGCACCTGAGTAGAGTGAGGTTGATTGGTGGTGTATCTATTGAGTTTACATGACTAAGTAAATTCATCCCACGTAAAACTAACAGCTGGAGGTGATTATATCAACGGAGTAGACACCGACTATTTTGATCCTTTCGACGCCGATTTCATTGACCCCGTGGACGCTAAGTACCAGAAGCCTTGGGAGAGCGATGTGACAGGTTACCAAGAGGATATTGGTGTTGGTTTTGATACGAGCGCCGATTATTGATAACGCTAGATTTGATACTGAGATTATTTTTCTTATTCATACGGTTTTATTTTCATTTCAGGCAGCTATCCCTTATTGTTGGATATTTATTAATTCTCTGATTTATAAACATTTATTACATTTAATATTATTTATTTATTTTCGCCATAATTATTATCAGCTATTAATAGCTTTCAAGAATCTCGTGGAATCATAATTGTGTGAGAACTTTTATTATGTATATGTCCGCTTAATATATAGGAAATGCGTGCGAATCATAATACGAAATTATAAGCATTCAAGATGAGATAGAATTTCGAATCGTGACAGGTACTCTTCTCATACTCGAAATTTTTTCTCTCATTTTTTGTTTCCAAATTTTTCGCTTACTCTATGATGACCATACCCATAATAAAGGTTTCTAATAAGGCATAGCGGCAAATGACTGCTTCTTTACAAATTGTGCTGGAGGATCCACTTACCAAGCCAAGTGGAAGGTGACTTTCAACAATCCAATTTATCAAGACAGTTGACCAAAATCTCGGAATTTCGGTGCGGCCGACGATTTCAGGTTGGGCCGGATTTCAGTCCCTTTATCGATGATTTCATGTTGGGCCGGATTTTTGTCCCTTTGTCATTTTTTTTTATTTTTTTTTTATTTTTTTATTTCCGTAAAAGCTGAAAAAATTGGGTTTTGGTTTGAAAAAATAAATAACAGACGGGTACCTATATTTACAATCTAAGATTCTTTTCAACTCGAGTTTTACATGCTTAGTGTTGACTTATTTGACTTATCTGATAGAGATTGGTTTTTAGCTTAATTTTCGACACAATAGATCTTGACATCATGGGCCTACTATTAGACGGTCAGATTTTGATTTCACATGTCACACATATCAAAAAATGAAAATGATCATAAGCATATATCAAACATGATTCTCCGATCACTTTATGGGAGTTGTGCTAAACTTTTGCCGATAATAGCAAGAGCCCATCATTTAATTTCACTCCCCATATAAAGTGCCCAAAAATAATAGGTCAGGTACCTCTATTTGCGCCCACTCAATCTCTGAAAGCGCCCATGCTAGAAGCTCCTTCAAAACCATTGATTGTTTTGGATCATATGGTGGGGATCATTTTTCACTCTGATATTGCCCACAATGGATCTTGCGATCATGTAGCACTTATCAGGCTGTCAATTTTTTATTTGATGTGTCACAGATCTCCAAAAAATGGTCATAAAATCACGTTTGAGCATGATATATGTCATACGATTCAAGGGCCATTTATTTTGAATATGTGACACATGGAATCACAAATTAGCCGTCCGATAGGTGCTTCATGATCTCAAGATCTACTAAGTGTACTATCAATTTGAAAAATAATCACCATCATCTGATCCGACACAATCAATAAGTTTAAAGGGGCTTTTGATGTGGGCGTGCACAAACATAAATACCCTAACAGATTTAGGAAGAGTTTACCGACTAAACTTTAGGCTACAATAGAAAAACTAATAATCATGCATTAAGCTGAGAAATATGCTCCCCATTTAAATTAATTACATCATTTAAGCCGACAATAGCAAGAGAGCATCATTTAAGTCGATATTTATGCTCCCCATATAAAGTGAGCGAAAACTACATGTTATCATTTCGGTGTTGACTGGTAATTTAAATTATCGACCGAAATTTTAACCCATGGGTTATACATCCGATTGAGCCCAAATTTTTTGATTGATACCTGATTGTTGTTATCAAGCTGCCGTCTCACTTGATCCTCATGACTGGTATCACATGATGTAGATATGAATTGGGTGGAGCCCTAAAGGCAACATTGGGGGTGAATGGTCTCAGCAGCCCTCTAAGAATAAATAGCCTATTCGAGTGTTGGTGCAAGGTGAATAATTATTCAGTGTTATCCCGTATGCACTGAATACAACCCTAACCTCTAACATTATTTTAGACAAATTAAGACGGGCACCGCCTTTATTTTCTTTATCCATTTTCCCGGACTAACGTGTAACGGCGGATCTTGCAAAGGCAAGAGGCAACGCCACTATCTTCTTGGCTTTGCTTACGTACGCCCTCTTCGAGAAGTTGTCATAATCGTTCGCTTCGATCTCGTCTAGTATCTGCTGATATATTAGCAACGAAGCCCAAACCTGCAACCAGACGTTACCAGCGGTATTTTGGTCATACAATAATATTAGACGCATGTGATTTTTCAGAGCTACAGTAGCTTGCAAATGGACCAAGATTTGGATTGGGCTTTCAATTTGAGCCTAGCCCATTTATGATTCATAAGAAACAACCTCAGCCTACTTGCTTAGTCGGGCCAGGACAGGCGTTCATTACTCGGGCTCGAGTTTCTTACACAGGTCTTGCCCCTTGGCGGGTCAGGCCCGAGATCTGACCACCCACTGCAGCTCATTTGCACCCCTACTTGTAGCATGTGTAGATATGCAACAAAGAATTTATGCAATGGGAGGCTAGTAACTCCTCCGGCAACTACCAACAGTTCGAGCTGTCATGGGCTGGGGCTATCCTAGCCCGGGCCATAAGCCCTAGTGAGCTCGAATTGGCCAACCCTTTTACGACATTTTTTTCTTTATATTATCTTAGTTCTATATGTATTATTCTCTCTCTGTTAGGACAACAACTAATCGGGTTAATAATCATAATAAATAATAAGGCTAGCCCAGGCCTAAGCCCCGACGAACTTGAACTGGCCAAGCCCTAGACTGAACCTTACTCGGGCCAGCCTGGTTTGGGTCTGGTGAAGTTGATTATGATTTACGACTTGACTTTTTTTTTCTTTTTATTGTTGCTTTTATTTACTTTTTTCTTTGTTCCTGTATTATTGTCTCTTGGTTAGGATAACCGCTAATAAGGTTACATACTTACATAAACAAGTAATCTGATTTATAAACAAAAAATAAAAATATAATGGGTATAGACATATCGGGTTGGGTCTGGCCCATCCAAGATTCACGATATTAAGCTCTAGCCTGGCTTGTTCCTTGCAGGATTTGGTTAATGCAGATTCAGTTTGTGTGATCCACTCAAATTTCTTACTACAACATCAAATGTACTTAATATAGACAAATATGGTTAGTAAGAGATGGATGCCATATTTAATCTTTCTTATATATATATATACATATATATATATATATATATATATATATATATATATATATATATATATATATAATTAAAATAGCATTTTAGCCCAAATCTGGTGGGTTGCAACGAAAATCAATAGTGTCCTTTTTTACAAATCCAAGAACGATCATCCTTGATTTTCGTAAAGCACATGAAGTTGTGACTATAAATTCTAGATAGTTCAAATTGATCTTTTAACTTTGTATAAAAGAAAAGAAGCCTTTTGAAATGAGCTAGTGATTACTTATAAGGCAGCGGTATCGGATGCATTACGAGAAGAAGATTCTTGGGTAACTTTTGGGGATGTGTTTTATGTGGAATCAATATCTGACCATCTGATAGGTGGGCTGTGATCTCAAGATCTATTGTGTGAAAGATTCGGACGAAAAAGGATCGTCATCACTTATTCAAGGAAGTCAACGGTGCTAACGATAGAACATCAGTTGTGCCGAAAGAATATTCAGTTGTGAATACCTCTAACCTTACTTATATATGATTTATATAACAAAGATGAAACTAGCTTGAAGAAGCAATACATACCGGCCATCTACTAGCTGGATTGAGATCTGTTACACCTTTCGCTGCTTCGCGAAAGAATATCCTTGCTCTCTTAATTTGGCTTTTCATGAAACTTCTCCACCTTTCTGTCACCTTCCCTGCAAATATGTCATCGTCACAAAGTTCTGCCTGCGCCAATTCGTCTTGTGGCAGATAAATTCGTCCTCTCCTAGCACTAAATAATCAAAGCATTCGTAAGAAGAGAGCAGATCAGTTTTCTAGATTTTTAGTATCCTAGTGCGCATCTAGAGTTAAGGGGATTATCATCCATAAATTCAAAAGGAGAGCAACTACTTGCACACAAGATTTGCCCGTTGCACATAATTGTAAAAGAAGACTTTGTAATTTTGGCACTTGTGCCACTTGAAACACCATCTAAGCCGTTTGATTTGAACGCCATGATTTAAAGATATTTTGTGCAGCAAGTAGTTGCTCCCATTCAAAAATAATTACCGGATCCGTTCAACTTTAAGTCAATGACTCCAATTGAAGTATAAACATAAGCACGTTAACCCCGACTCAGAAAAGCTTTGTAACTTAAACTAAAGAATTGAAAGGTCGTGATTTATTTTCACTTACTCTTCTCCGACATCCCTTAGTATGTTGGTAAGCTGATTTGCTATTCCCAATGCCAAGGCTGAACTGTAGACGCTTTCGATTGTTGCAGACGAATCAGGTGCAATGCCCATCACAGGAACACTCATTATTCCAACGGTGCCGGCTACATAGTAACAATAGAGATAGAGTTCTTCGAAGTTCTTATATCTGGACTTCTTGAGGTCCATCCTCATTCCTTCAATCATGTCTCTGAATGGCTGGAAGGGAAATAAATTCAAACATTGGATGAGAAAGCACAAAAACTGAATTATGTAAAAGATTTGGTATACTATGAGAAATTAAATTTGGAACGATAAATTTGAAGTTGAATAAGTTTTTAGAAGGGATGGAGTCGATGGGGCCTCTAAATTTTATTGTATAAATATGGTATTTCTCTAAGAAAAAGAAGAAAAAGGACCTGAATGTCAACGGGGAACTTTGAAACTGTATCTGAGAGAGCTCCATCAAGCATATCATATGGCTGTCCTCTGAAGAGATCTTCCAACCTCGAATCCCATCCATCGAGAGCCGTTGGTGTTATGTGTGAAGCATTCGGACCATCGACTAGCTCATCTGTCCTCCTACACCATACTACACAAAAGAGAGAGACATGCCTTTTGAATATTGTTTTTATTATTCACACGGCTATTTTATTGGGCACTTTAGAAAACAATGCCTCAAAAACAAACTTTTTACAGTTTTCTGAAGTTCCAAAATCCTAAAAATAAAAAATCGGTGCTTTCACAGTTTTCTGAAGTTCCAAAATCCATGAAAGCACGATTTTTCTAAAACGTTTAGGTCGGGTCTTTTTTGCTAAAAAGTTAGTTTTTGAGGCATGTTTCTCTAATTATCCCTATTTTATTCTTTTCTGTTAGAATAGTCACACATTGCTTGTGGGATTGGAGATCTTGAGCTATGTATAATCTGGGCACTCCTCACCTTACAAGCCGGTTTTGTGAGGTTGAGTTAAGCCCATGAAATTCTACATTTTCCTTCAAACATTTTTATTTCTCTCTTTTAAGGGAATATAAGTAACATAAAAGGGTCCAATAATAATTCAGTTGTTCATGCCTATTTTACCACACTTGCCATGTGCTTGGGTCAAATTCAGGTTTGCAGTTTGCGATTTTAAATCAAAATATAAAATAGTTTAATTTTTTTTTATATAGGTAAGCTAGAACAGTTTAATGATTTTTAGATGAAAAAGAGAATCCCTATGTTTTTCTCTTTTAATTGACTAACACTAATTAGCTTGTTGGTTAAGTCATCCCTTTGAAGAAATAAAGGCGATGTTCAAATCTTCTCTTTTTTTCTTTTCTTTTTTTTGATAGGTAAGCTGGGATCGATCCTGCGACCCCAGCTTACCTATCACAAAATAATAATCTCCTCAATATATAGCTTGCACTTTTTGTTTCTTTCAAAAAAAAATAAAATTAAAATAATAATTATTTTTTGAATCCTAGGTGTCCGGGCCTCCTAGAGCACCCGACTAATCCAATATAATAATTAATTTAATTTGCTGCACCAGACCAAATTGGTTCAGCTGGACAGGACTGAACAAACCGCAAACCAGTTTGCGGTTCAGTAGGGAGTCCAGTGGTATGGATTAACCGTTAACCTGGCTCATGCATTTTTTATTTCTTTTTGCAAACCAGCTCGAATCAAGGATGGTGCTTACAGAGCATAACAGATAATCTGTTAACTCCTTAAAGAGATAACCATACATAAGATCAGATAAATCTGTTGGCTATAAAGCAGAAGAATTTTTTTTGTGAAAATTAAAGAGGGATACAACGTTCAGTCTTCTTAAGATTTTGGTGTTTCAAGTGAGTATAAGAGGGATCCAAATTGGTATCAGTCCCGGAGATACTGATATGTATTAGCTGATATGGATATGTATTGACCAATGCGGGATTTTATTTTTTTCGAAAAAATCTGAAAAAAAAAACAAAAAAATATGGGCCAATACCAAGACGTATCAACCGATACCCAAGATGTATCTGGTTGATACCCGAGACATATCAACCCATACCAATACTCCAGATTGATACCACCCCGAAACCTCTATCGGGATGGTATCCTTTCTCGGCGAAACCAATAATATCTGCATTGGCCGAGTTTTGATACCAAGGGTACAATCCCTCAAGATTACACAATTGTGTAAACCAGTTTTTCATATATATAAAAGAGTATCTGCATTGGCCGAGTTTTGATACCATGGGTACAATCCCTCAAGATTACACAATTGTGTAAACCAGTTTTTCATATATATAAAAGAGAAGTGAAGCATCGGCCAAGTAAGATGTTGTAATCGTGATCACTCCGCTGCCCTCTTTAGTTCAACATATCCCAAGTTCCTAATTCTTATATTTTGTTAGCGTGATTTTGTGTTTTATGGCTCTAGTCTCCCATCGGATGTCTGTAGAAAGTTTCCGAGTCTTATTTCTATGTAAAGGAGAATGGTTCTCTTGGTGTTGCATACTAGTCATGATGTAGCCTTATGTATTCTCAGGAGCTTTAATCTTTTAGAGTTCCCTTGCCTCTATTAAAAAAAAAATACACTTCTGCTTTAATTGTCTGAATATCCTCAATCTGCGGCAGACATTGATTGTATCCTTTTTTTTTTTGTATAAGAACTAATCCCAGGGGCACTTGCGCGCCCCAAGTTAGAACATGCCGGGCCTGCATGGGATATAAATCCCTAGGGTGGCCTCAAATACTCATTTTCATTTTTAAGTCTCTAGCCTCTAATCCCTTGAAATTTTGTTTCAATGGTTAAAATGGTTTAACTTGACAATGAAGAAAGCTACCACAGTAAGTTCTAAGTTTCCCATCTTTAAAAGACGACCCATCAAACAGGTTGACTACTCTTGAATAGAAATTCTACCTATGTGTTAATCTAGTTCGACTAAAATATAGAAATTTCTTAATCAAATGACCAATTAAGGGAGTCAACCACTTACCATAGATTGCCCAAATAGCTCTTTGCCTCTCAGGAGTCATGAGTAGTGTTCCTGAAATTAAAAAATAAAACATAAGTTTCGAACTAATGTGGACATAAAGTTCAACATTGCTTCAAAAGCCAAATATCATATTAGTATAAGAATGGTTTTGGTCAGAGATCCAACCGGTTGAACAATAATGGGTTTCAACTGATTTTATAACCGTTGGATGCAGGAGATCCAAGAGTGAAAGTCAACTTATGAAAGTTACAGTCAAGATTGCATCCAATGGACCTGACCACATTTAGAGTTCGCCCAGCTGGACCTGACTACATTTACAGTCAAGATTGAACCACATTTAGAGTTCGCCCAGCTGGACCTGACCAAAACCCGTTATAAGAATTAGTATTTAGTACACTGCCCATGTAGCGATGAAGAAATAAAACACAAATTTTGAACTACAGTGCATGTAGATTTCAACCTTGCATCAAACTCCACATATCATATTGTTATAACTTATAAGAGTAGGTATTTGGTACATGGTCCGTGTACCATGGACCAACCTCATTCCACCTGCATGAACAAACCTTGGGACATATTCAGATTTTTAAAGGTGAACAACCTGTCAACGCACACCTTTGACCTTGCAGACTGACAAACTGAACGATATTTAGGCACTTTTTATTTTTAAAATAATAAAAAATACAGAAAAGTAAAAAAGAAATTCCAAAAAGGGTATCTTGGTATATTCGGATCATATCCAATACATATCAACCGATGTTCCGATATGTATACGGTATGATATTTGACCCCATAAAGAATCGAGATGTGTATCCCTATCGGATGGGGCCTACGCATACATATCGGCCGGTATGCATCGGTTATGGCCGGTATTAAAAACCATGGGAACAGGGATCATCGACTTGTTCTAAGCCAATTGATTTGATAACCAACCAATCAAACATAAAAATAAATAAACTGGAAACCAACAAAAGTAAAGATAGCTGACCCAAGTAAAATGTCTTGGCGTACTCCGCACAAATTTCACCACATCGATCGTAAGCTTCGTTCAACAAATTCAAAGTCCCCGGAACAATCACGTCGGGTTTCACACCCATCTCCCTGTTAGACTTCAGCTGCTTTCTACTGACCAAAGCGGCCTGTTTCAGAACAATATCATAAACCCTCTGTTCCGACGAAACCATGAGTTCGCCGGCAGGATTGGCTACCAAACTTGAAGATATCGAGAGGTTTCCTTTGTCTTGTGATCCAAGCTTTAAACACAAATAGTTCGACTCGGAATTCAGAGGGAAAGAATTCCATCTGAATTTCCTTCCTCTTGCACTCAGAGGTCTGGCGAAATGCCTCAAATTATCCGAAATGGGAGTTGCTTCTCGAGTCGAGTCGGAAAATCCAAGGTTGATGGAGATCTCAGTGGGTGAAGTAACCCATAATAAGGCAACAGACATCTTGGAATGCTGACCTTTAATTAGCCATTTCTACCACCTAAACTAAGAAAAAAAACAGGATTCAAAAAGCACTTTATGAAATCATTAAACCCAGTGAACAAAATTTAATATAAAGATTATTTAGTTATTTGGGCAAGGATTAAGATCATTTCCAAACCTACTGGAAAATACATTGATGTCAGCCGCCCAGGTTACTGCTAAAAATTCCCAAAAAGAACATAGTACCCCAATATCAATTTCTTTTTATAACAGGTCAATAGACTCAAGATTACAGCTAATGAGCTAAACAATCTTTAGTTCTTAAGCAGAAAAAAAAAAAGAAAAAAAAAGGCCTTGTATCTCAGGGTTCTCCAATTCCACCAACTTCCCTCCAAAATATTACATTTAAAAAGAAAAAGAAAAGTATACACTAAATCATGCAAAAACCTGCTACTAAATCATGTATAGACCCAGATACTAAAACAGAAAAATAAAATAAAAATGAAAAATAGTTTTGGTTGATGGGTTTTCTGATGTGGGTTTTTTGCCTAAGAAGTGATCAGAAGCTCCATCCACCGCCAAATATATCATAAAATAATCCAAAATAAGGGAAAATAAAAGCAACAAATGATTTTTTTTTTTTTTTTCGAAGGAAAAAAAGGAACAAACACACACCTGTTTAGCTGCTCACCTCTCACAGAAACCTCCATGACATTGAACAAAGATTCAGATAAACCTCATTAAAAAACTTCAGAATATACCCAAAAAAGATACCTCAGAATCCGCACCACTTATTTCTCACTAGCTATAGGAAGAAACCTGAAGAAACCGTTCTACCTTTCTTCCTCGTGGACATTACATGCAGGTCGGTTCAATAAATAAGCAGAAAAATGTTATCTTGACACTTGGCAGTAAGCTTATCATCGATAACAAGTGGACTGACGACACGTGGCGTGACCTAACTACGATGGTTGGACGGGAGGCAGGATCTTGAGGGTGCGATTATGGTCGGGCCAAAAGGTCTTATACGAGAAAAAGGTATCCGAAAGGCCACGTCTGTTAATGGGTGTCGACTGTCCACAGTTCCCAAAGGCCGGTTGGCTGGCAATTCTCTTGGCACGTAACGTTGCACTTTCCACCACAAAAGCTTGTTTATTAACTTTAGACCGACTATCCTTACCTTAATTTAAACATGTGTTTAAATTGTTAGATAAAATAATATTTTAATCAAAATTAATCTTCAATCAAGTTTAGACATACATTATTTAAGAAAATATTCGTCCGATAAAATTAGAGAAGTCGCCTTCGTGAAATATCTTGAGGACAATTTTACCTCGCTTCTATCTCTCTCTAAGTGATAAGCACGATTCCATTGAGTGAAGATGAAGAGGGGACGTTGTCCTCTTTTATAGCATGCCCTTAAATCCTAACCCATTAAGGATTCAAAGGAAATGTGTATCACTAGTAGATAGGGATTGACTTACCACAAACCTTGAAACCAACTCCTTAAGTTGCGTGGAGTGGAATCACGTTAGAAGGAAAACTCAAAGTCTTTAGTCAATCATATTTTAATTAAAATGAGAAAAAGGGTTAAGTTATTGTGTGGGTCATAAATACCCAACAATCTCCCACTTGAATCACACAATAATTTTAATAATAATATATATATATATTTTTTGAAAAAACAAAAGAAAGCAAAAGAAACGTCATGATTGACTTAGTTCAAAATCAGATGGCCATCCTTTAAAGTTTTGTAAAACATTGACTTCCAAGATTTCGATGTAACACACATTCTTCCAAGTTCAATAACAATCTTAATGTCGGATCATGAATGCCAATAATGTATCATTTCTTCAAATCTCATTATGACAGTTTCATAGTCAAAACACTAATATCATCAATAAATTGGAGAGCTCATTGTGGTTTTAGTGATATCAGGAAATATACACTTTAATGCAACTTCTTATGTATATCTCCTCATTCGTCCTGCTTCATACCCTAAGGTATGTTATCCTGATATATTACGGCATACGCCATGTGAAAATCATCACCCACCTATCAGGACAAAAGCTATACAAACCGTGGTGCCTAATCACGATAGCTCAAGCAACCTTATTTGAGTACTTATGCTCCCAGATAATAACATTGTATATGCACAAATAATAATAATAATAATAATACCAAAATGAAAGCATCAATAACATGAAACATAATATATGCAATAAATATATCATAAAATAAGATAAAGCATTGTGAAAACAGAAGCTCTCACTCAAATAAAGTCCCCAAAAGACTCTAATATTCTCAATCTGGTCACCTCAATTTAAATGAATATACTGATTATTAGTGAATTTGATATTGTCTGTTATTCATAACTCCCACTAAATGTCTCATCTTCAAGAAAATTGATATGACTAATTGCAACGACTGTAATTATTTACTAGAGAACCATATTCAACATTAATAGAATCCAAAGTAATAATCAAACTATCACATAGAGGAGTAAAACTATAAATAACTCTAATAAGTCTAACATTAATAATAAAATTTGTCCTCAATAAATAAAATTTGTTCAAAATTTCTCTTCATTGTCAAAGAATAGCTTTTCATTCAACTTAGGGCTCCTCCTGCTGATTAGCCCCTCCTTATTGCTTCTACTGATTAGTCCCTCCTTGTTGTTTCTGCTGATTAGTCCCTCTTTGTTGTTTCTTCATAATATTTTTTCTTAAGTAACAATTTTTTTTCATATGACCTTTCTTCTTACAGAAGTGGCAATCATCATCATTGTCAGTCTTTACAACATTCAGATTGGAGTGTTCATTTGTTCTCTTATCATTGTGGTAGTTCTGCTTCTGACCCTTTTTCTTAAAATTCTTCTTATGAGCTGGCTTATAAGCCGGATTGTAGCCAAAATTAGCAGACTCTACTTGGTTTCCTCGAAGCCTCTCTTCTTCAATCACACACATCGAGATCAATTGATTTAAATCTCATTTATCCTTTTGAGCGTTGTAATTCACTTTAAAGGTATCAAATTGCTTAGGAAGAAAAGCAACAGCTAGATGCACTACGACAAAAATTTTGGATTGTAATTCATTCTTCTTTAAGTTTCATAGCCAACATGGATATTTTAAGAATAAATTCTCGCATACTCCCGTTTCCATCGTATCGCATATTGACCAATTGCACTAAATAGCCGTACTGTAAGGATTTTACTGTTCCAACGAACTGGTCTTGGATGATTTTTAACAATTCTTTGGATGTTTCGGTAGTTTTAATACCACCTCTAATGGGTTCTATAATAAAAACGCGTATGATCATCATCGTCATACGATTTACCTTATCCCAACGAGCATATTGGGCCTTTTGAATATCAGTGGCGTTGGACGATAAAGTTGGCTTGTCCTCCGAGATAAGAAAGTCATAGTCCATATATCCAAGGGTCAAATCAAGACCCATTCGCCAGGTGTTATAATTGGTGTCATTAAGTTTTTCAATACTGGTCATCTGTTGATATAAAATTGATCCGTCCATAGCTGATATGAAAAGGAATAACTATCAGCACATTGTTCAATTAGAACTTTAAAAAATAAAAATTCATACCCGGGGTCAAGGTTAAATTAATCAGAGGTAAACAAGCATGTGCAAAGGAACATTCACTCTGAGGGACAGACTTCACTCATTGTCTCAGCATCACCTTTGGGCAGAAGCTTTGACTTATCGTAAGTCTCCCTAAGTTGTGTTTAGGAAACACACATAAATCTAGTCAGATGCATTTTTAGTTTGATCGAAGCTATCCATCAGCTTAGGCCAGAAGTGCCGCTCTTCTCTCACCTAGACACACATGACTATTCTACTCATTCTATCTACATGAATTTTCTAAATCAGCTTTGGCCAAAAATGGTAGTTCACATAGATGAATGCACATGCAATCTTAATGAAATAGATTTCAAAATTTACGGATAACGTGTCCTCCATAGATCGGTCACCTTTGGGCAGACTACAAACCTACTTTGGCTACACATCCCGAAACGATTAGTTTACCGTTCTATCTAAACCCCTTTATAGATAGAACTAAAGTTTTTAGGCATTCTATCATGTCATTAGTTCAATGTTTCATACCCTAAATACAATCATATACAGAGTTTAGGAAAAAGCAGAGCCATAAAGTTAAGATGCACATGCAGTAATTACAAACAATGGCATAATAGTGTAAGAGTATTCATACAAAATATTCAAAAAGGTTCAACTATATATTTAGAACAGAAATAAATTTGTTAACCTTTGACTGGGATTTTTATATCTAAAATAGTGTTAAACAGTCCCATAAACCAGTTTAAAGTGTAGATCTCGTCGAGTAAACTAAAATCGACAGGTCATATGCGCGAAACAGAGTTGTATATCTCAAGATATCGCGTTTTAAAGTTTGAGTCGAAAAAGGTTCAATCCGGTGGCAGAAACAAGTTTTGAGTTTTAAATATTTATTTGCAGCCGGTGGAAGCAGTACAGTATAGAGGTTGCAAACAAAAACTTATTTGAAGTGGTTTGGGTCGTGGGTTAGTATAAGGGTCATGGGCCGGGTCATTAGGTTAGGTCATTGGGTTGGGTCACTGGATCAGGTCATTGGGCCGAGTACAGACCCGACCCGATCCGAGAAGCCAACCCTAACCCCTTCACTGTTCATCTTCCTTAAGATTTTTTTTTTTTGTTTTGCACTCGCGGGCTTAGCGCCATATAGGGCTACGCGCCTTTATCGGTCACCTTTGAAGCGGTCGATCGTCGTTCGGTGGCCCCAAGCCGGACGTCGGCGGTCTGCGATCGGTGGTGGGACGATGTCGGACGGCCGAACGTCGACATAAGGGGATTTTTTATTTTATTTTTGCAATCTCAGTAAAGAATATCCAAGCCCCATTCAGGTCATCGGACCCGATGGTATGATGTGCCGTCCTGTCGGCCTCGGCGTCAGCTGTCTGCCGGTGCCTGTCCGGTGTCCGGAATATCCCGGACAGTGCCGGACCGTCGACCAACAGTGTCCAAAATTTTTAATTTTTTTTTTTATTGGAAATTAAATATGCCCTAACCGAGCTCTGATACCAATTGTTAGACAAAACAATATCTTAGGCAAAATTAATCTTCAACCAAGTTTTGGCATACCTTATTTAAGAGAATATTCGACCGATAAAATTAGAGAGGTCGCCTCCGTGGAGTACCTTGAGGACAATTCTACCTCGCTTCTATCTCCCTCTAAGTGATGGGCACGATTGCATTGAGTAGAGATGAAGAAGGGACGTTGCCCTCTTTTATAGCATGCCCATGAATCCTAACCCATCAAGGATTCAAGGGAGAGGTGTATCACTAGTAGATAGTGATTGGCTTATCACAAACCAATCATAATTGAAACCAACTCCTTAAGTTGCGTGGAGTGGAATCACGTTACAAGGAAAACTCAAAGTCTTTAGTCAATCATATTTTAATTAAAATGGGAAAAAGGGTTAAGTTATTGTGTGGGTCACAAATACCCAACATAAATTACTATACACGATCAATGGTTTCAGATGTAGGTGATCTGTACCGTCATGTGATAGATCATAGAGTGAAGTGCAACCGACTGAAAATTGTGTTTTAGGAAGGTTCAAAACGTTCTGTATATTATTAATGTCAACTATCATTTTCAATTTTAATGATTGACATTAAAGATCCCAATTGGATGATTCACATTCAGGTGTAGGCATGTTTCTTTAGTATGAGTCATGTTCCAAAGATAGTTGTCGGTTGAATAATTTAGATTAATCACCAATGTTAACAAAAAATATATCATCACACTTCAATCGTTTGAGATTAAAAGTTTTAAATTTCTTGGTATAAGATCATTTAAACACCATTCTCCGATCCCTTAATTTTAATTTGGAAAGAGTACCTCTATGTGCACCGATCGGATTTCTAGGGTGCTAACACTCAAAATCTATTGACTGATTGATCTTCAAATCATGGGCATACCATCAAAATGTCACTTTTTGATACCATGACACGGATTGGAAAAAAGTGGCACTAAACTCATGTTTGAGCGTGATGTGTCTCACATGATTTTATGGCCTTTAAAATAAAATAAAATATTTGTGCTATGTGATATCAAAAGTTGACTGTCTGATGGTATGCTCACGGTCTCAAGATCCATTGTGTGAAAAGATTGGGGTGAAAATTTATATCCATCATCAAACCAGTCGATGATTTTCATTGATGTCGCTCCCAGTTATATGGTTGGTGATGTGTAAATTAAGTTGTACTCGCAAGTGCACGAATCGTGATGTAGTCAGTGGGTGCAGAGTACGAGATCGTTCCCACGAGGATTGGTTAGAAAATTTAAAAGGGAAAATAGTAACCAATTACAAGAACAAACACAGATTTATCACAACAACTAACAATCTAGAATTTTGAGAACTGCTGATAAATGAGATAAATACTAACAGATAAATACTAACAGATAAATACTAACAGAATTTAAGAATTAAACAATTAATGAAAGATAAGGATTGAGATGCTAAATCCTCCCATCGTAGGTTTATCATTTACAGAATACCAATCTGTGGATTGAGATGTGAGATCTTTAACAGATTTCTCAAAAGAAGCATTGCCCCATACACGCGTGAGTTCTAAAATATAGATCTGAGATCACGGAGATGTATGATTAACATCTCATGAGTGTGTGATTAACACTCACACCTCGGACAACATTTAAAACCCAATTTCTAGGATAATTTTCAAAGTACGATCTAAGATCAAGGAGATGTATGATTAACACCCCATGAGTGTGTGATTAACACCCACACCTTAGATAGTGATTGGAACTCACCACTGGGATAAAGTCATACTATCAATCCGAGATCAAGGAGATATATGATTAACATCCTATGAGTGTATGATTAACACTCACACCTCAGATGGCAGTAAAATTTCACCCCGAGATGGGTAATAATTAGGATAAAATAATTATTGCAAATCTGAAATCATAGGGCATGATTAGCTCCTATATCTCAGACTGAAATCAGATTTCACCATTTTCAATAACAATATTAGGGCCTTTAAAAGTATCTGACATCTCAATCACACAGATTTATATTAATATAAATGACTCCCTCGGATGGGGTTCATTAGATCCCCATCCTTAATGAAACTAGCCATACATAATAGAAATAAATAACTCAATAAATGCAGAAATTGAAAATGACATTAAAATACCGTAAAGAATGATCCACAAGAATCCACAAAAGCTTTAATCCAAAGTAAGTACACCTCTTTCTTGAAAGTGGATCCAAATCAGCAAACTAAAACTTATCTCCTCCTCAAAATGAATATTAAAAAAATAGTTCAAGAAACTGGGACTCAATGCCCTTACACTTTGAAACGCAGAAAAACTAAAACAGAAGAATGCGAAATGAAAACTTCCCCCTAAAAATAGAAGGCCCCGGAATGAATATAACTGCAATAATATATTTCCCCCTAATTGCCAAAACGGAAGCCGCTTTTTCCTCCTTTAATCCAAGATTTTATTCCTTGAAAAGAGTACCGAGATTCTCGGGGCCAAACACAATTTCGAACTCAAATTCAAACTTAATCGATTAATCGACTGAATATGGTCGATCAATCAACCAGATCATATTTTGTTTTTAATTTCCAAGTCCTCCGGATTGGGTCGATCGATCGACCTCCCAGATTTTCATGAACTCCCGCTAAACTTTGCATCAGACACTGTCTCAGTATTTCGGTCATAATTTTCTATTCCGAAGTCGGATTGAAGCGATTCTTACGGCGTTGGAAAGAAGACGACGAGCTCTTCAAGTTTGGTGTTTTAACCATTTTGTGAATCCGGTGTTTTAAAGGTCAAAATTAAGCTCCAAGTCAGGATAAGTTCTGAATGATCCAAGGTAGCACGAATTTGACGTTATATTCTGAACTTTTAGGTTATTTCATGCTCAACGCATCTCCAGACCTGTAAATTACTAAAACTATATAAAACATGTTAAATGACTTTCATCGGGTAGCTAAATGTAGGTCTTTAGGGGTGAAATATCATCATATTTCACTGCACATCAGTTGGCGCGCATAGAAGTACCCATTTTGGAAATTGGCATTGAAATTGACCCTGCTCAATGTCAACGAGCCGGCCAGGCTAGACTAAACCGATTATGTTTTTGCCCTAAAACTTAGGCCCCAAACCTGGATACAAAATTAGGTCAGACTTGGCTCAGATGTAGTCGGGATTGGACTTTTATTTAAGCCCCAATATGACCCAAACCGGGTCCAGGCTAAGACGGATTTGGATATTGGGCTTGGTTGTGGGAGGCTCAGTTGTTTTTATAAAAATTAGGCCTGAAACAGACGCATATATAAAATCAGGCCAAGCTTGGTGTACTGATACAGGAATGAACTGTTCATTTCTGCCCAAACTTGACCAGAACTGGGTTGGCCCATTAACAGTCCTACTTGGGGCGGGCTTGTGATAGGCCCCATTTGTTTCGCCTAAAAACATAGGCCCTAAATTGACCCAATTTGTAATCAGGCCAGACTCAGCCCATGTGATTTCGGGATCAGGAACACTCTTTAGGCTCTACTCCGATTGGAACCGGGCCAGAGTCGTGCTAAGCCCGAGTTTTCTACTTAATTAGATCTGGTTTACCCAATTTGGGCCGGGCTTTGATAGGCCTGATTTTTGGAATATAAAAAACTAAGGTCGAACCAGACCAAGTTTGTAATTGGTCCAGGATTGGTCTGTGTGATTTTGAGCTCGGATGTTTATATTAGGCCCAAATCCAACTTGAACTGGGTCAATCTCGGGCCGGGTTTGGGTTAAGCCCGACCAGTTTACAATCTTAATCGTACCCTTATGCATGCTTACACCTCTTCATTAGGGGTCCAGATGGGCAGTGTTGGGTCTTAATCCAGCCTCTTGAACCTAGCCTATACTCAGTCCGATTATTAATCCGCCTAAGCCAAGCTATCTCAGTTATTAATTGGGCCTAATTACATTAGCCCAAATCTCGCCCACTGTAGGCCGGGGTAGGGTGGCTTGACAATTACTATCTAAAATGGTCTCGATTCTCAAATAATTGGGTCGGGCCAATTTCTGTGTAAAATGATCTCAATTATTAGGATCGGTTCATTAAGGGCCATTTACAGGACGGGCTTCAATGGGCTGAATTTTAATTGAGCATTTGGAACTACGCCCATATCTGGTCCGATTTATTAATTGGGCCGGGTCTACATATTGATATGTCGGTTCTACATACCTAATGCCATATCTGGCCCATTTCAGGCCAGGCTTGGTTGAAACCCGGCCCGTTGATTCCAGTCTTCATCGTATCTAAAGGGAATTCTAAGTCGCCCTATGCAGAGCACAGAGTTTCAGTGCTGCTCCCTCTCTTTCTCTGCTTCACTTCAACTCTCTGATTAGGGTTTTGACACTTCTGAGGTTATGTAGCTATAGAACACTCCCCACGCCGAGAAAAGAAAGAAAATGGTGGAAGAAGAACTAGGGTTAGGGTTAGGGCATGTGGAAGGAGAGGGTATGAAGCCCTGGGAGCAGCATGCTGCAGTGATCAGTATCCCTAGATTCGATTACAATGCCCCTGCTTCGATTTTGGAGCACTCACATTCTGGATTCTTAATCACATGCACGATTAGTAAGTTTTTTTCCCCTGTTTTTTATTCGGAGCCAATACTTGCACCCTAAATATAAGCCATTACACCATTTTAATGATTGCACAAGCAATTTGTGATTGCACCCTACTTAAAACTAAAAAAAAGTGTTATCGAGCATTTTATGATGCACCCCACTTAAAAAAACAAAGGGGAGCCACTAAAAGCAATATGAAGAAAAATGACAAATCGAACTGAAGCAATCGAAATCAAAATTGGATCAGTTAGGTTCAGTTTGGGGTTAGGGGAGTGAGAAGTTCGGTTAACTGGAACTGAAGTTTTCAGTTAGGGTTCGGTTTTAGGTGAACCTACAAAGAAACCAAATTTTGGTTTTGGTTCAGTTAATCGAATTTACACCCTTAAGTCTCGCCGACTCCCACCCAATGTTTGATATGTAAATAAAAGAAATAAGGGATTCCAAACTTGGTCGGGCATCAAGTCAGTTTTCAGGATTAAGGGCGGTCAATTTGGTTTTGGCTTGGGTAAGGCATACATCCTTACCCTGTGGGGTGAGATTAAAAACGACTCAAAACAGAGGAAAAAAGGCATGGCTAAGAACATGCACCATCTTTTCTAGAAAATTGATTTCTCCTGTTTAATTAGTCTGACTAGAAAAGAATTTGAAAAAGGTCTTTTCTGTCCAAACAGTAAAACAATAGATCTTATTGTTTGAATTTTTAAATTTTTTTTCTTAAGTACCAAAATGATGTTGAAATGACAAAAAAGCCCTTTTTGCATTGGTGAGGAACTCAATTTCACCCAAACCATGTGTGTGTGTGTGTGTGAACGCATGGCAGCTGTGTCATCAACCCAAACTGTGCAAGCCATCAATGTTCCTATAGCATTGAGGATCATGAAAAGGGTCAGTAGTAGTAGGAGATCACATCTTAGAGACCACTGGAGTAGAGTGGTTTAGAATCAATCGTTTGAGCCCTCTCTAGTAATTCATATGCATATTTAGATTAATTAAGAATAAACCTCCATCAAACTGTTGAACCTGTATGCCCAAAACATAGTGTAAGTATCCTAAATCCTACATCACAAATTCTTTGGGAGACAACAATGAATTGTTGAAGAAAAGAAGGATTATTGCCTGTAAGAATGATGTCATCCATGTATAGTAGAAGTCAGATGGTCCCTTGTCGACTATGGGAAATGAATAAAGATGAGTCGGCAGTGCTGCAAACGAATCCCATGGAGAGGAGAAAGGTACTAAATCGGTCAAATCATTCTTGTGGGGCTTGACGAAGCCCCTAGAGTGCTATTTTTAGACGACATACATGGTTTGGATGGGATGGATGCTTGAGCCTTGGCGGTTGCTCCATGCGGTTCAGAAAGTCGACCGTGAAGAAAAGCATTTTTTACATTCAGAATGTCCCAATTGTGTGCAAGGGAAATTGTGAGAATGACATGAATTGTAGTTGGTTAAATGACTAGATAGAAAATTTTAGAGAAGTCTAAACCAGGTATTTGGGTGAAGCCCTTTGCTACAAGCTGTGCTTTGAGGCGTTCAAGAGATCCGTCTGATTTTAAGTTGGTTTTAAAAACCCACTTACACCCGATAACATTCATATTGGGTGTTCGGGGTACAAGTTCCCATGTATTGTTCGAGTGAAGGGCCAAGATTTCATCTTTCATGGTGGAAGTCCACCTTGGGTGCTTAATGGCAGTTGTAAGGGATTTGGGTTCTTGTGGAAGATCAACAGTAGTGGCGGCCAAAAAATATTTGGATTTGTCTTGATGATGCCATCTTGTAGACGTTTCACCATATGGCGGCATGGCGTAGAAGAGGTATTTGTGATAGGCAAGGTTGGTGGTATTGTAGGGGGTGATGTTGGGAGAGGTGGAGTAGGTTGGGTCGTGGGTGAAATTGTGGGTGAGATGTATAATGAAGAGGGGAAAGTGGTGAGGTCACCATTGAATAGCCAAGACAAACACACGGCAGAGAACATGGATCAAACTTGGTTTTGGCATAGTTACGTAAGTACGGAAAACAACAACCAAAATATCCGTAGGGAACTATAATCAGGTGCTCTTAAAAACAAATTTTCAAATGGAGACTGCATGTTGAGTACGTGGGAGGGGAGTTGATTAATAAGCCAAAATGCAGTGCTAAAAGCCTCAACCCAAAAATGTTTGGGAACGACCCCATGAAAGAGCAATGTGAGACCAAGTTCGGTGATTTTACAATGTTTCCGCTCGGCCATACTGTTCTGCTCGGGTGTATGGGGCAGGACATTTGGTGATGTATTCCATTGCCAACCAAGTATGCTAAGAAGTTCTTATCTTGAAATTCGCCCCCCCCCCCCCCGTCGGTTTGGAAAACACGAATTTTCTTGTCAAACTGTGTTTGAACAAATTTATGCAAATCAGTGAAACACTTTTTAAAATCTGATTTGTGATTTAACAGAAGGAACCAAGTATGCTAAGTGCATTCGTCAATGAAGATTGCATAATACTGAAAGCATTGAAAAGAGGAGATGGGGCTGGACCCCATAAGTCACAGTGCACCTTTGCAAACAGTTCTAAAATTATAAGAAGATAAACATGGCAATCTACATGATTTGGCCATTTGACAACTAGAACAAATATTTTCAACTTTATGTCTAGAAGTACTAGAGATAAAGTTCTTTCGCAAGTAGTCAACAATTGGCATTTGAGTGTGCCCTACCCGTTGGTGCCAAATATCGTTACTGTTGACTAGAAAGCGGGTTGAGAAAAGCGCTCTCTTTATTTGATTGTAAGGTGTAGACATCACCATGCTGATCACCCTTCACTATTACTGATCTTGTTTTACTGTGCTTTATCACAAACCCTTTGGATGAGAATTCAAAAACGTATGGGTACTCAGATGTTAACTGACTGACCGAGATTAAATTCTGCTTGATTTCGAGTACAATCAAGACATTATTTATTTTCAAAGATCGATGATTAGTGTTGGAGTGGTTGATCCAATATGAGTAATGTCAATGGAGTCACCGTTCCCAACCATAATCTTCTCAGAGCCATGATATTTTGCAAGAGTCTGAAGCTTACCCGGATCAGATGTCATGCGAGCACTTGCGCCAGTGTCAGGAAACCAAGTTGCATCCTGACTGTCTGCAATTGTTAATGCTGTGAGTGCCTGAGGGACGTCCTCTGCTTGATAAGTCTGGTTAAAGGGGTGCCAACATTGAAGCGCCGTGTGGTTTCGTCGCCCGCAGATTTGGCACAGTTTCTTTTGTGTTCGTTTGACCAGTAGTCGTAGATTGTTTAGGTTGACCGAGTTTTGGAGTCCCTTTGACCCTTCACCATGGATCAAAATATCGTCCGATACCGATACGTATCAGTTTTGGACTTGGACGATATGATAAATAGGGTTTTTCTGGGGCCCCTTAAAAAACAGTCAAATTATCGTTCAAATTATCGTCCGTATCGTCCAATGTATCGTTTGTATCGTTCAATGTATCGTCCGATAATTTCAAATTATCGTTTGTTTGTTTGTTTGCTTTTTTTTTTTTGGCAACATACCGGAAAGTATCGTTTGGAACCGATATGTATTGTCCGGTACATATCGGTTTTGGGGCTGGACAATACGTATTGATTTTCCGAGATTTTGATCCATGCCCTTCACTATTACTGATCTTGTTTTACTGTGCTTTATCACAAACCCTCTGGATGAAAATTCAAAAACGTATGGCTACTCAGATGTTAACTGACTGACCGAGATTAAATTCTTCTTGATTTTGGGTACAACCTAAATGTTATTTAGTTTCAAAGATCGGTGATTAGTGTTGGAGTGGTTGATCCAATATGAGTAATGTCAGTGGAGTCACCGTTCCCAACCATAATCTTCTCAGAGCCATGATATTTTGCAAGAGTCTGAAGCTTACCCAGATCAGATGTCATGTGAGCACTTGCACCGGTGTCAGGAAACCAAGTTGCATCCTGACTGTCTGCAATTGTTAATGCTGTGAGTGCCTGAGGGATGTCCTCTGCTTGATATGTCTGGTTAAAGTGATGCCAACATTGAAGCGCTGTGTGGTTTCGTCGCCTGCAGATTTTGCACTGTTTCTTTTGTGTCCATTTGACTGGTAGTTGTAGATTGATTAGGTTGATTGAGTTTGGAGTCCCTTTGTTGGCATTGGTGGAAGATTGAGAGCCGTCGCACTGAAGTGGTGGGCGACCAGTTTGGGTGAAGCCCCACCCTTTTAGACGTGAAGGGACCTTGTGATTGTTTGCCTTTCTTATAGGATGATTTGTTTCCTCCAAGTCGGTGACTTAAGAAAGCAACATTTTGATTGACTTCTCCATAGCCAACAACATTGTACATGGTTATAATGGTTTCATGGCTTTGGAGCAGTGGTATAATATCTTTGCAGGGAGGGGTGGGCAGCTTCAACATTTGGGTGACAAGTGAAAAGACTCGTAGCCTGGTCTGAGTCCGGTGACTGAGAAGTGCGAAGACTTTGTTACAATCATCAACGGCCATTCCAATTGAGGATAGATCATCACAAATTCCTTTAAAAGTGCTGATGTACTCAGAAATAGACGAAGATCCTTTTTGCGGCATACACAGTTTTTGTTGCAAATAAAGCTCTCGCTCTTGAGAGTCTTGCACAAACGAATTATCAAGGTCTGCCATACTCCGCCGGCGGTATTCAGTCTGACCACCAAGCCGAGTACTTCCTCTGATAGTGTTCCAGTAATCCATCCATGAAGGAGTTTGTGATCTCGATTGTCCCAATCTCGCCTTCAGTAGTTGGGTTCATGATATATTGCTTTGGCATGGTGTATTTTCCATCAATGAATCCTACCATATCTTGGGATTCGATGAAGTCTATCACCTGGGTTTTCCATGAGTGGAAATTAGTTTGTGCCAATTGTGTTGACACAAAATTTGCAACATTCAGAGAAGCTGGGTAAGGGTAAGTTTGGGAAGGATTTGATGAATTGAAATAGATATAGATAGAGGAAGAAGGAATACTAAGAAAATAGGCCCACCTGAGTGGCTCTGATACCATAAAACACTTTAGAGTTTAGGCAGATTTCTATTGAACTCACAGCCAGAAGATAGGTTCCTTCTCTATTTATAATAATGGGTAAGTGTACAACATGGGAAGCAGTTTCCCTATCAGTTATGGAACTGCCCCCAAAACATGTGAAAAATATGGAAATGATGACAATATTACAACTGTCCAAATAGGAAGCTATGCATGCAAAGTGAGTCACGTGATTGATTTGGAAGTGTCTCCCATGAATATTGCTTGATAGGAGTCAACAAAAATTCATACTGATTGGTAGATTTCAACTATCTGATACATTAATTGCTGCTTGCCATCCATATACCTTTTAACCCATCAGATGAAGTTCAGTTGGTGCATTTTTGGATTGAGATCCAATCAAATGATGCCCTGATACGTGGGCATTTCAATATCTACCTGTGCCACCTGTTCGATATATGGATGAACTGAGCACCACAATTAACCCTTATATGAATTTTTATTTTGATAAGATTTAACTTTTTTTATAATATTCTTATAAAACAAAGAATATGGCGTGATTGCAATTTTATTTGTATAATTTGATGAGCCTTTTTTGTTCCCTTTCTAGATGAATTGGGTTAAATTTCTTTTTGTTGAAATGAATTGGATTTTGTCCTCTTTTTTTTTATTTAGATTAATAAGTTGGATATAATTTTAATTTTTATTTTTAGGAAGTAATTTTGTTTCTTCTTGTTTTGATGATATAGCGATCTATATTTATTTAAATTGTACTGAACATTACTTTACTTATAGCTAGGCGAAATTGGGCATTCTTATTCTTTTAATCAAGATTGTTTGGGGTGGATTTTTATATTTTATGATGAGTAGGAAGTTTTATTTTATTTTGTCTTCTAATTTAAATGATTTGTGCGTGCTTGGATTGTTAAATTGAATTGTAGTTTATTGAGAGCAATGTTTTTTGCTAATTTTTTGGGTATTGTTTTATAAGAGTAGGGATATATTCTTTCTATATAAATTTGGTGATGTTGTATTTTTTTTACAAGAGTTGATTGTATTGAGTCTAGATGAGATATGGGTTATGTTTCTGACTTTTCTTTCAACTAGATGATGTTATATGAGAGAGAAGTTTGAGGTTTTATCATTTCTGATACCTAAAGAAAAAAAATTGTTTTGAAATTTCAATATTGGTATACTTTTCCAGTCTTTCTTGTACACTCTGAATATTTTTCATGCTCATAGATTGCAATTTTTGTAAGTTCTTACTTTCGTTTTTTCACGTTCCATGGCCTTTGATGATGATGGACTGCCATGCCGTTTGGTTGTAGTGCATAAGATTTTGGCCTTCTATCTTTCTAAATCGT
Source organism: Chloranthus sessilifolius (assembly GCA_021018995.1). Taxonomy (NCBI): domain Eukaryota; kingdom Viridiplantae; phylum Streptophyta; class Magnoliopsida; order Chloranthales; family Chloranthaceae; genus Chloranthus; species Chloranthus sessilifolius. The sequence goes on along the minus strand of CM037585.1, from coordinate 179,903,183 downwards.
TTAAAAATCTTTCAATGTTTTTGCTTGAATTTGGGGTCTGATGCAAAATATGTAGGTATATATATATATATATATGTATTATCATCGTCCTTGTTGTCAACATCATTGTCGTCTCCTAGTCCCATCTATTTGGGGTCAGAGTCACAAATGCCTCTGAATTTCCCCAAATTTCATCGAAGTGGAGGTCCACTGAAAGTGTGGTGAAGTACGCTTATTTTGGCAAATAGCCAAAATTTTCCAAAAATTGCCAATTTTTGTCAAAATGTTGGCACAAGTTTGTAAATGTTATGACTTCACCTGGATTCACGGGGGTTAATTATACTTTCTATTGTTTAGTTGTAATCTTTTTATGATTGCCGGTTTGCGATGCATGTGGATTGTGGATTATTCAATGCAACTATTTTATTCCTTCAAAATATCATTTTTTTACTTTAAATAGTTTAATATATGTTTTTGTAATTTTTTATAATATATATATAATATTAATAATCCCTATTTCATGATTTTTTCCCGAGTCTTTCCCAAATTTATTCGAATTGAACCGAGAAAATCCACCTCCGATATATTGCTTAAACCGAACTTTTTTACTATGTTTGGGGCTAGTTATTTTTTATATATAAGAATCAAATTCTTTTTACTATGTTTAAGCTGTATAATAATTAATGTTTTAAAAGAAATATTTGTTTTCTAGTGTGAACTTCTCTTTTTTTCTTTTGATATGCAAAATTGCAAACAACATCTGAATGCTTTTTTGTTATTGTCAGAACGGGAGAAAAGTGCCACAAAAGAAGCCATTTCCATCCTTGAAAAGGTTGTAATCTCTTATCCTTCATTGTATTCTTTTATAGGGATGATGGGTCTGTACGTTGGGTTCATTTGTAAAAAAAGGGTCCACTTCCTCTTAACTGCCATTTCGTGGTTAAGGTAAAATTATGGATCCCAAATCTGAGAAGCATCAGAGACACCTGACACTTCTCGTCCTGAAGATACGTGGCTCCACATCTGCCAGGAGATCAGGTGGCTAAGAGGATGGATTCTCACTTCAAGTGAAACCAGACACATGGGGAGTCTCTCCTGTTATATATCATGTTGTTTGTTTGTGTTGTAAGTCTGCTAACAGCAAACAGCAAACACCAAACATGGATTTAAATGCATTTGTATGGGAAATTTAGCTAGAAAGCATGAGAAGTTCCTATTTAGGTATAACTTTCTATTGGAAATTTAGCTAGAATAGTTCTTATTTAAGTGTATTTCAACTGCTTTTTCCCCCTCTAAAAGTAAATTGTACTTGTTGCTGCTATGGTCAGTCAAGGAGAACATCTTATACTATGGAACTTGTACACAAATATAGAAGTGTATTAATAATACATAATATTATTAAAAGAACACTATAATATACTATTAGTGTATTACACGTGCCATGTACACAAAGCATTCACGTATAATGGTATAGAAGTATATTGATAATACAAAGTACACAAATGTACCAAATAACAGCCAAAATATTTATTATGGACATTTTTGTCTGATAAATTGGAGGAGATTGCGTGTGAAGTGAGGAAATTATTCTCTAACCTGATATTTATAACAAATTTTATGGGATACCTTCTCAGCTGCATTCTGTGGTCTGTATGTAATGTTTGTGAAGCTGCCTTTACTTCACTTAGCTGACCGTCATGAGCAAGCCAACAGGGTCCTTATCTAGTGGGGTTGTTTGATTTATAAACTACTTGGAGATTTTAGAATTTGAAGTGAACAACCTATATATATATCTTTGGAATGGCAAAACTTGAGAATGAGCATGTATATTTTTTAAGAACAAATCACATAAAGGCCAACTTCCATTTCACTTGAGATAAAATTTGGTGAAAGGTATGATATGATTACCCTATTGCTAATGGCTCTAATTTAAGGTGTTTTTAGCAAGATAGAGTTGAGAATAGCCTTTTTTATTAGCGAACTCTCCTTGAATGATCTTTGAGATGGAGTTTGAGTGGGCTAAAATATTAAATAATTTCAGCTCTATATTTTTTGTATAACGTTGAAATACATTTTGTAAATTACCAGGTGCAGACTCCCTAATCAATAACAGTTGGTGCTTTTATCCTTTTACTATGAATTTGTAGATTCATTTATCACATCATTGATGAAAACATCTTTTCATTCTCAGAAGTTATACATTGTGTGATAATGGAATTTAAAGGATATAAGAAATTCCTACATTGTGTAGCGAGGTGAGGTTATCGAATGGAAATATATCACTTCTGAAGGTTGGGTTAATTATTATTAATGTTTCCTAGCCTATAGATATTCCTAACAATTACTTGTGTCTAGATAGATGAACATGGTAGCACACCTTTTCATGCTCTTTGCTATAGGCAGTTGTGTGAAAATTGAATTGGCTAAGGATTAGTTTTTTATTGAAGTATTGGTCATGTGAAAAGGCTTTAAGAGTTTATGCAATAAAGAACCGAAAGATATGGTTACAAAGCAGTGTTACCTAGACACGTGGCATGGGTGCCAAGTGTCAAAGTGCCATAGATGTTTGGCATGCCAATTTCTAAAGATTCTAATACTGTGGCACGGCCTTAGGAAAATAAAATTTTAAGAAAAAATAAGTGAAGGGACATTTTAGATAGCCAATTGAGATATGTAATGGAAAGATACATAATGTATGTCATGAACCTAACTAAAAATATACTAATATCATATAAATCGTTTTCAAGAACCCAAGCCTTTTATTTTATAAGTTGTTAAACTTTGATGGTTCATTTTATCATGTCAACACGAGGAACATTTTGATGGTATTATGTGGTATTTTCATATATGTCTAGAAGTATTGTGCTGTGTTGAGGAGTGTCCAAGTGCTACCAAGTGTCGGCTCGTGTTCAAGTGCCACCAAGTGTCGGCATGCTAAAAATCCCAAAGTAGAAGTGCTTAGGTAACACTAACTGATTATATATATATATATTTGTGTGTGTGTGTGTGTACATAAGGTAATGATTCTCTCACTTGAGTCATGGGATATAACTTCCATGATATATGTTGTTTGCAGCTGATGATATGATGCTAATTGGCTAGACAAGAAAGCAAGTAAATGGTAAGTTGAAATTGTGGAGAAAGACTTTAAAGTTATGGGGTTTGACAATTAGCAGAATGAAGACTTGAATGACACTCCAATTGTTTGAAAATGCAATATGCTCATGTTCTACAAAATATTGTTCACTTGTTCAAACTAAATTTTGTATAAAAATTCCTTTATTGAACAAGTAATTCCCACAATAACGCTGATATAGCAAGCCTTCAAAGGTCGATTCTAAGCTTTCGAATTGTCTTCTTTATCAGGATCAATGCTATCAAAAGCACTTAGGTGTACCCAAGGTGACAATGGTCCCTGGGGCCTAGGTGAGGCCTAGGCGCTAGGCTTTTTTTTCGAGGCACATTTTAATTTTAAATGCTTATAATTTATATATTAATATAAAATAATATATCTTTATATTCTATTAGTAATTTGTGATTATTAAATTTTAAATATATTTATAAATTAATATTTTTCTTAAAATTTTGGACATTAATCATAAATGTATATAAAAATTAAAGAGTGATACTATAAATATATAATAGCAATCAAGTCAATCAACAAATATTAAATACAAGAAACAAATAAACATCTTGAACAATTGAACATAATATATCGCTGTGCACTAAGAAAATACAATTTAACAAACTAACAAGTAGGTGTCTAAGTAACTAGTAAGAGAGCCCCAATTCTCGATTCTTGAGTAAATACAATTTAACAAACTAACAAGTAGGTATCTAAGTAACTAGCAAGAGAGCCCTAATTCTCGATTCTCGAGTGTAGCACTATAGCTTATAAACTTAAGAGACATAAGTTTAACTTATAACTTATATACAACTTTTAAGTTATGTAAGATTTTTTAACTTTTTCTTTTATTTAAGTAACTCAAAGCGCTCCTAGGCGCTCTTTTTCACTTTGTGAGTTTGCGCCTAGGCGTAAATGGCGCACGCCTAGGCGCGCCTCACTACACCAATGCTTAAATTGCAAGCACAGATGCAGAAGGTGCGCCTCGTGCCTAGGCGCACCTTTGACAACACCAGTCAGGATGGATTCCGAGTCACTACTCTTTTTGTTCTTCCAAGTTGTGCCTAGAGTTATAATATTGGATATTTTTGAATGTGGGATGTTTTTGTAATAGTGATTTCACAATTTGTTTCTGGGTTGGATGCAGTTCATGGGATCTTCAAATGGTGATGTCTTTGAAACGTCAGATTCATCTGATGCAAATGTTGCTACAAAGAAGAGGAAAAGATGCTCCGACGAAATAGATAGGGAAGATGTAAATACTGAAGAAAACCAAGAGGCTGCCAGTATTTTGGAGGCTTCTGGTAATGATTTTGTAGACAAAGTGTATACCCTTTTGGACATAGAAATATTTTTTAGAACCCCATACTTGTTCTTCGTATATATTTAATGAAAACAATCTTGTGTTAGTCTCTATGACAAAATGATGCAAGCATGTGAATGACTTGCCTCGTAATTTTTTACAGTTGGTGAAATTGCAGAGACTAGCTTATCATCTGCTATGATAGATGGAAAGGTGCAAAGGGGTATCATTCTCTCACTGGTGAAGCTAACTAGGAGCGGGTTGCTCCTCTTTACCCTCCCAAAAAATAACAGTTTTCAAACTGTTGATATTTTATCAAATATTTTTTACTCTCTGGGATTGAGAGATCTAACACCACCACTGTAAGTTATCTGATCCTCAATGCTCTCATATGTTGGTTTGATATTTTTGAATATTTTATGTTTTCATTTGTTCACATGTCTTTCTTTTCTTTCTTCCCCTTGGGCTCTGTTTGGATATTCTCTAGGGAAATTGTGGAAATGGATTTATAGATCCGATAGAATCCAACCCTTTGGGAATTCATAGGAATTCATTATTTTTCATTGTTTGGATCATGAATCAAAATCTCGGTTTCGGTTTCGTTCACCACCCGAACCGTAAATTGGTCAAATTTCGGTCAAATTTTCAGAATTTTTTGAAAATATGCTCTGAACTTTTTTTTTTAACTCTTTCATATAATCACATTATTAGAAGACATATTTGAACTATTGAGACTAAATCCGGCAAGATATCGGTAATATTTGACGAAATCTGAAAATATTCGACAAGATTCGACTAAATATGGGAAGATTCGGCGAGATACGACTGGATATGACAAAATCTGACGATATTTGGTAAGTTACGGTAACTTTGGGAGAGAATCCATAAAGTCCGGTGAGAATCCGTGAAAATTTGACAACTTTTGGCGAAATCCGACGAGATTCGATAAGTTACGGTACGATACGACGAGATTTCGCCAAAATCCAATAATTTTTTTTTTCTTTTTCGATAACCGTGGTGTCCGGGCCAGCTTACGCGCACCTCGACTAATCCACGGGGCCCTGGAGCTAACGACCGGGTAATACTCCAGTGGCCCTACGGGGACTCGAATTGGCGACCTATGGAGAGCAAACCCACGGCCTTACCAACTGAGCTACCCCTGCGGGTTAAAATAATACTCCAATAATATCCTATGAAATTTCGTCAAGCTAAGGAAGGAGAACGATAATATCCGGTGAAATTTTGTCAACCTATGGAAGAAGGAGAGAGGAGAGGAGAAAAATAAAAAATAAACTAAGTGTAAAGGAATGAAACTCGGGTAAATGTGTGGGAACAAAAAAAAATTTAAAGCAAAAGACCTAAAAAAAACAAATAATAAATAAATAAATAAATTGAAATTCCAAAATCTCAGCCGATAATTTCAAATTATAGGCCGAGAAATTGAAAGTTCAAATTATCGGCCGATAATTTGAAATTAGGCCTGTTAAACCCGAAAATTTCAAATTTTCGTTTCTGTGGAAGGCCGAAACTGAGTCATCTCGGCCGAGAAATTGAATTCTCAGCCAAGATTTTGATCCATGGTTTGGATTGAATAATAACACATAGAAAATAGAAAAGGAGCACCATTGTTGGTGTACATCTCACACACCAAACCCAAACTTAAAGAGTACCTTTAAATTCACCCACCAAATCTTTGAGGGCATCCACGCTGAAACCCCACTGATTGCTTTCAATTAGACAACAAAGAATTTTTTCGTGCTAATCTTTCAGATAATCAATCTTGAGATCATCGGTGTACCCTCAAACGGTCAATTTTTTTTTTTTCATGTGGCACAGATTCCAACAAATGTAACCTTAAAATCAGGTTTGGCCGTGATGAGTACCACATGATGTTAAGGTCACTAGTTTCGGGATATATGCTGCTGAAATAAAAAACTGATCATAAGATGGTAAGCCCATGATCTCACGATCACTCAAATGAAATATTAGGGCGAAAATGATCTCTATCGTCTGATTCAAAGCAGTCAATGGGTTTTTAGCATGGGTGTCCTCAAAGATTCGGTGGGTGAATTTAAAGGTACCCACCTATATGTTGAGAGAGAGAGAGAGAGATTGCATGCGAGAGAGGGAGAAAGAAAGCGAGAGCAGGAGAGAGAGAGTTTGTAAGAAGAGAGTATGCACAAAGAGAGAAGAGGACAGAGAGAGAGGTTGGTCCCAACTCTCAAGATATTAGAGCGAGAGGTTGGGAGAGAGAGAGAGAGAGAGAGAGAGAGAGAGACATGTTCGATGACTCATTTCCGATGGAAATGGTAAAATCCTACAAAAAAGGTAGGATTTTATCATTTCTGCAGCAACAAAAACTGGGCCTAGTTTTCTGATGCTTAAGTTTTATCCAAACGCCAGAAATGGGTGGAATTTAGTTTCCTTTCCAACCATTTCTTTTTCTTCCCCCTATCCAAACATAGCCTTAATTAATAAGTTAGGTAAACCTTATCTGATCCATGTAGATCTTTTCAAAAGGTAGGGAAGTCCTAAAACCATGTCTTCATTTGAGTGTGCCTACTTGAATGATATCTTCAGCTCAAAGCAGAGTGATGTCACAGGTGTACCCTCCTGCACATGGATACACGATTGACCACATTCGTCATCTTACTATAACCAATTGTTGACAGACCCGACTCTCCTGACCGTCATTTGAACACCAAAATGGTGTTTAAATGATTTTACACAATCAATTGTTTAAGATGTAGGTGATCCATACCGTCGAAGTGATAGATCATAGATTGAAGTGCAAGATGCCCAAAAATAGTCTTTTAGGGAGATTTAAGCCATCCAATCTGTGGACTTTAATATCAACCGCTGTTTTCATTTTAATGGCTGATATTAAAGTTCGTCAATCTGATGGTTCACATCCACTTATAGGCATGTTTCTTTGGGCTGAGACATGCTCTAATGATAGATCGATGCTTGCAATTTAGATTGATCAAAGATGTTCAGAACATAGCATAATGATAATCACGTCACACTTCAATGGTGTGAGATTAAATGTCTAACTTTAACGGTATAAGATCATTTAAACACCATTCTGGTGTTTAAACGACGGTCAGGAGCCATTATCCCATTGTTGACTCATTGAATTTTTGTCATCCATAAGAGAGTTTACTTGTGAAACATCTCCACCTTTCACTACCATTTGACGACCACATCCTCTGTCACAACAATGATCAGTGCCCTGGCACCGAGTCTCACAAGTTTCAGTAACTCCCCGGGAATCCACAGCAAAGGCAGCACGATCCGTAAGGGAGGCCTGCTGCGTGGAATGAGTTGTAGACGCCAAAGCACGACTCTCCTATTCACTGTAAATGATGGAGTAAATAGGCTTTAAGCGATGGAGGATGAATGGTGGCTAAGATCTGACAATGGAGCTGAGCATACTCATTGTGTAGGATGTTGAAGCTTAGCACTCTTAGCATCTGGGAATTCTAAAAGTTGCTCACACCAACTTAGTTCTTCCCATCGGCTTCCAAGACCCTGTAGTATTTAGCAAGTGTTGTAGTTCCTTCGTGAAGAGGGGCAATCTCCCTTCGATGTTGTAGATCTGGGCCACATTTTTCTGCTTCATATGTCTCCTTTAAGGATTTCTGCGTATAACATGTAGCTAGCAGCAAGATTGAATTCCATGGAGTTTAAAATACATCCCACGACCACAACATTTTCTGAATCGCATGCCTCTAGTTTTGATTCATTTCCATCATCCTTTTCAGGCCTTCCAATCTTTCCAGTTATTTATTTTTTTGCTAGGTTCCAAACTTTCCAGTTAGAAAACTCAATATTTTCTTTCTGCTCGTACATTTGAACAGCCCTAGATCATGCGAGATTAGTGCTTCAATCAAATTTCAGGGTTGTGATGGATAAAAGAGCATTAGAATGCCCTCGAGAAGTTCTTGTGTCCATTGACACCTCAGACATAACAGAAAGACGACCAAAAGGAAGCTCCTTGTACTAAAAACAACAAAAAAGTAGTCAAATCTCAATATACATGCATTTCTAAGTATCTCCAACCAATATGGACTGCTGAAAGACGTAGGACCATGTTAGGACAATGTTATGAGTACCATAGATCAGCCAAGGAGCAACGAGCAACAAAGATTTATTTATATATTTTTTTAAAGAGAGAGCTACTGGACTATCACAAAAATTGCTTTATTTGAGCTGTTTTGTCATTCATCATCATCATCACAGCCTTATCCCATCTATTTGCGGTCAGCTTTGTGAGTCCCATTTCTCCACTCAATTCTGATCAACGCTAAGTTCTTGGAAACTTTGGAATCCTTTCTGTCACTTCTCTGTGCTTCCCTCCAGGTCGTCACTGGTCTTTATCTTCTCCTACTTCCTAGTTCTTGTAGTGTTTGAATCTTTCATACAAGGTCTGGTTCTAGCCTCCGATGAACATGTCCAAACCACCTCAAGCGGCATTTCATAATTTTTTCCTTTATAGGTTTCACTCTCAAATTTCCTCTTATGTACTCATTTCAAATTTTATACTTTCTTGTTGCTTCCCACAGCCATCTCAACATATGCATCTCTCAGCTACATCTCTCGATATTGGTTTATCAGAACCATATAAACCAATACCTGAAACTCCCTTTAAAAGCAAAATAGAATTGTGTAAAAAATCCACTTTGTAGCTGAGTACATACATTTTTGGCGAATTTCCTCTTTCAAACTCTTCCTTTATCAGCTCGTCCAATTACCAACTATCTGATGGTCAAAGAGACAGCCGGTACGATAGAATATACCTTAGAAAGGTCAATCCCTCCCCTACAAAAAATGAAAGTCGGGCCGAACTTCTAAAAAGCAGCCCGCCTAGCTTTGGCATATGGGATTCCTTCAATCAGCTTGTTGGATCCCTACTTTTCATCGAGAATGGCCATTTCTCTCAATTTTGAGGAAATAGCTGTAGTGGACGGGCCTTGCATCAAAGAAGCATTCTTCTTGTTGCTTTTTTGTAGCCTAACATTCCGCACTATATAATATGGCAAGTGCAACCGCCGTCTTATAAATATACCCCCTCAATCTACTTAGAACTCTATTTAAGAAGTCCTTTTCAAATCCACCATCTGATAGTATAGTAGAGCCTAGACAGCGAAATCTATAGCAACGTGACAATAAATGATTTTCTATTTTAACTAAACCCTCGTCTAGGCTATCATGTTCACTAAATTTGGACTCCATGTATTCCATCTTTGTTATGCTAATTTTCAAAACTCTTGACTCCAAGGCTTATCTCCATAATTTCAACTTATTATTTATTTCTTTCCTTATTTGGGCAATTAATATTACGTTGTCTGCAAATAACATGCACCATGAAATCTCTTCTTGTATGTCTATGGTTAACTCATACATGATCAAGGCAAACAAATAAGGGATACGATACTATTTTGATAAAAAATTCACCAAACAGATATATTATTGCAAGTTTCTATATCATCATTCAAGAGAAATCATAAAATACTAATTCGATGCTGGTCATGTTTCAAAATTCCGGACGAAACCGATACGTATCGGGTTACCTGGTCGATCGATACATTGAATGTATTGGTCCATATATTTTGGTATGTATCAGCCGTTGCGTAGCAAAGTATCGTCCAAAGCTGCTACATATCTTCCGTTACATATCGGTTTTGGAGCTGGCCGATATGTACCCGGAAACCGAGATTATGAATCTTGGTACCGGTTTTTTGAACAACCCTTAATCTTGAGAATTTTGAGCAAACATACTCGGAATGATGCGAGACTACAACCAAATGAAGAGGCCAGCGGGGGCTTTGAAATAGTATACTCCTCAAGACAAAATGATGACGTCGATCTATGCTGACATCAGCATCCTTGATGCTACATCAGCACTTAGGCACAGCTGAGATCACCACTGTAGCAATGGAAAAAAAATCTAAGAACATGGCTCTGATACCAAGTTGCAACTTGCAACCCCAGATTTTCTAGAGTTACAGAAAGAAGAGAGGCTTCTGGGAGACTAAAAAGTTACTCTATCCAAATGACTCATTTGTTTTTATATTAGCAACATAAGAATATTACAACTATGCCACTAGGTCTGCACTAATTATGCGAAATGCCACCATATGGCAATAAGAAGCCCAACAGCAGTGCTAAGATGCTTTCTTCCATGTTCACGTTACAGTTGACTTGGCTAAGCTTAGTTCAGTCTTGCTGTAGGTCTTGTTTCTGATGATTTGCTGCAATTTTGATTTTGTTTTGCAGAAATTTTCCTTTGAAGTGACAGAAAATATCCTCGAGACTTTTAATCTGCTATTTGTTTACAATGCCATGCCTTATATATATATGCCTAGAACTTTACTATGCAATACTGAAGGATCTAGATATTCCTGACTGCAGCTGGTGCCATCGTATTTTCCCTATTCAGGCAACTTGCAATCTAAAAGAGAAAGACCTTCGTTTAGTTGTATCAAAGCTTGTCCAACAATTTTTAGGCGATGAGCGGAATAAACTTGAAACACCTATTAAGGTATCGTCTTCCTTAATGTTATTGCACTTCCAAGTCTCACTATTTCTAGTTGATATCAATCTGAATTGCTATTATCTCTTTCATGATTAAAACTATGGCATAACTATAAATATAATCTATTTGAAAAAAATATTTTGTATTTGGTTTAAAATTGCGGCCTTCAAAGGCTATTTTCAGTTTAGTTTACTTGTTGTAATGAAATCGACATCATCTTGATTAATGAAATGTATGATGGTTTATATTGTGGCAGTCTCTACCATTAACATTTAAAATTGTCTACTTGCGCTTAATTAATCTTGGATGCACTTGATGTGCATTTTTATGCGGGTTATGAATATAACTGATCCAAGTTATTATGTGCTAGTCAAAACCTCATTTATGCTATAGGGGAATTGCTGTTTGATGGGTGTTCATAATTGGAACTGTACTACCTTGGGCTGCTGAGGGTGCTATTTTTGTCCACTTTCCATATCTTCACAAGTGAAATTGGTGACTAATTGGCAAGGGTCATGAGATCAAATATCACTGTATATGAGATCCCTCTTGTTTTTTCCTTTTCTGTTTTTGTATATGGGATCCCTCCCCCTCCCAAATATCACTGTATATAAGAAAATAAAGCACCGATACGAGTTATATCAGAAGAATATGAACATCTATGGGGTGTCCATGACCTCCACGGTCTTCTCGGCCATGGCCTCTATGGCCATGACCACTTCCCCTACCTAAAGAATCATAAATTAGAGCAGTATGCTCAGTAGAAATAGAGGAAGAGGGGGCAATAATGGCACGCCATCTCTCATCTCCATCAATCGTAGCATACACCGTCCGTAGAGGGGGTAGAGGATCAATCGCTAGGATTTGGGCACGAAGCTGCTCAAACTCATGTCGAAGTCCCATAACGAAACAATATATCTACTAGCATTCAAGATGACGGGCATCAATCATGGAACCTTCACAAGGGTACTCAGAAGGGGGCTTATTGACGCAGGACAAGACCCTAGACTACGTGAATGCACTAAATTAGTTAATTGCCAAAATTAAATTAAATTAATTTGAACAATAAACCTGAAAATAACGCGCTTACCTTTTAGGGCTTCGTTGTTTTCCATACGAAAGATCACGTTCGGGATCAGGAAAGGGTCCAGCCTTTGCGTTAGCTTCGTTAGATTTGCGGTGTGGATCGGTCCTAGAGGTAGAACTCTAGGTTTTCCAGATTAGAGCGCCACTCGTGATTCAATGACGGAGTCGCGAGTGTTCTCAAAATTCTGATTCGTGTGGGCTTAATGGTGAGATGAGATTTAGGATTCGAACTTCGAGGTATTGTAGGTTGAAGGCTGGAATAAGAGTTTGTGAGATCACACGAGGTAGAAAAGAAAATAAAATAAAAGAGATAGATAGAGGATAGATTTTGGGCTTCGCACCTTTGGCTTCACACCAAACCCTTCTCGGGAAGAAGAATCACTCTTCAGAGAAACTCATCTCAAGTTCCAAAAGCAAAAGCTCATTCATTCAATAATCAATAATTATTACATTGTTTATGGAGAGACCTTATATAGGTCTTAAAATAAAACCCTAAAACAAAAATAAACATAAAAGAAAGATAAGTTTGCCCCTGAAACTTAAATTCGGATTCTGAGAAAACTCATTCTCGCGCGAAATCGATCGATCAAAAGTGACACTCGATCAATCAAAATTCAATCGATCAATCGAAAGGGGTACTTGATCGATCGAATTATATATATATATATATATATATATATATATATATATATATATATATATATATCCACACGCCAGAATTAAATTCCTCTCTAGTCGTCGTCGATCGATCGAATCATTGAATTGATCGATCGATTGCGCAGTTCGCAAATTCTTCTCCTTTCTTCTCCTGATTCTAATTTCCGTTCCGCTTCTTCTTGGTTGAAAAATTTGTTGCTGCCCGAATCTACGGCTCTCAATCTTGGCGTCCCGCATCACTTATATTGACTGAGCTCATCTGACCTACTACGGAGATATTCATAATACTCTGAAACCATACGGTCTCCCTCCTCAGCTTGAAAGACCTCTCGAAATAACTGGTAAATCCAAGTATCATTTTTAGCATGGGCAAACATTTGAGTCAATGCATTCCATAATTGGTAGTTGTCTTATGAAGCATGAACATGCTATATATGCGTTACTCGATTGAGTTAACGAACCACCTAATACAGTATAATTACCCCTTTCCCTTTGGAAGGAGGGATCCGATGGAGGTCTCATGGCGGTCACAATTTTACTGCTCTAGACCATTGAAGGAATTTCTGCCCATTTAGTTTTGACTAGTGATGAGGGGTTTGAATTAGAAGAACTAATCGGAACGGATGTTTTTGGTTCCATAGTCCATAAAAACAATAATTGGGTCGTGGGAAAAAGGCATCCACAACACACTGTAAGAAGTGGGAAAGACATCCACTTAAGAACACAAGTTTTATACCAAAAAACAGCAAGCCGATGGATAGAGATGCACAAAAGAGATCATCGATTCCTCAAATCTCAACCAAATTACATGAGACACGATTCATAGTGTTCCTGGGAAAAAATTGATGCATCTTATCACAAAAATAAGTGCTTAAAGATGGCACAAAATTAGGGAAGCAAGGAAAACGTTAATCAGCCGTTAAATAGGGTGAAATAGAAAGGATGAGAAAACTGCATCAAATCTTGATCAATCACCACAACCACTTGCCAAAAAATATTCTAGATGGAATTCTGGTTCAGTACATACCAGATTCTTTGAGAACGATGAAGTTACATGACTGAAAAATCTAGAAAATCGTAAAGCCAGATCTAATCAAAGATTTATTTGAAAGTCCACCTTCCACTTGTCAAATACGCAAATCCTCTTTATTAACGTTTTTCTATTAATAAAAATGATTCCAATGGTGCACTCTCTTCTTGGTCCAAGTTCAAATGTTTGACCCTATTGACGATAGCATGACATCAGCATAAGCTTGAGTGACGTCAGCCAATCAGAGGGTCTTGGTGATGGCTCTAATACCAACTTGAGTTTTAGAGATTAATTAGGGTTAGATTGCTAGGGTTGCGGTTAGGAGGAGGGAGAAGAAGATAGAGAGATTAGCCAAAGATACTTCATTAGGGTTAGGAGACCCTACTAGCCTCTTTATTAAACCAAAAGACACAAATATCTTTACATTATACACACACGCCAATATTATGTCTAACACCCATTATTACACTTATACGTAATACATCCCAGTATACAACATGTAGGGACTGAAGTCTTAACGATTTATGATTTGAATTTTAATTATTGTGTCCTTTCCCAAAAGGCATATTGATTTGAAAAGGGTATTCGCAAATGACCTTTTGACTCTTGGCAAATATGACTGTTGGTTAAAGTTATTACACCAGAGTGTGTGAAGAGGGCTGGGTTCACTGGGTTCTTAGACAAGGACAAGGATTTGAGGCTTTCAAGGGAAGAAGAGATTGTATGTTACTATGAGTTGGGAGGCATTTTCCAGTTTGCCATCTCAGCCATCGATCCTCATCTCATCATCAGTTTCATCCCTCAGAAAGAAGCAATTCATAGTGAAGGTAGTGACCATGGGAATGAAATCCTCTTATTGATGGAAAAGATGGCTAAGGAATTAGAGGGAGTCTCGATTATAAAGCTGGACCAGGTATTCAACACGTTCTTTTTTTATAGGTAAGCTGTGATTGAACCCGTGACCTAGAGGTTGCAATATTGTCAATCTTTATATGTATAGTGTTTTTTTCCTTTCAGAAACCTGTTGATATTTTTTGGTAATTGAGCTCGTATTAGGTGTTTACTAATTATATAATTTATTACAAAACTGATAAGGTACGTGTTCAAGAAAGGGTAGCCTAGGCTATGAGACAGTCTAATAAATTTTAACCTTATTATATCTTCTAGATTTTAATAAATTATTAGAAATTAGAAAATATAAACTATCTACTATAAAAGGATGGTTGTTTCCTGGTACTTTTTATAAACTATTAGAGATTATAATGATATCGGATTATAAATTAGTAGAGAGCCGATTGTAAATCTAATGGTGTCCACAAATGAATTTTTTTTATCTACTTCTATTTTAATCTCTCTACATTTTGTCATCATTTAATTCCTAATAGAAACGTCTTACTGGCCTTTAGTTTGCAGTTGGATATAACAGAAGAGGCACTGATGAGACAGATATGAAGATTCAGAAAACTAGTGCAAAACATTCTAACGAATTGACCCTATTAGACCGAAAAGAGTGTTTCAATGTTGTGGCTGGAGCAGTTAAGGATGTTGCAGAGGATTCAGTTGTGGATCTCAAATCTCCTGAGGTAGCAATACATGAGTTACTTCTATTTTTTTCCTTCTCAATCTTTCTGTATCCCATTTCTGGCAGCAGCCCTGGAAGATTACTCAGCCATAGAAATGAATTTCTGTGATGTTTCTTTTTCCGGTTCAGCTAGAAAAAGGTGACTATTGTGCAATGAAAAGCCCTACCGTATTTGGTGGTGTGTGACAATGCTACCTCTCTCTCGTAAAATGGGCTCAATTGCTCATCAATATAGCCTCTCTGATCAATTGAATATCTTTTATGATGAACAATAGCACAAAAATCATCCCCAGTAGATAGGGATACAATTTCGGGTAACCGAACGGAAACGAATCGGTTCGGTTTCAGTTTTTTTTTTCCTTAACCGAAACCCGAACATTTCAGTTTTCTGGTTAGGTTTCGGTTTCATTTTTTATTATTTTATATTTATTTGTTATTTTTTGTAGTTGTAAGCTGTTTTTCGGTTTTCTCATCATAGCTAACGGTTTTCAGTTTTTGCAACCCAAAACTGAAATCTTGGTTTTGTTCGGTTTCAAATAGGTTTCGGTCCAGTTCGGTTTGGCCGGTTTTCGGTTTTTCTTGCATTCCTACCATCAGATGACCTTAACCATCCTATCGTTGCTAACTCCAACATTCAATTATGGCCAACATCATCAGAAAATCCGCTTATTGGATTTTTTTTAATCTTTCCGTTTGTGCAGTTTTTGGACAATGCCTCATCTAAGAACCTGTCCATCAATTGGACAATCCCAATCAAAACCTTGAAACCCTAAACCTCAATACTAAAATACCATGCTATAATTTCTTTAAAGAGAGAATCTTGTCATTTATTTGTCACTATATGCAGATCTCCAGTTACTCTTATCACCCAGAGAGCCGGACAGTGTTATACGGTGGACAATTTTTGGTAGACAATTTTGCAGGCAACTTATGTGGCGTGACGTGCTTGGCTGCACACATAGTGGGACTCAAGCACTGCACCAAGTCATGTCGCTCCACATAAGCTGTCTGCAAAATTGTCTACCAAAAATTGTTGACTATTTATAATTTTCCCAGGCAAACACTTAAATCCTTCATCTTTCTTGATTACTGTAATGTAGGTTTTAATTTCTTCGACTTGCACATTAGACTCCAAATCTGAGTAAAAATATCTTAATGTGAAGGTTTCAGTGCTAACCTTGAAGCCCATCTGTGCATCTCACCAGTTTTGAAGTCCATTATTAGTATCAAAATTCTGAGTATTCAATTCCATCATTTATTTATAATCATTTTGCGTTTCTGATGATTGAAATATTATATTCCAGATTGCTGTGCTTATTGATTTACTACCCCTTTCTGGTTTACCGAGAGGGTCACTAGTGGTTGGGGTTTCAGTTCTTCCCCGCAGCCTCTTTGCTACGAAGCCACGGCTTTGCGTTAAGGCATTGATATCAGAGAATAAGCCCACAAAAGTCAAAGTTAACAATATTACGTGATTTCTTGGAAATGTTATGTATCACATATATTACTCTAACAATAGTCAAAGTTAACAAAGGTCCTAGGTAGCTTTGGTACTTGGCCAGCTTCACCATTCCATTCTCCCAGTGCATCAAACTAGCTTAGGGAACAGAGATGTCGCAACGGTACATTTCTAATGCTTTGATGGATGGCTTAAGGAGACCGTGATTGGATGTGATAGCTGGATCTGTGATATGCTAATCTGGACATCTGAAATTGTACACTTCGACATTGGTTTATTGACTCCTTGAATTGATGTTAAAGATGCTGTTGTGTTCTATACATTTTAGTTTTTCTATTCCTCCTTATTTGTGTTTCAGGAAGCTGGGGATTTGAAATAGGAGGGATAGCTTTTCAATACGTATTTTGTTATAGATATCCTAAACCCTAAACCCTAAGCCTTAAACCCACGATCAGTTTTCCGATTGGACCATGTTGATTTGCTTGAGGCCCATGTTATAACATTAGGTCCTAATTTTTATTTTTAAATTTTCGATTGAATTTTCATACAATTCACTGGTTAAAAGTCTGTGTATTACTTGTGTCAGTATTAGATACGCGACCTGAGCACCAAGCGACTTGGTTCATGGGTCACTTTTTTGGCCATGTGGCATGTGTTTTCATCATTCATGCCGTGTGCTTAATTGTATGCCATTGATCTTTAAATCATGGTCTCAAATCACAAGACATGAATGATGAAACTGCTTCTTGCTACAGGTCTCAAACCATACCATGAAACAAGTCATTTGGCGTAAGCACTTAATTCCAACCCTTAATACTTTTTAAGAAAAGGTGCATGACTTTTTTTTTTTTTTAATAGTTAAGCTGCATGACTTTTATCTCCCGATTAAACAATAAAAGAAGTATTGAATACTTGTATGATGTTGCTGTCTTTATACATTTGCTTATAGGGTTAGTATTAGGTAGGTGGTCGTAGTTCCAAGTGACTCGGGTTACCTTTTAGGATGTGTACTCTAAAGTATAGATCTTTTAGTGCATAAGATTGAGATAGAGAACGATCTCCATCATTTTAGTCAAAGCAGTCAAACATGCTGTAAAAGTTGATGCTACAACGTAAATTCAACATATGGTTAAATTTTAGATTGCCTTTAACCACTTTGAAATATTAGATGGCCTTTAGCCGCTTTAAATCAGATGATGTTGACTGTCTTTGACCTATTCTTTTCCATCATATATTTTGAGATCATGACCGTCAAATCAAACGGAATATAGGGGGTCTCACGTGACAAACATCCTAAAAAGACCAAGATTGTTTGTCACCTATTACCAACTCTCATCCCATAAAGAGGCGGTATTAGGTGACCGTACTGGTCACGGGTGCTAGCTGCGTGCTTGATGAGTACTTACTTGGGTCCATCTCCTCCTCATCAAAGGGTCAAACTTTATGATCATGTGTTTTGTATGATTTTGATGCTCATAATATCGAGGTTTATTGTATAAAAGATTTAAACTAAAAAATGATCATCAATATAGTCAAATGTTGTTTAAAATTAACGGTATCTTAGATTTATGATGGCCATTAATTTTAAATTATATTTTGACTGCATTGATTCAAACATTAGAGATCATTTTTCATGTCAATCTTTTATATCAAAGATCTTTAGATTGTGATGCATGTATCAGACGATACACATGGTGATCCACAGGACACACATCCCGAAGAGTGACCTGATTACCAAGTCACCTGGCTCTCATGCCACTTACCTAAGGCAACAAATCATTTAGCAAGGCTGGCACTCGTGTAGTATACGTTATACCTACTCCTGAGAGCATTCTCAAAGAAAAGCTGCCTCCCACGCGACTGAGATGGCTTTTCTAGAAGAGTTTGTCTACAATGTGCGTTTGTGTCCGCCATCTTGGGTGGACACGTTCATGTGACTTTATGACATGAACGAAGTTTCAATGTATGAAAGACTGTGCACGTCACAAAGTCACACTCATGTGTAGTGTAGACTGCTTTCCCACAAGGCAGATGCTTGCAAATTAATGGAAACGTGTCTGAAAGCAGGCATTGGAGAACCAGGTACACGACCCTCCGTACCTCATTCGGCATTTATTTGAGACTTCACCCACTCTGCTGTGCCAGTTTGCTACGCCCTTCGGAGTGACAAATTTCGCGGAAAAGGTGGTCTAACAAAAATTTCGGAAAAAAAATCGTTTATTTCAGCAATTTTGATCATTTTTGGCAGAATTTTAATAATTTTCTTTTTAATATATAAATTTTTTACTTTTCATATTTTAAATATGTTAATAACTTAGTATATATTTTAATAATTGTTTAAAAAATATTAAAAATATTTTTTATATATATTTAATTTCTAAAATTTTTCCGAAAGGTATCGAAATTAATCTAAAATGTACCAAAAGGAACTCGCCTATGAAAATTATCAAAAATGAAATTTGTCACTATGAGCACACCAATTAAAGAAAATATTAACATTAAGAAAACTGAATCAACATTAATTTAAGGGCACTTTTAGGGCTGCCATCGGCCAAAGGAGCTGGGCTAGGGCCAGGTTACATCCCCAAAAAAATCCTAAAATTAGGTTGGAGAATAATATTTGCCATATTTTTAGGTTAGGTCAACGTGAAATAAAAGAAATGACCATTTGATGGCACACCCTTGATCTCAAGATCCATTGTGTGAAGGGTTGGGATGAACACGATCTCCAACGTTTGATTCCAAGGAGTCAATGGTAAGATTACTTTTACGATTTGTGGAGTCTTTCGACTGATGATACTGTCCAAGCTAGCTTCATGGGGCTTGCGACTAAAAATATATTGGATATTGAATTGCTTGCAAGTATTTAACAAGAAAAGTTGACAAAGATCGAATTTATACATGGGTGGAGGCAGGTGATTCCATTTACGGATTTTCTCGCAAAAATGAAGCAGATGCAAGCACTGTCATAAGATGGCACCGGAGAGATGATTTACCTTTCTCCCCCTTTTGACAAATGATCCGTAATATATATATATATATATATATATATATATATATATATATATATATATATATATATATATATATGCCGAGACAGCCTCAAGAACTGAAGATCTATACTACATATATGGACACATGTAATCTTCTCTTTTCTTAATACATGAGTGAAGACCTAATCAGCCAATCATTCATTAAAAAAAAATGTAAAATGAGTCATTTCATGGATATATGAGGACCTAGAACAAGTTTGCACAGCTCAGGTTTAGTAAGAGGTCCTCACCCCTCCATTAAGCTCAAAACAAGAAAATTAAAAGGCAAAAGAAAAAGTAGAAGAAACCCGACTATCGATTAGGTACATTGAGGCACTGCACTTGATGTGAAGGACATTATGTAAAGATCTAATGGATCCAAGATTGCAATATTAAAAAAACCAAATTCAATCGCCTTGAATAGCTAAAACCTGTTTGAAGATTAAAATTGTAACTACTCATTTTGAGGCATTTGATCACTTTGTATCACATGTTGAAAATGTTTGCTCGATATAATCTTTGATCAACCAGATCTTTAAATTGAGTACTTTTCATCAAGTGTCACACCAGGTAAAAAAATAGTGTCGCATGTACCCAATAGAGACCGCATCAAGCTCTGAACCGTTTTAACACAACATGACATGATGCACGGGAGCACCATGTATAGCACATCTGTAAACATAACGATGGATATCAGTTTTCATCCCAGCCTTCCATACAATGGATCTTGAGATCATAAACAATGTACTATTAGACAGTCAAATTTTGATTCCATTCGTCAAACAGTCCAAAAGCATGGGTATGATCATGTGCGCACCATCAAACATGGTTCTCAGGTCACCTATTTTTCGGGGCGTGTGCTGCATGAAATCAACATCTGACCTTCTGATAGTAGGCTATGATCTCAAAATCTATTGTGTGGAAGATTGAGATGAAAGAAATCTCCATCGTCCAATTCAAAGCAGTCAACGATTATCACAAATAAAACTCATGATTTGGAAGAAAAATCTCTAGACGCAAATAAAGGTAGTCGTTCATGAATCCCTGATAATAACCCTTACACCCACATGACAGTACGTGGAACCAAAACTTTTTTTTGGCACTAGTATAGAATTGATGACCCCCTGACCGAGTTGGTCACCTAATACTTGCTTTTACCTTATGGGCATCCGAAGCCAAAAAGTACGTAGATCAATAGTTAGCATGATCTATGATTCGTTACTTCTCCCAAATCCGAAACGTAATCTGCATCTATAATATATATATATATATATATATATATATATATATATATATATATATGAAATCTTAAAAAAGACAGTGGATCAATGACTTAAAAAAAGAGATTTATATATGTTCATCACAAGCTCCACAAATAGAGATGGAGAGATCCAAATTTAAGCCTTTTTCTTCTGAAGACCCCCTGAACTCTATGAAATTTAATCTGGAAGACGAAGATAACCCCTCACTATTCTCACAGGTAGACTGAGTATACCTACTTTGTGTGGGGTGCAACGATAGCGATAACGATAATGTGCAACCGTCGGATTCCTCGTCTTCTTGTTCGCCCTGTCTATCATCGAACAGTTGAAATTGAATTGGCCGATATCTGTTCTCAATCTCCTCCTCAGCTTTGCGTTTGCTTGTCGATTGATGATCATCAGGACAGGCAATCTGTTATTAATGAAAACTAAATTATGAAAACTGAAATTATAGTAACCCGACTACTAAAAAAAATAATGAGTAATGAACACAAAAGATAGCTTAGCTCTAAACAGTAATGCGTGGAGAAATAAAACTTAAATAATGAGTAATGAACACAAAAGATAGCTTAGCTCTAAAAACAGAAATGAGTGGAGAAATAAAACTTGCAAAGCCTAACAAATGAGACATGCTTGAAAAAAAGAATGAAATAGAAATGATTGGAAAAATAGAAGCCGGGTATATCGACCTGGTCCCAAGCCGATTCATATTGAATATATAAGATACATATAAGCTAAATTGGCTTATATTAAAGTATCTTTTTTCTAAATATCAAAAACATATATAAATAATTCAAAATATATAATAATTTTTTTTGTATTACGTCCGGTTCATATCGGACATATCTGCTGATATGAACCGAAATGATATAAATATCGAGACTTGTAGAGCCTGACATTTATACCCATATCAAATAAGGGGTAACATCTTATAAGTCCTTGCCGAACGTGGTAGGCTGGTACATATCGGCCTATATAAATCAGATCATATAACTAATATAAAACAACGAAAATTGCAAACAGCAAGTGCTGGCGGCTGTTGTGCCGCAACATGACTGGCTGCCCCAACCTGTATTGCACTTACAGTCAATTGTGTCACGACATGTCAGCTGCCTGCACAAAACTGCCTGCCATATAATACTGTCCATAAAACAATGCGGTCAGCCATAGCAGGTAAAGTTGCAAAGCCGACCCCAAATAAATAGTTCAAGGTTTAAAATTGGGATCCATTACTTGCACACACAAAGTTATCTTGCCAACAATTTTAAAGAAAGGCTTGGTATTTGGGGGACATGTGTTGTGTGAAAACATCATTTAAGCGGTCTTATTCGAAAGACATGATCTAAAGATCTTTTTACCACAAAAAAATCAGTGAAATGCAATCTTCATCATTTGATTCAATCCAGTCAAAGGCCATCATCTGATTGGATTGTTGACTTCGTTGAATCACATGATGGAGACTACGTTTCAAGCAAATTTTTTCCAATAAAGATATTGGGACGATTGTCTTCAAATCAGACGGCTCACATGGTGGTTTCAAATGGTATAGGCCCCCAAAATATTGAGTCTTTCTTGTAATTTTGTGCTTGGCCAACTTTGTGTGCAAGTAATGGCTTCCTTTAAAGAAAAAAAAAAAAACTGAAGCATTGTAAAAGTGGGGAACTAGGGTGCTATGATGTGCCCCTTCATGAAACACTAGCCAATGGTTATATTTGGTGCAGTTCCATGGGCGTCAGCACAATGGTACTACTATGGCGATCTCTTCTTTGCACACAGAAGCTGAAAATTTTCTCGGTGCAATGGCTGAGTTTTAGTGTGCAAACGGCCAGTGCCCCTGTGCAAGTAGTGGTTAGTGGTTGCCATCATTTATTCCTATAGTTAACTTTAGTAACATGCATGTGCATGAATGTACACATAAAGCGTAAGGTTCCTGTCGTACCAAGACATGAACCTTTTCAAGACCATGGTATATCATGAATATACTCAATTTTCTAATTAAAATATTTAAATATTTTTATGTTATAAGTTTAGAAAATATGAAATCAAAATATATAAAGCGATATTAAACAGCCAAAGATGAGCATTGATAACTACCAAGCCAACAAAATAGAAAATAAACTGATAATACTAAAGTTGGGGTTAACTTTAAATTTCTTCTTATCTATCTTTTGTTACCCATTTTGCTACAACTAGGCAACCACAATGGTAATAAAATTAGTTGTCACTTGGCAGACTATTTTTCTTTTCAAACTATATAACCGTGCAAAAATTGGTACTTATTATTATAAAGTCAGCATGCACAAGGCCATGTCTCACAAATTAAAACATATAAGGATATTTAAAAAAAAATAAACAACAAATGGAAAGTTTATATTACATGCATAGAGAGGTCTCGTTGATGCAATCTTCAAAAAATCAACTTATTCAGAGAAAACACTGGAAAGATGGTCAATAAAATGATCAAAGGATGAAAGAATAAAAAGACCAACCAAATCCCTAAAAAGCTAACTGAATTTTTTTCATATATATATATATATATATATATATATAGAGAGAGAGAGAGAGAGAGAGAGAGAGAGAGAGAATCAGAGAAGAGAGAGAAAGAAAGAAAGGTTCTTTTCATCAATGTACCTTGAAGAAATCAGATGCTTCGTCTACTGAGTATCGCAATGCATTGAGCTTGAAGAAATCACCTGCAAAAGAGATATCTCCAGCATCTCTTCTCTGCCATCTGAAACCCTCCTTTATTCCCTTTTTCTCAACCATGTCCTCAACATAATCATCAAAAAGGTACTGGGAGGTGACTTTTTCATATATTCTTTGGCTGCATTGCAGTTTATTGGAGATGGGATTTGTTTCCATGAGAGGTTTGAGAAAAAAATAAATTATAATTATAATTATAATTATAATATGAAAGGAGGAGACTATTAATTATCAAAAAAGTAAAATAAAAAAGAATTTGAAGTGGAAAGGTAACCTTTTTGGAGGGAGAAGAGAGTACAGGAAGTGGGAGTCGCAGGGCGTAGTGGGTTTTGAAGGTGAGAAGAAAGTAGTATCATTTTCCTCATCAACATCTCCATCATTATCTTCAGTGGAGTGGTTTCCTTGTTGGGTTGAATTCAAATCTGTTTGGGAAGAACCTGCAAACACAGTGAACTTTAGTATGTGAACGAGAGAGAGAGAGAGAGAGAGAGAGAGAGAGAGAGAGAGAGTACTTAAAACTTTTTTTAAAAAGCCATGGGGATGGAGTTGAAGAACTACTTGCGTTTATATGTTTAATTTTACCATTTCCAAAAGAAAATAGGGGAAAAAGTAACATACCTTGTCGATTGAGGTCACTCTTCATGCTTCTATACATCTGATCGAACAAGAGAGAGAAACAAAATTACGATTTTTTTTAAAAAAAATTGAATGAATGGAATTAAAATAAAACTGAGATTAAAATTTAAAACAAACCTGAAGATGACTTTTGACATGTGAAATCGTTAGTCCTCTAACATCCATAAGCTGAAGAACAAGCTTAGGTGTAGCCTCTACCAAAACAGAAAAACAAAACAAAAAGGTTGAAGATAAATATTTACTTTCCAATTCAATAGCTGCAAATAGAGAGATCGAACAACAATAAATCAAATCAGCTAAAAAAATAATTTTTTTACTTTCTTGGCCTCCTAGTCTTTCAATGGCCTTGACAAAACAGTGATGGAGATCAGGAGTCCATCTTAATCGAGGAACCTTGGACCTGATATATTGTCTAACGGTTCCATTTCTTCCACAGCTACCCATTTGTTGGGTTTCTTCTCTTCTCTCTTTAATGGGTTCCGTTGAAAAAAAAATTAAAAATCTAAATCAGAGATATTAAATTGCGCTCTTGGGTTCTCCTTCCTTGGATCTTCTTCTTCTTCTTTCAACGGCGGTTTAAGAAAAAAAACTCAACCAAAACACAACATCATTGGGCCTTTTTCCAATTTTTCTTTCAAGTTTCAATACATCTGGAACAAGAATCCAATAAAAATAAATAATAACATATACAACCGAAAAGCCCTTTTTACAGCTCTTCTCGTTGAAACTGTTTAAGGCTTACAGTTTGAACTTTGAACCAACAACACTCACAGTAAAAAAATAAACGCAAAGATCATGAAAGAGATAGAACAAGCTGATCTCTGTTAATTCCTTTGGCAGTACTATTCTGCATTTCTGCACTCTCTCTCTCTCTCTCGTTTCTCCTCTCTCCTCTCTCCTCTCTCTCCTCTCTCCTCTCTCCTCTCTCCTCTCTCTCTACTGCAAAGAAAATTCCCATCACGAGCTTCTGATCTTATCGAAATAATTACAAATAGCTTTGACCCAACAACGCCAACGTCGTCATGATCACAAAAAGCCCATGACAAAAAAATAAATAAAAAAAAAAAAAGCGGCTGAATAGTATAGAATCTCTGAAGTATGATTCTATAGGTGATTATAGGGTATAAATTTACATAATTAACTCTAATTTTTTATTTTCAATTTTTATACTAAGTTTGTTAGCATCACAGGAAATTACCATCGTGGTCACATCTCTATCCACCAGCGACTAAGTATTTATAAGATCCAGGCCGTCCAAAAAATCTAAATTAGATAGCACTAGGAGACATAAGATGCACTTGTTGAGTAATCCAACGGTGAGGATTGACGGTCTAGATCAAAAGGTAACGTTCATCAATTTATAAGTACTCGCGGAGATAGGAGAGCCACTGTCAATAATTTAATAATTGATACACATTTGCCGAGTTCCAAGCCGAAACATATTGACTAGCTCAATTTAAAACAAATTAAAATAAAAAAATTATCCAAAAGACAATTTTAATTTTAAAATCTGATTCATATCGAATACATATAGACTGATACTATATCGTATTGGGAGGTATATTATATCCGAGGGACAACAACTCAGGTACATATGGGCGATTTTTAAAACCATGGCCACTACATCTTTTTAGCTATACTATAAGTAACGTCATATAACAACTCTTTGCTCATTTCAATAATTATTTTTTCTCGCTATCAAAAAAACGAAAAAATTATTTTTCTTGACTTGGTCAAAACCCTAGCTTTCTACTTTAACACTGCCTTTCGTATCTATTGTATGTAAAAGAAAGTCAACTATACAGGTAACCTAAAACCCTAGAATTTAGAGGCGAAACCAAGTGATCTATAGCTAGAACATGAGCTATAGAAACCCTGAGGCTTCATTTTCCATCAATCTTACTTGTTATTTATCAATGGTCTTAACACTGCAGCCGGTGCCGACGTTTGAAAATCGAAACCAATCTCACTGAATTTTTCAAACCCATCTCATGCCAGCTATTGAGACAGCTGATAATAAGGTGGTAGTTTGGTAATTAGCCGAGTAAAGATGACGGATATACCCCTTGTTTCATGTAACACTAAATGTTTTGTGTATACGACTTGCTCAGCTCTTACGACATTAGGTCCTACGTAATTACGATTGGGCCATAAAGCCTCCACAGGCTATCTTAGTTTTATCCTCATGTTATTTTTCGTTTTACACCAAGGATGGAATTACAAAAATGGCCATATGTACCAATGAAATTACCAATTCATCCTTGAAAAATAAATAGTCTAAATCCTTCTTGGATATCCCAAATCATACTTGCACGAACTTTTATGTTTTCAAATAGATTGAACAAGATTATGATGATGATGATTATTATAAACTATTTATGCATTTGTTGAGGTCATGGTTGATCGTTTGGATAAAAAGATAACATCCACCAAGGCCTCTTTTTTTTATATTAATGGGGAGCATTATAAGAAGGGTTTACCTCATGGATCAAAATATCGTCCGATATCGATATGTATTGGACAATACGTATCGATATCAGACTTGGACGATACGATATATTCAATGTACCTTATCACCATTATATATATAAATACCCAAACGATACATTCAATGTATTGTCCGATGTGTTACTACTCCAATACGTATCGTCCGATATGTATCGATTTTGAGCTTGGACGATATGTATCTAATACTCGAAATTTTGACCCATGCTTTACCCCATTCATCTTATCAAGTTCTTTTTAAATAGTCATCAGAGTACCATTAGCTATATCTCACATTAAATTAATTTTTTAAATCAACTGATGTGATATACAATTAATAGGAGCTTGAATCATAAATTTATATCTCATAACTCTAATTATATATATATACCTGAGCCACAGGACGCTACTCACGAGGATAGCATTTGGGTGCTACCTACTATTCAGTTGGGCACTACAATGCACCAAACCTCAAAGCTGAATTATCATATATATATATATATATATATATATATATATATTCTACAAGAGGTGAGAAAGCCTTAAAAATGAGCTTTGGGTAGAAGGACAATATATATATATATATATATATATATATATATATATATGCTATGTATAAGAACACGTGGATAAGAGACATGACTAATGTTTTATTTTATACAGAACATGTGTTTGAGTAAATTATTGGGAAATTTACCTGACCGGCCCTGTCAGATACGCCTTTTACGTCAGAAGCCCTATAGTTTCACTTTTACCCAGACAAACCAGCTCCAAGCCTAGTCGACCCTAAGGAGAGTAAAAGGTCCAAATTACCCCCTTCTAAGACCTTCTTTAACAAACAAAGCATCGTCTTCTTCCTCATTTTAACCTGCAAAAAAGTTAGAGGTGTAAAACCCTAGACGGAGTGTCCTTACTTAGTCTGATCTGCTCCGATCTGCTATTTCGAAGAAGAAAACAGAGGCTTGGAGAAGAAGAAGGCCCTGAACTTTGTCCTTGCGACTAGAGGTATCCTACTTAACCCCATTTTCAGTTTATTAGTGTTATGTAGTGATGCAGTATCTCTTAGAAGAAGAAGGCCCTGCATTTCGTCATCGGCTCCATATACATCCGATATCGATATCACATACAATCGATATCGATTGTGTATAGAGTCGAATTACTCTCTATTTGAAATCGATATCGATTATCTATACAATCGATGGCGATTGTATATCGAAGTCGATTAGAGGTATATCGACTAGAGGTATCCTACTTAACCTCATTTTTTAATTAGTGTTATGTAGTGATGCAGTATCTCTTAGAAGAAGGCCCTGCATTTCGTCATCGGCTCCATATACATCCGATATCGATATCACATACAATCGATATCGATTGTGTATAGAGTCGATTACGACTCTATTTGAAATCGATATCGATTATATATACAATCGATGACGATTGTATGTGATATCGATATCGATTGTTTATACAATCGATATCGATTTCAAATAGAGTCGACGCCGATTGTATATACAATCGATATCACAATCGATATCGATTTCAAATAGAGTCGATATCGATTGTATTTGCAATCGACTAAGAGTTATAGTCGACTTTTCTCTTTTATTTCATCCAGCTTTTGTCCCTTCCTTCTCATTCTTAAGCGATGACGGACGTGAGGATTCCTCTTCTTTGTCACTATGATGGCCTTCTTGTAAACGATGATGGCTTGTATGAAGGTGGCCGGCGGAGGCTTATTAACATTTCAATTGAAATTTCTTATGAACAATTCATAAGGCGAATGTCTGCTGTCAGTTTTGCGAAGGCGGATGAAACAGTTTCAACAAAGTTTCATATGAAGATAGTGAATACGCTGTAGTTGCCGACATTTTGGACTCGATGATTTGGCTACATTATTTAGTTTTATAAATCCGAGGGACGTTATAAAAGTATTCATCATTAAGGAACCGTCATCCTTCCCGATTGAAGTGAACAAGTAAATCTCGGCGGACGATTTTGTGTCTCATTCATTTCAGCCATGTAAGTTTGAGGATGAAATTGTATACGATCCGTCCCGTTAGGCGATGACGGTTATATTGTGGCGAACGATGGCAGAGGGAAAGCAACATTTGATTTAAACGATGCTCCGATTGAATCGTATGATGACCCAGTAAAATACATGCATGGGTCACAACAATGTAGTCAATGGTTAGACTATACTTCAGAGAGGGTGGTGGATACCAACGATTTCAGCCATATCTTCCCCGGCGCATGGACAACTTGGTTTACTCAAAACTTATGTTCTACCATGCCATCGATGCAAATTACCGGAGTAACTCACCCCCATGCCCATACATATGACCACCCCTTCGGTGAAGGGCCTAGCCAACCACGCCATTATCCATTCTCTGAAGCACCCGGTCAATCACATCAGAACCCCTTCGGTGAAGGATCTAGTCAACCACCCGAGAACACCGCCATGAATGAAGATACCTTAGAAGAAGAATATGAAGCGAACAGATGGGTTTATCAAAGAGGACCGAAAATTTTGTGAGAGATATTGACAATCCCCTAGTAGACGGAGATTACGAAATGTCGAGAGACATCGGCGATTCCTCCGATGAAGAGGTGGAAGCGAATATCGAATTGACGCTTAAAATTGGAGAGATCTTCCGAGACAAACAAACATTTCAAAGAGCATTGAAAGAACACGCGGTTGAGAAAAACTTTCAAATTCGGCCTTTGAGGACCGCTAGTTATCGAGTGACAGCCGGATGCTACGAACCCGATTGTTCGTGGCGAATACATGCTTCTAAATTGACTGGGCTCGATTCTTTCCAAATCAAGACATTCAATAGTACTCACACATGCGGAGCCGCTAAGATCGGACCGCACGGTCACCGTAATGCAACAATCTCCTTCGTAGCGAATTATGTACGGGATAAACTTATGGAAGGATTCAACTACACACCGGCGTCGATAATGTTTGATATTGCAAAAGCTTATAATGTGCAAATCTCATATGCAAAAGCTTGGAGGGGAAAAGAGCTTGCCCTTAATGATATTAGAGGAAGTTGGGAAGGACAATTTGTTGATCTATCGGCCTACGTGAAGGAGATGAAGAGGGTAGATCCTAATGTACAAACATCCTTTCAACTTACTCTTGACGGTAAGTTTCAAAGATTTTTTTGGAGTTTTGGCCCATGCATGGGAAGCTTACCGCAATACACTTCGTCGCATATTGCTTGTACGGCACACACACCTACGAGGACGTTTCGAAGGGATCCTCCTTATCGCCTCTGCGCAAGACGGTAATGGTCATATATTACCGTTAGCATTTGCCGTGGTCGAGTTAGAAGAAGAGGATACGTGGATGTGGTTTCTTGAACGGGTAGGTGCGTTCGTGATCGGTGGGTTTAACGAGGATCTCGTAATTATCACGGACAGGTCGAAGGGTTTAATAAATGCGGTGAAACGTATCTTCCCTAACGCATATCACAACTACTGCATGCGGCATATGACACAAAATTTGCAGCACAAGTATCCCAGGAACAATGTGAAGGGTCTATGGTGGTGCGCCGCGCGTGCATATTCGAAAGAGAAATTTGATTATTTTATCAACGAAATGAAGAAAGATCCTGCTGATTCTCAGGCCGTAGAATATATTTTGAAAATAGATCCAAAGCATTGGGCACGCGCACATATAGAAGGAAGGCAGTACGAGTCACTGACTACGAATATTGCCGAAAGTTTAAACGGCTAAAAGATAGCTCGAGAGAGACCAATTATTGACTTAATCGAACTACTAGAGAGAAAGTATCATTTTCAAAACGCAGAGATATCGATAAATGGACCACCCTTCTCGCAAAGCGGATGCTCACATGAAGAAAGTGTTGCAATGGGCGGTAGAAAGAGAGCTCAACCATACGGGCCCGATCAATTCCAAGTCAATCCCCGAAACTACATTCATCACGTCCGACTTGGAATACAAGACCTGTAGTTGCCGCCGTTGGCACATTCATGGCTTGCCTTGCTCCCATGCCGTGGCGGCCATCAATCGAAGAAGTTACGACTACCATAAATTTTGTGAGAACTGGTTTTTCACCGCTTGCTTTAGACAAACATATGACCAGCAATGGGTTCCCACCCTCGATAAAAGTCAATGGGAGTTCCAAGCAGAGCAACTCCCTGAAAATATGAAAGTGAGACCACCCTATTATTGCCGAAAGCAAGCCGGCCGTCCGAGGAAGAGAAGGATAAGGTCTAAGGGTGAGGTTAGGGCACTACAGTGTAGCAGGTGCAACGAATATGGTCACAACCGCAGGAGCTGCAAGGCAGTGGGACCGATGGGCTAACAGTGTATATTTTTAATAATGATAGATTGAATGTAAATGAGAAATTCAGAATCCATGTTTTTTTACACTCTATTATAGTCTTTACTGATGTATCATAGAGTCGTCATCGATTGTATAACTAATCGATATCGATTCTATATAGAGTCGCCATCGACTATGTATAACGTCGATATCGATTCATTTAAGAATCGGCATCGATTATGAATATCGTCAATGAGGATGACATATATAGTCGATATCGATTATTTATACAATCGACGATTACATATGAATCAAAGCGATTACATACAGTAAATCACCGATTATTTATATAGTCGATGACGACTATATATGTAGTCGCTAATGGATGCTATTCTACTTTTTAACTACAAGTACATAAAAATAGTGCCATTATATTCAAAATAATTCAATTTTCAATTACAAAAATATTCGAATGCAACCACACTATTACAAAAATATTCAAATACAACCACACTACTGCTGCTCCCCCTCCTTTTTGTCTTCCTTCGCCAGTACTCCGCCATCGCCTGTGTATGTAGCCAGTGTATGGCCAATTTCTGCCCTGATCCTCTCTATATCTGATTGCGCGAAGTCAAATTTCTTCCCCATCATAAAATATTCGACATACTTCACAACAAACACTCCGCAATCACAGGAGTTGGTCTGTCGCGGGACGGGTTTGATCCGTGATCGAGATGCCCAAGGATAGTTCTTCTTTATTAGCGCAGAGGAGTCACCGTACGAATATAAGATCACGGGAAGGTATTGTGTCTGTTTCGAAATAATAGAGAGGAGTGTCAGATATGTTAAGCTAACAATGATAAAAGATATGCTAAGCAAAATATCTTACCAGCGCCTGCAATTGGGCCACATATCTTTCCTTAGAGGGCCTATTAAATATAGAATTGACGATCATTATCGATCGTTCGACTACCTTCTGATCATAGCGCCCAGTGTAGTGGTTGTTCAGAATGTATTGGCATAAATATCTACAAAAAAGTAATATAATCTCAAAGGGTAGGATAGAAAAAATTAAAAAGAATAATTATAAAGAGGATAAAAGCATACTATGTTGCATTCGTGAGCCCACAGATTCCGAAGCTCATTGTAGAAGAAAGTTTCCATCAGCCTCTTCCCCCCGGTCTCTCTTTGTTTATAGGCAGCCCACCTGTGCACTTGTACCTCGGTCGACTGGTCGTACAATTTTTCAGCAAGCAAAAACTTGTTGAAATCTCTCAGTTCATAGCCCATGTACGTCAGTGTCGCAGGGTCCATTAGGAAGGTTGTGACATTTTTCTCAGGATGGATTTTATCACCAATAACTTCCAAATGTCTCATGTAGCGCCCATAACACAAAACCAATGCGCTTAGATTAAAATATGCGATTAGAGTTAAATACATAATCGTTAGCGAATTGCATCATTGATATCGATTCATTTTAGAGTCTCAGAACGATTATTTAAGTGGTCGAAATAGTTATCGACTCTCTAATGAATCGATATCGATGATTTACAGAGTCGCTAACGATTACATACGCCATCGTTAGCGACTCTACAAGCCATCGATACCGATTCCATAAGCCATCGATAACGATTACATAAGCCATCGATAACGATTGTATAAGCCATCGATAACGATTTTGCCTACAGTATATTAAACTTACAAAGTTATCCGCCCGGTTTATCCGAAGGATTGCACCACCAGCTTGTACTTGCCGACAGTGCTAACATATTCTCTGCATAAAAAATGACCAACTTAACTAATCTTCACGATAAATATATAATAATAAAGTTAAGTATTAGGTAATTCTACTTACTCGTCCTCCTTCACGGCTTGTTCCATATGTCTAGCATATTTAGCTCGAGAGCATCTTCATCAAGAGACCTGTGACCAGCGGTAATGATTGCCACCGATCGTGCTCGTAGCTTGGTCCTTCACCGCCTTGGTGGGCTTCTTTTCAACCGCTACCCTTCACGGGCCTTAGGTTTGATGGAAATTATTTTGTCGGCTTTGCACCTAGGTCTTAAGCGAAGCTCGACTTGTTGGTGAGGCAATTGGGAAGAGGTTTCCTCTTCACCAGACCCTTATCGATTGGGTCTCATTTGCTCGTCGTTGCCTTCACCTCATCAAGGAGGAGGAGGAGGAACTGATGTGAGGAGCTAATGGTTCCTTATTGAAGGTATGTACTTTTACCTTCGATATCGGCTCCTCCATAGCCACATCCTGTACATCGAAATAATGGTGTAAAATAAGAAATTAATTTTTGGTCCACATTTTAAAATGTCCAATCGATTTTAAATATAATCGCTATCGATTATATATATATAGTCGCTATCGATTTATATATATAGTCGCTATCGATTATATATATAGTCATGATCGATCATATATATAGTCGCTATCGATTATATATAGTCGCTATCTATTTTATATATATGGTCGTTATCGATTATATAGATAAATTGAATAAATTGAATATTAAAACTAGATTTCAACATATACCTTAGGTCTCGCCTCCAATAAATTTTCAAGGAGATCTTTTATTTCAGTATTGCCCTTTCTGACTAAAGAGTTGTAGTGATTTAACTTCTGCCACTTCGCATCCCTTGAATTCAGCCTCTCATTGAAGGAGTTGCAGAGTTTCTCTAAAGAAGCGCAACGTTTAGCCAGGGCCTTATTCTCTCCCTCCAAATCACTCACTCTTTGGGTGAGCTTCAAGTTATCCAGCGTCAAATGATCGACCCTCCTCAACAAAGAATCATTGGAGGTGGACGCTTGATGCTATCTTTCCTTCACCGCTGTGTCTCCTTGGCCCCCCTAGTTCTTGGCCAACCCTCTCCCACTAGCAGGGCCCTTTTTGAGAGGGTTCTTCTTGACGTCGATCGTCATCCCATTCTTCCTCTCCTCTCCAAGATTATCGAAGGAATGTAATTTCTTTTCTTCTTCGGCCGAATCTCTTCCACAGCTTTCTTGATCGGTTCTTTCCTCTTCCCCCCAACCTCCTTTTGAACCCGTAGATATTCTCTTACCACGGGTATCTCTAATTCAAAGCCCTGAGGCATGAGGGGAGCGCGAACCTTTTGAAAGAAAATGAAACAACAGAATAAAATGATCGTTATATATATAATAAATCACTCTCGATTGTGTAAAGAATCGCTATTGATTCCTTACCTTAACAAATCACTATCGATTAGATAATGAATCGTTATCGATTACTTATTAAGTCGTTATCGACTCTGTAAGTAATCGCTATCGATTCGTAAATGAATCGGTAGCGATTCTGTAATGAATCGGTATCGATTCTAGAATGAATCGGTAAGTTGCTTTTTTTTTAATAGATAGACCTCATACCTTCGCCTAACATCATCGCATGAGTGTAACCTTTGATCTGGATGCATACCGTCCGACCATTTCAAAGTAGTGGGAAAGGTCCTTGAGGCCTAGGGGATGGCGATATATCAGATCTCATAAGCCCACCATTGAAGTACACATATGCATCCATATGTGTTCTACGTCTTGAGGGCTTTATCCATCTCGGCGGTTTTCCTATTTGCCCCGCCTTTTATTATATACTCCATCAAGTCTGGTAGGCAGCGGACCACGGAGTTCGGTTGAAGGCCTCCATCATCGCCGATGAGGTCGATGTGGTCTTGAAATTTGATGGTGGGAACCGGGGAAGAAATATGCACAACACAAAAGCGAAGGGACAACTTTAAGAAGTCCTCATCACTTTCCACTCTATAAATTGCAGCATCTATATGAGACCGGAGAATTTTTCCGGGAGGCGTTCCACGAAAGTATTTGTTTCTAATGGTTTGTTCTACCGATGGTTTACCGGATGGGGTATCCTTTTCTGGGCCAACTACGGCAAGGCCCAGTATCAATGCAATGTCTATCTTCCGAAGATAGACATCAGTCTTCCCAATTCGGAAATGGTTTTTATCAACCCAAAATGTCAGCACCGAATCCACGACATCAGAAAGAAATCCCACACCCTTCGGGATT
Source organism: Chloranthus sessilifolius (assembly GCA_021018995.1). Lineage (NCBI taxonomy): Eukaryota > Viridiplantae > Streptophyta > Magnoliopsida > Chloranthales > Chloranthaceae > Chloranthus > Chloranthus sessilifolius. The sequence goes on along the minus strand of CM037585.1, from coordinate 179,867,969 downwards.
TGAAATATTCCACCAAAAACTGAATCTCTCAGTAACTTCTTCCGATCTGGAGTAGCACTTTCGTAGAGATTCGAAACGGCACTGGGAGAACACTTGGCAACAGCTCGGTGTACAACCATCTTGACAGTCTTTTGAAATGAACTGTAATAAAAATGAAAGGACTCAACACCATACTAACAAGGATAGTTAAAAATGTTGATGAAATGTATATATAAAACCCGTATCGATTACATCTAGAGTCGGTATCGATTATATAGGTAATCGCTAACGACTCTAGATGTAATCGCGATAGAGTCTATATATAATCGATACCGACTCTAGATGTAATCGATATCGAGTCTATATGTAATCGATATAGACTCAAAAGATTTCATGAAGTCGCCATTGAATCAAAATGTTTCATTTACTTGCAAAATTTTCAATTACATTCATAATAGTTCAATTAAAATTAAAAGTAAAAGGAAAATCTTGCAAGTCTACATATAATCGATAACGATTACATATGTAAGCGCTAACGACTCTATATGTAATCGATATCGATTACCGATGAAATCGCCAACGACTCAATATATATTCGCAATGACCTCAAAATGTTTATTTATATAGAAATTACTTGATTTACTGACTCTTAAGTTTCTTTTTCTTTCTTTTGTTCTATTTCTTTTCTTCCTTCTTCTTTACCTACATCGATTATCTCTATAATCGATATCGTTCCTATATGTAATCGCTACCGACTCTCAACGTAATCGATCTCTATTACTTAAATCGCTATCAATTAAATATAAATCTACATTGATCTCAAAATGTTTAATTTACATGTAAATTTCCTTACATAGAAAATATTTAATTTACGGACTCAAAAGAATTCATGAAGTCGCCATTGCATCAAAAGTTGTTTCATTTACTTCAAAATATTTGAATTACATTCAAATTTTTTCATTTATAATTAAAAAAAAAAAGTTAGGAAGAAGGATGAAGAGCGGTGGTGGATGGGGTGGAGTCGTGGTTAAACTTTCTTTCTTTTCTTTTCTTCCTTCTTCTTTTCTTTCTTCCTTCCTCTTCTTCTTCTTTTCCTCCTTCGCCAAAATCTCCATTACTTCATCATTACTTTCGTCCCACAGGAACTGCAGAGGATCTGGTTCTGGTGGTGGTGGTGGGTCCTCCCATACAGGATAGAACTTTATTGGGTTATAGAAGGTTTTTTCTTCGTCGTCAGACATTGGAAAAAATATGGGCTGCTAGGGATGATAGGTGGTTTGCTAAGGTCGAACTAAACCTGTATTTAAAGCTCCTAGATTGTGGAATACGAATCGTTGTATTAAATTTTCTCATTCTTCCAACCTAACTTGCCATAATGGTTTTACAAAAGGGTAGTTGGCAATAAATTGAACGTCGGCTGAGATAAATATAAAACCTCGTATGATTTATTATGGCATCGAGGGTAATAACTATAGGGAAATTATTTCAAATGATGGGTATTAATTATATTCATAGAGAGTCGATATCGATTTGTTATAGATTCGTCATCCACAGTTTATATAGTCGATTACGACTACATATATAATCTTTATCGACTCTAAAGGTAATCGAGAACGTTTCCCATATGTAATCGGTAACGATTACATATATAATCGATATCGACTACATATGTAGTCGTAATCGATTACATATGTAATCGTTACCGATTACATATGGGAAAACCTAAAAAAAATATGTCAAAATATGCAACAAAGAGAGGAGAAATAAAAAATCTATAGCGATGGAAGCTAATTTTAATTCTAACTTACAGATTTGGTAGCTTGAAGGTTATAGTTTTGAACGCGATCGTCCACGAAGCGTCAACGACTCTCCACCGACTTCGAACGAAAAAGTAAATTCAAAACAGTAAATGATTTGAAACGACGGCGGCTATTTATTACTGTGGGGGTAGTTTGGGTATTTCCTACAGGCGTGCCTCAGCTCGGCGCGCAGCTGGTTTGTCTGGGTAAAAGTGAAACTATAGGGCTTCTGACGTAAAAGGCGTATCTGACAGGGCCGGTCAGGTAAATTTCCCTAAATTATTAGTACGAACTGTATTGTGGCACGTCTGTTGAGGCTAATCCATTAAAGGAAACTTAAATAAGGATCGAGTGTTTTAGGAAAAAACAAAAGTAAATCTTTTTTCCAAATTTGAATAAACTACTATTGGTGGATGCCATATTTGTTCTATGTTTCCAAACTATGAGCAGAGTTAGATTTAATAACAATTTAGTAATAATAATATAATAATGAGTTATTGCATAATACATCACATTTTCGATGGAGAGAGTACTAATTAAAGAATCGTTCTTATGTTGATCGCGGAAGAAGAATCGAGAAGAATTGATGTTGATCAATTGTCACCGTACCAATGATCCAATTACAATTTTTTGTAGGTGAAATTTGATGAATCCTGAGGCTGTAATATTCTAATTAACCTTTCATTGTGCTAAGACCTAAGTATATATTTTTCAATAGTATTCAAAAGCAAGGATGAAAAGTTAAATAGAAAATAAAAAACAAAAAAGAAGCAACGATGAAAAGCATTGTGGTCCTATTTTATAAAAACAAAACTTTCATCCTAATTATGCTAACTATCGAAGTATTAAAATTATGAAACGTTAAAAAGTTGGGAAATAAAAAGCAAAACAACTGACTACTACATGAAGCAAATATATGAATAAATTAATGTGAATTTATATTTGTAAGATCAACAATTGAACTTATACCAGAACAACACCTATGACATGAAACAAACAAATGAAAAATTAATTTGAATTTATATTAAGAAGATCAACAATTTAAGTTATTTTCATATTGAAGCAACTGATGAACAAGTTCACGGAGAAAATAAAACACTTATACATACATTTATTGATTTAAAGAAAAATTATGATAGAGAGAGAAGATGAATAATTTACCAGATGCTAAGGAAGAGAATAGAGATGCATCCAAACTATATTAAGCTCATTCAAGACATGCATGAAAGAGCAAAAACTAGTGTAAGAACTATGAGAGGAAGCACAATGATTTTTCTGTCAGAGTTGGGCTACATAAAAAATCTGTGTTGAGTTCTTAGTTGTCTGTCTATATAATCATTAATTCGTTACCAATAGACATAGAAAAAGAAATTTTATGCCTCATTTTATTTATAAATAATGTGGAATGAATCACCCAAACAAAGAAAAATGGAATTGATAAGTTAGAATTATGGAGAAAGGTTGACAATATTGCAACTCTATGGTCAAAGGTTCAATCCCAGGCTCCCAGCTTACTATAATTGATGAGGTGTGAAATATAATCATATTTCACACCCTAAAACCTATATTTAGCCACCCGATGAAAGCTATTTAATATATTTCATATAATTTTAGTGATTTACAGGTCTGGAGATGTGTTGAGTATAAATAATCCAAGAGTTCAGAATATAACGTTAAATTCGTGCTACCTTGGATCTTCTAGAACTTATCCCAACTTGAAGCTTAATTTTGACCTTTAAAACATCAAATTCGCGAAATTATTAAAACACTAAAGTTGTAGAGCTCGTTGTCTTATTTTCAATGCAGTAAGAATCGCCTCAATCCGACTTCAGAGTAAAAAGTTATGACCAAAATACTGAGGTTATTTCTATTAAAGAGTTGGGGCGAGTTTCACGAAAATCTGGAAAATTCGATGGATCGATCAATAGACTCGATCAATCGAGTTTGGACCGAATCTTTATATTTTTAAAGCTCAAAATTGAGGGGAAAAGTGGGGTTTCAAAAGTAGACCTTATTTAAGGGAAAATTAGAGTCAGGGTCAAGGGTCTCTCCCTTTGGGGTGCCTTTTATTTTCCTTAGCATTTTTTTTTTCCATTTCCTAGTTTTAGGTCCTAGATTAGTTTAATTTTTGCATTTGAAGATGAACTGTACCGGATTAGATTAAAGCTTTTATGGATTTTGTTGAAGTTCTTTACGATATATTAATGTCATTTTTGATTATTGTATTTATTTTGTCATTTATTTCTATCATGTGTGACTAGTTTCATTGGGAATGGAGATCTAATAAACCTCATCCGAGGTATTCATTCATAATAATATAAATCTATAGGTTGAGATGTGAAATTGTTTTAATGACCCTGATGTTATTATCGATATGAATATAATCCGATTGCAATTTGAGATCTAGGAGCTAATCATGTCCTATGATTTCAGATTTGTAATGATGATTCTAATCTAATTATTATATTCTTTGAGTTAAATTCTACTACTATCTGAGGTGTAAGTATTAATCATACACTCATGGGATGTTAATCATATATCTCTGTGATTTTAGATCGGTAGTATAGACTTATACCTTAGCAGTAAGTTTCAATTATCATCTGAGGTGTGAGTGTTACTCATACACTCATGGGATGTTAATTATACATCTCTTTAATATTAGATTGGTAGTATGAAATTTGCCTAGAGATTGAATTTTAAATATTATCTGAGGTATGAGTATTAATCATACACTCATATGATGTTAATTATATATCTCTGTGATCTCAGATCTGCAATTTAGAACTCATGTGTGTTTGGGTCCCGTGCTTGCACATAGATATCTTTTGTAAATCTCATATCTTAATTACAGATTTATATTGCATGAATGATGAACCTACAATGGGAGGATTTAGTATCTCAATCCTTATATTTTAATATCTGTTTAAATTCTTAATTTTTTTGTTAGTATTTATCTCATCCACTAAACTCTCAAAATCTTTAAACTAGTTAAATATTGTGCTAGATTTGTGATAATTTCTTTATTAATTACTGTTTTCTCTTATAAATTTTCTAACTAATCCTCGTGGGAACGATCTCATACTCCACACCCACTATTTACAAACAAATTCGTGTGCTTGGGAGTAAAACATATTTAAAATCACAACAATAACTAAAAAACTGAAAATGACCCTATGATTAAGAAGTCTATATCTTAGCATAATAAACAAGATATATATATATACTAACTTTATTAAACATGGTAGCTTAGGAGAAAATTTAGCCAAAAAAAAAAAATCATTTAGTGTTATATGGACTAACTTTATTAAACATGGTAGCTTAGGAGAAAATTTAGCCAAATAAAAAAATCATTTAGTGTCATATATCATAGATTTTGATATTTAGGCCCCTTTTAAATCAGATGGTGGCTTAAGGAGGACTTCTCAAATATGATAAATGCATGTTGGAAGAAAAGAAGAAATGATGACAAGCCAGGAGGATATTGTGTAATCTAATGGTTCTCCTTTGGTTGAAAGAAAGTTTTTATAAAACAACATTAAGTGCCACAAAATGTTGAGCTATATACATTGCGTAACGCTGAGATGCATATGTTAAGATAGATGAGTTGATTAATAAGAAAGGATAAAATTGAAAACAAGTATGTACAAGAAAATTTGAGACTAGCACTTACAAAGGAGATAGTGGAATATCATCATAAACAAACTCTATACGAAAGATTGCAAAGATATGTCCAATTAATGAAGTCCAAGAAGAAGGTAATGTGAAGTGTCATTATAATTGGCAAGATGTAAAGAACTCGCAAAGCAGACTTTAAATTGATCACAAACAAATGTAGATATAGAACTCGCAAAGCTGACTTTAAATAGATGAGATAATGTTGTGATGATGATGATGATAATGATAATGATGATGATGATAATGAAATTAGGAGTAAATAGTAAGAGAAAGCTTATGAATGACTCTAATAAAGAAAAAAATTAAGAAATATCATTTTAAGATTGTTTTGATAAGTCTATCTAATGCTAAAACAACTCTTGTGCCAAATATCGAGACAATAAGAGAACAACAAAATATATAGACGAGCATGTGAGACTAACAAACTTTTAGAGGAAACTGGTGAGAAGCGAAATTAAGGGATGTAGAATGATGGAGTTTAGCTCTAAAAGAAGGTATTAAATAACGGCTAATACCGATACATATCGGTGATATGTATTAGTTTTTCGGCAAACTGATATATCACGGTATCTAACTCGGTATCAGCCGATATGGGCCCGTATTGGCTGATATGTATCGGGTATCGGCTAATACATATTGGGTATCGGCCGATACGTATCTGGTATAGATCAATACCTATATTTTAAAAAAAAATTGGCTGATACGTATCGGCCGATTTGTATTGGTCCTCCAAAGACTGATACCCGATACCGATTTTATTATCTTGCTCTAAATACAAAAGAATGAACACAGAGAACTCATATGTAGTCATATTTCCTACTAATTTGGTATTTGTTACTTGATTTGTGCACTAATTGTCTTGCATGAGTTTATATAGGCTCTTGATGAGTAGTGAAATATGATGATATTTCACCCCTAAATACCTATATTTAGCCGTCCGATGAAGGCTATCTGATGAGATTTGCTAGATTTGAAGTGTTTCAGGTAAATACAGTCCAAGTTTCTAAAACAGCCCAAGAATCCCGAAAATAATGTCAAAACACTGCTATTTTGGGTCATTGAGAACTTAGTGCGACTTGCAGCTCAATTTGGACCTTCAAGACGTCAGATTCAGGAAATTGCTAAAACATAAAAGTTGTAGAGCTCGTCGTCAGCTTTCCAACGCTTCAAGAATCACCTCAATCCGAGTTCGGTACAGAAAATTATGAGCAAAATACCGAGGCAGTATCTCCATGCAAAGCTAGGGAATTCACGAAAAATTACTCTTAGATGTCAATCGAGAGGTATTAGGGTTAGGCTATTATAAAAGGAAGCCACGAGTTTCTTAGGGGATTATTTATTTTGCAATTAGAATATTATTCATTCTTTCTTTTTAGTTTTTAGGGCTCTTCACTTTGGGGAATATTTTCTTCATCTTTTCAAGTCTTCTTCTCCTTCTTCTAGGGTTTATTCAGGTAGATTATAGGATTTGCATTATTTTTCTCCGAGAAATTCATAGATTGTATTTAGGAAAAACAATTGCAAATATCTTTTGGAAGAAATAAAGAGGAATGACTTTGAAAGAAAAGGAGATCAAACACCAAAGATGAGCTCTAAATCAAGAGATCGGGAAGATCGATCCCGGATAAGTACCTATGTTTATGATTAATACCACAGTCTATTATTGTTATCATGGAATCGTTTTGCTCAAAGTTTGTGTGATTGAAAATATTTTAAATGCTTTGTTATATGACCGTTGATTGCGCCGTATCAAGCGTCGTAATCGCTAGATCTCGACCTGCAGTCGATCTAGTCAGAGCGATTATGTGTCGATTGTCGTGATCTAAATATCATGAGATACGCTATGCTTTTTACATGACTCATACCGCAATGTTAGGCTGAGTCATTGTTTTTAGATAGGGTATGCCGGATTGATGATCATATTTTATTTCAAGTCATTTTTCTAGATGAATGATGGTGTGAATGATGATTTAATGAAACTGTGGGTTTTAATGATAGAAAAGGAGTACGAATCTGGGGTAGCATATTCCTTGATCTCATTTTAATATTGTTCGTAGATTTATCAGTAATTAATTGTTTAGATTAATTTATTTTTCTGCATTTAGGAAAAGTGCGTTAAGTTTTTGGTAAAATTGAATCTGCCCTTTGGTACTTCCTTAGGGACGTTTTTAAAATCTCTAAAAGAATTAATTAAAAATTCACGTTTCCCTGTGGGTTCGACACCCCTGTTCTTGCCATACTGCAATAGATCTTGTGCACTTGCAAGGGTTACATTCTAAATCGATCAGCTCTTCAAAAATATATGGAACAAGGTGATGATACTGTTAATCTAAAAATGAAATGGACATTTAGATGGTTAAATAGTAAGGCACCACGAACTTAGAAACTTAGATAAAGTGTTCTAGAATTAAGGTGAATGATATATGACTCAAATTGAAGCCCAACCTTTTTTTTTTTATTGTTTTTAACATGGCTTGATTTTTAAGCTTTGCCCATTGGACAAAAATTTACTTATATAAGCAAAGAATAATGATGTGACCGCCTCTGTAAATATGTCATGAGTACGTAATTCTTAAGCCAAATGGCATATGATTTTTAACCATCTATGTTATGAAGATGGTATTTCATTTATTAAACTAAAGTTGGCCGAAAAATTATATTCATTGGAGGAACTCAACAATCCGATTTATACATTCTAAAATGACAGTTGTTTATAATTTGTTATGGTGAAATTAAAATGCACCAATTGGATGATTATAATCTTTTAATAGGTGTGATTTGTTGGATGAGATATGTGTCAATTATGGCCTACTGCCTGAATTGTTTAGATTGATCAAATAGATCTATGTTGTGTGAACATGAATCATTAAAATTTGATTTACCATTAGAGCTTGTAGGACGCATCTGAAATCAATCTAAATTGTCTAAGTAGCAATCTGTCATTGAAACATGACTCATTCAAAGAATCATGTTTATTAAGTGGATTTGAACTATTAAATTGGTGAATTTTAATATCATCCATTAAAAATTAGGAATAAAAATTTGAACCCATTGCCCTTCAATATATGATCTCTCACTTTGACATTGCCGATTAACCTTATCTTAAACCGTTAATAGTGTAAGATCATTTAATTTTCATTTTGGCATTTAAATGACGGCCATGAGTAGGGTTGTCAACGGGTTGGCTTGGGTCGGGCGGGTCGGGTCAAAACTTTGGATGCCCGACAACAAATTTGCATATGCTCGACCTGACCTGACCCGAGAACTAGACCTGACTTGTTGTCTACCCATACTCATAAAAAAAAAACCCTATTTTTATCAATTTTCAAGTATAAAATATCAACTCAGGTTAGATGTCTCATGCCTGACCCAAGCCGACAAGCCATTTTTATGTAGCTGACCCGATAAAATATCAGGTCGGGTTGTGTGGAGTATCGAGTCGACCTATTGACAGCCCTAGCTATGAGAGTAGGTCCTTTAAAAAATATAAGGATAAAATCATCATCATGCTGACATAAATGCCAGCATGAGTAGGGCTGTCAATGGGTCAGCCGACCCTATACCCATCCCGACGACCCATTTTTTTTTACTTGGTTGGGCACATAAACTTGACTTGTCGGGTGGAGCGAGCACGAGACCTCTTACTCGACCTTAAGGCCAGGTCGAGTAAGAGATCGGATTGGGTCTAGTCGAGTAGAGTTAAAATCGGTCGTATCAGGTCGACCCAATCCGATCTAGCCCTTTATCTCTCTCTCTATATATATATATATATAGCCCATTGCCCATCAATGTATGATCTTCTATCACTTTGGCAATGTGGAATAACCTTATATTAAACCGTTAACGGTGTAAGACTTGAATCTTCATTTTGGTGTTTAAATGATGGCCACGAGTAGGTCTGTCAATGGGTCGGTTGATTCAATACCCATCTTGATGACCCGGATTTTTTATCAAGTCGGGCATGTAAAATTGGCTGATCAGGTCAAGCGAGCATGAGACATCTGACTCGACCTTAAAGCCAGGTCGACTAAGAGATCGGATTGGGTCTGGTCCGGTAAAGTAAAAATATTCGATTAGGTTGACCCAATCCAATCTTATATATATATATATATATATATATATATATATATATATATATATATATATATATGAAAAATAAGGGATTTTATTGGGTACACATACGATCATTTTAGGTCGAGACAGCCTTGATAATCAAGGAGCAGGCACACAAACACACACACATATGTATATCTATATATATATATATATATATATGACAGTTAGAGAACAATATTAGGGAGCTCTAACTATAGTGACGAAGATTAATTGATAAAACCCAACTCACACCTTATAAAGACAAAAGTAGATAACAACTTGGCGTACGAGCATTGAAATCACGACCTCCTCCCTCCTGAGGGTACCAACCGGGCTAATGCTATCTAAATGAAAGGGAGGGCCAAATCGTCATATCGCCTGAGGAGTAAGGAGAACGGAATCGACGGTTTTGATTCTTTTGAAACCTACTCGGACTCTGTCCAAAAATTTGACATATTTATACGTTATAAGTAGAAAACGACGAATGACGGACGGCAGCTACCTCCAACCGTACGATCTATTCATTCACGTTTAAGTTAATGCCATATTTATTTTTAATAATAATTAACTCTCTTTTTTTTAAAAATTTTTTTATTTATTCTTCATTTTTTTGGGGTTCTCGACAACTTCATTTACTTTTGTCTGCTTGGCGTTCTTTTCCACATCTGCGAAACCAGATTTCTGTCGTAATGATGTCGTAAAACTGTAAATACTCCGACTGTAATAATTATTTAATTAAGTAATTAATTTTTATTTCAAAAAATGGAAAAGGCAGCCCGTTTTGTCCCCTTGATTTTCTTAGAAGATTACAACTACTCGGGAATTACTCCTGAAACGTTAGATTAAATCTAGGCAGTTAACTAACAAGCGGCACCATGGATCAAAATTTCATTGGATAAGATATATTTAATGTACTATATCAGCTATAATAATGGGTCCATACCAAACGATATATTCAATATATCGTTCGATACGGATGGATACCGATATATATCGTTTGATACGAATTAGTTTTAAGCTCAAATGATACATATCGATTTTCCGACATTTTGATCCATGAGTAACACATAATTATCTAAAGTCACATTAATTAGATGGTTAAAATTATCCTATTAGGTGCATATTTAGAATGGCTTGGCACATGTATAGTGCGATGTGACTGACTGTATTACTTGAGCCCCACTGAGCGTGCAACTAATCATGTTGCACCACATAAGCTGCTTGCAAAGTTGTCTATTAAAAATTACCTATCTTATAACATTTTGCTAATATTATTCAAAATTCTATAGACATTACGCTCTCATGAAAAATGATGAAATTATTATGTCAAGAACGTAAGTCAAAGATTAAAATTTTGGGATGAATTTGGGCTATTTAAGTACGAAGAAAGAGGCTGTGAACTCTACAGTGTGGCTAGCCATTCAATCCTGATCTAATACCATTTCACCCAAACACAAGGAGTGTCAGTGGACACGAACGTTTCTCACCAATCAAAACTTTTACAAAATTAATCATTGCTATGAACTATAAATAGTGAAATAAAATATCGTCTCATAGTTTTAATCACCATTCGTTAGATTAATCAAATTGCTTTTATTTTTTGTGCTAAAGAAGGATGAACACTTGAGGTGCCATAAAAATAAGTGTACCACTTGGGTTCAATTGATAGACCCTAGTGTCTTTTTAACTTAAAAAACTTGTGTTTTCAATTAGAAAAACCATTTGCCTCCTACATTTTATTTCTTTAGTTTGAGTAAATAAAGGTGTAATAATATGTGATCAATAGCTTGTGTTCTATTTTAGAGGAGTTGTTGAATATTGGAGACGCCGTGGCAAAAACCGTTTATCCCTATGGATTTGTTGGGTTTGGGTGTGTGAATCGTCTTTAAGAAGGCAAATTTTCTTAGAAACATGCCAACAATTCATATAAGTCTCCATTCAACGGGGCTTGCAAGTAACCCGAAATGGATAGAATGAGTTAATGCAATGACACTTGATCAAACGGTCACAATCTTACACCCTTCGCCCAAACAGGTCAAATTGATTGGAGCCATAACCATAATCTTTTTGGTGTTAGGTAAATTTAGTTGAGTGAGGGACCTAAAAATTGCGTCATTCTGCACTTGCAAGCACCGTTGAATCGTTGACACTTGTGCATAACACATAAATAACAACTCATTATCTTCCATTGCTTTTTATACAAGATCGTACGGTCCAAATCCCCCTCGCTATTATTTAAACAAAAACGGCGAGTCAGACAAGAATCTAGACGGACAAGCAACCTCTCTACACGACTGCCGAGAGAAGAGGAAACGGAAATCCCCATAAAGAGTTTATATAGGAATGACACGTTAATTTACAAAGGCTGAAGGGTAGAAAAGTCAAAAAATGTAAAATTCTAATTTTTTTTCTTTTTTTTCTTTTTTAAATGTAAATTCTTTTTGTCTCCACGTAAAGTCTCTTCTTTGTACTCATTTATGGAGGTGTGGCAGAAGGAATGATGGAAATTCCTGCAGACGAATGATGATAATGAGGAACGTAGAGATCCCTTCAAAAAAACAATTAAATTGCATTTATTGACCCATTTATATTCTAATTAATTTTTTTAATTTAATATTTCGAAAAAGAAATAGAGCTTCGAGGGCGCCGATTTTTTTGTTGGCGTGTGCAGAGAATGCATTGGGAAGCGTGTAGATCGAGATCGGATCTCTCTCTCTCTCTCTGAAGGAAAGAAAGAATGAATGAATGGTGGCTTTGTTTGACTGTAGATTGTCATATGGGATATTTTTCTGATGATGTGTCATCCATCCGCCTTCTCATGACGTAGACGACCGCGCTTTAATTAAAAAAATTCTCCGTTGTATAATGTATATTACCTGCTCAGCACTAATTAAATTCATCCACTAAATCTTTGAGTTTACTCAAACTAAAACAAATTTACTTAATAAAGTTAAATGATAAAAATTGTTTATCCTCTCAATCTTCCACAGGATGGATCTTAAGATCATAGGCCTATCATTAGACGATTAGTATTTTATTTCTTGTGACACACATCTTAAAAAAAAATAACCTTAACATCACGTGTACTCTCAAAATTAATTTTAAAGTCACTTTTTTAGATGTTTATTGCATGAAATAAAAAATTGACCGTATGATGGTACGATTATATTCTCAAGATCCATCGTATGAAATATTGGGACGATAAGCAACCTCCATCATCCAATTTAATATAATTAATATGTTTCAGCATGGGTGAACTCAAAGATTTGGTAGTTGGATTTAAAAATAATTAATAACAAAAACTGTGATGTAAGGCTTTCTGTTGAAGTTTAGCTCTACATGGGGTAAATCATACCTCCTTATAATATGCTCAACACCTCTACTTATTGCTAATTGGTCATGATATGGATGCATATATTTATCATGGTATCTCCACGTCATCTAGTACAATTAGTCCACATGATATTTGAGTTATTCCTCCCAACTGATAGGTGTGTTGAAGTTTATTCTAACGTTGGACAAATCATACCTTGTCTCTGGGTCCCCCTTCTTATTGCTAATATATTTTGAGTTGAATGCACCAGTCGGATTACTGATAGCCCCAAATCTTCACCCTCAAAGCTAGGTGCGACGCCAAATTTGAAATTGAGTCGGGCTAGGCCGGATTCATGTCACCTGTTAGCAGCACCCATTCTTCCAGTTTTTGTTATTTCGTCAGAACTATTTGGAATCGGCTTTATGAATCTTATTTTCTCCCTTTATTTAAAAGCTTAAATTTTTTTTCTTTTTTATAGTCTTAATTACAAGCCTACAGGAGACATCAACTTAACACAAACCATCCTCTTTTTATTATCTTAGTTAAGAAGTTATAAAAAGGGCACTTTTCAAAAAGAGGATCGGTGATGATAAAGTTTTTCAACATTTTACTGAAACAAAAAGTTTTACATATTCAGGATTGCATGGATTTTCTAAGTGTTAAAATTTGAAAAAGGCCAAAAGTTTACCACATGTGAGCTGTCTTGTAAAAATGAAAGGTCGATTTTGTCCTTTCATTTGATAGGCTAAATTCAGCCATTCTTTCATTCTTTCGATGGGTCTTTTGTGAATGCTAACTGTTCCGTTTTCTTCTCCGACGAAATACTCGAAGAACGGTGCTTGGATAACTTGATCAGAGAGGAAGAAGCTCTCAGTGATCACAATGTCACCCCTAAATGCACAGAGAGCAAGATTTTGAGTTCATTTTCCATTTTTTCAGTGCTTTGATCCACAGATCTGGTTCGTTGTCCATTTTTTCAGTGGCTTTGATCCACAGATCTGGTCTTAGTTAGATCTTCTTCTCAAACAAAGCGATGAATCAGAGAGTTCGTACCTGCAAGAACCGGGGAAATACCTTCAACAAATTCCTCCCAATACTTCACCGGCGTAAAAAGATTCCTCCAGAACTTCGCCGGAGCACCCACCGGAGAAGGGGCTCTCGTGTTTGGGTCGCGAGTGGGAGGAGAAACGAAGGAAAATGGTTGTAACATAAGATTTATAAAACGGGATATAACGGTCAATTCACTAAAATGTACAAAATGGTATTCACGGATTTTTAGGGTGCATCCTGATCTTGAGAAACTTTAAGTTTCGGTATATTACTGAGAAACTTTTTCTTCCCAATCCTATTTGCGTAATTATCCCTTATAAAAATTATTAATTGGACGCTAATATTATATTTCATTTGGAACTGCGAAATCGGACCAAAGTATAGGTAGAAAATGAGGGAGATCAGACAACCTTGATCGATCGTATGGTAAAGATGGTAAGAATTGTGGCAAATTCGAAATTGTATTTGCTATGGTCCTTGTAAAACGGGCGTCGATAGGATGTAAGATATCCGACGGCTAGGAAACTCATTGCGTAGGACTCACTATTTGGAGATATCAGATTGATGATGATGGGGACGGGTGACTACCACGTGGGCAATGTTGATGAACTGAGAGTACCAATGCGTGTACAGTGGATTATGTACCTGATATCAACTCTATTCCTAGTTCTTTGAAGGATAAGGATTCGGTCAACGCCAATTTGATAGATTTATCATACATTCCAATCAATCAGGATCGTTCAATCCCTTTTTGGCCGCCTCTACCTGGCCTTCCTAACCATTGGATCAAGTGCCTACCCTTGGATGGCTGAAATTTTCAAGCTTTAAGCTTTGGATCCCATCAACTTGTGCACCAATAGTCAAATGTTAGACGTTGGAAATGAATAAGTAGGGGTCCCGGTTTCAACTCGATCCTTACTTATTTAGGAAAAAAAACACTACAATAGACCTTGGAAATGAGTTGGTAATTGTTACCAACTTTGCATTAGGTGTATGAAAGCGATCATTCAATCCTTTAAACGTGGCATATATATGGTCATATCTTTTAGGTCATCACAATAATTGGATCATCTAGAGCTCTGTTACGTCTGATCAATGGGAGCTTGCAAGAGTGCAAATGAGCGGTTGAACCGTATATCTGAACAAAAGTACTACTTTGATAAGATTGTTTGAAGTTTAAACCATTTGATCAGCATAATATTATAGGCTGTGTGCCCCTTCTAATTGATGACTTGCCACTATGACATGTGCATATCAGTCAAGATGTGTGCCGCCTGTAGAATATTAATTTGCTCCTCATATTTGCATCATATCATGTAAAGGTATAGAATGTTATAAGGAAAAGGGATGGTATTTATAAGGCAGCGTTATCTCGCTACCTTCGAATTGATTGTTAGATCACGTGATACGTGGTATATAATCCGGAGTCTCACCGCATCTTCTCACTGTTCAATCAATGCTGGGGGTATTAGCGCTACAAAAAATTGCCGCTATTATTTTTGTACCGACAGTTTTTTTGTAGCAATAAGATTAATAGTGACAGTTTTTTATTAAAAAAATCTTTCGCTAATAGTCTTATTTTTTGTAGTGTAGGAAAAATAATTATTATAACTTTTTTATCATTCAAATCATTAGCCAAAAATTGGAGTTCGCATACTAAATTTGATGAATTGAATTTTTTTTACTTTGACCTAATATTCAATTATAAAAAAATACTTTTTAAATTTTTTTTTATGGTAAACTGATCTTGGGCAAGATGGTGTAACACTCAATTCTTGAATTAGGTGCCACGTGGCCCCAGTTGGACCATAGCTAGAATCCTTCTCACGTTATAATTGAGATTTGTGAAATTTGATATACAATGAAGTTTTAATTGTTCGTAACATGCTTATATATGGTAATAACGATATTTTTTTTTTTTGTAAATGTGACTAATTTTTATTGATGTAATTTAAATTTCAAAGTGGTCAAATGCCCTTTAAAATGAATGGCTAAAATTAATTTAAAGATTCATAAATTAGTGGCTCATTTTAAAATCATTTGATCACTTCAAATCATAAGACTAAATATTTATTCTGATATAATCTCTTACCCATCAAATGTTTGCATCAGGTCCACCCGATCACATACATTTGACGAACATGCCTCGTGTGTCCCAATCAAGGTTTTAAAAATAGTTCATATCAGCTAGTTCTTAGGCCCACATATATTGAGTATATAGAATATGTATTGCTCAAATCAGCTGATATTAAAATATTTTTTATTATTACATATGCTAAAAAGAAATAAAAAAAATTAAGGACATTTATGAGATTATGTCTGCTACATATTGATTCATATATATCCATCATATTGGCCAATATGAACAAAACCTATATAAATTTCTACATATTTATACCCATATCGAGTTGGGGCGTCATATAATATTGTATCCAGCCTATCTTAATATATAGTGGTCTATATTATTATATGGTGTGGGGTATAGCCTATGTTCAAAACGATGGTAAGCCATTCTAATTCGACGTTTGAAATATAATATTTTAAAGAGGTAAATTTGGTAACGAATAGACTGAGCAATTCAATTATCCTAAGTTCGGAAGCTTATAATGAAAAAATACTCACATCTAACTTCTTTAATCTCTTTAATCATCACATGTTTAAAAAGCGAATACTTATTAGACGTACCGGTTCTGGCATATGGACCCGCCGTAGCGCTTTTCTCGGAAAGAGTGTTTATTATTAGGTTGACTAAGTAAAAAGGCGTGGGGATTATTTTGCATTGAAAATGGGCATACCAAATTGTTTTCCGGACCATATACCATAAAGAGGAAGGAACTGTATGGATTGCACATGAGTACTCCACGTCCAGTACCAATTTGCGGCCCTGATTTAGCCATGTCATCAATCACAGAAGCCATTTTTGGGTACCCTACACTAAAACACTACAGTGTTATTCTTCTAACAGCTGATTTTGGGTGACGACCTGCTCAAACAGGTTACACTAACTGGAGCTTAAGATGTGCATAGATCAAGGGTCAAAATTTTGCATTTCCAATACTTATCGTTCGAGCTTCAAACCGATACATATCGTATAGTAACTTATGGACGATACGGTACATCAATGTACCGTATCGTCCTAGTCCAATACCGATACGTATCGGTATTGGACGATATTTTGATCCATGAAATGGACTTTAAGAGTAAGAGATTTGCATGCGTATCAAGGCACACAGCTTACCGTGTCAGTCAGAATCTATCACCTACTTTTTAAATATTATTTTTCAAAAAAATTTATCATATGTTGAAAATAGCGTTACGTGAAAAACAACATTAAATAAGTTCTCAATATAATACTATTTTCATTTTCAGCTACATGTGGTCATGTCTTTAGATCAAATATATTTTTCGGCTAACATTTTCTCTCTTGGAAAGTACTTTTGAAAGAAGATTATCAAACATTGGCTTTTCCTTAAGATTTTTTCATATTATTGGTCAAAGATAATAATTTTTCACTAAATTTTTTATGTTTAAAGGGTTTCAATCATTTACCACAATTAACAGTACAAAATATTTAGATATGGTCTTCATCCACTTTGTCACTACAAAAATAAAGTGTTTCAGTGGCACTTACAATTAAGTTAATTTTTTATATTGATAATCTTTTGTAGCGACAGAACTACTAGCAACAATTTTTTGGTCAAAACTCTTTAAGTATAGATTCCGCTTACTTTTATATATAGTTCTAAAACCCTATCTAGCTACATAATTAAACTCCTTTAATTATCATACAAGATCATACCAGCCATTTGATATATTAATTTCCCGTTTTAAATCTAGCTAACTCGTATCAGCCAGTTTCTCATTTAAGCTTATATGTGTACTTGTTTGGGTTAGGAAGAAAATGAATAAATATTGTTTATTGGCAGTCATTATTTGCACATGAAAAGTTGATTCTTACACATAATTTAAAAGAATGACTTGAGATTTTTGAGACTTTTGTAATAACAAAACACCTTCTAATCAGTCATATTTGAAGGCTATAATCTAATCATCGCGCAAAAACATAATCTTTATCTGTAAAATACAATCAAAAGCACTTGATTCAACCGTTGACTCGATTGAATCATACGATAGAATTGTATTTTGTGTTAATGTATCGTACAAAAGATCGCATGGTGTTTTAATATAGTACAGATCTCTTAAAATATTAAGTCTTTCTTTTCAATTATGTGAATGGTCAATTTTCCTTTCTTTTTTTTTCTAATTTTGAAAAAGTATAAATATAGCAGACAGTTATTAGAGATAATAATGGTATGTTGAATTTTTTGCTTTAAATTTGTGTGTTTGTGGCCAACACTATATATTGATCCTATGTTTTTTTTTCAGTGGCTTAATTGGAAGAAGAAAGTAGAAAGAGACGTCATTTTTGTCATGATTGAGAATCAATCATGGCCCTCGTTTCATTCAACGTTACATCCTTTTCGGTTCATGAATATTGGGATTAGGTGCTCAGGCCCGACATCTATTCTGTTGCACATACACGTGGCATTATGGTCAAAGATATGAGATGTCCAGGTGGCACTTATATGTTTGAAGTTGATGGTTTGAGGGTTTCAATGATTTTGAAACCTGTGATTTAACCTTTCCATGGTAACGAAGACACTCCGTCACAAAATTCTTCCAATTAAAACTTTTCATCTAATATACATATTTTTTTTGTTTTTTTAACTGTTCAGCCGAAACAGCCTCGAAAATCCAAGAACAAGCACGCATACATATATGACAGTTGACGAGCAACTTAAGAGAAAACCAACAGCAATAATGAGAATAAACTAACATAACTTAATCTCCACCTTATAAGAGCATCTCGAACAGGAGAGTTATCCTATGCGCCAAAGACATTATAATTATCCAAATAGCAAAAAATGACCTCCTCTCGAATACTATCCCACTATTTAAAATAGATATTTGCTATAATAATAGTTAAATTTAGCTATTATTCTAACAGTAGCTAAACATTAAAATAATATTTTTTAAAGGATAACTCTCTTTCTCTCTCTCTCTTCTCTCTCTCTCTCTCTTATCTAGTAGTAAAATAATATAATAAGAATAAATTGAAATTGCACTGAAACTCGAGGGTCCCGAACCGCATCGAAACCCGACACAAACCGAATCGAGCCGAACCCCAATTCGGTTCGGTTTGGGTGGCTTGAAAGCGAAAAAAATTCGAAAAAATAAAAAAATACCCTAAAAAATAAAAAAGTAAGGCATTTTACCTATATTGAACAGCACCAAAATTTGACACAAACTGAATCGAACCGAATCTAACCCCAATTCGATTTGGTTTGGGTGGCTTGAAAGCAAAAAAAATTCGAAAGAACCAAAACAATAAAAAAGTAAGTATTTTACCTATACCAAACCAAATTAGTTTCGATTTCAGAAAAAAAAATTAAACTGAACCGAACCCCAATTCGGTTCGGTTTCGGTTTGGGTGGCATAAAGCCGAAAGCCCACCCGAAAAAATGAAAAGATAACCTGAAAAAATAAAAAATTAGGTATTTTACCTACACCAAACCGAATCAAAT
Source organism: Chloranthus sessilifolius (assembly GCA_021018995.1). NCBI lineage: Eukaryota > Viridiplantae > Streptophyta > Magnoliopsida > Chloranthales > Chloranthaceae > Chloranthus > Chloranthus sessilifolius. The sequence continues at coordinate 179,848,470 of CM037585.1, read as the reverse complement.
CGGTTTCGATTTTAGAAAAAAAAAAATTGAACCGAACCAAATGGGTTTCGATTCGGTTTCGATTTGGGGTGTACCGAACCGAATACCGAAAATTTCAAGTTTGGTTTGGTTCGATATACCGAACTTGCATCCCTAAGTGTGGGTAGTAAAATATAATAAAACAATCATGAAAAATAATATTTTAAAGAAAGGAGTAGCTAAAATAGAGTGTCTGCTCGAGTGATTTTTACTGTAGTAATAGCGAAAGTACTGTAGCAGTAGCTAAAGTGGTGTTTAGCTACCTAAATTTAGCTCTCCATGCTGGAGATGCTCTAAAGATAAGGATGAGAAACAACGTGGAGGACGAATATCAAACCCAAGACCTACTCCCTCACAATGGAGGAAGTGTACCAACTGGTCATAAAAAAAAAAATTGTGATACATGCATTAATAGTTTTTGGTATTATTTTTTATGGCACGACTCTCATGATCGTCATTTAAAAGCGATGCTTAAATAATTGTATACCATTAATAGGCTCAACATGTCACTAATCCACACCGGCAAAGTGATAGATCATAAGTTGAAAATTAGTGGGCTAAAAAATATATTTTCTTAGAGAGGTTTTAATCATCCAATCTATGTATTTTTATACCAACCGTTATGTTTAATTTTAATGGATGATATTCAAACTCGTCAATCAGACGGTTCACATCTACTTATGGACACTATTCTTTAGTTGTATCATTTTTCAATGATGGATTACTGCCTGAACCATATGGATTGATCATAAATTGACATCACATGGAATATTTGGAAAAAAAAAAATAAGATACCCAATTTATCAAGGGGTTAGGCGAGCTGGCCAGGTACCTGCTTTCAAAAGCAGGAGACCTGAGTTCGAATTCCCTCCTCCCTTGAGGCCCCTTTAGAGATTTTTATCCTGTGTTAACCCGAAATATGCTAAATTTGAGGTGCGCATTTGCCCCTGGGATTAGGTGGGTGCTCTAAGAGGCCCGAATACCCAAGTTATCAAAAAAAAAAATGGTGTGAGATAAAAACATATAGTTTAGTAGTGGTAGATCATTTAAATATCAAATGATGTTTAAAGTTTAAACTTTGGTCACCAGCCATTATCCCTATTTTTTAGGTGTGTAATTTGTTAATGCATGAAGATTATATAATATACTTATTTATTATTTAAAGACATTATTTTTAATTTTTAATAGATTAAATATTATATATATATATATATATATATATATATATATATATATATATATATATATATATATATATATATATATATATATATAAGTCTAAAGATTTGTAGAATTCGTTTCATTCTATTTCAACATATAATATGTTATCAAAAGAAAAAAAAACATATAATAAGAAAGTTCTACACGCTATGCAAAGAATTTGATTTGTTTATGAAGTTATTTTATTTTTTATTCGATTATGAAGTATAAACTCTAATATTAAGAATATATTTGTTGACCATCAATTGCCAAGTGGAAGAAGATCCTGGCTGTTTAAAGCATCCAAATCTAAGGGTGAAATTTTTAAGGCCCCTATGACAATAATCACATGAACTCCAAATGTAGTGTATTAAGGATCACTCTTCAACGGCCACCAGCTGATTTTGACCGATCAATCTTTTAATTTTTATTTTTTTGTTTACAAGAATTATAATTAGGGTTGTTAAGAATTATAAATAAGTTGTTTAATTATGGGGCAGCCCATTTGAGTGTCAAGTGTCGATCAGGTGCGAAGGTAACATGAACAAAATTTTATGCATTGAATTTGTTTCAACTTTGACACCCGTTTGAGCAGTAGATAAGATGTCTTTTCAATTTTCTTTTTCAGTAGGGACCTCATCGATTTTGTGCATATTACCTTGGCACATGATCTTTGGATTAGGTGTCACTTAACACCCAAATGACACTAGTGTATGGTTGAACCCTACATCGCAAATTCAACATCTCATCCCGATCTTTGGATTAAGTGTCACTTAACACCCAAATGACACTAGTGTAGGATTGAACCCTACATCACTAACCCAATGTCTCATCTCGGTGAAAATCATCTATATAAAATGCCTGAGCCGATATAGTGTAACCTAAGGTGCTGCATCGTGCTAGTTGGGTGTGACATGCATATGTACAAGGTCAATCAATGACACCTAAACAATAATATTGAGAGTGATCTTATGTCATAATTAATAGAGAAAATTTTAAACCACAAGGGGTTAAGTGAGCTAGCCAAGTATTTGCTTTTAAAAGTAAGAGACCTGAGTTCGAATCCCCTCCTCCCCTTGAGGTCATCATAGAGATTTATATCCCTTGCTGACCCGCCATATGCTAATTTGTGGTGCGTGTCCCTGAGATTAGGTGGGTGCTCTAAGTGGCCCGAATATCCATATTATAAAAAAAAATAATGGAAAAAATTTTGAATTCCAAATTTTTTAAATGAAAAATTTATACTTTTGACCCGTAAAATAAAGAGCATACGTGTCCATTTTCCCCCCTAAAATCATAGAGGGGCTAGGGATATATCAACACAGAGCCCACCCCACCGATTTATTAAAGTAATTAAAAATGTAATGAAACTTAGAGGTAGATATAGGGTGCTTCTCCTTAATATAACCATATTGTGTTTGCGTCATTCAACTCATGATTGTCGAATGTTGTGGGATTATGTCCAATCCCCTTTGACGCATGTACTAAGAAAAGAGATGGTGGTATATAAGTGAACCTGATCTATTACCGTCCTTATCAGGCATTGAGTTAGATGCTTAAACTGAACTCAACTCTATATGCAATCAATATTCCAAATTTATTCTATCATTGAGAAATAGTGTTTTTGTCAGAGTTACAATTTGTAATGTCATCAATATTAGTGCCGGATTAAGGTTAAACCTGGCCTTAATCCATATCATCAATATTAGTGCCGGATTAAAGTTAAACCTGGCCTTAACCCGGGCCTAGAAGTATTCAGCGCAAGCCCAGCCATAGCAGCCCACGCCGGATTGCAAACGTTTCTTTAACTTAATTTTTGTTTTTATTTTATAATAGACTTAGTAGCTTTAGTGGCATTTTACTAAAATGCCCCAAAGATTAAATCATTTAGTGATTTAATTTCAAAGCATTTTAGTAAAGGGTACAGGTTTTTTGCAATAGCCAATTCGATCTCTCTAATGATGGTTCCACCATTAAATCAGACCATAGAGATCATTTTTCATCCTAATTTTTTTAATACAAACTATTGTGAAATCATGGCGTACCTATTAGACTGTCAAATATTAATTTCACATGGAGCACATTCCTAAAAGTGACCTGAAAACTTTTTTCATATATTAATTTCACATGGACATTTCTAAAAGTGACCTGAGAACTTTTTTCATTGTAAGCTATGATCAAAATCATTTTAGGGATGTGTACCAAGTGCTGATTGTGTGAAATGCGTGAAAAGAAATAAAATAATAGAAAGGAGACATGAAAACATAAATAATATTTGGTGGGTACGCCCACACGAAATGTGGTTGATCAATAGGATTCATGCCTTACATACAATTTGTCTGTAATAAGCTCGTTGAACTAAATAAGCCCTCTTGTTTAGTCAATAGCCTCATTGATCACAGTAAGAGAACTTTGTCTACAATAAGTTAATGGAAGACGATAAGCCCAATTTTGTCGATTGTAGGATAAGCATGGTGGCCAAAATTTCGAATTTTTTGAAAAAAGTCACATTTAAATAGTGAATAATCCCACGGCCATCCTTTTAAGTTTTTACTGGGTCTTATTGACAAAAGTCGCTATTTTTAATTATTTTTTCATGAACTTTGCTTATTAATATGACAGTTACTTAAAACGTGATTTTTCCAATGTGATTCTCGGACCACTTTTCGGTAAGTCCAATACACTATATAAAAGTGCATGAACATGAATGCTACCTCAAATTGATATTTGAACCGTTTTAAAAACATTGGTTATTTATTCAAGGAAAAAGAAAGAAGGAACTTTAAATATATATTATTATTATTATTATATATATTTTTTTGATAAGACTAAATATATATTATAAATTAGATTCCCAACGCTATCTTATATCTAAGAAGCTAGCCATGAAGACGTAGGCAGGTGATGGAATGTGAGCTTCCATTTGGGTCACTGTGGTTATTGAGCACGCAAGCGTACACCTATGGTTATGACCCTATGAACCCTACTACTGTTTAACATAGCGCTCCTTGAAATTTGGAATCTACTGTAACTGTAGGATATTTAACTCACGTACTGCCATCCACAACATGTCCTATTTGTAACATGGGATTTGACCCCTCCTCACCCACAATCTAACAGATTACCAACGCATGCATAGCCCTGGCTGGATCTTGGTCGCCACCTAATCCAGTCAGAAGCCCAGCATTACAGATTTTTAGGGCCCACAAAATCAGTGGATGTCAAATTTTGACATGAGTGATTCCGTGAGAGGTCTTTGCTTTGTAACATTCCCATCTGATCTATTTTCTACCATTTGGGTAAGAGTTGTTACATATGATCTGCTGACCATTGTAAAGCATGCAATCTTGAGGCCATCTCGTCAATCCAAGTTTCCATTGGGACCTTCTAACAATCACAGCACCGTTGCTATCCGCCAGACCAAGCAGTCAAACTAGCAAGATTATCGATTCCATCAATCAGGACCCGAGAATTCAGTGACAGCCACCATACAAAGGGCAATCAATCGCTAAAAGACTAATTCACAATCTTAGAACATTTCTAATGAATGTATCAGTGAAGAGTTATTATCATCATCACAACCTTATCCCAACTATATGAGGTGGCTTTTACAAGATCTGGATTTCTCCACTCTTTTCTAATCAACACTGCTCTCTGTAACTTCGCAATCTCAACCTTCAGTATAAGATCTATTGCTAGCCTCCAATGGAGCATTCATCTGAAGTTTCCAGTTTGCAAATATTTTATAGGTGTGACTCTCAATATTCCTTTCATGTATTCGGTTGAAATTTTATCCTTTTTTGAGACTCCACACATCCATCTTTTTTTTTTGATAACCTAAGCATCCGGGCCTCTTAAAGCACCCGCCTAATCCCAGGGGCACATGTGCACCACAAATTCAGCATATGTCGGGTCAGCACAGGATATAAATCCCTAGGGTGGCTTCAAGGGGGGGATGGGATTCGAACTCAGGTCTCTTGTTTTTCGAAATAAGTACCTGGCTAGCTCACCTAACCCCTTGAGGTTTCCACACATCCATCTTAACACACATTTCAGCCCCATGTATCATATCTTACTTGTTGCTTTTTCGTAGCTCAACATATAATCTACAACCAAATGGTTTCCCAGCCATGTATCAAAATCACTTGCTTTTTGGGCAAGTCATCAAATGCTGCTAATAGGGCGGACAATTGTTCACTTGTGTATGGTTAGGATGGTGTGATCAATGAGATTTGTGGGCTATATAACATATCCATGAGTTTTTTTACAAATAGGAGAGCAGATAATATAGTACATATATATTTCGGCCCAAAATATATCATCCTATCCAACAAACAGTAAATAGTGATTTTAATTTATTAATAGTGTTGTCAAGACAACAAGATGAAACATATTTCAGCTCAGGATGATGACACTTCTCTGTTAGAGAGGAAAAGTTCTTTATTCCAATAACTGAAACTGAAGGCGGCAATGGCAAAAGATGGTAACATAAAAAAGAAGAATAAAATGAGTCGGTGGCTTTAAATTTCTTTATCCAAACTGTATAGTTATTCCACCTTACAATAAGACCAAACCCGCCTGCTTAAATATCGGTAGCTCCTCGGAAGAGAGCCCTGAATCCCTGCTTTCCAGTTAAAGAAATAAAAATCCATTATTGGATAACTACAATAAATTATAAAAGCAAAACATTTCATCAGGTTCTTTCACTCAGAACTTCTCTGTTTAGCCCTTTTTTATATTGGATTAATGGGAGCTAGCCATCTTGTTGCGTTAACACCCTCACCAACCACTTTTTAGACCATGACGCACAAATTTTTTATCAATCCAAGTTGTCCAAATGGCAGGTCATCATGTGATCCAAACTCAGCCAACAAGTTATGACCATTGTAAGATTTGAATGATATCATCGGAAAACTTTAATATGGACCGTTTTATCTATAGTAGGGTCCATATTAAAGTACCACAATCAGATGGCATGAATCTGCTGACTGTCGTGATGTTTTGGCTGAGTTAGATTCAAACGATGGCCCGTCATTAGGACAATTTATATTGGTCACGAATGTGTGCCACATGGCACTAACTGGCCTAAAAGTGAGATAGTGAGTGTTATCTCATGTAGACAGTGACAAATCAATCTCTTTTATTTAAGATCCGCCAAATGGCACTCGCCTGTTCAGAAAACTTCAATTTTTTACGCACAACAGTATAACAGAATTAAGCTGTCATCACCATCTAACCTAGGATCAAATCCTGGAGGGGACACTAATGTCTTGCAAAAAATATCAGAAGATTTTAACACTTGCTGTCGTGGTTCCCACCTCCTATAACCATACGATCCAATTTTCATACGGTGATGAGAGCATACACAGTTTTCAATATTCTAGACAAATACCAATAGTTCCCTGTAATAAAATTAGTGGGAGCATAGGAGATGACTGGATTATTTCCCTAAAATTGTACTTCTGCGGGTCTAGGCTATCACACAAACAATAACATGAGGCCACTAGGCACATGAACAATAAATCTTTTCCATAATCAATTGTAAATATAATACACAAAAGATAATAGTAACGCAAAGTGAGTAAAAGAATACTAATTATTTATTCTACAATTACTTGCGTCCTAAGTTAGCCAAATACTTATTTTCAGTCACCAAATTCTCTGAATTTTTTGAAAAATTTGCGACTAATCACGAATTTGAGGTTCTGCGAATTATTCACAAAATTTTCAAACAATCGTGTTTTTAATAAGTCCCCGAATAATTTGCAATTTTTCAATAAATTGTAATTTTTTATAATTTCAAAATTTTTTACACTTATTTTTTCTCTCTGATTTTCCCCAAACTTGCTGAATTTTACCGGATTTTTCCAAATTTTAACCTTCCCGAATTATTGCCCAACACCGACTTGGAGACCATGCTTATTATAATTGTGGAATCCTCAAACTTCAGCATACGTTGCAGAAGGGATCTGGGAGTCGGACTTTTGTAAGGATCGCAAAATGTAAGGATAGGATCTAGGACCACTACATAGATTATTTAATTCTTCAAAACTGTAATAATTTGACTTTGGGTTCTTTTTATTTGGTACCAAGTTATTTGCATTTTATGTACTGCACAACAAAAGGAACAAACATTTCCCCAACAATATTGTAGATATTGTTTAAATTGCATAAGAGCGCTAAAATCTCAGTTCATTACTTCCAAGCTCTCTAGAATGTAGCATGGATACTGAGGCTCACACGCTCTCTAACATAATTTTTATAATTCAACCACCAAAAATTTACAACAGAAAGAGGCATTTAAATATAAAATTCTACTTCTAATACTTCCTGAAAACAAATATTAAAATAGTAAACATCTTAATTTCCTAAAGTATTAATTTCTATTCTAAATAAACTTTCTTTAAAAATAAAAACAAACATGCCGCTATACATGGTATCAAAACTTGGCTGACACCGATACGTATCAGCGATAAGTATCGGTTTCATTGAGAACCGATATTGATACCACCCTAATACAGGTATCGGTATTAGACCAATACATGTCAGTATCGGGCGATACTGACCAATACAAGTACTCTCTTTCTATTCTTTTTCTTAAAAATGGCTGATACGGTATCGGCAATACCGTATCCATATTGGCCGATATGTATCTATCCAAGATGGACTAATACTCGATACCGATACCGAGACAAGTACTCTTTTTCTATTCTTTTTCTTTTTTTCAAAAAAAAAATAATAAATGGCCGATACAGTATCGGCATACGTATTGGTTTCATTGAGAACCGATACCGATACCACCCTGATACAGGTATAGGTATCAGACCGATACAGGTCAGTATCGGGTGATACTGACCGATACAACTACTCTTTTTCTATTCTTTTTCTTTTTTTCAAAAAAAAATAAAAAATGGCTGATACGGTATCGGCGATACCGTATCCATATTGGCCAATATGTATCCATCCAAGATGCACTAATACCCGATACCGATACCTAGACAAGTACTCTTTTTCTATTCTCTCTTTCTTTTTTCCAAAAAATTAAAAAATGGCTGATACGGTATCGGCGATACCTTATTTATATTGGCCGATACGTATCTATCCAAGATGGACTAATACCCGATACCGATAACGAATTTGATACCTTGCTTATATATACTAGCCTAACATAATGAGAAAGTAAAGGAAACTAATATAACCTAACTCTTGGTGTACATGACTCGCACCCAATCTAAATCTCTAAATAACCCCCAAAATTCTGCATTGTGTTTTATATTTTTCTTCATTCTTGGAATTCTAGTGAAATCGTCAGGATACGGTATTGGACGGCATCATTCATCCCTCTAGAAAAATGTTCAACCTCGAACTTTCTTCTAGTTGACTTCCATCGTTGATGCTTATCGATTCAGTGAATGTGGAAACGAAACACGATGCCACCCACAAAGACTCTTGGCTCATCTTCATTCCCATAGATATCATAGATAGGCTTCTCATGCTTGACTCTCCATGCATCGCTGTCTCCATTTTCATGTGTTTCCATTTTTTCTTTTCTTTGTCAGAAGCTTCTCGGTCTTTGTCAATGGCTTCACGGTCTCTGTCAGCAATTTCTCGGTTTTCGTCCCTTCATGTTGACCTACTACCATCGCAATTTGTTGATTTGAGGCCTACGATCAGTCGAACAAGTAATAATCCGCAGGATACAGAACTTGCCATGATAACAAATACTAAAATCCGAGTAGATACTACGAAAAAACAGGCATTTCTTTTTGTCATACAAACCAATAAATGTCCAAAAGGAATAAGATCTAACCTTTTAGGGTGATTGGAGAAGAGATACCTCAGCAAAATCTCGTATCGTGACCCTTCACAAGCTCACAGGAAAATCCTCAACATATTTCTAGGCAATCATACACGAAGTTTCATAAGCTCTCTAAAATATTTTTTATCATTCAACCACCAAAAATTTACAGCACAGAAAAGCCTTTAAATAGACTTTTCACATTAAAGGAAAGAGTCGCCGTCTATCTAGATGTTGGTAAAAATAAAAATTCCTATTTGTAACACTTCCTAAAAACAAATATTAAGCTCCTAAAAATCCTAATTTCCTGAAACATTAGTCTAATTTTAAATAAACTATTTGATAATCGGAACTAAGATAACCTATTTATTTGTACCAGCCTAACAAAATAATAAAGCAAAGGAACCTAATATAGCCTAACTATTGTATGCGTGACTAGCACCTAATCAAAATATCTAAATAATCACTAGAATTTTTCATTGTATTTTCTTTTCCCACTTTCTTCTTCTTGGAATCCTAGTGAAATTGTGGAGCTACAATATTGGACTGCATCAAGTGTCACCTATCAAGTGTAGCCCTTCAATCTAAGCTTTTTAATATATCCAACGTAGGGTCCATATTGAAGTGCTTGGATTGGATGGTATTGATCTGTTGATGGGTATATCTTAGGGGCTAAGTCAAGTTCACAAGATGTCTAACCACGCCGATGAAGTGGATTGGCCAAAAATATGTCCCACGTGATACCATATGGCCTAAAAGTATGTGACAGTTAAATTCATTTCGTTTTTAAAAATAGCATTTCGTTCAAGCTGATAAGGAAATTGAGCTAAATCAAAGATAAAACTCACTTGTGCATAGAGAGGGTTACGCACTAGCCAAAGAATCTGCTATCGCATTTGTGTCACTTTTAGTAAGAGATAAGTCGATATCCAACCGCTTAGTAATTTTTTTCAAAATCAGAGCAACTTCCCAAGGAAAATTAACACCATCAGAAACATCTTATATGCCTCCCCTAAGAACACCACCTTGACTTTATCAGAATTCTTAGTTCTAATTTTCCCATAGAACGTCAACTTGCAAAGCCCACTATTTTCTCTAAAGATCCTCGACATGGCCCATGTTACCAAAGGAACTCCTCTCAGCATTAGGCTTAGACGAACCATGTGAAGCACCTTCCATCTTATAATTGTCTCCACTGTAGTCCCACCTAAATCCACCAAATGACAATTTCTTGCATGTAAGATATCATTAAGAGCCAAACACTATTAAATCATGGAATTCAAAGTAGTCTCTCAAAGCTGCTTCTTCCTTTGCCTCATCCTTAAAAGTGTGGTCATTTCTCTCCTTACAAAGTACCCCAACAATAGCAAGCGGAAGCATTCTCCATATGACCCTCCATTCTTAGTAAATGAGGTGAAGCTCCAAATCTCACAGGTCACCAAGCCTTCTCAGATTTGTCCACATAATGCAGATATCATGAATTGATTCCTTGCCGCAAACCATGAACCACATAGGCAGAAATTTTGTACCCAAGCACTTTGATAATGGGTAATAGATATCCAAGCTCTGCAGAAAGGACGCCAATACTATCTCAGATCAGATCAGTCACAATACTGTACATGTGATGTATATCTTTACAAATAATAAAAAATTTATCTTCATCAAAGGATTTTAACCATTCAATCAGATCGGTTTATATTCATTTAATCTGGGTGGTCGTCCATACCCACTTTAACCATCCATTTGAAGACTCTTCTAGGCTCTTAATCAGAAGATAGAGATGGTTCAAAGCTCCAATCTTGGGTCTAAATCCAATCTAGATGTTGGCCTCGTGTATCACGTGACCAATGTTGATGAAGATTGGTGCCACACGTATATAATTGATGAGCTGTAGACTGCCTGCGTTGCATGGAAACTGATACCAACTCTTTCAAAATAATCTCCCCAAAACCCGACAGAGATGGCGCTTTATAGGGGGATCTGGCCAGACGCGGATATTGTTGAGCCGAGGTGCCTGACGGTGGATGATCTGCAGATTCAACCTTATCCAGATCAATCGGAGTGTGGTGGGGGCCTGGATGCTGAATTGGTGATGGAAATTGATCGGCTGATCAATGTAGGGGGAAACCTTGGGATGACGTTTAAGGGATCCTAGGCAAAGCTACGGGAGGTGTTTCAATCGATCATCACGTGTCGTCAGATTGGCAAGAGAAAGCGGCGGGGTGGATCAAGGGAGTTGGCACGGCTACATTGGGGTATGTCGGATGGGAGGAGGGAGGGGGGTCTATGACCGGCAGCCGTCGTTTTAGGCGGGTTTTATACTGGTATGATTATGAAGATGCTATCATGGAATGTTAGAGGCATTAGCGATCGGCTCAAGCGGTCAGGGGTTAAACAGGTGATCAAGGCGTACAAACCTATAGTGGTTACCCTCCAAGAAACTACGTGGGGAAGTTGTGACGGTAGGAAGGTAGCTTCGATCTTGGGGGGGGAGTTGGGATTGGATCAGTGTCAATTCGATCGACACCTCTGGGGGGATTTTGGCGGCCTGGTCGTCGGTTCTGTTTGATAAGGTGGATGAGGAACTAGGGTATTTCTCAGGTTCTGTGGTTATGAGAGACAAAGTGTCGGGGAAAGTTTGGAGTTTTGCGGGCATTTACGGGCCAGTGTCGGACCGAGAGAGGGGGGACTTTTGGTTTGAGCTGAATGCTTTGGCTGCTCGGTGGGATTTTCCACTCTGTTTGGCTGGGGACTTTAACACTATACAATGGGATTTCGAGAAGCAGGGTGGCCCTACCAACCTTCGGGTCATGAGGGATTTCAACTCCTTCATTGCGGACTGGGGGTTATTCGATATCCCGCTGATGGGGGGCAGATTTACGTGGTCAAGTATGCAGGATTCGTCGTCTCTCAGTAGGTTGGACAGATTTCTTTGCTCTACAAAGTGGCTTGACATTTTCCCGGGTGCCCGATTGGAAGTGTTCGCTCGTACCATTTCGGATCATCGGCCTATTGTTCTCACTTGCGAGTCCCGTGGAAGGGGAGCGTCTCCGCTTTGAGAATATGTGGCTTATGGACGACGCTTTTCGAGAGAAGGTTCGGGGGTGGTGGGCTGAACCGGCGTCGTATGGGACGGCTGCATATCATTTCATCACTAAGCTACCTCAGTCAAAGGACAGAATCAAGGTCTGGAATAGGGATGAGTATGGAAAGGTGCATGTTAGAAAGGAGGAGTTGCTTTCAAAGTTGAAAGTGTTAGATAATTTGGAGGAGACCAAAAATCTTTCGGCAGACGAAAGGGAGTCTAGATTGCGAACAAAGGCGGAGTTCAACAAGACGTGTAGGGTCGAGGAATGTTTTTGGATGCAGAAAGCGAAGGCTCGGTGGTTCAAAGAGGGGGATGCCAACACGAAGTATTTCCATACAGTTGCAAATGCCCGCAATAAATCGAAGTATTTGGGGAATATCATTGTGGATGGGGTGGCGTACTCGGGTCATATGATGAGGTGTGGAATGACATCGTGGATTTTTACGAATGATTGTACTCTGATGAGGGTCTCCCGAGATCGATTTTGGATGAGCTGCAATTCACTTCTATTTCGGACAAGGTTAGTAGGGGGTTGGAATGTACGTTTACGGAAGACGAAGTGTGGACCGCGATCAGATTTGGTGGGAGCAATAAATAGCCGGGGCCGGACGGTTTACCATGGAATTCTACCACGCGTTTTGGGAGACGATTAAGGCGGATCTGATGGAGGTTTTCCACGAGTTTCATTCCACTGGTTTTATCGGGAGAGCATTAAACTCTACCTTTATTACCCTCATTCCCAAGATACACGAGGCCGAAAATATTTTCGACTACCGACCGATCAGTCTGATCAACTGCGTTTACAAGATTATTGCGAAGGTGTTGGCCAACAGGCTTAAGTGGGTGATGGGCAATGTCATATCAGGTAATTAGGGGGCCTTCGTCCGTGGTAGACATCTTATGGACCTTGTGGCAGTTGCTAATGAGACCATTCATTCGGCCTATGCTCTCTCTAGACCGGCGCTAGTCTGGAAGGTGGACATGGAGAAGGCTTATGATCGAGTCAGTTGGGGGAGTTTAGAGTATATGCTTGGAAGGTTGGGGTTTGGTGCCACTTGGAGGAAGTGGATGCGCGGGTGCTATTCGTCTCAATGGTTCTCAGTGTTAATAAATGGGACAACGGCGGGGTATTTTAAGAGTTCCAGGGGTCTCAGGCAGGGTGATTCTCTATCTCCTGTCCTTTTTAATATGGTGGGGGAGGCTTTTTCAGGGTTGATCGGGCGCGCAAGGGTCTTGGGGATGCTTATTGGTATCAGAGTTGGAGATCAAGGGAGATTTATTACGCACTCTCAGTATGTGGACGATACGATTCTATTTGGGAACGTTGATGTGACGAAATTCTTCGCTATGGCTGATGTTCTCTCGGTTTATGAGGCGGTGTCGGGCCAACGGGTTAATCTCCTTAAATCCACTATATCGGGGATTAGGGTGGAGGATGATTCGCTGAAGTCCTTGGCTGGTTTGGTTGGGTGTCGCATTGAGGGGCTGCCTATTAGATACCTGGGCCTGCCTCTCGGGATCAGAAAGCCCTCGAGCTGTGACTGGCTCCCGATGGTGCAGAAATTTGAGCAGCGATTGTCGACATGGAAAGGCAGGCTGCTGAGTAGTGGGGGAAGGCTGGTCTTGGTTAAAGCAGTGCTCTTGTCGATCCCGATTTTCTACTTGTCCATGTTTAGGTGCCCCGCTAAAATTCTTGATTATTTGGAGCATATTCAAAGGTCGTTTTTGTGGGAGGGGGCAGGATTGAACAGGCGGTACCACCTCGTCAATTGGGACACATGCCAGCTGCCTACCACGTATGGGGGGTTGGGGATTCGAAGTCTCAAGAGAACTAATTTAGAGATGCTCGGAAAGTGGATCTAGAGAGCGGAAAGGGAGGAGGAGAGGGATAGTCTCTGGTGGTTGGTTTTGTGCGACAAGTATGGAATTTCTTGGGGGGGTTGGGGGATAGGACTGTCTACCCACAGGAATACCTCACCGTGGTGGAGATATTTCCCGTACTTGGGAGGATTTGGCCAAGGGGGTGCGATACAGCTGGGAGTGTGGGTCTCGTATTCGCTTCTGGGAAGATCCGTGGTTGGATGGGGGCCCCCTCAAAGTTATGCTCCCGAAAATTTATGCCCTCTCCTCCAACCCGGGTGGTAGGATTGATGAGTTCGTTTCCTTCGTCAGTGAAAGGAGTATTTGGGATGTAGTCATCAAAAGGCAACTCAGGGATAGCGAGGTGGGGAGTTATTTGGACTTGCTAAGTAGACTATATGCGGCGCAGCGGAACAATTTAAGGGCTGATTAGAGAATTTAGGACCTGAATCGAGAGGGGAAGTTCAGCGTTAAAGCTTTATACCAGTGGTATTCACACTGCCCGCTTATCAGCTTTGATGGTAAATGGTTGTGGAGGGAACCCATTCCTCTCAAGATCAGGTTCTTCGTTTGGACGGTGTGTAAGGACAAAATACTAACCAGGGACCAGTTGATTCGGAGGGGAAATGATGTCCCGACTGCGTGTGTTATGTGTTCTGACGGGGAGGAGTCCGCTGCTCATCTTTTCCTTCATTGTCGTGTGGCCGATGAGGTGTGGGGAGCCATACTTAGAGCTTTCGGTATGTTATGGATGATGCCTCAATCTCCTCACTTGTTCATGTTGAGCTGGGAAGCGGCGATGGACAAAGGGGGGATTGGGGGGTTTGGAGGGCAGCGATGTTCGCCGTTGTGTGGTGTTTATGGTGCGAGAGGAACCGCAGAATTTTCGAAGACAAAATCAAACCTGTCGGAATGGTTATTAGGGCGGTCTCGGAGCTAGTTACTTTCTGGGGAGTGCGTGGAGGGCATGGGGACAGCAGCTCCAATTTCCTTTGGGACCCGGGTTAAGGAGGTAGGGGGTCCTGGGTGGTTTTGTTGTACTGTGTATTGATGTCTACTGTTTTCTGATTCTGTGTCGCAAGATTGTAATCAGCTTCAGTGCCTTGCTGGTTTTTATATAATCTTTATTACCGATAAAAAAAAAAATCATTATCAAAACGTCAATCCCTAAAAACCTTAATCTCAGATCTCACTTAAACTCATACTTCAACATTTATATCAATAATAATAAAAGGAAACATTTCTTTTTAAAAAAACTCAACCTCTCATTTCATCATGGCGATTTAAGGCAGGATTGGCAATCGATTATTGATGTTCATCAGGATCCTCGCAAAGGGCTGTCACAGCCCACCGCAATTCCGCCCATCAAAAACCTAGATTGGACTCCGCAATTGGATATCTGTTATTTTAATGACCAGAGAAGTATTGCGTCCTCATTTTTTCTCTTTCATCTAATCAGGGACAGTCCAAGAGAAGGCAATGAACAAGCGGTAATTAGCTAGAAGGGGAGTTCTTAGAGTCGGCTTATCCTTGAATATTACGGTTTAGAATTTGCGTTGTGTTTGTGTTGTGTCTTAGCCGAGTCTTATAAAAACGGCTCAAAACAGAGATTTTCTAGAAGGGGAGTTTTCAGAGTCAGCTTATCGTTCAGTGCATGATTTAGAAACTATGATGTGTTTGAGTTGCAACTTAGCCAAGTCTTATAAAAACAGGAGCAAATGTTTTTACAGCTTTTACAATTGTTGTTGGCTCTCTGATTGAAGTTCCCCGCATTAAATAAATTAGGCCCTTATGTTAGTTAACAAAGGACCTAATTAAAGACAGCAATTTGAAATGGATTAGGCATCCCATCGGAACCCTAAACCGCCCCCATACGAAGGATTAAACCCATATAAGCGTTTAAGCAGGAGAGAGGAAGACCAATAAAGACTCCGAAAGAAGTGAGAAACAGCATGAAGTATTTGCGAGTAAAACAGTTTAGCCCTCAAAAGAAATATAAGAGATAGGAATCGCAAAGCCAAACCCCATATAGATGGGACAAGGCAATAATGATGCCAATGATGTATGTTACCATACCTCTGTTTCTATTTTAATATACATCTGTTTTTCTTTAATGCATTTTTATATCGGTAAAAAATAAGTATACTAAAAACGAAATAGAACAATACAAGAACGAACTTCCCCAACCACCTCTCAGGCAAGAGGTTTGAGAGGCCCCAGGGCAAAACAAATAAAAGAATGAAGCCAACTATTATTTACAACTATAACAAGCATAAAAATATACGATGAAATAATAAAAAAAATTAGCATGCTACAAGAGGGCATTCATCTTTGCAAAAACATCAGTGATTATGCTCCCTTCTAAGAACCAACCAAGAAAAAGAAATAGCCAAAGCCCAATGGATGATCCTCTCCTCGATCATAACTGACAAGAAATCAACTAACTGGTATTTACCCCCAAGGATCTTATTATTCCCCAAGATCCAAAGGCTCCAAAGCACACGATTGGTACACAACTCCAAACAAGTTTTCTCCTAGGCTTTGAAGGACTAGAGCCCCAATCCAATGTTACTTGATTTGCCGGTTGGCTTGATTCTAAATTGGGCTCATAATTCATGGTTTGCTACATCCAAGCGAACCCGGTTCGCTAGAGGTAGGATGAGTTTTAAAAGAAAATATAAATTTCTTTAGTAAGTTCTAAATGAATATAGTAAATATTATTATCAATATTGTTATTTTAATTTAAAGCACCAAGTCCTATAATATTGCTTCTAACCGCCACCACCAGAAGGTCGGGGTAGGAGGAGGTGGTCGCAGGGGCCATGGTGTGACGACCCGAAATCTCACAACCATTTATTGTAAGATCTTAGGTATCACCTACGTAAATCATACATGAGCATCGCATTATATCAAAAGTAACCTATTAATATCATTATCTTAAACTATGCGTATAATTACGGAAGTTAAAATTTACAATCTCAACCTCCTGCGTAGGGCCCATAAATTAAAGCAACAAAAAATAAATTTATTCACAGGAGATATTAAATGAAGTGTCGTAATAATTAAAAGAGACTAATCAAAGTCCACAGTTAACTAATGTCTAGTCAAAATAATCAATGTCTACAAAACAACTCCAAATAACTATGACTTGAAACCATCATCAACTCCATCATACGCCTGATCCTGAGGAGCAGTGTCATCATAAGCCCAAACTCCCTCATCTGTAATACTTGTCTCAACTGGACACCCAAATAAAATGGTGTCGGATAAACTCGTATAATCCAGACATGCAAATCCTGCTCACAATTTCTTATGCATCCAAATATTTGAATACATTTTTATATATAACGAAAGGGTGTGTGTGTAGCATGATAAAATTGTGCATCATATATCATAAAATCTACATAATATGAGAGAGATGATATAAACTATATATCTCAGATATGACGACATTATACTAAGCATAGGAAGTTATGACATGTTTATTGCTTTTATTTCATATTCATGGTTCTCCTTCATATAGTGAAATCGATCGATCGACTTCACTCAAAAACACATGTGCCTGCATTTATTCTGACGCGACGTTATCGTCGCGTATTTTCAACCTTTTGGGAAGTAGACGTGTGTGATAGTCGATTAATCGACACCTTAAGACGATCAATCGACTTCATTGGGAAAGCACGCTTCTGTACGTTTTTAGAGTGACTTTATTGTCGCGTTTTTCAAAATTCTGGGACAATGACGTGCATAAAATTCGATCAATTGACTAAGTAGCCCTCGATTGATCGATTTCACTGCTTCTGAATTCAAAACGGTATGATCCTTTACTTCGATTGATCGATCGTGAAAATGGATCAATCAATCTGAAGCGGTCACTTGACTAAGTAGCCCTCGATTGATCAATTTCACTGCTTCTGAATTCAAAACGGTATGATCCTTTACTTCGATTGATCGATTGTGAAAATGGATCAATCAATCTGAAGCGGTGTTGATAACCGTCGAGACCCTTCAAGCTTATTTAAGGAGAGAGGTGCTTTCTTTTACTCATTCCCTCGTACTCTCTCCTCGGATATTTCTGACATTCCCGATACCCTCGAGGGCGCCAACATTTGTTGTTCCCGCTAGGCTACCCCACCGACCATAAGGAATGAATCATGAGATGCCCAGGGGCGCTACGCAAGTCTAGAGCTCGCATCAGAGTACTTCTTTGACATGTTCGCATTCCGCGAAATCCCAGATTGCACAACCTCAATCGCATGCATAGACGCACTTCGATTGAACTTCTTAATGGCACAACCTCCAATCAAGGTTTCGGAGCGTTTCGTATGATTATTCTATCAGAATATGGTGTGGGTATCTGCTTCTTTCGCCAACCATATCGATGCCCAGTTTACCATCTTGATTGACGGTTTGCGAAAGGAGATATATCCGGAGACAATCACCGATGCTCTCAATTTCCTATGTGATCGTCCACTCGATCACCCCTTTGTGGCAGAGATTACCGCCACTCAAGTTGAGATGATTGACGACATGTGTCGCGGAATCTATTCTTCGAGTATCGCCACCGCGAGATTAGCTATTATTTTGGAAAGTCATCGCCTGCTCGAATCTTTGCCCCAAAGGGCATGTCTCAGAGCGACCAGGAGATCGGGTGAAGGCAATATACGGTGCCTACACGAAAACTTGGATCAATGTGCCTGCTATGTTGCACGATTCGATGTGTCGATGTCATTATGACATCACCAACCCCGCCCGTAACGACACCGCCCTCCTATTCTTCCCACACATGGTGATGCACCTCCTAAAATATCTCAGTTTTACTTTCTACCGGGATGATGAGGGCGAGGAATTGATCATCTATCGTCATGGGGTAACACAGTAGAATAGAAGCATGTGCCTTCTTGACAAGAACAATCCAAGAGAAGTACTCGTTGCTCCCGCCGATGCTGCCTCCTCCTGCTCAACCCCCACGCCATCGCCTACGCCAAGAAGAGCCCGCCGATGCTGCCTCCTCCTGCTCAACCCCCACGCCATCGCCTACGCCAAGAAGAGCCCGCCGAGCCTGCCCAAGATCGTAATGGAGTATATCCCTTGATCTCCTCCAAGCTCTAATCAACTCTTTGATCAATGAGCAACATTGGCTGAGCAATCGGACTCTGCGTCGAAGTCGCTACAATCGCTCCTTCATGCACCAAATAAGACAGCGATTGTGGCCCGATGGCTATGATGAAATGAGAGCTCGAGCACGCCAGGCCGAAGAAGAAGATGATGATTAGTATTAGGATTTCTTTTCTTTTCGGTGTTTGTTTGATTTAGTTTAGGTTGTTTTAAAAAGTTAGGATTGTTATTTTAGGTTTGTTTAGATCATTTTCTTAAATGTTTAGTTAAAATAGGAATGTTATAAAAAAAAAGGAAAATCAATGAAATTTTTTTTATTTTCATATTGAAATTCAGATACTATCTTCCAGTTTCGATTAATCGAATCAATGTTCGATCGATCGACCATTTCTAGAACAAAAATACGCCCTCTATTCCGTAACTCTATATACTGGATCGATCGATGTATATACCATCGATTGATCGAATAAACATATTTGAACAGAATTCATATTGTGAAACATTTTTGTTCGATTGATCGAATCGGTCAATCGATGAATCAATTTAACTCGCGACAGAATGCAGTTTTCCGACTTTTAGATGGTTTTCAGAATAGTTAGGATTCTTTTTAGAAGAATATTTTGGGTAGGATTCTCCTCTTCCTTTGCGTAGGATAGTTTAGAGCAGGATAAGACTCTTTCTCCCCTTTTAAACCATTAGGCTTCCATTCTTTGCATCCTTTTCTCTTCCCTCCATCTTTAATCATCCATGAAACGGATGGAAGAGACGGCACGTAAAAGAGAGCGTCGTGAGGGACCATCTGCCCCACTTGATCTCACCAATGTAGAGATGGTTGATTTGGAACCAACCTTCACTCCTTTATGGGAGGAACCGGCTCGAAAAAGAACAAATCGTGAGAAGCACCAGAAGCCAATCATCCTCAAAGACATTGAGATGATTGATCTAGAGCCTGACATGCCCATCTTGTCAGAAGAACCAGCAAGGAAACGCGAGCATCGAGATAAACCCCCTCCACCAATCGATTTCAACAGCGTTGAAATGATCGACTTGGATTCACAAACACCACCGCACCCTCCACAATCCTCTCCACCTAGAACTCCATCGCCGCCACCACCACCACCACCATCATCACCGCCTCCCACCCAGTGCCGCAATCCTTTGGAGGATTTTTTTTTTTTTTTTTGATTAGTAAAAGACAATTATATTGAAACAACAGCAAGGTGCTGAGGGGACCAATACAATGACGCGACCAAAAAGAGAAAAAAATGCAATAGCTCACGGACCCGGTAAGGGCTTAGCCCGGGTCCCAAAGATAGGACTCCACACTAGATACATTCCCACCTCTCGCCACCCAGAACCACACCAGGTCTCTGACTGACTTTATGATCAGTCCTGCAGGACAACTTTTCTTCTCGAAGATCCGTCGATTCCTCTCCCGCCACAAAGTCCAAACTACAGCGAAAGGGGCTGCCTTCCAGTAATCACCCAGTTGATCCTCGATCTTAACGGCTTCCCAGATCAAGAAGTGAAGGGCGGGTCTGCTGGCATGGCCCAACTCATACCAAATGATTTAATGATGACGCTCCATATCTCATGAGCCACCCCACAGTGAAGAAGAAGATGCGAGGCAGACTCCTCATTGCTACACGTAACGCAACAGCGATTAGTGATCTCCTTGCCTCTATGAAGAAGCTGATCCACAGTTAGAATCTTCTCTCTGAAAAGGGTCCACACAAAGAACTTGATTTTTGGTGGAATAGCTTCTTTCCACAAACCTGCGCTTTGGAATTTGACCAACGGGCTGCGCGAGAGCATCCCATAGTAAGATTTGACGTTGAAGAGGCCATCTCTAGTCGGACTCCAAACCAGTTGGTCATGACCTTGAGGGTGTTGTTGCAGCTCATATAGCTTAATGATGAGATTTGAGAAAGAAACGACCTCGTCGTCCCTTAGAAGCCTTCTGGTGGTGACCTCCCACAGTCTCCCCTCCTGTGTTTTAGTCACAAACTCCTCGATTAGCCCCCGAGGGTTCAACGATATAGCATAGATGTCTGGGAAGCTGCCTTCAGAGGGTCGTTATCAGCCCAAACATCCTTCGAAAAACGTATACGAGTCCCACACCCCCGCTTGAACCGCAGTCCCCTGACGAACTGATCCCAAGTGCTGCAAATATTCTTCCACCAGCTCGATGTGCCTCGGTGCATCGAAGTGCTAATACCCCAATTGCCCCTGGATTGGCCCTACTTCTCGATCAACACCACATGCCAGAGACTATCCCTTTCCTCAACCCTGCTCGCTTGCCAGAACCATTTCCCCAGAAGCGCGATATTGGTCCATCTCAAGCTGCGGATCCCCAGCCCACCAAAGCTGAAGGGCAATTGGCATATGTCCCAGTTAACTAGGTGGTAACGTTTATCCAGACCGGAGCCCTCCCACAAAAAATTTCGTTGAATTTTCTCCAACCGGTTGATGACTCCCGTCGGGCACTTGAACATAGACATATAGAAAATGGGCATCAACGATAAGACAACTTTAACTAGAATGAGTCTTCCTCCACTCCTGAGCAACTTCCCCTTCCAAGAAGACAACCTCTTCTCGAACCTTTGAACTATCGATTCCCACTCTCTAGCTGTCGGATTTATGAGACCAAGAGGCCTTCAAAGTACTTAATTGGAAGCTTTTCAATCGCACAATTCACTGTATCTGCTAACCCTGCCATCAGCTGATCATCCACACCAATACTTGTGATAGCCGATTTGAGAAAGTTGATACGTTGTCCCGACACAGCCCCATAAACTAACAGCACATCAACCCATGATCTGAATTCCGCAACGTTGGCCTGCCCGAAAATGATTGTATCATCCGCAAATTGGAGGTGTGAGATGATTCTACCATGAGATCCCACCAGAACCCCTGAAATAAGGTTCATGTGCCTGGCTCACACTATAAGCCCATATAGTGCTTCAGCCACCATATTGAAAAGGAAGGGGGATAGCGGGTCCCCCTGACGGATTCCTTGAGAACTCTTAAAATATCTAGCTGGGGTACCGTTGACCAGCACCGAGAATCACGCCGAAGAATAGCATCCCCGCCAAGCAATTCCGAAACCCATCCTCCTGAGCATGTAATCTAGGCAGTCCCAGCTAATCCGGTCGTAGGCTTTCTCCATATCTACCTTCCATAGGGCAGTGGGCCGACGATCATGATGATTGTCTCTTGTGCCACTGCAACCAGATCCACAAGCTGTCTGCCCCTCACGAAAGCGCCCTGGTTTTCCGAAATAATCAACTTCATCATTGGTTTGAGCATATTGGCTAAGACCTTTGATATAATCTTGTACGAGTAATTGGTGAGGCATATCAGGCGAAAGTCGGTAATATCATCCGCCCCTTCACGCTTGGGAATGAGGTCGATGAAAGTCGAATTAAGGCTCCGTCCTATGAACCCCGACGCATGGAACTCGTGCATTACCTCCATCAGGTCAGCCTTTAAGGTTTGCCAAAAAAACGGAAGAATTCCATGGTAAAACCATCCGGTCCTGACGCTTTATTTTTGGCCCCAAACCTGATCACCCGCCACACCTCATCTTCCGTTAACTGTTGTTCCAAACTGGCACTATCTTCCACCGAAAGCGATTTGAAGTCAATCCCGTCCAGGTCAGGCCGAAGCAGTCCATCATCCATGTACATTTTTTATAATAAGCGACGATGTGCACCCGGATCTGATCCTCTTTCGAATAGAACACCCCGTCCACTGCAATGCTACCCACGTAATTCGTTTTGTTTCGTGCATTGGCGACCGCATGGAAGTACTTGGTGTTAGCATCTCCCTCTTTGAGCTATCTTACCTTAACTTTTTGCTTCCAGCTGATCTCTTCCGCCATGCACACACTGTTGAAATCCATTTTTTTGCGGTATCTTTCGTCACGTTCTTCCGC
Source organism: Chloranthus sessilifolius (assembly GCA_021018995.1). Classification (NCBI taxonomy): domain Eukaryota; kingdom Viridiplantae; phylum Streptophyta; class Magnoliopsida; order Chloranthales; family Chloranthaceae; genus Chloranthus; species Chloranthus sessilifolius. The sequence goes on along the minus strand of CM037585.1, from coordinate 179,825,451 downwards.
CATAAGGGTCCTCCTCTCCTCTAGATCATCCATCTCTTTTAACCTCCCTAGCAGCGCTTCTTTCTTGACCTGGAGCGAGCCGTACACTTCTCTATTCCACATTTTAATCTTCTCTTTAACCCTTTGAAGTTTGGAAATAAATCTGTAAATCGTCGTCCCAGACTGTGTTGGTTCACTCCTCCAAGAGGGCACTCTCGCCTGGAAGTCCACATCCAACAGCCACATGTTTTCGAAACGGAAAGGCGTCGGTCCTTTCCCGCGAGACTCGCAAGTAAGAAGTAACGGACGATGGTCATACACACCCGTGCTAAACCTTCAAGTCTTGCCCAAGGAAAATATCTAACCATTCCATATTGCATAGAAACCTATCCAGCTTGCTTAATGACGGGTTTTCTTGCAAGTTTGACCAAGTGAATCTAGCACCGGTTAAGGGAACATCCATCAGTTCCCAATCGGAGATAAAAGCATTGAACTCACGGATGACCGCCACATACGGTGATCCACCCAGCTTCTTGAATCCCCATCTAATGACATTAAAATCCCCGGCCAGGTAGAAGGGGGATCCCATCTGGCCGTAAGGGCCGCCAACTGGAACCAGAAATCTGGATGTTCTCTATCAGCCGTCGGGCCATAAATGCCAGAAAACATCCACATTTTCCTGGAATCTCTATTCCAAAGCACGACGGAGGCCGAGTACAGCCCCACCTCCTCCTCCTCCACCTTTTCAAAAACAACCAAATTCCATGCCACCAGGATGCCCCCTAATGCGCCAACGGAATCAATGCCAATCCAATCCCATCTATTCCCTCCAAGCACCGATGCCACTTTACTCATGTCACAACATCCCCAAATGGTTTCTTGTAAAGTGATAACGACCAGTTTTAACGCATTGATCACACGTTTCACCCCGACACATTTAGACTCATCGCAGATACCCCTTTGGAGGAATTTATTCCACGATCAATCACGAAAACTGTGAGTAATTTGATTCTATCAGAGACTTGAGCGAAATTGTGCCCAACGCCAACGATTCAAGATCTTACTAATAATAGCGTTGTCACGTCATCAACTCCACCTCCTCCTTCAGCGACTGCAGATTCATCTGCTCTTGGCCGGATCACTGATGCGACGTGGAATTTTGCCTTCCCAAAACCAAAGCTCGGGCCTAGGAATGATGAGGATGCCTAAGAAGTTTAGAAGTCTTTAGGTTTTTCTTTTAGGAAATAGTTTGTTTTCTTCTTTTGGAGTCTCAGTTGTTTTCAGGATGTTTTAGGATTTACTTTTTATTTTCAATAAGTGTAATAACACTTTCGAATGAATAAAAGTTTATTTCTTAAATTGTTAGTACTTGTAGATGGATGACGCTTTTCACCTGTTCTTGCCTTTTTAATTGTGATTAGTTTTATGCAGGTTTAGGGGTGCCCTTAAATTTTGGTACAATGAGGACATTGCATATTATAGGTTTGGGGGTAGTAACGTCATTTATTTAAAAATAAAAATAAAAATAAAAATAATAAAATAAATAAATAAATAAATAATCTTGAGAAATTCGATCGATCGACCGAGCAGTAAACCTGATTCCGTACTAAAACCCTAATAGACCTCTGTGATCACCATGGATTCGAATGAGATTCTCGATACTCTTAAAGTTGTGCGAGAAGAGTTGGGTGCAATTAATGCGCAACTGAATACCATAAAGCAAGCCCAGACAACTCTAGGGACTTCTAATGATAGGTTGCGTGATCGAATCAACCAGTTAGATGGGTTTGATGAGCACCATGATTAGCGCCGAGAGTGTGAAAGCTCGCGCTTTGAACGCAATGGTCACCAAGATGTTCGGAATTGGAACCGTTGAGATCATTGAAGAGATGACTACGACCCCAAAATACAACTCCTCAAGAATGTCCGAGTTGACATTCTAACCTTCGATGGAAGAATGGACCCTGCAGTCTTCCTCGATTGGCTTTCCGACATGAACCAACACTTTGATTGGTATGGCATGAACGACAACCGTTGTGTTAGGCTCGAAAAAATGAAATTAATTGAGCAAGCTCGACTTTTCTGGGTCAATGTTGAGCGCATAAGGGTGAATGTCGGTTGCCCTCCCATTACCCGTTGGGACGATATGAAGGAAAAACTTACTGAGAAGTATGTTCCTTTATCATACCACCAACGCCTCCTCGACCAGTGGCAAAACTTACACCAAAGTGGGATGCCCGTAACCGGGTACATTGGCAAGTTCGAAGAGTTATGATGAGGGTCAAGGTATCGAAAGAGCCTGAAATCACTCTCTAGATTTCGCACCGGATTGCGATTAGATTTGCAAAAGAGTTGATTTCTCACCCTGTGGAAACTCTTGAAAGATGTTACGTCGTTGTGCAAGATCTCAAACGGTATTTGAAAACATCAGTGGTGAAGTGAATTGAGCCACAACACAGTGGTCATTGCTCCGGTGAGGGACGATTTAATGTTGGAAATCCTCCTCCCAAACTTACACAACCTGTCCCTACCAATGCAAGGTTTGTAAAGGGAAAAGGTGCAATCGGAGAATCTCCCCAAGGGGCAACTCTCACGTTAAATGCTATAAATGTCATGGGATGGGACACTTTGCCACCCAATGCCCTACAAAAGACCCCAAAGGAATCTCTTCATTGAGGGAGAGGAGGATGATGGCGAGTTAGTGGTTGAAGAAGAATTGTTTGAGTCGGATGTCGCACGCAACGATGAGGAGGGTGATGATAGTGGTCGTGCTTTAGTTGTGAGGTGTGCCCTTGCACAACCTCAACGGGATGAAACGGATGACTGGCGAAGGGAGAATATCTTCCACACCTTTGCCAGATAGGATGAAAAGAGTTGTAAGGTCATCGTGGATAACGGTAGTTGCACCAATGTAGTGTCAACTCACACCATACACCGCTTAGGGCTTACGCCCGAAGCCCAACCGAGACCTTATAAAGTTGCATGGGTTGACTCTTCATCCATTCCCATGTAGAAAAGGTGTCGTGTACCAATTCAATTGTATTCTTATTCAGACACCTTATGGTGTGAATGGATGTAGGTCATATCATTTTGGGAAGGCCATGGCTCTACGACATGAACGTGACCCTTTTTGGACGATCAAACATATGCACGTTCATGCATAAGGGTAAAAAGATCACCTTGCACCCTTTACCTCCCAAAACACCATCGATCAACAAAGTCGAGAAGAAGGGCGAGACATCTAAAGCCATCAATATAGTGAACCCTTCAGAATTTGAAAAGGCTTCTTTGAATGAGAACGTGGTCTACGTTGTCATCACTATCAAGAAAGCTCTCGAGTCTATAGGCGAACACCCCAAGGAGGTTGAACCGATTTTAAAAGAATTTGTGGATGTCTTCCCCGAAGACTTACCAAATGAGCTCCCTCCACTGCGTGACATTCAACATGCCATAGACTTAGTTCCTGGATCCACCTTACCGAACCTGCCCCACTACAGGTTGAATCCGGTGGAGCATGCCGAGTTAACGCGGCAAATTAATGAGCTCCTTCAAAAGTGACTCATCAAAGAGAGCATGAGTCCTTGTGTCGTACCCGCGCTACTCACACCAAAGAAGGATGAAAGTTAATGAATGTGTGTGGATAGTAAGGCGATTAACAAAATTACGGTCAAGTATTGGTTTCCCATACCGAGGTTCGACGACATACTAGATATGATAGTTAGTGCCACTATCTTTACTAAGACCTCAAGAGTGCCTACCAGCAAGTCCGAATCCACCCCAGTGATGAATGAAAAACCGCCTTTAAGACTAAGGATGATTTTTATGAGTGAACGGTCATGTCATTTGGGCTTTCTAACGCCTTGAGTACTTTCATGAGGCTCATGACCCAAGTGTTGAGGTCGTTTCTAGGCAAATTCATTGTCGTATATTTCGATGACATCTTGATTTATAGTCATGACAAGGATCAACACTTGAACCACCTTAGGTTAGTTTGTGAAACCTTAAAGGGCGAGAAGTTGTTTGCAAATCTCAAGAAGTGCACCTTCATGTAACGTTCTGTTGTCTTCTTAGGATTCATTATCTCGACCGATGGAATTGTCGCGGACCCCGAAAAGGGTAGAGTCATTGTGGAGTAGCCCAAACCTAAGCACATACACGATGTCTGCAGCTTCCATGGCTTGGCTACTTTCAATTGTCGCTTCATCAGAAGCTTTAGCACCATCATGGCCCCAATCACTGATTGCATGAAACAGGGGACTTCAAATGGGGTAAAGCCGCGGCGAAAGCCTTTACTGAGATCAAACAACAGATGAGTAGTGCACCCGTCATGCACTTGCAGGACTTTTCCAAAGTCTTCGAGGTCACATGTGACACATCGGGTGTGGGCATAGGAGAAGCACTTAACCAAGATGGTCACCCAATGACCTATTTTAGTGAAAAACTTAATGAGGCAAAGCAAAAATACTCCACCTATGACAAAGAGTTCTACGCGGTCGTTCGTTCCTTATCGTACTGGAAACATTATCTTAGGTCACAAGAATTTGTGTTGTTCTCCAACCATGAAGCCTTATGCTTCTTAATGTCTCAGAAGAAGCTAACTTCGAGGCACACGAAATGGGTTGAATACCTCCAAGGGTCCACTTTCGAGTTGAAGTATAAGGTCGGTGTTGAAAACAGGGCTGCTAATACGCTTAGTCGTCGGGTGGCGACTTTGCACTCTATAAGCACTGAGGTCGTCGGGTTCAAACGATTAAAGGAAGAGTACCCCGAGTGCCCAGATTTTGGGATAGAATGCACTGCTCTCCTTAGTAACCCGACCAGCACACGCTCCGTGTAAACCATCCAAGATGGGTACTTGTTTAAAAGCACTCGACTTTGCATCACTCGCACATCATTGCGTGACTTCCTCATTTAAGAGTTACATGTCGGAGGATTAGCCGGACATTTCGAGCGTAATAAGACTGTTACACTCGTAGAGGATAAGTTCTTTTGGCCTAGCCTAATGAGAGATGTCGCCCGGATTGTCAAACATTATCGTATTTGCCAAGTGTCGAAACAGAGTAAGAAAAATACCGGCTTATACGCCCCATTACCCGTATCACACACACTGTGGTAAGACCTCTCAATAGATTTTGTGCTTGGACTTCCCAGAACTCCAAGGAAGCACGATTTCATATTTGTCGTAGTGGACCAATTTTCCAAAATGGCCCACTTCATACCTTGTTCGAAGACCTCCGATGCTTCCCACATTGCTAAATTATTTTTTGCGAAGGCCGTGCGTCTTCATGGGTTGCCCAAAACCATCGTGTCTGATAGGGATGTCAAGTTCACTAGCTATTTTTGGAAGACCCTTTGGCACATGATGGGCACCATGCTCTAATTTTCGTCGGCCTATCACCCTCAAACGGATGGCCAAACCGAGAACACCAATAGGAGTTTAGGGAATCTCCTTCGTAGTCTTATCGATGATCATGCTAGGACCTGGAATACCATCTTACCCATAGCTGAGTTTGCCTATAATAATTCTGCCAATAGGTCTATAGGAATGAGTCCCTTTGAGATTGTACATGGTCATAGGCCTAGGACACCTTTAGATTTCATCCCCATGTCAGCGTCACATAGAGTATCTGAATCAGCCGATGCATTTGCACAACACATTCAAAGTTTGCATGCTGAAATTAAACAGACAATTAATTCAAGCAATAATCAATATAAATTATCTACTGACGCTCACAGGCGTTTTAAGGCGTTGGACCTTTTAGAATTTTAGCTAAGAGTGGTCCTAATGCATATGTACTTGAGCTTCCTCCAAATACAGGGGTTAGTTCGACATTCAATGTGGAGGACTTGATTCCTTACCTGAGTTCATCCCCACTTCCTACAAATCCTTTCCAACCCTCTCTTAGTCCTAACCTCACCCAAACCTTGAACCCGGTGCCTCTCCCTACTCCAAGCAAGCAGTGACAAGATGTGATTGAGGATATTTTAAATGATCATGCCATATCCACACGCGACGAAAGCTTTCAAAAATACTTGGTCAAATGGGTCGGAAAATCGGAGTTTGAAAACACATGGATTCATGAGAATGAGGTTCGACGATTGGACCCAGACTTACTCGATAATTACCACAACCGTGTTTCATCAGTGATGGAACCTAAAAAGTCCCTCATGATCCAATCATTGAATGGTAATCGCCTTGTGGAGAATAATGACATGATGTCTATGACAATTGATATGACATGCATGGAAAAAAAAACATCTGTCATTTCTTTTACGGTTGTAGGAAGAGCATACTTTAGATCTGGTTTTGTCGATTTAATGATTTATTTTCCGTAAAGATTTGATTGAGTTCAATATTTATGTGTATTGCATCTTGTGATGATATCGTATCTCAACCGTTGGATCTCTATTTTGTAAATGGTAAACCAAAGATGGGAGGAGTTAGCATCCCGATCCTCTGTTTTATTCTTCATTTAATTGTCATAGACATCGTGTCATTACCCTCCACAAGGTGATTACCATTCAATGATTGGATCATGAGGGATTTTTTAGGGTTGTAATGGGGCTCAGGTTCGGATAAGAAGAAAAAGGATATTAGGATTCAAAAATTCCTTAGAAACTGGAACTTTGCTTGTTTGATTCTCTATTTCTTCACTTCCACTTTTCAAATTTTCTCACTATTCTTTATTTTTCTTTTTCTTTTTACCCTTCTTTTGATTTTCTAAACACCTCATACTTTCTCCCCCTTTTTGTGATTTTCTCTCTCCCCTTTTTTTTTTTGAATTAACACCTTGGAATACCTTCTTGGTGAAAATCACAACTCCTTTTCTCCTTATTCATGTTCCTAATTTCTCAGAATTTAAACAGCTGAGGCTGATATTCAATGCTGGTGTAAAGGGAAAAGTCATTGTGGTTTACCAAAGAACATCAAAGGTCAATACTCTTCAGTCAAGCTCAAAGGTGTACGAAAGAGGAATAATTGTACAAGGTGGGGCATTTTAGGATCAAAAATCAAAACATGGCACTTGATATTCTTAAAGTGGGATTCACATGTTTCAACAATTACGATTTTAGAAAATCAATTAGCAAATTCATTGAAAATTCGGAATCAGGTTACTGTTCGATCGATCGATCAAATTTCTCAAGATTTTATTTATTTATTTATTTATTTATTTTTATTTTTATTTTGAAATAAATGACCTTAATTGTAAAGTATGAACTCTTACCACCCCCAAACCTATAACGTGCAATGTCCTCATTGTACCAAAATTTAGGGGCACCCATAAACCTGCATAAAATAATCACAGGCCAATAGGCAAGAACAGGGGAAAGCATCATCCATCTACAAGTACTAAAAACAATTTAAGAAATAAACTTTTATTCATTCGAAAGTGTTTATTACACTTATTGAAAATAAAAAGTAAATCCTAAAACATCCAAAAAACAACTGAGATTCTAAAAGAAGAAAAAAAACTATTTCCTAAAAGAAAAACCTAAAACACCCTAAAGACTTCTAAACTTCTTAGGCATCCTCATCATTCCTAGGCCTGGGCTTTGGTTTCGGGAAGGCGAAATTCCACATCGCATCAATGATCCGACTAGGAGGAGATGGATCTAGAGTCACTGAAGGAGGAGGTGGAGTTGATGACGTGGCAGCGCTATTATTAGCAAGCTCTTGAATCGTTCGCGTTGGGCACAATTTCTCCAAAGTCTCTGACATAATCAAATTACTCACAGCTTTCGTGATTGATCGTGTAATAAATTCCTCCAAAGGATTGCGGCGCTGGGTGGGAGGCGGTGATGATGGTGGTGGCGATGGAGTTCTAGGTGGAGAGGATTGTGGAGGGTGCAGTGGTGTTTGTGGATCCAAGTCGATCATTTCAACGTTGTTGAAATCGATTGGTGGAGGGGGTTTATCTCGACGCTCATGTTTCCTTGCTGGTTCTTCTGACAAGATGGGCATGTCGGGCTCTCAATCAATCATCTCAATGTCTTTGATGATGATTGGCTTCGGGTGCTTCTCACGATTCGTTCTTTTTCGAGCCAGTTCCTCCCATAAAGGAGTGAAGGTTCCAAATCAACCATCTCTACATCGGTGAGATCAAGTGGGGTAGATGGTCCCTCACGACGCTCTCTTTTACGAGTCGTCTCTTCCATTTGTTTCATAGTAGCGCGAGTTCTATAATGTATTCCGGCCATGGATGATTAAAGATGGAGGGAAGAGAAAAGGATGCAAAGAATGGAAGCCTAAGGGTTTAAAAGGGAAGAAAGAGTCCTATCCTGCTATAAACTATCCTACACAAAGGAAGAGGAGAATCCTACCCAAAATATTCTTCTAAAAAGAATCCTAACTATTCTGAAAACCATTTAAAAGTCGGAAAACTGCATTCTGTCGCGAGTTAAATCGATTCATCGATTGACCGATTCGATCAATTGAACAAAATTGTCTCATGATACGAATTCTGTTCAAATATGTTTATTCGATCGATCGAGTATATAGAGTTACGGAACAAAGGGCGTATTTTTGTTCTAGAAATGATCGATCGATCGAACATTGATTCAATTAATCGAAACTGGAAGATAGTATCCAAATTTCAACAAGAAAATTAAAAAAATTTCATTGATTTTCCTTCTTTTTTTTTTACATTTCTATTTTAACTAAACATTTAAGAAAATTATCTAAACATACCTAAAATAACAATCCTAACTTTCTAAAACAACCTAAACTACTAAAATCAAACAACCATCAAAAAGAAAAGAAATCATAATACTAATCACCATCTTCTTCTTCTTCGGCCTAGAGCGCTCAAGCTCCCATTTCATCATAGCCATCGGTCCACAATCGTTGTCCTATTTGGTGCATGAAGGGGCGATCGTAGCGACTTCGACGTAGAGTTCGAATGCTCAACCGATGTTGCTCATCGATCAAAGAGTTTATCTGAGCTTGGAGGAGATCAAGGGATACTCCTTCATTACGATCTTGGGTAGGCTCGGCGGGATCTTCTTCACGTATGCGACGATGCTAGCGTGGGGGTTGAGCAAGAGGAGGCGGTTGGGCGGCAGCTTCGGCGAGAGCAATGGGCACTTCTCTTGGATTGTTCTTGTCAAGAAGGCGCAAGCTTCTGTTCCACTGTGTTACCCCATAACGATAGAAGCTCAATTCCCCGCCCTCATCATCCCGGTAGAAAGTAAAACCGAGGTGTTTCAGGAGGTGCATCACCATGTGTGGGAAGTATATGAGGGTGGTGTCATGACGGGCGGGGTTGGTGATGTCATAATGACATCGCCACATCGAATCGTGCATTATAGCAGGCACATTGATTCAAGTGTTCGTGTAGGCACCGTACAACGCCTTCACCCGATCTCCTGTTCGCTCCGAGACATGCCCTTTGGGGCAAAGATTCAAGCAGACGATGACATCCCACAATAATATTTGGTGCGGGAGCGCCGGTCCCGCGGCGACGATACCTGAAGAATAGATTCCACAACACATGTCGTCGATCATCTCAACTTGCGTGGCGGTAATCTCTGCCGCAAGGGGGTGATCGAGTGGGCGATCATAGAGGAAATTGAGAGCGTTGGCGAATGTCTCCGGATATATCTCCATTCGCCAACCGTCAATCGAGATGGTGAAATGGGCGTCGATATGGTCTTTAAAAGAAGCAGATACCCACACCATATTCTGATAGAATAATCGTACGAGGCGCTCAGAGACCTTGACTGGAGGTGGTGCCGTTAAGAAGTTCAGTCGAAGTGCATCTATGTACGTGATTGAGGTTGCGCAATCTGGGATTTCGCGGAATGCGAACATGTCAAAGAAGTACTCCGATGTGAGCTCTTGACTTGCGTAGCACCCCCTGAGCATCTCATGATTCATTCCTTGTGGTCGGTGGGGTAGCCTAGCGAGAACAACAGATGTTGACGCCATCGAGGATGTCAGGAATGTCAGAGAATATCCAAGGAGAGAGTACGAGGGAATGAGAAAAAGAAAGCACCTCTCTCCTTAAATATGCTTAAAGGGTCCCGACAATTATCCACACCGCTTCAGATTGATTGATCGATTTTCACAATCGATCAATCGAAGTAAAAGGATCATACCGTTTTGAATTCAGAAGCAGTGAAATCGACCAATCGAGGGCTACTGAGTCGATTGATTGAATTTTATGCACGTCATCTTCCTAGAATTTGAAAAGATGCGACAATAAAGTCGCTCAAAAACGTGCATAAGTGTGCTTTCCCAATGAAGTCGATTGATGGACTTAAGGTGTCGATTAATCGACTATCACACAAGTCTACTTCCCAAAAGGTTGAAAATACGCGACAATAAAGTCGCGTCAGAATACATGCAAGCGCGTACGTTTTTGAATGAAGTCGATCAATCGATTTTTGTATTGATGAATTAAGACAAATATTTATTGACGCGAACAGATTGGAAAGGACTCTAACGTAAAGGTATGAAATAAAGTCGATTGATCGAGACATAGGATCAATCAATCGATTTTATCATTCTGTCGTTTTCAATAGATTTGAAAGTCTTCATTAACCTCGATTGATCGATATTTCACTCGATTCATCGATTTACTGGAAAACAACGAAACCAAAGTCATGTTTAATTATTCAAGCTCGATTGATCGATTATAAAAGTTGATTGATCGATTTTGTTAGAGCTCAATCAAATCCCCCCTTCTCTTTTTTTAACAAATTTACAAACTTGGGTTACCTCCCAAGAAGCGCTAAGTTTAATGTCATCAGCCCGAGATCCCTAATTTTCTTCTTATCCTAACTGATCAGGATCATTCAACACAATTTCTTCAGCATCAATGATGGTACTTTCAAGGAACGGTTTCAGTCGTTGCCCATTGATGCGGAACGTACTGCCATTAAGAGGGTTGATAATTTCGATTGCCCCATTTGGAAATACCCGACTGGCCTGAACGGACCAGTTCATCGGGTTTTCAGCTTCCCAGGGAACAGATGGAGCTTAGAACTATAAAGGACTTTTTGGCCTGGGATGAAAGATTTTCTCAGAATTTTGAGATCATGTACCATTTTCATTTGATTCTTATACGATTGTGCACAATCGTATGCATCAACTCTCAACTCCTCAAGCTCATCCAGCTTCCTATTGTCACCAGCTTTTTGCATATCAAAATTCCACTTTTTAATGGCCCAATATGCCCGATGTTCCAATTTGACTGAGAGATGAGAACAAGCTTTCCCGTAAACCATCCAATAGGGGGGCATTCCTATTGGGGTTTTGAAGGTTGTTCGGTAGGCCCATAATGCATCATTCAACTTTACCGACCAATCTTTTCTATTCGAATTCACTATTTTTTCCAGTATCCTTTTTAATTCCTTGTTGGATACTGCCACCTAACCGCTAGTCTAAGGGTGGTATGGAGCTGCTACCTTGTGGATGATACCATATTTTTTTGTCAGATGGTCAAACACCCTGTTGCAAAAATGTTTACCACCATCACTGATGATTGCTCGTGGTGTTCCGAATCTCAAGAAAATTTGCTCTTTCAAAAACTTAACAACCACTTGTGGTCGTTAGTTTTGCAAGCCACAGCTTCAACCCATTTAGACCCATAGTTGACGGCCACAAGAATGCATAGATTTCCAAAGGAGTTAGGGAATGGTCCCATGAAATCTATTCCCCATACATCAAAGAGTTCCACTTCCAAGATAGGGTTAAGTGGCATCATATTTCTCTTAGAAATTCTTCCTAACCTCTGATAGTTATTGCAGGAACTGCAATGCTGGTGGCAATCTTTAAAGATTGTTCGCCAATAAAACACACTCTGGAGGATCTTTGTCGCGGTCTTTGTGGACTGAAATGTCCTCCACAGGACTCATGACAGAATGAGATTATGTCTGATTGCTCAGATTCGGGGATACATCTCCTTATGATTTGGTCGGGACAGTATTTAAATAAATACAGATCCTCGAAAAATAATGTTTCGGCCATGCGAGAAAAACGGTTGTCTCATTCTTACCCCAGTGTTGTGGTACTTGAACTGTCACCAAATAGTTGATGAGATATGCATACCATGGTGTATGCTCGATGGCGAACAGCTACTCATCGGGAAAGTTCTCTAAAATCTGAACAAGATCATTAGATTTTTCATCGATATCAGTGAAAGGTGATCAACCACCACATTTTCGGATCCTTTCTTGTCCTTGATTTCCAAGTCAAATTCTTGGAGCAGTAGAATCCACCTGATTAATCGAGCCTTTGCATCTTTCTTCGCAAAAAGGTAGCGAAGAGCAGCATTATCTGTAAACACAACAACCTTTGATCCCAACAAGTAGGGTCAGAATTTGTCCAATGCAAAGGCCACTGCCAGAAGTTCATTTTCTATGGTAGAGTAATTAAGTTGTGAGTCATTCAGAATACGACTCGCGTAATAAATGGCGCGCGGCATTTTCTCCACCCTTTGTCCCAAAACAACTCCAATCGCGTAATCTGATGCATCGCACATGATTTCAAATGAGAGGGTCTAAACTGGAGATTGGATTACAGGAGCTTGGATTAACTCTGCCTTGATGATTTCAAAGGCTTCTTGACAATTTTCATCAAAAATGAATGGAACATCTATAGCAAGCAGACTGCACAGCGGTTTAGCAATCTTGCTGAAGTCCTTTATAAAACGCTGATAAAAATCGGCGTGTCCGAGAAAAGACCGTATCTAATTGTTCTTGGGGATGGAAGATTTGCAATGAGGTCCACTTTCGCCTTGTCCACCTCGATGCCTCGGGACGATATGATATGACCCAGAACAATACCACTTTGTACCATGAAGTGTCACTTTTCCCAGTTCAACACAAGGTTCTTTTCCTAGCATCTTTGAAGAACAAGAGATAGATGGTGCAAACAATCACTGAAACTGTTTCCATAAATAGAAAATTCGTCCATAAACACTTCTAGAAACCTCTCCACTATATCGGAGAATATACTCACCATACATCTTTGGAATGTAGCTAACGCGTTGCAAAGTCTGAACGGCATCCTTCGGTAGGAGAATGTTCCAAAGGGAAATATAAATGTTGTCTTCTCCAAATCTTCTGGTGCGATGACTATATGATTATATCCAGAATAGTCATCAAGGAAACAGTAGTATTGATGTTCGGCCAGTCTCTCGAGCATTTGATCAATGAAGGGGGAGCGGACAATGGTCCTTCCTCGTCATTGAATTTAGCTTTCGATAATCGATACAAACCCTCCATCCAGCTTGTACCTTAGTTGGTACCAGCTCGTTCTCCTCATTCTTTACAACAGTAACTCTGAACTTCTTGGGGACCACTTGCGTTGGACTGACCCATTTGCTGTCAGAAATAGGATATATAATTCCAGCATCCAGCAATTTAATTATCTCATTTCTGACCACATCTTGCATGATTGGGTTCAGTCTGCGCTGCGGTTCTCTGGAAGGTTTAACATCTTCTTCCAAATGGATACGATGCATGCACACCGTTGGGCTAATACCTTTGACGTCTTTTATAGACCACCCAATTGCACTTTTGTGGTCTCGGAGCACTTCTATAAGTTACTCCTCCTGATCCTCATTCAATTTTGACGAAATTATGACCGAATGAGATTTGTCTTCTCCTAAGTAGGCATATTTCAGATCAGTGGGGAGAGGCTTAAGTTCCAACTTTGGTTTCTCATCTTCCCTAGGTGCTTCCTCCTTTTTCTCTTCCATGGTTGGCTTTTGGCTGCCATTTATCGTCTCCTAGGAGTCGTGTGGAATCCAACATCTCATTTACGTCTTTCATCATCCTGTCAACATCAAAGTCCTCACCGAAATGGGCTAAACAAGCCTCCAGAGGGTCCTTATATTCAGAAGCATGAAAGGCGTTTTCCACAACATCATCGATCATGCACACCTGTGCATGCTCTTCATCCTCAACAGGGTGCCTCGCTATGTTGAAAATATTCAACTCCACAGTCATATTCCCAAAAGATTAGTTCATTATCTTATTTCTACAATTGATTAATGCATTCGATGTTGCTAGGAAAAGTCTTCCTAGAATCACCGGGACACTATTTTTCGAGTTGGGAACAAGTTCGGTATCAAGGACAACAAAATCTACTGGGAAGTAGAAAGAATCCACCTTTATTAGGACATCATCCACCACTCCCCTGGGAATTTTAATTGACCTATCAGCTAGCTGAAGGTTCATGGCTTTGGGTTGGAGTTCACCCAATTCGAGCTCCTTGTAGATAAAATATGGTAAGAGGTTAACGCTTGCCCCAAGATCTAGCAACGCTCGATCAATACTACTGACCCCGATGACAATTGAAATACTCGGACAACCAGGGTCCTCGTACTTAATGAGGAGTCTAGCTTGTAGCACTGAACTAACTTGCTCAACTAGAAAAGCTTTCTTTGGGACGTTGGTCTTCCTTTTGATTGTGGCCAAGCCTTTTAAGAACTTTGCATAAGCAGGTACTTGATGGATGGAATCGAGCAATGGGATGTTGATCTATAATTGTTTGAAATTTTCGATAATGCCATTCAAAGGATGATTTTTCTTAGGTGCCATCAACCTTTACGGATATGGAGCCTTTAGTCTGAAACTTCTATCTTCTACTTTCTCCTTCGTCTTCCTCAGCTTGAATTTCAGAATCCCGTTTCTTTTCCTCCTTTGGCATTACCACTTTGTTACTGATATGCTGACCAAATCTCAACGTTGTGATCGCCTTTATCCGTTGTTGATGCTCATCTTGCGATGAGGTTGAGCCTTGCTCAATAACCATCTGCACTCTTGGATTTGGAATTGGTTGGCTCGGGAATGCTCCCTTCTCTCTTTCACAGAGTTGTGCTGCCACTTGACCCATTTGGGTCTCCAATTTGGATATTGAGGCTGTTTGTGATTGAATGATTCTCAATAAATCCTCCATTTTAGGGTATTGGTTCTGAGGTGGGCGTTGCGCAATGCTTCCTTAATTATTAAATCCGGGTGGTGGAAACAATTGTGTCAGGTTCTGATAACCAGTCAATTGTTGTGAGGGCTGATTCTGATAGCCAAATTGCCTGGGTTGGCATATCTGATTCTGGTTCTGGTGGTATTGATTTATGCCACCGTAGTTCTACTACTGAAACTGCCCTTGACCGAAATGTTGCAACGGTCCTTGATTGAAATTTTGTTGGAGATAGAAGTTCATCTCCTGTCCTCTGGCTTGTGGTTTTTGAGGCTCTTGCTTCCACGAGAAATTTGGGTGATTCCTCCAACTATTCAGGTTGTTCTCGTTGAAGGTGTTTCCCATATTTCGCCCATAGTTGTTCAATGCATTCAGTTGTTCCATGGAATTGTCAAAATAGTCTTGCATTGAGGGGCAAGAATCGCTCGTATGCATTGGACTCGCATAGAGTGAGCATGATTCACTTTGTGCATTTGCAATGGTTGCATTTTTCTTGAGTCGTAGTTCCTCGACTTGCTGGGTGAGGAAGTCCACTTGTGCCTTGAGATCAGGTGTCTCTTTTACCACGTACAAACCTCCCTTCCTTGTAGAACTCCCTTCTATGAGAATCCTCAGCCAATTTTTCTAAAAAATTGTAGGATTCCTTTTCCATGAGTCCAAGGAATCCCCCACTATTCAGTGATTCAACCAACTATCGGTTAGCATGATCCAGTCCGTTATAGAAACATTGGACCAATCTCCATTTGGAAAATCCATGGGGTGGACACTTTAACAGGAGATCCATGAATCTATCCCAGGCTTCGTAGAATCTTTCGTCTTCTTCTTGCACGAATTCACATATTTTGCACCGCAAGGCATTAGTATTTGCCATGGGAAAAATTTTTGACAGAAACTTCTTCACCAGCTGATCCCATGTGGTAATCGATCCAGCTGGTAGAGAGTTTAACCAGGCACTGGCCTTATCCTTCATAGAGAAAGGGAATAACCGTAGCCTCACAGATTCCCCGTTGAAATTCTGATACACTGACGAACAGACTTCGATGAAGTCTTTGATGTGCATGTATGGATCTTCTCTTTCCATACCATAGAAGATGGGAAGAATTTGAATGACACTGGTTCTAATTTCAAATCATCCGCCAGGTGTGGGTGGGTGTATTTATGGTAATCGGAGCAAACAACTCCCTAAAGTTGGTTCCTCCCCATTGTGATGTAGAGCTTCTCCATTTCTATTTGCAGCCATTTCGATTTAATCCGAACTTTCAACTTCAGCCTCACGTCTTGCTCTGGTCTCTTTACGGTCTGAACGACAGGCACACTAGATCTCAAGATTAAAAGGTTCTAAAGATTTTTCTCTAGAGGATCTAGTGTGCACGCAAAGATCTAAAGACCCTGAGTTTTCACGGTTCCAATAGTTCCAACAATCAGTTAAAACACCTCACACAGATTGGGTTGAGTTTGAAATTTTTTTTTTTTTTTTAATCTATTTTTCTCAAGCGCGATGGATCGAGGGGTTGGCTCAATTGATCGAAGATCTGTTCGATGGATCGAGTGGTTAGGTCGATCGATTAAAATTTTTGAATTGAAATTTGAATTTCAAAAATTTTTGTTTTTTTTTTTAATTTTAAATTTCGAATTTTGAATTTTAACTTTTCAATTGAGAATTTTGAATTTCAAATTCCAACTTTAAATTTTGAATATTTGAAAGAAAAAAAAAATTAGTTTTGAATTTGAAATTTTTGAAATTAAAATTTTCAAAAATTCGAATTATGAAAAAGAGAGAATTTTTTTTTCAGAATCGATTGATCGATCAGGTAGGTCGATCGATCAGAACTACATTTTTTTTTGTTTTATAACTAGTAAAAACACTTATTTAAATATATAGAAATTCCTAAAATTAATTTTCTATTTCCTAAAATTTGTGAATTTTCTACGCGATTAGTGTGATCGCATATGCAAATGGCATAATGCTATGGCATAGTATGCTATTTAACAACATTGATTATTACTCTTCAAATTATTTTATATGTTATTTCCTTTATGCAACCACCATGTTATACCATGAAACGTACAATGATATGTAGAAATGAATTTATGATGGAGAAGATATGAAATATTAATGTTGCATGTGTTGACTCACGTCCCATGAGTGTTATGACATTGAATAACATGTAAATAAAAAGATATGACTATAATGGCATGAATTATGATATGATTACATGCTATGATGAATGAATTTTTATGCGGACCTTTTGTCTCGAGAATATATGCTAAGGAGGATGAATGATGAACAAGTACAATGAATGAAATAAAATTTATGCATGAGTCATGGGCATACAAGAATATATCCATGTTGTCAATCATTACATGACAATAACCAGCTCGAATCCAGTAAGCAGCTTGATGATCTCAGCCCTGAGGGGAAGATCATTATGATGCGTAAACACATATACGTCATGATGTGCAGGCTTGATCATGCATTGCATTGAACCATGAACCAAAATCATGAATCTGAATGAGAATCATAAATATGAACTAGAACAATGAACATGTCTTTACTTCTCATGCTTAGTATGTCATCATCATATCTGAGATAAGTAGTTTGCATGATCCCTCCAATATTATGTATATTTTATTATATATGATGCACATTTATATCATGCTACACACACACGGACTCGTTATATATATACATATATGCGGATATTTGGATGCATGGGAAGTTGTGAGCAGGATTGCATGTCTGAATCATTCGAGTTTATCTCACACCCTTTTTCCTGAATGGCCAGCTGAGAGTATGATGACACCGCTCCTTAGGATCAGACGTACGATGGAGTTGAGAATGGCTTTGAGCCATAATCATTTGGAGTTGTCTGGTAGACATTGATTATTTTGACTAGACATTAGCTAATTGTACACTTTGATTGGCATCCTTTAAATTTTAATTCATTATAACACTTTATTTAATATCTCGTGTGGACGAATTTATTGGTCGTTGCTTTAATTTATAGGCTTATGCAAGGGATAGAGATAGTAAAGTTTAGCTTCTGTAATTATATGCATAGTTTATGATAAGGATAGTAATAGGTTACACTGGAAATCGTACGATATAGTGCGACGCTCGTGTATGATTTACGTATGTGAGACCTAAGATCTTACAATGAACAGTTGTTAGATTTCGAGTCATCACATGTCGTGGTCATGGAGGCCGCTCCACTCTTACATGCTCTCATTGTGGTCCTATGGGGCATGATCGCGATCATTGTTGGTTCATGGCTATTCAAAGAGATTATCAGCCTAGATCTTCTACATTTGGTCAAGCTGTTGCTACCAACACTCTTGAGACCACTTCTGTTATTGAAAAGATTGATCCACAATTCCAACCGCCAAAACAACCAGTTTATTTTGCTTTTGAAAACTTAGTGGAGAGCAATGTCAGAAATGGAATTTTGACCCAAATGGCCAATGATTCTATAAGGTGATTTTTTTTTGGCCAATTGCTTTTAATATTTTATGTGAACCACCCTTTGCAAGATGCAAACCAGTTCTCGTGGCGAAAAACAAGTATGCTCCATGATAAAGAAAAGCATCTTTAGCACCGTCAAACATGCAAGCATTGGTCACTAATTAGCTCGATTCCCCGTGTCCTTGCTCTCGTGTGTCAGTGTGCGTAAGTATATATGTGCATCAAACTATAAATGAAACTTCTTCACTGCCATTAATGTCTATGTCAGATTGTGTAAGAAATTCTAGAAGAAAATGTTGAAGGAAGTCATCTATTATACGCCTTCTCTTCATGAAGACCAATTTATACATATGACCATTTGAGTGGTCAAATCTTAATCAATTTATACATATGACCAGTTGAGTGGTCAAATCTCCATGGAGATTTTGATCTAAACTCATGTAGAAAAAGGATTTTCCTAATCACTTGTACCAACATTTACAAGTTCTACAAAAACAATGGTAAGTAAGCTATGAGGTTCTTGGGTCCTCACCCATTCATTAAGATCAAAACATAATACACAAAACGAATAAGGAAATAAAGATGCTTCGCTATTAAAGCTTCGGCAATGCCATCACCCTTCTAAAGAAGGATAAAAAAAAGAGAAACCAAGAAAGAAAACCAGATCAGCTCAAGTTCCACTACTTAGCTCGATATTCCACCAGCCATGCACCCTGGTATTAATCTGTAACTCATCATAGTTGCCATTAAAACCATTCAACCAGTACCCACTTTAGTGATAATACCTTCTAGAATTTATCTCTTATGGGTGCACTTTCTTCAAATTTATTGTAAATTTTCCTTCCATATATTCCAAACAGTGGCATAGAAGGCTAATATGTAAACAGTGGCCTTGACTGTCCTCCCTTTGGAAAGCTTGCTAAAGGCTGTCATTTCCTTTTCTATAGATTGAAGTGGTTCTCTTGCAGTCCTAAACCTATAGAGGATCTAAGGTATTATTTTTATTTTAGCGGTAATATGGCAAGTTCAAGGTAGTTAAGGCGGTGTGGCGAGGTCATGGTGAAGAAGCTCGTCATGCCATGGCGAAGCCATATATTAATTTATTTTAATATTTTTTATTATTTATTAATCATTAATATATTTTTTAATTTTCTACTGTTTTTAAATTTTTACATTTTTTATAGAGGACGAAAAAAATTAAACCAATTAATCAAGTAGATCAGTTGTGGGAAAATATTGGAATGACCATCTTATGATATTTTCATGATTTCAAGATCAATTGTGGGGAAGATTGGAACGAAAATCGATCTCTATCAGTCCGATTCAAAGCGTCAACGGTCAATTGTATCTTATGGGAAATATTCAGCATATAGTGGGGGGTTAGTAGCAACCCCGCCAAAATATACAAACTTGCGTCGAGAGAAAGACGAGAGAGCGAGAGAGTGGTTGCGATAAAGACTAGAGGGTTTCACTTAAACCCCTAAATATGATGGATATAACTTATCAAACATAAGTTATAATACAAATATGACTTGTAAGTTTTATAATTTATAAGGTTATAAGTTACAAAAGAAAATTCAAAATAGCGGTCATGGCGGCACAATTGCTTCATTTCGCCATGACGTTGCCATATATTCAATTTTGCCAATAAGTTCAAATGGCGATTTGCCTCGCCATTCGCCATGGCCTTGCCTTGACAACCATGGGCAAGTTGGCAACATAAACCAACCTCTTTGGACTTGAATATCTCTGGGAGAAGACCTGATTTTTTTAACCTGTCGAACACCCACTAACGAAGTCACAGCCACTACTAAAAGCAATCTGCATTTCAGTGGATATGCTTGCTGTCATTTGCTACTTTGGATGAGGTCCATATCTTTCAAAACCAGCGTACATAGAAAGTAAGCAGCATATACACTAGTTCAGCCACACTCATCCACGTGGAACTCGATTGAAAGAGCGTTTGGATTATTGAAGAAGAGATGGGCTATATTACAGACTGCAAGTTTCTATAGTGGCAAATCACAAGTTAGGATCATCAACGTTTGCTGCATACTCCACATTTTCATACAGGATCACATGCCAAACAAATCATTGTTGCATGATGAGGATGACAAGTTAGAAAATGCCCCAATAATGAGATGAGTATGTGCATGAGGAACGCATCAAATTTGTTAGAGACACCTGAATGAGCGCATTTAGAGAAACTTTACCCAAGGTATATTTGATGACTATCAGACCCAACGAGCACTGAATGATTGGCATTGTCTGTTTTGGTGTATCCAAATCTGTGGATGAATATTAAATCTTTTTAGCATTTAGGAGTGTTGATTTGTCTTTTATTTGGATACTTATTGTGCAGGATGATTTAATCCTAGACGATGTGACGTTACATGTTGTCATGTCCTAGACTATGTTTGCAGTCTGATATGGATGCTTATTGTGCAATGATGTGTTGTTATATGTTATCATGTCATATATTATGCTTGTTTTGGTTTGATTTGGAGTAAATATAATTATGTTTCTTGGCAGGTTCAATTCAGTTTGGTAGGGATGAGAAGAAAAGATAAATAGCCTCAATCTAAGTCCCAGTCTGATGAAGATGGCAACAAAAGGAGAGGGAAACTATATATCAAACAGACCATCCAGATGGAAAATACTTTGGTTTCAAACTTGTATGAGCAAGTAAACATGGGTATGCAAGGGGATAAATTGTTAGGAACCACACGCATATGAAGCTTGTGGATGAGTTAAATGCAATGTTCTAAAATTCTCTTTGAACACACAACAGAAAAAATGGGCCCGCAATTTGGGAGAGCCATTACATTATTCTATCTGAAACCATCGAGTAGAGTGGGTTCACTTAGGATCAAGGTATCTAACTCAGTACCGGTATCAGGTATCAGTCTAAACTTTCAACAAATAAGGATTGCTGATATCGAAAAGACTTTTAAAAATAAAAAATAAAAATGATCGAATGGTAATATCGATACTGGGATTGCAGTATCGCCGATACCACCCCGATACCTGTATCAGGTGGTATCAATTTTGGTTTCCGGCAATACCAATACGTATCGCCGACACGTATTGGTGTCAGTCATTTTGATACCCTGCTTAGAATGACCACAAGAAAATGGTAGCAGTAGAGGACGAGCTGTGCGGTTGGCCTACTATGAAGTTAAAAAAATTAACTACTAGTGTTTCTTATACTCAAATTATATTATGGTTATACTGCTAACTAAATATGTTTTCATTTCTGACAGACACATAGTGAAGCAGCACCTAATAAGAACAAAACGTTAGAGAACTGGGGCAATATCATCATACTGTTCAGGGAGGACGGAGCTAATGGGGAGGGTGCAAAGCATTATAATGACGCAAATGAAGCTACGGGAGATAAAGAACAGAATGATGTGGAATGTTTGACAGAGGGGGGCTTGAAGATTTAGGTGTTAGCGACGATGGCAACAACCTGCATCACTAAAACCAGCACGAACTCTAACATCGGCATCCTCTACACATAGTGGCCTGAACCAAAAGAAGAGCAGAAGAGATCCACTAGCCAATGCAATTGCTAAGAAGGCTAAGTCACTAAGAGCGTACTTAGCATCCAAGAGATCAGCCAAATGACTTACTGCAGCCAAAGCATCGAAATGGCCTTCAAGGAATCAGGCCTCACTGAACAGGAGGTTCAGGAGATGTTCGATTCATATCAATGGTCGTTCAAGGGCAACGCTGGGGAGTTCCTACTGCTTCCAAGCTTTACAGATGATGAGAAGAAGTGGATACAGTTAATCCTTGGTCATCCACTCAATTGCTTTTTGAAACATTCTCTTTTAACATTCTTTTTTTAAGGTTTCGATTTATTGTTTTTACGAGTCTTTGATGGTAGAGAGGCTGAAGAGGTATATAATTTTGAAATTTTATTATTGACATGTAATTATTTTAAGGGTCTAGATTGGTATTTTTCTTGTGATTCATTTTCTTTGGTATCTGTGTACAAACATCCAAACCATCCATTTGATTAGCAATGTCAAGTGTTTGAATTATTGGATGATGATTTATGCTTCCTGGTTTTGGGCAAGACTGGGAAGTATGTCTCAGAGAAGTACTATTTTTTTAAGATTTCATCAGTTCATCAATATCCCTTTCGATTAAAAGATTTGTTTAAATATACACCATTAGTTATTCCCTAATTATAGACCAAATCACTAGCTCCTATTCAATAACCTTCTTTTCTGATAATATTTATAAAGAACACAGTAAGTAGAGATGTTTTAAGCAGAGGAAGTTCAATCAATGTAAATACATTC
This sequence comes from Chloranthus sessilifolius, assembly GCA_021018995.1. Classification (NCBI taxonomy): domain Eukaryota; kingdom Viridiplantae; phylum Streptophyta; class Magnoliopsida; order Chloranthales; family Chloranthaceae; genus Chloranthus; species Chloranthus sessilifolius. The sequence goes on along the minus strand of CM037585.1, from coordinate 179,802,767 downwards.
CGTGGACAAAAGGAAATCCCCATGCTCCCAAACTAAGCTAATAAGGAAGTATCAGTATCCTCTTCCATTGAGATCTTCTCATCCATTGACATCATGATTAATGAAAACCTCTCATGAAGGAATTGAAAGAAATGGAACAAACCTCATTTCCATAAATCAACTGGGTCGAGAAGATAGAATTCCTTTTTGGGAATAGAATCAATCCTAGATATAGTTCAATCGCTAAAGAAGTCTTAACTCCCTGTCCGCTGGGGTAGAAATCAAGGTGATTTATGATCATCAAAGTGATATATGATCATCAACATCCTTTCACTCCATTTGACGGTTAGCCGGCAAATCCGCATTATGGCCATTGAAATCATAATCGTCATCATCCATTTGGATGACTTGTTACCCAGAGATCTGGAAGAAGCATTTGCATCTTGAATTTATACCCCATCTGGAAGAAGCATTTGTACGTTTTTTTTCTTTTTGGATCTTGGTCTTGATAAACTTTCTCCAATGCCAACAGCAGGAGATTTCCATTATCATTCTAAGAAATCTAATGAATCACTCTCTCCTGGTTGGACAGAATTTGACCTTTCAAGCTTGCTTTTAGATACCATTCATGACAAGTGTATTCATCAGCCAAGCTCATTTCAATATTTTTGGTCCAACCTTATTGGTTTGTATTGGATGATGAATTATCGAGAGAGAGAGAGAGAGATGGAGCCACTCATGAAATCACACACATGATTTTCATTGCATATTCTTGGCAGTTGTAAAAAAAAAAATTGAATTTCAAGTTTTATGTGTTGGGACAATTTCCCACATGACGTACACATTTTACACATTGCAACAGTTTCCCAAACTGAAAGGAATCCATGGACAACATACACTTTCAAACATTTTAAAAAGAGAAGGAAACCTTTCATATGCTCACCTTGAATCAATGAGTTTGTAAAACTCCTAGCAAAACTCTAAAAAAATTTATGGTATCAAAGCCACACGGGTGAACTTTGTCAAGAAAGGCCTCCTCTTTTACTAAACCTATTCCACTGGCTTCCTCAAACGTTTACCCATACCCTTCCTCTTTTAAAATTAGTTGATGGAGGATCCAATGCCAACACAACTCCCAATGAACCCAACTGCTGAAAGTGTGATTGGGTAAACTGTAACCATAAATCCCAACTTCATAGCATCAAGGAAATTGGATCGACTCCTAAGTGGATGGATTTCTGGGACCCTTTTAGAGGAAGTGCTCGGTCTGGTGGTTGGATGTGATACTTTCAGCGATATATGGCATACCCTACTAGACTCAGTTGTGCAAGACGTTCAATAATGAGAGTTTTATTTGCAACAAAACCTGTGTCTGCTGCACAAAGGATCGTTTTATTTCCAAATACATGTGCACTTTTAAAGGAATTTGTGATGATTTGGCCTCGATTGGGAAGCGTGTAATGATTGCAACAAAGTTTAGGCACTTCTCACCGAACTCGGACCAAACTATGAGTCCTTCGTCACCACAATGTTGCAGCCGCCCATTCCTCACTACAAAGACGGTATGCCATTGCTTCAAAGTCATGAAACCATCAAGACCATGTACAATGGTGATGGCTTTGAGGGGGCTATCAAAAGGTTGCTTTCGTTGGCCAATGCCACGAAGGAAATAAGTCGTTTACTAGGAAAGGGAAGCACCACCAACAAGGTACCTTCATGTCCAAAGGTCGTGGTTTCATACACAGTGGTCATCAAATCTAACTAGTATGATGGCTCAACCCTCTACTCATGACAAATTGACAACAAAGGAAGTGAGAGAGTCAACCAGCTCCATCAATCTCAACCCACTGGTCATGAGAACGTTAAAGGGGTCCTATGCCAACTCCGTGTCTGACGAATACAACGCTTAACTGTCGGCACCAATTTAATCAAACCTATCAAACAGAGGACATTCTTCATGCACTCGCAGCATTAAAAATTGCTGAAAATCAGGATACAGCCTGGTTTCCTGACACTGGCGTAAGCGCTCACATGATGTCTAATTTCCGTAAGCTATATACTCTTTCTATCTATCAGGGTTCCAAGAGGATTATGATCGGGAACAGTGACTCCATGGACATTGCCCATATTGGTTCAACCACTATCTACACTAATCACTGACCTTTGAATTTCAACAATGCCTTAGTTGTACCAGAAATCAAGAAAATTTTGATCTCGGTAGTCAATTAACATCCGAATACCCATATTTTTTTGAATCTCATCCAATCAATTTGTGATAAAGCACAGGGAAATGGGATGAATAGTAGCGAAGGGTGATCGGCATGGCTCTTTATGCCTACAATTGAGTAATGGGACAACACTTTACTCAACCCTCTTTCGAGTCACTAGTGACGATGTCACCAGAGACTAGGCCACCCTCAAATATAAATTTTTGAGTACTTGCAAAAGAATCGCTTCATTTCTAGTAATCTACAAGTAAAGTTGAGACTGTACGTTCTAGTTGCCAAATATTCGTCTTGTAGGTTACCATTTTTATCTTCCAGTAATTTTTCATACTGAACCCAATGTTGTCATATGCGATCGCATAATTGATTATGCGATCGCATATGACAATCTGGACCATCAAATCGCATAAGCCATTGATGCAGTCAACTATGTTCTAGTTGCCAAATGGCCGTCTTGTAGGTTGCCATTTTTATCTTCCAGTAATTTTTATATTGAACCCAATGTTGTCATATGCAATCGCATATGCCAATCTGGACCATCGAATCGCATAAGCCATCGATGCAGTCAACTATGCGATGGCATACTAAAATATGCAATCGCATAAGCCATGTTTTATGACTTATACGATTGCATACTCAGTATGTGATGGCATAATGCTCCAACGGTTGTAAATATGACCGTTGGAGCACTTTGTTAATTTTTTCCCTTTTTTGGGGTCCCATTACCTCTAAAGAGAGTGGGTTGGGTCCTATACTCTTCATACAACTGTTTTGGCTCATTCTTCCTCTCTAATCTCCATTCTAGACTCTCATTCTCCTCTCAATAGTATATATAACATTTTGTTTAAAATATAAGAATGTATATTTTTCCCATTCTTTGTCATTGACTCATTTTTGTTAGTGTTACTTTAGTTGTTCCAACGAATTCAATACTATGCAATATTCATTGACGAATGCACGCAATATACTTCATTTTTCCCTCTACAATGCAAGTCTTATTTTAAGCAATGCGTCATTGATTTTCACAAATCTATCCTTTACCCAAATGGATAAAAGAATTTGCATTTTCAATTGGATGGGGTGGGGAATTTCGAGATAAAGACTTCTTAGCATTCTTGGTTGTCTATGGAATCAGTCATCAAATGTCTTGCCCTCATACACTTGAGTAAAATTGTATGGCAGAACGGAAACTCCGAAATGTGACTGAACTTGGCCTCGCAATGCTTTTCCATGGGGGTGTTCCCAAAAGATTTTGGGTTGAGGCATTTAGTATTGATGTATGGCTCATTGACCGACTTCCCTCTCGCGTACTTAACAAGCAATCTCTGTTTGAGAAACTATTTGCACAAGCACGCGATTATAGTTCTATACGCATTTCCGGATGTTGTTGTTTCTCGTATCTGCGTGATTATGCTAAGAAAAAAATCGATTCGTGCTCCCTGTCATGTATCTTCCTTGGTTATATCAACGAATATAAAGGATAACGATGTTTTTACCCACTCACAGGGCGCGTCTATACCAGCCGTCATGTGGTCTTTGATGAAGCCTCATTTCCTTTTCGTCCACCTAACACCTTATTTGGTACCAGAGACGATACCTTTCATCTAATTTCATTTCTTGAATGGGATTCTACATGACCTGATAGCAATAATTCCTCATCCAAATAATCAACTTCTATACGGATGACATCATATGATGCAACGACAATACCAGTCCAAGAAGCTGATCCACATGCCACAACCAACATCAATGCTTTAACGTTGACCACCACTCCTCTATCACCATTGGATGCATCAATGGATGCACCCACCCTTCTAATAAATGAGTGAACCTCAACCACAACTCACTCAATGCTACAAGCATTGCCCATTGAAATACCACAATCTCTCCTATCCCATACGCGTCATCAAGTACCACATCTCATGTCACCTCTCCTACCCCTAGTAGCAGGAAACGCCCAAACCCCTCCACGGTTCTTAGGGGAACCGCGGTTCCCCATTTCGAAAACGAACCCGCATAGGAACCACGATTCCAAAAAGTGGGAACCGCGGTTCCAACGCTTCTGGCATAAAAAGAGAGAAAGAGCGGTATCTGGTGTTTGAGTTATGCACCTATCAAACTATATATACAAAAAAAAAGCTAGTAGAAATGGGATTTCTTCATCATTGGAAAATAAATTTTAAAAATTGTTAAACATATCTAAAAAATTGAAAAAAAAAATATAGAACGTATAAAAAAACTTAAAAAGCATGATCTAAGATCATACCTTCAAAAAGAAATGCCAATCTTTAACCCTGCACTCTAGGATTTTCGTTTTTACGCGGTATCATCGCGGAGATCTTGGCGGCATCATCGCGGAGATATAAAGACCATACCTTCAAAAAATATGTTTTCCATCGCGGAGATCTTCGCGGCATCATCGCGGAGATCTAAGACGATGCCGCCAAAATCTAAGACATACCTTCAAAAAAAAATCTTTTCCGTCGCAGAGATCTTGGCGATCCATGAGTCTCTCTCTCTGCAATATAGAATCCAAATACGCAGGGTTTCTATATAAAACCCACCTCATTGAGTTTTTTAATTGAATACCCTTGGTTTTTATAATGAATGCCCCTTGATTTTTCAAATGAATAGGCTGGGTTTCTTTATAATAGTAAGTTTTAACATTAAAACTAGGGGGCTTTAACGTAAAAACCTTGAAAAGGTTTTTAATATTAATACCCTTCCCCTTTAAGGTTGGGTGCGCGTTTAAAATCTTTTTATATAATATATACCGACTCTCCTGACCGTCATTTAAACATTATGGTCTTTAAATGATCTTACTCCATTAATGATTTAAGATGCGAGTGATCCAAACCGTCAAAGTGATAGATCATAGGTTGAAATGCCACGGGCCCAAAAATGGTGTTTTAGGGAGATTCAAACCATTCGATTTGTCGATCAACCGTTATTAGTTTTAACGGCTGATATTTAAGTTTTTCAATCGGATGGTTCACATCCACTTATCGGCATGTTTCATTGGCCTGATACATATTCCAATAATTGATTGTCACTTGGGAAATTTAGATTGATCATGGATGTATGCCACATGGCATAATGATAAATCACACTTAAATGGTGTGAGATAAAAAGTGACATTGTAATGGTGTAAGATCATTTAACACCATTTGGTGTTTAAATGTCGGTCAAGACTCAGAAGCCATTATCCCATGACGGGACTGACTCTCCTAAACGTCATTTAGCACCAAACGATCTTACACCATTTATTGGCTTATGATCTTAGAAATCCACACCGTCAAAGTGATATATCATCAATTGAAGGGCTATGGGTTAAAAAATGACACTTTTTGGGAGATTCGAACCATCCGACAGTGCACTCTAATATCAACGGTTGTTCTTAATTTTGATGGCTAATATTAAAGTTCACCGATTGGATGGTTTACATCCACTTAAAGCATGATCCTTTGGTTGGGACATGTTCCAATGATGGATTGCCACTTGAGCAATTTACATTGATCATAGATATGTGCCACACAACACAATGATAAATCACACTTTATTGGTGTAAGATAAAAAGTAACATTTTACAGCCCAAATATATACACGTAGCTTGTGGTTCCACTGCTAAAACCTTTGATTGCATTCAATATAATGATGGAAATCTTTTCTCTCCCCAATCTTTGACAAAACATATCCTAATGTCATGGCCCATTTAGATTGATCAATAAAAATTTTATATATATATATATATATATATATATGCACTCCCGCTTCCTATATTTAAAAAAATTGTCGCTTCGTCGCTCCCGCTTCCGAATCCGCTTCCGCACCCGCTTCGTGCAACTAAGCTCCTACCCCATGCACATCACCAAGTACATCAAACATCTCTTCTCTTCTAAACCTCATTTTCACACCCTCAGTCCATCCCTTGGTAACTCGTCTATAAGACGGTATTGTTTAGCCAATCAAAAGTAATTCTTGGCGATTACTACAAGAACCCAAAATTATTAAATTTTCCCTTAAACATGTTGGTTGGCTCTCCGCCATGTAAGAAGAAATTGTAGCCCTCCATTCTAACAACATATGAGATATTGTAGATTTTGTACCACACAAACTCACTATGAACATCATCGCATGTAAATGGATCTTTCAAATTAAATTAAAGTCGGATGGTTCTCTTGGACGCCTAAAAGCACGGTCTGTAGCAATGGGATTTACTCATACCCCCGAGCCTAGACTTCTCCCAGACATTCTCTCCCTTTATTAAACCGACCACAATTCGAGTAGTTCTCACAATAGCTCTAGCACATAATTGGGACATTCATCAACTCAACGTCCAAAATGCATTTCTTTTAAGAGCGTCTTTCTGAACCAGCTTTCATGGAGAAACCGTGGAATTCAAGGATCCAGCTCATCCAAATCATGTATGTCATCTAAAAAGGGCCCTTTATGGACTTCCACATGCACCACGAGCGCAGTTTGAGCGATTTAGTACCTCCCTCCTTGCCATGTTTCTTTTGCATTGTCATCGACTCATCGTTATTCATCTCTCACACTGTATAAGGGACCATTTTGCTTTTATTATACATCAATGACATCATTATTACTGGCGATAATCCCACTCTCCTCCAACGGATCATTGTATGCCTTCACAAAGAGTTTAGGATGTAGGATTTAGGGTATTTACACAATTTCATGGGCATGCAAGCTCAAAGGTTTGCAGGAGGCTTATTCCTCAACCAAACAAAATATGCTTCTGAATTACTTGAGAGGGCTCAAATGATTGATTGTAAATCCCTCTCTATCCAATAATGGAAAATTTGTGATTTCTTACCAATGATGAACCTTATCATGATCCTCAATTTGGTCGGAGCATCGGCAGCAGTTGCAGTACCTCACATTTACAAGGCCTGATATATCTTATAGCATGAACTATGTTTGTCAATTCATGCAGGCACCCACTAGTTACCACTTTCAACTTGTCCAAGGATTCTACGCTACATCCACGGGACCATTAATAATGGCATTCGTGTTCTCTCCAGCAACCCCATGGTTGTCTACTGATTCTCTGATGCTGGTTAGGCGGGATGCCCTATCACACACCATTCAATTACAGGGTATTGCATATATCTTGGAGGAAATTTCACCTCATGGAGCGCACAGTGGCATGATCCAGTGTCAAGGCCGTATATTGTGCCCATGCCTCTAGCACAGCAGAATTAATGTGGCTCACATTCGTTCATCATGATATAGACCTTTATCTCCATCAACCTCCCACATTATTTTGTGACTAGTTTTTTCATTTCATCTAACGATCAATCCAGTCGTCCATGCTCGTATGAAACACATTGAATCATTTTCTCTGCAAAAAAATTTCCCTGGGCTCACTCATCACGCGTTTTGTTTCCTCAAAAAATCAAGTTTGATATCTTCAATGAAGGTCTTACCTCGACAATTATTCACTTCTTAAAAGTCAAACTTGGCCTTTGGTCCTCACCTCGGCCTAGTTTGACAGAGACATAATGAGCCACTCATGAAATCATACACTTGAGTTTCATGCTTTCATTGCATATTCTTGGCATTCGTAAGTTGTAACCTTTGTTTCGAATTTTAAATTGTTGTGTTGGGACAATTTCCCACACGCTGTACGCATTTTACACATTGGGATAGTTCCATAACTGAAACAAAACTACATCCCACACGATGTGGACAACGTACACTTCCAAAAGTTGTAAACAGAAAAGGAACCCTTTCATGTGCTCACCTTGAATCGGTGAGTTTCTCAAATTGTTTGCAAAACTCTAAAGTTCTTTATAAGTATCACTGAAAAATTAGTATCAGGCTGATAACGTGTTCATACATGTGTCTATAAATTTCGCAGAATTTCCGAGGTTCTTATCCGAAATTATTGATCAAGACAATGCATCAATGAATATATCAAACACCTTTATACAGTTGCGACAACGCAAAAACCCCATATATATATATATATTGCTGCACTATGTCTCATTATCAAATTCAATGAAACCCTACACAAAATATCCCAACAAAACAATCCCGATTCTGATCATGATCAAAAATCAATGAAGAGACAAAAACGAGACCAAAACCCTAACCAGAAGCAGATCGAAAATAATAACTGACCGAAAATTAGGCATTGGCAGTGTTGGGAATCAAAGGGATCCCCTGCTTCTGCTTGATTTTATCTTCTTGTTCCTGTCGGATCTTCTGCATCTTCAACATTCGCTCCATAACAAGCTCGTACTCGCATTTCTCATAGACGTGGCGCTCGTTCTCGCACCTCCAAGGGAGATAGAACTCCGAAGCCCTGCATTTGTTCAGAGGAATCAGGAGATGAGCGCACTGGTCTCTGTATGCCAGAGGAACCCTAGCTTCAACCATCTCTTCTTGTGTGGCGATCATCTTCTTTGACGACCCTTCGACCTCCATAGCCTTTCCCTTCTTCTTGTTCTCCTCTCTCTCTCTCTCTCTCTCTCTCTCTCTCTCTCTGGTATTTTATAGCGAATAGGAGCAGCTACCTCCCGAGACTTCCTTGAGCGAGGAAGGATCCGTTGTAGAATTGCACGTATATTTTTGCTGATGTGCTAATTCTCAGTACTTGATAACGATCGTATGAGGTGTAGGGCTGTTAATTGATCGGGTCCCCAAATAGCCGACCCGCCCAGTTGGACACCTAAACTTGACCCATTGGGTCAGGCATGAAGCATGAAACCCGACCTTTGCAAAAGTCTGGGTTGGTTCAGGTAAACTAAAATCATCATCATCGTCACTATTTTTTCCATCTATTTGGAGTGTTTTGGGAGTCAAATTTCTTCACTAATTTTTTATCAACCCTAAACTCTTGATAACTTTGCAACTTCTTATAAATCGTTTCATATTTCTTATCACCATGGTTCAAAATTTCGGCAAAAGTCTTGAGATTTTGACCGAAACGTATCAATTTCGATCCTATCAGAAACAAAACCAAAGCTGAAATTATCGGTCAGATTTGTATAGAGACCAAAATTTCAGCCAAAATTTAAATTATCGGTCAAAATTTCGATTTTCGGTTTCGATTTCGATCATACCCGAAACCGAAATCCAACCCGATATTTTGATCCATGCTTCTCACTTTCGGTTATTGTTAGTTTTCATCTTCTATTACTTCCTTATGCATGTAGCATGTCAATCCTTCGTACAACTTTTGCTTCTGACCTCCAATGAACATATGGTCAAATTATCTAAAATGACGTTTCATAATTTAATTTTCCTTTATTAAGTGTCACTTTCAAATTTTATGTCATATTTGCTTCAAATATTATTCTTTCCTATTGTTCTATGCATTCATCTCAACATATGCATTTAGTCACATGTACTTTATCTTCTTATCACTTTTTCACGATCCAACATTTTGCAACATATATTATGGCAGGTGTAATTGTCATCTTATGAAAAAATCTTTTAATCTAAATAAAACTCTTGAGCAACACAGTATTTCCTCCATTTCATCCAACCTACATTAATCCTATTTGGATGTTCTCTTTAAATTCACCATCTGATTATAAGATAGAGCCTAAATTTATGAAATGTTCCACTAAATGATTATCTATTTTAACTAAATCATCATCTAGATATCATGTTTAACTAATTTGTACTCCATACATTTCGTCTTTGTTTTGCTAATTTCAATCCTCTTAACTCGAAGGCATTTCTTCATAATTCCAGCCTATTGTTGATTTATTTATTTTTCCTTGTTTGGGCCATTAAAATTACGGCAACTATAAATATGTACCATGAACTCTCTCTCTCTCTCTCTCTCTCTCTCTCTCTCTCTCTCTCTCTCTCTCTATATATATATATATATATATATATATATATATATATATATGATTAAGGCATCCATGATTAGGGGAAATAAATAAGGGTTGAAGGCATATTTTTGATGCAACCCAACTTTGACAGAAAACTCATTTGTCTTTGTTCTAATCCAACACGACTATATATATATATATATAAAGAGTACATTTAAATCTACCCACCAAATCTTTGAGTTCACCTATGCTGACACACGTTGACTACATTGAATTAGATGATTGAGATTGGTTATCGTCTCAATCTTTCACACGATCAATCTTGAGATCATAGGCGTACCATCAAACGGTCGATTTTTTATTTCATGTGGTAGACACGCAAAAAAATGACCTTAAAATCAATTTTAAGCATCCACATGATGTTAAGGTCACTTTTCTGAGATGTGTGTCATGTGAAATAAAATGCCAATTGTTTGATAGTACGCCCATGATCTCAAGATTCATCGTGTGAAAGATTGGGAGGATTCTACATCATCTTATTCAATGCAATCAATGTGTTTCACTATGGGTGAACTCAAAGATTCGATGGATGGATTTAAAGGTACTCGTATATAAATCTACTAAAAATTGAACCTGGTTGGGTTGGGTTTTGGGTGGGCGTGTACCCCATTTGGACCCATTGAACAGCCAAAATTTTGGCCTAACCCGATCTGACCCGACCCATCCCATTGGCAACCTTAATGAGGTGTTCTTTACATGTGGCTTTTGTCCATATCAAGTAACAAGGTTCGGATTCAGCAATAACTCACTCGCACTTTTACCTAGAAAAATAAAAAATTATACATATTGGACTTTTTAGCTACGAATTAGAAGTCGACTGCCTTGATTTACCATCCAAACGTCGTACATTGAACATTTTCAAATTTGACCCAAACTTCAATATTGGAAAATCACACTTTTTTACTTATTCATTTTTAGATGATCAACTGATTGACCTTGGGCATGTTGATATTATGCTCGATCCTTGTGCTGAGTGTCTTGTGGCACCCAACTGATTTGAAACCAACACCCTAGGCGAGGTTCAAATCCATACTCCCAGACCTCATATATATATATATATATATATAACCTCAAGGTTGCGTATGAACCAGTTGGGCATCATGTGGCATTCATCACGAGAATCGGGCGTCACAATGTTAATCAGTGAAAAATACCACTTTTCACCTCCTTACCTAGCCTTTACTAGACCTTAGAGTTATTTAATAATTGCTTTTGAGTGTTGTTTTGTAGTTAGCAATAATTTGCAGTAAAATCATGCAGCAAATGCCTAAAGGAGAGAGATATAAGTCAACTATTGATTGATGAAAACACCCAGGCATGACAGAGACCTGTAACAGACTGACATCAGCAGCAAGGGTTCAGAAAATGAAGCTCGAGTAGTTAAAGTGGTTGTCGAGTAGTTGGCTGGTGTTATAAGGCTGCATTCGAGCAGATCAGGGAGCTATAGTTTAATGAACTCGAGCAGATCATTAAGCACTCGAGCAGCACTGAACCTATCGAGATGATGCTACTGCTGAACACTCAGCTCTCGAGTACTTCATGAAGCAGCACATTTGAACCTGTCGAGCTGCATTTATGAGCTCGAGTAGTTCATGCACCTGAGATTTAATGAACTTGAGCAGTTCATCAAACTACTCGAGCTTGAGTGCTGCAGGAATTAAACCACTTGAGCATATGCATGTTGAAGCCATTAAGCCTGTCGTGTGGTCTGAAGATCCACCTTAACCTGTTGAGCACTTAAAAGGGTACATTTTCATCTTCTCGAGATCTACTCAAGAACTACTTGAGGCCAAAATTTTGAAGCTCTAATCCACTCGAGTAGTTCCCTGGAGGTTTTAACTTGTCGAGCACTTAAAATGCTCTTATTTATCTTGTTGAGAACTACTCGAGAGCTGCTCGAGACCAAAAATCTGAAGCTGCTGAAGTCTCCAACTACTCGAGAAATGCTCGAGGACAAAATGTTGAAGCTATCTAGCCACTCAAGATGCATCAACTAAAGTTGTCATCTACTCTAGAACCACTCGAGATGAAAATTCTGAAGCACCAACTGCTCGAGGCTCGAGTTCAAGCATATGTCTGTCAGCTTTGGAGGGCATTCTGGAAATTCATCAGTACAGAGGATACTTGACCCAACAGCCTCACGTGTGCACAACTATTCTAACAAACTTGGGGGCAATACTTGGAGGAAATGCAGCCACCTCAGCATGCCTTATAACTGATTTGATTCTCCTCTTCTTTGATTGGCCAAGGCAGATCAAGTTTTACTTATGAATTCTATAAATAGGAGGGGATGTAACAGATTGGGGGCATCCAGAGTTTTAGGAAATTTTGAATTGTTTTCCACCTTTTCTTTTTTTCTTCTTCTTCCTCTATTCTCTCCTTAGCCTAGCCATGTTTGGCTAAATCTTTGTAGCAGCTAGGGTTAGTTGATTTGTAAATTGAATTGTGAGAGCATTGTATGAAGTATAGAGATTGCAGAGACTGCAAATCTTAGAGTCAATTTGTTGTAAGTTTTTATAGATCAATGAATGATTGGTTCTAATGTTCGTTCAATTTGTAGGATCTATTAGTTTTCAATCAAATTTTACATATTTGATGTACCTATGGATGCCTGAGCTTGTAGCCTTTCATCCATAGCATTTGCAGTGGTTTTGTTTCAATTCTTTCCCTCATGACTGGATTATATCTATGGGATACCCTGTGACCATTCAAGTGGACATAGTATAGCTCTAGGACTAGTCTATATCTCAGGGCCGATTTGGATCCTTCTACCTTGCATTTGTGCTTGTAGTCAAATGAAGGATTGTTGCAGATCCATCTTCTACTTTGCTGCTTCGCAAATCAATTTTACAATGAAAACTATCTCCTAGTTGTTTATATTTCATATTTAAATTTTATTTTACCAAAACATTTGTTATCTTCCTCAATTCTCTCTCCCTTTATCTCTGATCTAGTTTTTTAAATATGTTTCTAATTAGATCTAGTCTACTTCTGTTTTTAACTTCGTGACAACCACAAAACTCTCTTTTTTTCCTTGTTTTCCTTAGTTTTAATTTAGAATGGGATTAGGATTGTCAGATCTGTAGCAGACCTAGAGATCTACTACCTGTTAGATCACAAGTCCATGTGGGACAAACCCTTACTCATTTAAAACTTGCTACAACAGGCCCTGGATCTTACAAGACTGTGTATAAATTGCTGCTGTTTTGTGCTAAATGAATCCATTTCACTTCCCTTTCTGATTTATTTTTGCTGCCATATTTTTACCATATTTTCAATAATAAAAGCACAAATAATTTAACCAATAAGTTTTTGGCGCCGCTGTCGGGGATATGAGATCTAAGTAGTAGATCTGAGTTTTCTTTTGGTTAGTAGATCAAATTTGTATTTGAATTAATGTTGCTGTGATTTTTTGTAGTGTTTTGATTTTTTTTTCTCAGATCTGGAGCTGTAGCCAGGAGAGGAGCAAATTGCTTGCAGCTAGATTTGATTCTGCCTGAGTTTGCATTTCTTGTTTCTTTGCTTACAATTTTAGTTTTGTAATTTTTAAATTTAGCAGCAGTAATTAGTGTGTTTATTAGCTATAATTTGTTCCTGATGTATGTTGTATGTTTGGTAAAAGGACTCTTAACCCTGAGATTTTACCTTTAAATCTTGAAGTTGAGAGGATCCTTAGATCTAGACAACCAACACACATCCCTGCTGAGATGGGTGACCAACAAGACCACTGAGGGAATACTATGCACCAAGGGTATATTCATCCCCCTTTTGCATTCAATTCCCTGCAGCTAAAGGAAATTATGAGATCAAAGCCCAGACCATCCAAATGTTGTCGTCATTCCGTGGGTTAAGTAAATATGACACATATAAGGACATAGATGAGTTTCTTGTCTTATGCACCACATATATCTTTGCTGGATTGGGAGATGAAGCCACCAAAATGAGGCTTTTTCATTTTTTATTAAAGGACAAAGCTAGGAATTGGCTTAACATGCTCCCACCAAACAACATTACATCTTGGAATGACCTCCAATGTCAGTTTTTGGCTAAATTTTTTCTTATGTCCAGAACCAGCCAATTGAGGAAGAGCATAATTTTCTTTGCTCAATTCTCAACTGAAAATTTTCATGAAGCATGGGAAAAGTTTAAGGAGTTGTTGAGACAATGTCCACACCACCAAATTCCTAAGTTGCAGCTTGTCTAGAGCTTCTACCAAGGGATTGATCTCAAGAGTAGGGATATGGTGGATGCTTCATGTAGTGGTACTTACTTCAGCAGGACTACTGAAGAAGCTTGGAAACTTTTTAATGTCATCAGTGAAATTTTATGTAGCAAGAGACTCTGTCAAGAAATGACATTGAGACTCCTGCTAAAATGGTAAAAGGCTCCACTGCTAGAGGGAGAATGTATGAGGTCAATGTGTACAATGACCTGGAAAGAAAGGTGGACAGTCTGACCTAGAAATTTGACAGATTAATGAGTGTGATGCAACCTCAAATGATTACACAAGTTGAAGAGGCGTGTCTGATATGTTAGTCACACCCACACTCACTTGTGGACTGTCCATCAGCTAGTCAATGCCTTGAACTGGTCATGTAGCATGCTAATGCTACCTAATCATATGGGCAGCAGCCTACTGGGTACCCATGGAGAAACCACCCCAATCTGAGGTGGAGATAAGAGAATTATCAACAACCCCAACAGCAGCAACCATCATTGCCATATAGACCAGTTCAGCAGTATAATCAAGGTTATGCACCTAGGCAACCTTTCCCTCAGTCAGTCCCACAGCCAAACCAGTTAGCCTTGCCCCCATCACAACCCAAAGCACCCTCATTTGAAGAGCAGGTTTTGTCCTTATTACAAAACCTGAACTTGTTATCACAGACTATGAGCTCTCACAGTCAGAGTATAAAAAAAGTTGAGGACCAGCTTGGTCAATTCTCTAATACTCTGACTAGGAGGGAAGAGGGCAGATTGTCAAGTCAGCCAATGAATAATTCCATGGGTCAGTACATAATTGGTGAAGGTTCCTCAACCCATGAGGAAGTTAGAGCAATCACAACCCTAAGGAGTGGCAAGGTGGTAGACAACCAAGTAGGCATGAAAGCAAGAGAGAGTGCGGGAGAAGAGGATTCAGTCCATGTCAGTGTGCAGCAGGGACAGCTTGATAAAAATAAAGGGGTTGTTGTTGAGCCCCAACAAAAAGGAAAAAATGAAAAAAAAAAAAATAAAAAAAAAAATGATGATATAGCTAGGCTAGCAGCTGAGGTGCCGGCAGCACCTCAACCATCATTTCCTTATGCTCTAAAAGGCCCCTCTCCTTTTGACAAGGGGAATGTTAGAATGGAGGAAATGTTGGAGACCTTCAAGCAAGTTAAGATCAATTTACCTCTGCTTGATGTCGTCAAATAGGTCCCAGCTTATGCTAAGTTCCTAAAGGACCTGTGCACTCAGAAAAGGAAGGCAAGGATTCATTTGTCCAAGGTCTTTGCAGCTGAAAAAGTTAAGTAAGTTTTGTCTATTGCTACACCAGCAAAACTTCAGGACCCAGGGGTACCTACTATCCCCTGCATTATTGGTGATCTCCACCATAAGCAGAGCTCTCTTAGACTTGGGGACTAGTGTAAACCTACTGTCATACTCTGTGTATGAACAGTTGGGTTTGGGGGAGCTGAAACCAACTCATGTTGTGCTCCAACTGGCTGACAAGTCTGAGAGGAGACCAATGGGAATTGTTGAAGATGTGTTGGTGGGGGTAGATAAATTCTTCTTTCCTACAGATTTTCCGGTATTAGACATGGAACCTTCCAAGTATACCACCCCAATCCTTGTTATCTTGTGCAGGCATTTCTGGCCACTGCTAATGCCTGCATTCAATGCAGGTATGGGGTGATGGAGGTTACTTTTGGTAACATGAAAGTGAAATTAAATGTGTACAATGCTGCAAATCAGTCTCAGCTTGATAATGAGGACTGTTTTGTAGTTAATGAATTATATGAGCTTGTTGAGGAAAATTTATCCAATCTGCTGGATTGGGATAATATTTGTGATGATTTTGAGAATGTATGGACTGAGGTGACTGAGCAAGAGGCCCCAACTGACATAGCTGAAGCAAGAAAAACATCAAATTCTTCAGTGGGCCTAGTGCAGCACTCCATTTGGAAACCCACATTGCTGCCCCTACCTCTATCATCCAAGTCACCTTTGTTGCCTTCAGTAGTTAGTCCACTAGATCTGGAACTCAAGCAGCTGCCAACATCCTTGAAGTATGCTTTCCTAAGGCAAGATAAAAAGTTGTCAGTCATTATCTCTTCCTCTTTGACTGTGGAGCAGGAAGAGGAATTGATGTGTGTCCTTAGGAAACATAGAAGAGCAATTGGCTAGACTATTGCAGATTTGGGGGGGATAGACCCATCAGTGTGTATGCACAAGATCCATTTGGAAGAGGGTTCCAAGCCCTCAAGGGAAATACAGAGGAAATTGAACCCTCATATGCAGGAAGTTGTCTTAAAAGAAATTGCGAAACTGTTGGATGTTGGGGTAATTTACCCCATTCAGACTTGGAGTGGGTCTCACCTATCCAGGTGGTCCTCAAAAAGTCTGGCATCACAGTTGTGACGACTGAGTCTGGGGAGTTAGTACCAACCAGAGAGACTACTTGTTGGAGAGTGTGCATAGACTACAGGAGATTGAACTCCAAGACTCGAAAGGACCACTTCCCTTTACCCTTCATTGATCAAATTTTATATAAGCTGGCTGGCAGAGCATTTTATTATTTTCTGGATGGATACTCTGGTTATAATCAGATACCAGTGTATCCACAAGATCAAGAAAAGATCACTTTTACTTGTCCATTTGACACTTTTACTTATAGAAAAATACCATTTGGACTATGTAATGCTCCTGCCACCTTCCAAAAGTGTATGCATGCAATCTTTTCTGATATGTTTGATAAATTTTTAGAGATTTTCATGAATGATTTCTTTGTGTTTGGGGATAATTTTAGTCAATGTTTACATCACCTCAACCTGGTTCTTCAAAGATGTGAAGAGACCAATATGGTCTTGAGCTGAGAGAAAAGTCATTTCATGGTCACTCAAGGCATTGTACTTGGCCATGTGGTCTCCCATAAGGGCATTGAGGTTGAGGAAGCAAAAATTGACTTGATTGCACACTTGCCCCCACCAAAATCAGTCAAGCAAATCAGGTCTTTTCTAGGACATGCAGGATTTTATAAGAGGTTTATCAAGGACTTCAGCAAAATTTTCAAACCTTTGTATCACTTGTTGTGTCAAGATGTATCATTTCATTTTGATGTTGAATGTCTAAAAGCATTTGAAGTGTTGAAGAAATGTCTAACATCTGCCCCTGTGATCCAAGCTCCTGATTATACCCTACCCTTCGAATTAATATGTGATGCATCTTATTTTGCTATGGGTGTTGTGTTAGGCTAGAAGAAAGAAAAACTGCCTTGTGTGATTTTTTATGCCAGTAAATCACTGACAGAAGCTCAGCTGAATTATACAACAACTGAGAAAGAGCTTTTGGCAGTGGTGTTTGTCGTGGATAAATTTAGATCCTATTTACTGGGATCTAAAATTATAATCTTCACTTATCACTCTGCCCTAAAATACCTGCTGGCTAAAAAAGAGGCAAAGTCAAGGTTGATTAGATGGATCCTCTTGCTGCAGGAGCTTGATCTTGAAATCAAGGACAAAAAAGGAGTAGAGAATGTGATGGCTGATCATTTATTCAGGATTTTAGTTGAGGAGTGTGCTGCAACACCTGTGAGAGATTCATTGCCTGATGAGCAATTATTTATCATCCAGTCAGTTGTCCCTTGGTTTGCCAATATAGTCAACTACCTTGTTATAGGTAGGATCCCTTCCCACTGGTCCAAGATGGACATGGACTTGTTCTTGTCACAAGTCAAATATTTTTTCTGGGAAGATCCATGCCTGTATAAGTATTGTGCAGACTAAATCATTAGAAAGTGTGTCCCTGATGGTGACATCCACAACATTTTGATAATGTGTTATGAATATGCCTGTGGGGGTCACTTTAGTGGGAAAATGACAACAGCCAAGGTGTTGCACTGTGATTTTTACTGGCCTTCTTTGTTTAGGATGCCCATATATACTGCAAAACTTGTGTAAGATGACAAAAGATGGGTGGCATATCAAAGAGAGACTCAATGCTATTGCAACTCATCTTTGCTGTGGAGCTATTTGACATATGGGAGATCGATTTCATGGGTCCCTTTCCTCCTTCAATGGGATTTAACTTCATCCTTGTGGCTGTTGATTATGTGTCCAAATAGGTGGAAGCTGCTATCACAAGAATAAACTATCACAAAGTTGCCCTAAAATTTGTCAAAGAAAATATATTCTCCAAATTTGGCACTCCTAGAGCCATCATCGGTGATGGGGAGAGCCATTTCTGTAACAGACACTTCGAGAGTCTGCTCAAGAAGTTGTTGTTACCCATTGGATTACTACCCCATATCACCCACAGACCAGTGGGCTAGTGGAGATTTCCAATAGGGAAATTAAGCATATCTTGGAGAAAACAGTTAGGACTGATAGGAAGGATTGGGCAGTGAAGTTAAAGGATGCTTTGTGGGCCTATAGGACAGCCTATAAGACCCTAATTGGAATGTCCCCATTCAGACTAGTCTATAGCAAAGCATGTTATCTGCTAGTAAAGTTGGAGCACAAGGCTTTTTGGGTAATTAAAAGTTTGAACATGGACCTAACTTCTGCTGGTGCTAACAGGAAATTACAGCTGTCTGAGCTGGAGGAACTAAGGCCGGATGCCTACTCAAATTTAAGGATTTACAAGGAAAAAGCCAAAGCCTTCTTTGACAAGAACTTACTGAGAAAGGAATTTGCTGATGGGGATAAGGAATGGCTTTTCAACTCCAGATTGAAGTTTTTTCCTGATAAACTGAGATCCAGATGGGATGGACCTTATACTGTTTTGCATATATCCCCATTTGGAGCTGTAGAGATCATGGACCCCACTTTTGGTAGGGTCATGAAGGTAAATGGGCAGAGGCTTAAGCTTTGGGTGAAAAATACTGTGGAACCCTCTGAAACCATGTACTTTCAAGAACCTCCTAATGATGAGTGATCTCTAGCCTTGTACACTGTGTACCATAGTGTTTTTGTGTGATTTTGTGTGATTTATTTTCTGTCATTTACTGTGTCTTTGGTGATTTTTATTTTATTGTGATCTATGAATCTAAATCTAGTATATAATTTTGGTCTGTTGTGGTGAATGACTGTGTCTTTACATAGGAATAAAATGTTTAATGGAGGAACAGTGTGCTGGTGCAGCATGGCAGTGGGCTTGACAGAAAAACTGTGAGAATTCAGTTATTTAGGCCATCTCGAGAGGATAAGGTAACCTCTCGAGTCATTGCTAAGGCAAATTTGGCCTTCTCGAGAGGCTCTTGCAACCTCTCGAGCATCATTTCCAAAAGAATAGAGAGCCTCAATAGGCTCTGAAGCACAAAAAGCATCTGCTCGAGCATAATCACCTGAAGCCCAACTCCCCGAGGCCATGATTTCCACACATTTTGTCTGTCGAGCAGTTCACATTGAACTGTTCGAGAAGCTGAAGTCAATGAAATGGACTGCTCGAGAGCTTCTCGAGCAGAGGCACCTAAAGCTCACCCTGTCGAGGTGTGTATTTTAAACAAATGAACTTCTTGACAAGGTGATTCCCAGAGCTTTTATCTAGTCGATAGCTTCTCGAGTTCACTAATCAGCTTGTCGAGGCACGCTTTGCCTATTTTAAACCCCTCGACAGCATATTCTACCATTTTCACTCTCTGCCTTAAGCGCTAAAGCCCAATCTGGATTTTCAACGTTCCTTCTTCACTACCATTTCTACTTCACCATTCACTCTATGTTTTTATCACTTTGCTGAGCTACCAAAACCAAGCATTTTGCACATGGCAGAGCTCGATTTGGTTCACTGTGCACCTGTCATTTCAAAATCGTAGCTTTTCGGGGTAAGATTCAAACTCTCCTCAGTTGTGTTGTTATCAAGCAAATTTTTAGAGGGTAAGGGTTAGCTAATTGGAGGATTTTTACTGAGTTGTTTCTATTTGGAGTGGGGGCATACTAGGGTTTGTAACTTGATTGAGAAAAAACATAGGGTTTTAATGGCTGACAACCCAGAATTTGGAGAATCCCTGTAGGGGCTGCTAACCACTGCCAAATCTCCCACTCCCTCCAAAAAATCTTTGAGGATAGCTACATCCTCAGCCCCTGATGTCCCAGAACCTCAAGTTGAGAAACCTAAAAAGAGGACTGCACCCAAGAAAAGGGCAAGGACTGCCACCACAGAGCCAAAATCTGGCAAGTCCAAGAAACAAAAACAAGTTGAGGAAGCCTCCCCAGAAGTTGATCCCCTGACCACACCCAATGACTTCATAGATACCCTGGGGTTGGAACATGAGACTGCCTTTGATAAGGCATTTTTCTCAAAGGAAGCCTTGGCTGTTGAAGCCATGAAATTTTTTACCAAGGCTTCCTTGGATTCACTGTTGACACCTCTGGAGGAGTTGGTGTACCCCAGGTTAGTAAAACTGTGGTACCAAAATATCAAAGTCAAGGAATCTGGGGGTGGTCCAATCAAAGAGGACCCTGTGTTTGTCTTATTGATAGATGACTTTGCAGCAATTATGGATACAACTAATATTGTACAAGCTCTAGGCATTCCAGCTGCCTTTAACCCTGCTTGCAATTTGGGGGCACCTCTTACTGCATCAATTTCAGAGATTGCTGAGAAGTTGAACAAGGGCAAGAAAGCATCTGGGGACTCCCTCATGAGGGGTGATTTCAGTCCCAGCCTACTCTACATGGATGGTGTACTTAGAAAGAATATTTTTGTGTCTGGGCACTAGCAGGAGAGGAGACACCCCATTGTTGATGTCATCTACTCCTTCTCCCAAGGGCACTTCTTCAATGCAGCCCAGTTAATTTTTGAGGGGATGAGGGACATACACAGTAAGGTCCAGAAGCAGCTAAAGTCATATGGGCTCCCCTACAGCAGGCTGATCATAACCATGCTCAAACAAGCAAGCTATGTATGGAAGGTGGGGGAGCCTACTACAAAATTGCATCCACTAATGTTTGGAAAGAAGTTGTGGACAATCAACATGTCCATGATGGGGAAGAAGAAGAAGGTCCCTGAGAACTCAACAATACCACTTCCAGCTAAGGACTCATCAGTTGCCATTCCTGCAGCAGTTTCAATACTTGTGCCACCCACTACCTCAGCAGACACCACAATAGCTACTACTATGGAGTTCACTACAACCAGCTCAGTACAACCCCCTTCACTGTCTCTACCCACCCCACACACCATTCCACCACCAAGCATCTCAATTTCTACACTCATGCCTACCATACCAACTCCAACACCCTCCACAATCACCACCACCATCCTTGTGTCAGCTCCAACTCCTCCCATAGTGTTCCCATCTACCCTACCCACTCCAACCATTAAAAGAAAATAAAAAAAGAGAGCCCATTACTAGACTTACCTACACCCACTCCTAGCTTAGAGCTTATTACCATACTAGAACCCATTCCACACCCACCTTCTCCATTTATTTATGATGACAGTGAACTTATGACCACTACCATTGAACCACCCACCCCACAGACACCTTTGAACCCACCCAGTGACCCAATTCCCTCTCCAACCCATTCACTCCCACCTATACCTATCCATGACCTGTTTCCATCTAAGGGGTACTCAGCCATGATAGACTCCATTATGGAGGATATCAGGCATGAGTACATACCCCTCCTAGAATCTCCACAGCCCTCCCATTTCCGACATGCCCCTACTTCCCCCTTCCAACCCATTCCACCCTTCCAACCAATCCCACCCACCCTACCTCTAACCTCTGCCATACTTGAATCCTTTGCCCAAATTATTTCCCTCATTACCTCTCTCCAAACCCAACTCCTTACCAATACTGAACACCAGGCCACCATACAAGCTAGCCTATATCAACCCTTCAGACCTTACACCCAACAACCCAACAACCTACACCCTCACCCACACCTGTACTCACACCACGTCCTTCACCCCAACCTTCAACTTCAGTGGCTACAGTAGCTCCTGCCACACAGACAGACCCTGATAATGAAGAGCTGGTCCTTATCCCATTTCCCTCCACCTCTACTGCTACACAAACTGATGCAGAGGAGGAGCTGTGATGAGTAGTGAAATATGATGATATTTCACCCCTAGATACCTACATTTAATTATCCGATGAAGGCTATCTGATAAGAATTATTAGATTTGAAGTGTTTCAGGTAAATACAAGCCAAGTGCAAAAAACAGCCCAAGAATTTTAAAAATAATGTCAAAACACTGTAACTTTGGGTCATCGAGAACTTGGTGTGACTTGTAGATCAATTTGTACCTTCAAGATGGCTGAATTATGAAATTATCAAAACACAAAAGTTGTAGAGCTTTCTGTCAGCTTTCCAACGGCATAAGAATCGCCTCAATCTAAATTTAGGACAAAAAGTTATGGCCAAAATATCAAAGCAGTGTCTGATGCAAAGTTCGGCGGGAATTCACGAAAATCTGGGAGGTCGATGCATCGACCCTATTGGCTGGGAAACTTCAGCTCTATTTAAAGCGGATCAAACACTTCGGGAAAGGGGGATTAGAGATAGATAATTAGAGAGGAGGGATTAGAGATAGATAATTAGAGAGGAGGAATTAGAGATAGATAATTAGAGAGTTAGTTTTGGCTTTTCTTTTTTAGAGTTTTTGGAGAGAATTTTTTAGAAGATTATTATTCATTATTATTATTTTTGGTTTTAGACTCCTCTTGACATCTTTTCAAGAGTTCTTCTTTCTCCTTCTTCTAGGGTTCCATCTGGGTAGATTGTACCTAGGATTTGCATTATTTTTCCTTTACGTTCATGAAAGCATAGATTGTATTTAGGAAAAGGCATTGTAAACAAAGATCTTTGGAAGAAATAAAAAGAGGAATGACTTTGAATGAACAAAGAGATCATACACCAAAGATGAGCGGCTAAATCAGTAAATCGGGGAAGATGCGATCCCCAGATAAGTACCCTTATTTATGATTAATACCATAGTCGATTTATTGTCATCATGGAATCATTTTATTAAAAGTTTGTGTTATTGAAAATATATTGAATGCTTGTTATGACCGTTGATTGCGTGTATTAACGGCTATAATCGCTAGATCTGGACCTGCAGACTGATCTAGGCTGCAGAGCGATTATGAATTTATTGTTGTGATCTAAACATCATGAGATACGTTATGCTTCTTACATGACTCATACCGCAATGATAAGCTGAGTCATTGTTTTTAGATAGGGTATGTCGAATTGATGATCATATTTTATTTCGAATCATTTTTTATAGATGAATGATGGTGTGAATGATGCTTTAATGAAACTGTAGGTTTTAATAGTAGAAAAGAAGTACAAATCTGGGGTAGCATATTCTTTGATATCATTTAAATATTATTCTTAGATTCATCAGTAATTAGTTGTTTAGATTAATTAATTTATTTTTCTTGCATTTAGGAAAAGTGTGATATATTTTTGGTAAATTAAATCTGTCCTTTGGTACTTCCTTGGGGACGTTTTTAAATCTCTAAAAGAATTAATTATAATTTACGTTTCCCTGTGGGTTCGACACCTTTATTCTTGCCATACTGCAATAGATCTTGTGTACTTGCAAGGGTTACACTTTAAATCGATCAAGTTTTTTGCGCCCTTGCCGGGGAGATCGGCGAAATTTTGATTAATTCGGTTAGGAGTCTTTTAGGAAGTAGAAATTTTTAGGCTTTTTATTTTAGATTTTGTAGGAGTCTTTTATGAAGTTAAAATTTTTAGACTTCTTATTTTAGATTTTGTAAGAGTCTTTTTAGGAAATATAGATTTTTAGGATACCTTCCTTAGGAAATTTAAGAATCTTTTATTCTTTCCCTTATTTTTCTCTTTTAGATAAGATTTTGTAAGATTGCCATTAAGTTTAAAATTTTAATTTTTAATTTTAATTTTTAAAATTCGGATTTAAAAAATAATAATAATAATAATAATTTTTAATTTAATTTTAATTCGAATTTTAATTTTAATTTAAAAAAAAAAATTGTCCCTTATTTTTCTCTCTTAGGTAAGTTTTTATGGAGTTCTTTTAGGAAGTTTAGAATTTTAGGATTTCTTATTTTAAATTTTTTTTAGGAGTTTATTTTCCTTATTTTCCTCTTTTAGATATTTTGTAGGATTTTCTAAAATCTAGTTATTAATTTTTGTGGGACTACTTGCTTTAGGCTTTGTAGGAATCTTTCTATTCTCTCCCTTCTTTTTCTCTTTTAGGTAAGATTTTATAGGATTTTGTAGGATTGTCTTTAGGTTTTGAAATTTAAATTTTATATTTTAATTTTTGAATTTAATTTTTATTTTTGAAATTCGAATTAAAAAAAAAAAAAAATCTTTATTTTAAATTCGAATTTTAATTTTTTTTAAAATTTTTTTAAATTCAATTTTTAATTTAATTTAAATTTTAATTTTAATTTTAATAAAAATAAATAAATAAATAAAATTTATGCGTTTATGTCAATTGATTGAAAATCTTTGCTTTAATCGATTGAAGCTGAATATTTTGGGTTTGTTGTGGATTCATCAATCTTTGTTGTGAGTGTTGGTGCATGAGCTTTACTCGATCTCATCACCCACATCTGCAACCGTTTAATCTTGAGATCGAAAAATCTTGTAGAGAGAATCGTAGAATTCAGAGGAATCAATATCATCATACTGAAGCCATGGCTGATCAAAAGCAAGAAATGAATGGGAACAACCAGAATATCAATAATGAAAATAATGGAAATAATGGGAATAACAATTACAATGAGGGCCCTAGAACACTCGAATATTATAATGATCCTGGTTTTTACGAGGATCGGGAATGTATCATGCATGCTCCCATTCAGGGAAACCACTATGAATTCAAATTAGCAATGATCCAAATGCTACCAATTTTTCATGGATTAGTAAATGAAAATCCGCACGTTCATCTAAATGAATTCACTGGGGTATGCAAAATGTTCAGAGTCCACAATGTCACTAATGAGATAGCTAAGCTTCGACTCTTTCCTTTCTCTTTAAGGGATAAGGCAAAAACATGGTTCTATTCCTTAGAACCGCAATCTATTCGGAGTTGGGAAGAGCTACACCGTCAGTTTCTTAAAAAATATTTTCCCATGACCAAAACCATTGAGCTGCGTCAGAAGATCCTGTTCTTTTCCCAACAACCTATAGAAACATTTCATGAATGTTGGGAACGCTTTAAGGAATTGATTAAGAGTTGTCCCAATCATCAAGTTCCAAGGTGGCAACAAATCCAAAGTTTTTACAATGGACTAATTCCTGAAGAGAAACACATGGTTGATGCATCTTGTGGTGGATCATGTGCCACAAAGGAAGCCGACAAACTGTGGGCATTGTTTGAGAAGTTGTATCAAACCTCAATACAAAATGCAACATTAGGGCGAATTAACTTGGACCTGGCACCTAAATCTCATATGTTGACAAAAGACGGATTATATGATGTCAACAATAATACCTCTGATCTATCAACAAAGGTTGACATGCTGTCCAAGCAAATGAATATGTTGTTAGCTGTTACCAAGCAAGCTAAAGCTCCTATCACCCCCACTGTGTGTTCAATTTGTGACCACCCAGGTCACATTGCTAATGAGTGCCCAACTACTTTGTCATTCATCCCAGATGAACCTACTCCTCAAGAGCAGGTCAATGTGACTCAATCTTATCAGCGGCATGGTAGAAACATATACTCCAATACCTACAATCCGGAATGGAAAAACCACCCCAACTTAGGATGGGGAGGGTCGAACTAAACTGGTCAGGTAAACCAGTAGTACAGAGCCAACACAATGAGTGGACAACAAACTTTTCAACCAAATTTTCAGCAAAATTTCCGCCCACAGCAGAATTCTAATTTCCAGTATAATCCTAATTTCCAATAGAATTCCAATTTCCAGCAGAATGCTCCGTATTATTATCCAAATACTGAATATCGAAAAAATCAGAATTTCAATCAGAATCTTAATCAATCTCATACCACCGTTTCAAAAGATTCTGATCTGGAAGAAAAGGTGATGCGAAGCATGCAATCTTTTCAGCAGATGATAATGGACCAAGTCAGTCAATTGGCCAATCAACTGAGTCAACGAGAGGAAGGTAGGCTTCCCAGCCAACCCATCAACAATCCTCGAGGTCAAGCATCATCTGATGAAGGACCATCGAATAGTCAATAGTTGAAAGCTGTTACGGTGCTGAGAAGTGGGCGAGAAGTTGATAATCAAGTGAAAATACCTGTGGAAGTTGATGCAGAAAGAGAAGCAGAGAAAGAGAGAATCAGAGATAAGAAAATATAAAAGAAAAGGAAAAGAGAACGAAAAAGAGAAAGAGAAAGGGCAAGGAAGAGAGAAGGGAAAAGAAAAAGAAATAGAGGAAGTGTCACTTCCAACTGTCCAACAAGGACGTGAAAAAGAATCGAAACTTGAATCTGCACCTTATGTCCCAAAGGCACCATTCCCTCAATGCCTAACTCCTCCATCTAGAATGGGAAAGGGACCGGCAAAAATGGAAGAAGATTTTGAAACATTCAAGCAAGTAAAGATAAATCTTCCATTACTTGAAACAATCAAACAAGTTCCTGAGTATGCTAAGTTTTTCAAAGATTTGTGCACTAGTAAGAGAAAGGCACGTACTCATGTTTCAAAGAAAGTGTTCCTGACTAATCAAGTCAGTTCGATGTTGCAATTGGAAACCCCACAAAAACTGAAAGACCTTGGAGTCCCAACTGTTCCATGTGTCATTGGTGGGCAGCCAATTGGAAAGGCATTATTGGATTTGGGAGCGAGTGTTAATCTAATCCCATACTCAATGTACGAGAAACTCGGATTGGGCGAATTGAAACCCACGACGGTCACACTCCAACTGGCAGATAGATCAGAAAGAAGACCTAGGGGTATTATCGAGGATGTGTTGGTTGGAATAGACAAGTTTGTCTTTCCAGTGGACTTAGTTGTTTTAGACATGGAACCACCTGTTAAATCAATTAATCAAGTCCCCATCATCCTTGGACGTCCGTTTCTCGCCACTGCCAACGCTTGCATTAATTGTCGCACGGGAGTCATGGACGTTTCTTTTGGAAACATGAAGGTTAGATTGAACATATTCCATGCGATGAACTATTTCCCTAACGAGGATGAGGTCGAATGTTTTTACATCGATCAGATGGACGAAGTGGTGGATGAAGCATTACCATTAATGCTCACCAAAGAAGAATTTGAAACCGCTTTGTTGGCCATCTAAGAACAAAAAGGATATGAAAGGAAGCAGTTAGAAGAGCTGAGGTTGAGTTTATCATGTCCAGATGATAACTTATGTGAAGTTGTGACTAAGATAGAACCGTTACCCATTGAGGTAAAAGCTAAACCGACTCCATCAATTGAGGAGCCACCAACTGTGGAATTGAAACAGTTGCCTGAATCGCTCAAATACGCTTTTCTGGGGCCACGAGAAACATTTCCGGTGATAATTTCATCCACGTTATCAGAAGAACAAGAGCATGACTTGTTGAAAGTGCTTAAAGATCACAAGGAGGCTATTGGATGGACCCTAGCTGATTTAAAAGGGATTGACCCATTAGTATGTATGCATAAAATACATCTGGAAGATGAGAGTAGACCATCGAGGGAACCGCAAAGGCGACTTAATCCGAACATGCAAGAAGTCGTTTTAAAGGAAGTCATTAAACTTCTCGATGTTGGAATCATCTATCCGATCTCTGATAGTGAATGGGTAAGTTCAGTCCAAATCGTTCCGAAAAAGTCCAGAATCACTGTGAAAGAAACTACTGAAGGAGAATTGGTCCCTACTCGTGAAACTACTGGGTGGTGTGTCTGCATTGATTATAGAAAATTGAACACAGCTACCAGAAAGGATCATTTTCTCCTTCCGTTCATTGATCAAATCCTTGAGAAGTTAGCAGGACTGGAGTTTTATTGCTTTCTTGATGGTTATTCGGGATACAATCAAGTGCCCATTTTTCCACCTGATCAAGAGAAAACAACATTCACGTGTCCTTACGGTACGTTTGCATACTGTAGAATGCCTTTTGGCTTATGTAATGCACCTGCTACTTTCCAACGATGTATGTTGGCCATATTTTCGGATATGATTGACAAATTCATCGAGGTATTCATGGACGATTTCTCTGTTTTTGGGAAAACATTTGATTCATGTTTGAACCACCTTGCACAAGTGTTACAACGTTGTGTTGATTCTAAACTTATTCTCAGCTGGGAAAAGAGCCATTTTATGGTTCAACAAGGAATTGTTCTCGGGCATATTGTTTCCAAGAAAGGAATCGAAGTTGATAAGGCCAAAGTCGACCTAATTGCTAATTTGCCCCCACCGAAGAGTGTTCGACAAATTCGATCATTTTTGGAGCATGCTGGATTTTATAGAAGGTTCATCAAAGATTTTAGTAAGGTGGCTAAACCATTGTGCACCCTGCTTGGCAAAGATGTTCCTTTTGATTTCAACGAGGACTGCATGAAAGCATTTCTAAAATTGCGCGAGCTCTTATCAAATGCTCCAATAATCCAACCACCGGATTATTTTTTACCATTCGAACTCATGTGTGATGCATCTGATTATGCTATCGGAGCTGTCTTAGGGCAGAGGGCAAACAAATTACCTCACATAATTTACTATGCTAGCAAGACATTGATTGATGCACAACTCAATTACACCACCACCGAGAAAGAATTGTTAGCTGTGGTGTATGCTCTCGATAAATTTTGATCTTATCTGCTTGGATAAAAAATAGTGGTCTTTTCAGACCACTCTGCATTGAAATATTTGTTGGCAAAGAAGGAAGCCAAACCAAGATTGATCCGCTGGATCTTGCTCCTTCAAGAGTTCAATTTCGAAATCAAAGATAAAAAGGGAGTAGAGAATATTGTGGCAGATCACTTGTCTCG
Source organism: Chloranthus sessilifolius (assembly GCA_021018995.1). NCBI lineage: Eukaryota > Viridiplantae > Streptophyta > Magnoliopsida > Chloranthales > Chloranthaceae > Chloranthus > Chloranthus sessilifolius. The sequence continues at coordinate 179,773,596 of CM037585.1, read as the reverse complement.
CATTTTGCCTGAAGAATCTTCTGCATCTGAACCTATCCGGGACACTTTTCCGGATGAGCAATTAATGGCAATTGATGCGACCGCTACGAAAGCTCCTTGGTTTGCCAATATCGTGAATTATTTGGTCACAGGCAGAATCCCTACTGAATGGGGTAAAAATGATAAGCATCTCTTTTTCTCTCAGATAAAATACTATTTTTGGGATGAACCACAATTATTCAAAATCTCTTCAGATCAAATCATCAGGAGATGTGTACCGGAAGAAGAGCAACTGAGTGTCATCAATTTCTGCCATGCTGGAGCCTGTGGAGGCCATTTCGGAGGACAGAAGACCGCACAGAAAATCCTTCAAAGCGGATTCTACTGGCCCTCCATCTTTCGTGACGCTGCTCGATTTTGCAAAGAATGCCAACGATGTCAACAGCTGGGAAATATTTCACGACGAAATATGATGCCCCTTAATCCGATTTTAATTGTTGAAATTTTTTATGTTTGGGGGATCGACTTCATGGGTCCTTTTCCCACGTCATTCGGATACTCATATATTCTTGTAGCTGTTGACTACGTTTCCAAATGGATTGAAGCTGTGGTAACCCGTTCGAATGACCACAAAGTTGCGGTCAAATTTTTGAAAGAAAATGTTTTTAACAGATTCGGGTTTCCACGGGCAATCATTAGTGATGGCGGTTCGCACTTCTGTAACCGCCATTTTGCTACTTTAATGAAGAAATACGGCGTCACTCACAAGGTCGCAACGCCATATCACCCGCAAACTAGTGGTCAAGTGGAAGTGTCGAACCGAGAGATTAAACAAATTTTAGAAAAGACGGTGCGACCGGATAGAAGAGATTGGTCTAACCGGCTATCTGATGCTCTTTGGGCCTATCGTACCGCCTTCAAGACACCAATTGAAATGTCTCCGTTCATAATTATCTACAGGAAAGCATGCCATCTTCCTGTTGAATTGGAGCATAATGCATTTTGGGCTATCAAAAGATTTAACTTTGATATGCAAGCGGCAGGATCAAATCGAAGGCTACAGCTGAGTGAATTAGAAGAGCTACGCTATGATGCGTATGAAAACTCCAAGATGTACAAAGAACGGTACAAGAAGCTGCATGATGAGTCAATTTCTCGGAAAGAGTTTCACATTGGGCAAAAGGTTTGGCTGTTTAATTCCAGACTAAAGCTTCACCCGAGAAAACTGAAATCGAGATGGGAAGGGCCGTATCAGGTTGTTTCTATTAGTGTGCATGGTGTGATTGAGATCCGCAGTCTCACGGACAATCGAGTTTTCAAAGTGAATGGGCAACGTCTTAAACCGGTGTTTGAGCCCATGACCCAGATGAGAATTGAGGCAATGTACCTTAGTGACCTAGATTCTTGATCAATGAAGAGGTTGAGCTGTCGACACTTAAACTCAGCGCTTCCTGGGAGGCAACCCAGTGTGTTGTATTTATTTTCGTTTTTATTTTTGTTTTTGTTAGTTCTAGAATATTAGTTTTTAGTTTAGTTTAAGTTGTTTTTAATTTCCAAATTAGTGTAGCCACATTACCTTCAATCTATTTTTGGTCATGTTCTAATTTTATGCACATATTCTCTGCACCTGATCTTTGTGTTGAGGTACTTTTCAACAGGTTTGGGGTGCAATACATATTTCAATAAATGAGGACATTGTCATTTTTAGGTTTGGGGGTATGATTCTCTATCTTGCGTCACTTTCTTATTTTTCTTCATATAAAAAAAATAAAAAAAAATAAAAAAATAAAAAAATAAAAAATAAAAAAAAATTTGAACCATCATATATGAATTATTTTTCGATAGTTTTCAAACTTTAGTTGATGATGCATGTGAATTTAATTTTGAGAATATCGATGTCATATTTTGATTACTTGTATCTAGGATAATGACGCTTAATGTGATATTTTGTGGGTAATTTTGATATTCATGCTTAGAATTTTTGCACTTATACCAAGCTAAGACTTAGAAATCGATGAACTGTTTTGAACGCTAAATCTTAGGTTCTTAGTGGAGACTAAACCCAGGAAGCTTTAAAGCTAATTTCCCGTCATTGATGAGTGAATACATAAACTCGGAGTTTTCTTTGAATATAAATTATTTTGAATAATCTCATACATTTTATTTTGGCTTGTGACTTTGCATGATATCAAATTCATATTATTGTGTTAGAACGTACTGTATATCTACTCAAGACAAATAGGCAAGGTTACCATCTTTTAAGGACATGATTGAAGGCTATCTTTGGCTCGTTTGTGTTTAAATGCCCCACCTCATATAAATTTATCCTTCTAGTACCCCTTTGAGCCTATTGAAAAAATTTACCTTTATACATTCTTTGATAAGCCACTTTAATCTTTAACTCTTCACCATTTATGAAAATTTAGCTTTACCCTTCTTATTTCTGAGAAATTAGGAACGAGAGATGAAAATGAACGAAAAGAGAGTAAGTTGAAAGATACTGAGTTGTGGTGTTTACTGAGAGTGTATGACAAAAATATAAAAGAAAAAGGGGGGAGAAAAAGAAAAAAAAAATTGTGAAAAATAATAAAAAATATGAGGTGCTTCAAGAAAAGGAAATTCAAAAGAAAAAGAAAGCTGAGAAAAATAAAAAAATAGCGAGAAATTAGAAAAGAAAAAAGAGATAGAAAAATCAGAAGTTTGTTTCTTTTTCAATTTCTCAGAAATTTTGAATCCAAATTCCCTTTCTTTCTTACCCTTTTCTGAGCCCCATTACAACCCTACAAAAGACCTTCATGATCTGATCTTGCATTGGTAACTGTCTTGTGGAGAGTAAATATATGATACTTATGATACTTGATATGACATGCTTAGGATATACAAGTATCTGTTCTTATGAGATTTGATTTTGTTCATTGATTACATCGTGTTTCATTTATCATGTGAGGCATTTTTGCTTGTTTTGTATTGATCTCTCACATATGTGCGAAAGCTTACCCATCATCGGAGTGATTTTATTTCGAGAGTATACCTAAAGTGAGGATTGAGTCGAGACAACAGATTCGACGATTTTCCGTTTGGACTAGTTCCGAGATGGATGAATCTTGGTTTGGGTATGCACACACTTCACATTTAGGCATGAATGGATGAGTTGTCTAACAATTTGAGCATTAGATTAATTTAAATGGATACTAGCATGGTTGATATGACATTAATATTTAAGACTGATGATTCACATATTGAAACAATTAATGTTTTTGTTTTTGAATAATATATGTTATAAAAAAAATTCATGTTTTGGAAACTCAATTTTGCCGATGGTTTGAAATTTATTGAAGTTTGTGGGTAACTTCACTGTAAACCCTCAGGAGACACAACTCCTCCACTAAGGATCACCTAGGGGTTTAAAGGCTTGTTACACACGCTAAGTGCAATCGTATTCCCTACGAAAGTGGCATCTATTTTCTTTAGTTTGCTTTGCTCGAGGACTAGCAAAGTGTAGGTTTGGGGGTGTGATGAGTAGTGAAATATGATGATATTTCACCCCTAGATACCTACATTTAGCTATCCGATGAAGGATATCTGATAAGAATTATTAGATTTGAAGTGTTTCAGGTAAATACAAGCCAAGTGCAGAAAACAGCCCAAGAAATCTGAAAATAATGTCAAAACACTGCAACTTTGGGTTATCGAGAACTTGGTGTGACTTGCAGCTCAATTTGGACCTTCAAGACGGCCGAATTATGAAATTATCAAAACACAAAAGTTGTAGATCTTTCTGTTCGCTTTCCAACGGTATAAGAATCGCCTCAATCCAAGTTCAGGATAAAAAGTTATGACTAAAATACTAAAGTAGTATCTAATACAAAAGTGGGCCGAAATTCACGAATTTCTGGGAGGTCGATGCATCGACCCTTTTGGTCGATTAATCGAGGACAAAAAGAGTCTGACACGGAATTCACTACTTTAAAGCAGATTTTTAGCCTCTTTTGCAGGGTCGATGCATCGACCCTATAGGGTCGATTAATCGACCCTGACTTTGCGGCCGGGAGACCTCTGCGACGAGGGTGCTATTTAAAGCCTATCAAACACTTCGATTAAGAGGATTAATGAGAGATAGATAATTAGAGAGTTAGTTTTGGCTTTTCTTTTTCATAGTTAGACATAGGGAGAATTTTAGGACGAATTTTTTAAGAGAATTTTTCAGGAATTTTTTAGGGAGAATTTTTTTAGAGGATTATTATTCATTATTATTATTTTTGGTTTTGAGACTCCTCTGGACATATTTTCAAGGGTTCTTCTTCCTCCTTCTTTTATGGTTCCATCTGGATAGATTGTACCTAGGATTTGCATTGTTTTTCCTTTACATTCATGAGAGCATAGATTGTATTTAGGAAAAGGCATTGTAAACAAAGATCTTTGGGAGAAATGAAAAGAAGAATGACTTTGAATGAACAAGGAGATCATACACCAAAGATGAGAGGCTAAATCAGTTGATCGGGGAAGATGCGATCCCCAGATAAGTAGTAATTTTTTATGATTAATACCGCAGTCTATTATGTCATCATGGAATCGTTTTGCTAAAAGTTTGTGTTATTGAAAATATATTGAATGCTTGTTATGAACGTTGATGGCACGTATCAACGGCTATAATCGCTGGATCTGGACTTGCAGACTGATCTAGGCTGCAGAGCGATTATGTACTTACTGTTATGATCTAAACATCATGAGATACGATATGCTTCTTACATGACTCATACCGCAATGATAGGCTGAGTCATTATTTTTAGATAGCGTATGCCGGATTGATGATCATATTTTATTACGAATCATCTCTATAGACGAATGATAATGTGAATGATGCTTTAATGAAACTGTGGGTTTTAATGATAGAAAAGGGGTACTAATCTGGGGTAGCATATTCCTTGATCATATTTAAATATTGTTCTTAGATTTATCACCTATTAGTTGTTTAGATTAATTTATTTTTCTTGCATTTAGAAAAAGTGATAAATTTTTTATTAAATTGAATCTGCCCTTTGGTACTTCCTTAGGGACATTTTTAAATCTCTGAAAGAATGAATTAAAATTCACGTTTCCCTGTGGGTTCGACACCTTTGTTCTTGCCATACTGCAATAGATCTTGTGCACTTGCAAGGGTTACATTTAAAATCGATCAAGTGGCTACTTCAGATATGAAAAACCTGTTGGAAGGTGAAGTTGTGCTGTAATGAAGTAGGTGAAGTCATGAATCACCTTCTCCCCTTGCTGATTTATCAATTTTGAATCAATTCTACCCTTTTATTTTTTATAAACCTCAACCCTAAGCCACATTACAACCCAATAAAAGTCCTTAGTGATCCAAAGTGGATTGAGCTATTATGTGGAGATAAAGGGATGTCTGATCTATGGTGAAAAGTACATGATGATGTCAAAAATTTGAAGCAAATGCCTATGCTCATGCTTGCAGGCCTATTTGAGGTCTGTAACTAGTCTTGAGCTAGAGTGAAATTAAACACCCTTTAATTCATTTGTGAGAGATTGCCCTGGTGAGGATTGCATATGAGATTGAATTTATTGGGGCACTGTTTGAACATGATTTTTGAATTAATAGTGAACTATATGCTGATTTGCACACACTACACTCTTGATATCTTCAGATTGGTTGTGATGAGCATGCATACGGATTCAGGTATTAAATTGTTTACATTTAATATTTTAAAACTTCTTTAATTTGAAGGAGCAAGGTGTGGAATGAAGCTTTGTATGTTGAAACTTGACTTGTTACGGTATGCATTTGTTTTAACTGTCTTCATTAAGAAGTTTGTGAGTACCTTCACTGAAAACCCTAAGGAGACTTCACTCCTCCACTAGGGATCACCAAAGAGTTTAAAAGGCTTGATGCATAAGCTAAATGCATCCGTGCTCCCTACGAAAGTGGTATTTACTATTTTGAATAACTGTTTTTAATTTTTACTTTGCTCGAGGACTAGCAAAGATTAGGTTTGGAGTGTGTTAATCACTGAAAAATATCATTTTTCACCTCCTAACCTAGCCTTTACTAGACCTTAGAGTTGTTTAATAATTGCTTTTGAGTATTGTTTTGTAGTTAGCAATAATCTGTAATAAAACCATGCAGCAAAGGCCTAAAGGAGAGAGATCTGAGTCAACCATTGACTGATGAAAACACCCAGGAATGACAGAGAGTTATGTATGTCATCGTGACAAGTTGATGAAGCTTGACCGATTAAAGTGGTCACGAAAGCGGTTGGTGGTGCTATAAGGCTGCATTCGAGCAGTTCAGGGAGCTATAGTTTGATGAACTCGAGCATATCATTAAGCACTTGAGCAGCACTGAACCTGTCGAGATGATGCTACTACTGAACACTCAGCTCTCGAACACTTCATGAAGCAGCACATTTGAACCTGTCGAGCAGCATTTATGAGCTCGAGTAGTTCATGCACCTAAGATTTAATGAACTCGAGCAGTTCATCAAACTACTCGAGCTGGAGTGCTGCATGAATTAAACCACTCGAGCAGATGCATGCTGAAGCCATTAAGTCTGTCGAGTGGTCTAAAAATCCACCTTAACTTGTTAAGCACTTAACAGGATGCATTTTCATCTTCTCGAGATCTACTCAAGGCCAGACTTCTGACGCTCTAATCCACTTGAGTAGTTCCCTGGAGGTTTTAACCTGTCGAGCACTTAAAATGCTCTTATTTTTTCTTGTCGAGAACTACTCGAGAGCCGCTCGAGACCAAAAATCTAAAGCTGTGGAAGCCTCCAACTACTCGAGGACAAAATGTTGAAGCTATCCAACCACTCGAGATGCATTAACTAAAGTTGTCATCTACTCGAGAACCACTCGAGATAAAAATTCTGAAGCACCAGCTGCTCGAGGCTCGGGTTCAAGCATATGTCTATCAACTTTGGAGGGCATTCTAGAAATTCATCAACACAGAGGATACTTGACCTAACTATCCCATGTGTGCATAGTTGTTCTAACAAACTTAGGGGCAATACTTGGAGGAAATGCAGCCGCCTCAGCAGGCCTTATAACTGATTTGATTTTCTTCTTCTCTGATTGGCTGAGACAGATCAAGTTTTACTTAGGAATTCTATAAATAGGAGGGGATGTAACAGATTGGGGACATCCAGAATTTTAGGAATTTTTTAATTGTTTCCCACCTTTTCTATTCTTCTTCTTCCTTTATTCTCTCCTTAGCCTAGCCATGCTTGGCTAAATCTTTGAGCAGTTAGGGTTAGCTGATTTGTAAATTGAATTATGAGAGCATTGTATGAAGTGTGGAGATTGCAGAGACTACAAATCTGAGAGTCAATTTGTTGTAAGTTTTTGTAGATCAATGAATGACCGGTTCTAATGCTCATTCAATTTGTAAGATCTATTAGTTTTCAATCGATTTTTACAGATTTGATGTATCTATGGATGTCTGAGCTTGTAGCCTTGCATCCATAGCATTTGCAGTGGTTTTCCTGTTTCAATTCTTTCCCCTATGACTAGATTATATCCATGGGATACTCTGTGACCATTCAAGTGGACAGAGTATAGCCCTAGGACTAGTCCATATCCTAGGGCAGATTTGGTTCCTTCTACCTTGCATTTTTGCTTGTAGCCAAATGAAGGATTGTTGCAGATCCATCTTCTACTCTGTTGCTTTGCAAATCAATTTTACAATGAAAACTATCTCCTAGCTATTCATTCTCCATATTTGAATTTTATTTTACCAAAACATCTGTTATCTTCCTCAATTCTCTCCCTTTATCTCTGATCTAGTTTTTTAATTTTGTTTCTAATTAGATCTTGTCTATGTCTGTTTTTAGCTTAGTGACAACCACAAAACTCTCTTTCTTTTCCTTGTTTTCCTTAGTTTTAATTTATAATAGGATTATGATTATCAGATCTGTAGCAAACATGAAGATCTACTACCTATTAGATCACAAGTCCCTGTGGGACAAACCCTTACTCATTTAAAACTTGCTACAACAGGCCTTGGATCTTGCAGGACTGTATATAAATTGCTGTTGTTTTGTGCTTAATGAATCTATTTCACTTCCCTTTCTGATTTGTTTTTGTTGCCATATTTTTACCATATTTTCAATAATAAAAGTGCAAGCAATTTAACCAACAAGTTTTTAACTTGAGCAAGATCCAATGCATATTCATCATTGAAAATTTGGTCAAAGGTGCCCATATTTGATGCACTAGGTTAGGGATGCAAGTTTTGAACTGAACCGAAACCCGACACAAATCGAACCGAACCGAACCCCACCCCAATTCGATTTGGATGGCTTGAAACTGAAAACTGAGGGAGTAGGTTGAGTAAACCGAAAAAAAATCGGGAAAAAATTGAAAAAACTACCCTAAAAATAGGTATTTTACATAAACCGAACTGAATCGGTTTCGGTTTCAATTTTAGAAAAAAAAAATGAACTGAACCGAACCGAACCGAATGGGTTTTGGTTCGGTTTCGGTTTCAATTTTAGAAAGAAAAAAAAAATGAACTGAACCGAACCGAACCGAATGGGTTTCGGTTCGATTTTGGTTTGGGGTGTACCGAACCGAACACCGAAAAAATAAGGTTCGGTTCGGTACACCGAACCTGCATCCCTATACCAAGTTGTATGACCCATCAAATGAATTGCAAAATGATATAAATACAAGTTTTTTTCAAATCACGCTCCACATGGCTGATCAACCCAAAATGGGTATATTGGTGATCACATGCCACGTGGCATGTAATTTTATTTTTTTTATGAATGATAATTCATTAAAGAGGGGGGGGGGGGACAAGATGCTCATCCAAACAGACCCCAAGGAAATACAAAGTGTTGGATATTTACCAAGATAAATACTTATTTATTACTTTATAATATATATTTATTAGTTTTGCTTATCTTTAAATGATTCCTTAAATTGTTGGTTCCATGTAGAAAATATGTTTTTGACAATATTTGAATTTTCAACCTTCAAGTTAAAATAATTTGAATTTTGAATTACATTGGAGGGAAAATATTCTCACCACAAGTTAAAAGGTATTGTAAAAGTTTTGTCTCACCTCACTTTTTTACAAGAATGTTACTTGTCATATATATAGAAACTTACCTTCCATATTGTTTAGCTTGAAAATAGAATTATGGCGCGTAGCGGCGATTCGCCGCCACACGCCCGTATACGATGTGTGAATGTCGCAATTGACGCTTTTATGGTGCACTTTGCACCAAGCAGTTTCCGACCGGTCATGGAAACGGTCGAATTTCGGATTCGGACAAGTCAGTTAATGACTGTTGACCAAAAGATGTAACTGTTCGTGTGTAAACCGTCGGATCCTTACAACCGTTGATTAAATCGATCAGGGCCCTCGATTGCAAGAAATCGACAGACACAACCGCCCCTGAAAAGGTGTATCGAAAGTTATAAATAGAGGCCGGAGGAGTAATTCGAATCACTTGCAAATTCCGAATCCTACATCTGTCTCCTTAGAATTCGTGTGCCGACCAGAGCATTTTGTGTCTTCATTTCGTTGGGTCGCACACTACAGTGCAACATAGTGTGTGACAGATCGGTGCTTCACCGAGGCTTTATTGTATCCTGGAGGCGAATTTATCGTTATCTCATTGCATATAGGGGCAAATATTATCTTAAAGACAACAATCTAATAGTGCCTTGAAGCAATTTTTTCGATCCATTTCTATAACTTTTGTGTAATCCTGCCAACACAAAGTTAGCAGACGCCAGCTGCAGGGATTCCCGCACCAACTTTGGCCCGGCTCTCAGCCTCAACGTTGGCAGAACGTCTAATCTAATTGAAGGAAACAGACAGACAATGCAGATAAAAGACTCCTGATTTCATCCACCAGATTCCGCAAGGCCCACAGGGGTTTACTTTGACCAGCAATCCAACGAATAACACTGGATTGCTGGTGTCTAGAAGGAACATTTTTGAACTGTGTCTGGACGCTTTCTCCTGAAATCATATACGCGCGAAGGCTTGTTGAATTTGTCCCACATTAGCTATGGGCTGGCCTTTCATGGGCTCTTTATATCTTATGCAAACCTCACCTTACAAGCCGATTTTGTGAGGTTGAGTTAGGCCTATAGAATTTTATCAATGCCTGACCCAACTTGACCGGTCAGGCACATCCCAGCAAAAATTCGGGTCAGGTGGATCAGGTATGGGGCCGACCAGACTCGTTGACAGCTCTAACACTAAAAGCAACCCGTGCACCAAGTCACCTGGGCTCAAGCCACTTACCAAATACACACTCAATTAAAGGGCCCGCTTTTCTGGCGGGTACCTACTTTGGTTCTTTTCAAAAGTTCACATAAAAAAATATGGAAATAACAAGTTGCAAGTTGTAACGGTCATAAACAGAAGAATGAAGCAAAGAATAGAATGACCCACAAACCTTTTTTTTTTTTTTTTAAATTGAATTTCTCTGATCTGCAAAACTTTTTCAACAACAAATAAAAGAGAACATTCCAATCTTCTACAAATATTTTCAAAATCTGTGAAGTTTGGAACCAATTTCTTCCGGGAAAGCATCAAAACTTTTGGAGCCAACAAGGAATCTCCAATTTGTGATGTATTCTTTCCTTGCTAGCAAACTTTCTCCCCTGCAATTCTTTACAGAATGTGCTTTCTCCTTATATCAGAGCTTTATGGGACCCATTTCCAGCAAGGAATTCTCCAATTCGATCACGTAGCTTGTTGATACACAAAGCAACTAAGGAACAGTAATCCGAATGAAGTTTTCAACGAAGATTCATCAATTTGTGTTCTATAAATTGCCCGAGTCTAAGGTCCAACAACCAAATTCATCTCTCTACACACAAGATTTATCGGGTTATTAGTTATCGTTAGAATGGCTTCTACGTCAATCTTCAAAAGATCCGATAGCATTGCCGAGAGCATGCCCGATGCCATGAGACAAAGTAGATATCACATGAAGAGATGCTTTGCGAGGTTCTCTCTCTCTCTCTCTCTCTCTCTCTCTCTCTCTCTCTCTCTCTCTCTCTCCTCCTTATTTGGTGTTCATGTTCTTCAAATGATCAATTGAAAAAACAGGTTTGCTGGGAAGGGGAAAAGACTACTAAAAGCCCATGATTTAATAGGGGAATTGGAGAAATCAGTGGATGATCAGCTGGAAAGAACCAAGCTCTTGGAGGGCAGTCTTGGTGACATCATATGTTCCACTCAGGTTTTCTTTCAGATGCTTTTGTTTCTTAAAAGGATAGGAGTCACTACAGGCACATGGAAGTTCGGCCGTTGTACACAAACTAAGCATGGAAAAGGTACGCCTATTCGCACTTACCTCATTACTGAGAGGGCCTGCGTCTGGAAGCCATTGACTGATTTGAATCAGAAGATGGAGATAGCTTGTGTACCATCAAACGGTCAGTTTTTTTATTTAACATGGCAAAAATCCCAAAAAATTGGCCCTAAAATCACGACACACATTGCTCAAACATGATTTTAGGGTAACTTTTTGGGGATTTGTGCCTCGTGGAATCGAAAACTAACCGTCTGATGGTACGCCCGTGTTCTCAAGTCCGTTGTGGAATATTGGGGAGAAAAACAATCTCCATCGTCAGATTCAAAGCAGTCAATGGTTTTCAGACATAGGTAACCTCAGTAATCTTCTAGGCGCGAATAGAGGTACCACATGAAAGACAACCTAACTTCCATGTACAAGTAGTGGATCCCTTATCAGATTAAGATGTAGACCTTCTTTATGAAATTTGGACTAATGTTTCTTCAAATTGCAGGAGGCAGCTGTAGTTCCTCCATATGTAGCATTTGCAGTAAGATCCAATCCCGGAATTTGGGAATTTGTTAAAGTAAACGCGGAAGATCTAACGGTGGAGGGAATTACGGCTTCAGAGTATTTAAAATACAAAGAAACAATATATGATGAAAAATGGTATGTGACTGATGACAAAATTTAAATAGAAGCAATTATATTTCGCATTCTGATACCTCAAGATCTTTTGAGATCATCTAATGTGGCAGGGCAAAGGATGAAAATTCATTGGAAGTGGATTTTGGCGCGTTCGATTTCTCTACTCCTCGCCTGACCTTACCTTCTTCTATTGGGAATGGGGTCAATAGCGTTTCGAAATTCTTGTCTTTGAAACTCGCGAAAGATTCTGAAAGAATGAAGCCTTTGTTGGAATACTTAATCGCCCTTAGTCATCAAGGAGAAGTATGGAGAAAGCGATCACAAATAAAAATGATGATAACAATAACAATAACAATAATAATAATAATAATATCTGACATATAAACGGTTTATCGTTTCTGTCAAAATCTGCAGAATTTTCTTATTAATGAAAGCATCAACAGTGTGTACAACCTTCAAAAGACATTGCTAATGGCCGAAGTCTTCATCAATGCACTTCCAAAAGACACCCCATATCACAAGTTCGAGCAGAGGTGATTCCGCGATTTCATTCAAGTTTTTTTCCCTAAAAAATGAAAATAAAAAATCAATAGAACTGCCGGGTGGGTGTCGGTTTTTACAGGTTTCAGGATTGGGGTTTGGAGAGAGGATGGGGCGATACAGCAGCACGTGTCAAAGAGACGATACATTGTCTTTTGGAGGTCCTCCAGGCGCCGGATCCTTTAAACATGGAGAAGTTCTTTAGTAGAATTCCGACTATCTTTACCATTGTTATTTTCTCTCCCCACGGCTACTTCGGCCAAGCCAACGTTCTTGGTTTGCCGGATACGGGTGGTCAGGTACAATATCTAATCTGTAATTATAGGTAGATAGCTTGATAGAGAGCCAAGTTTCACTTTCATCATCACACAGGTCGTTTATATTCTGGATCAAGTACGAGCTTTTGAGGAGGAATTACTACTACGAATTAAGCAGCAAGGGTTGACTGTGAAGCCCCAGATTCTTGTGGTTAGTTACAATAACAGTAAAATTACGGAATCCATGAAAAAAATTTGGTGCAGAAGTTGAAGATTACTTTTCGTGTATATATACAGGTTACAAGACTCATACCAGAAGCTCAGGGGACTAAATGCAACCAAGAATTGGAGCCCATTCTCAATACAAAACACTCTAATATTCTTCGAGTTCCGTTCAAGACGGAGGACAGAGTCTTACGCCAGTGGGTTTCTCGTTTCGATATCTACCCCTACCTTGAGCGATATGCTGAGGCAAGTTGCTTATAAAGCCCACTGGATTACCTTTTCGAGTATCTAGTTCAGTTCTTTCTTTCTTTGTACTTGTCAGCATTTTAATCCGTATATGTTTGTTTTTGGATTGTAAGGATGCCTCTGCCAAAATCATTGATCACTTGGAAGGAAAACCCGACCTGATCATCGGAAATTACTCCGATGGGAATACAGTAGCATCTCTAATGGCAAGCAAACTGGGGATAACTCAGGTACGGCCAATGTTCTGAAAATTTGGGTGAAATCTTAAAATCACAAGACAGCTAGATCAAGTCCAATCATGAAATGGGGTTGTTAATATCGAAAATAAAATGTGGAAAAATCAACCATGTTCATTTACTTTCCGTTTGTTTCATTCGTACTGATCTGTTGTGCTTCAAATCTAGGGAACCATAGCCCATGCTTTGGAGAAAACAAAGTACGTAGATTCAGACATCGAATGGAAGAAATTGGACCCAAAGTATCATTTCTCATGCCAATTCACAGCTGATATAATAGCGATGAATGCCACCGATTTCGTAATCACAAGCACGTACCAAGAAATTGCAGGAAGGTTAGACTTTGAGCTGTACTTTTTGAACTTGTTTTAAATGTTAAAAGGTAAATTATGTGTTAGTTAAATTTGTATATTTTTTTGGCAGCAAGGATAAGCCAGGACAGTATGAAAGCCATGCAGCATTTACACTTCCGGGGCTTTATCGAGTTGTCTCAGGCATTAGTGTATTTGATCCCAAGTTCAACATAGCTTCTCCGGGGGCAGATCAATCTGTCTATTTCCCCCACACTGAGAAACAAAAGAGGTTGACTTCATTTCAACCTGCCATTGAAGAGTTACTCTACAGTAAAGAGGAAAATGCTGAGCATCTGTAAGCCAATTCTTTTAAATTAAAAGAAATATATCGCCAGTTCTGATACCATGAGAAATTTTGGGGAGCCATGGATTTGGTAACAGGGATTTAAAGTTCGATATATATATATATCAGATGCGGATGCAATATATCAGATACATATCGGCTGGTTCCCAGGCCGATACGTATGCGATATATCAGATACATATTGACCAAACCAGCCGATATTCAAGCACCTTTTTTATTTTTATAATATAAACTATATACATATATATAATTCAAAAACAGCATTTTTGTTATTTTGTCCAAATCATATCTGATACATATTGGCCGATATGACCTGATATGGACCGATATTTGACCAATTATTAAATTAGGGTGCATATCCGAATCGGATGGGGCTAACACGATAGATATAGGCCGATATGTATCGGAGATGGCCGATATTTAAAACCATGTTGGTAAATTCCATGGTTACAAGTTAGAACAATAACTCAAACTAATTTCTTATACATATACTAATACCGTATTATTATATAGCAAGATTTTTACTGTTCAATATAGAGGGGTATACATATAAGAATCAATATAACATTAAGTTTTTGAAAAATCAAATTATGCTTGGAAACAGAGGATTTCTGACAGATAGGAAGAGACCGATAATATTTTCGATGGCGAGACTCGATACGGTGAAGAACATGAGTGGATTGACAGAGTGGTACGGGAAGAACAAGCGGTTAAGGAATTTAGTTAATCTTGTCATAGTTGCAGGCTACCTTGACCAATCCAAATCCAAAGACAGAGAAGAGATCAGCGAGATCAGGAAGATGCATTCCTTGATCGAAAAATACCAATTAAAGGGTCAGATGAGATGGATAGCAGCTCAGACAGATAGATATCGAAATGCGGAGCTTTACCGAATTATTGCTGATACAAAGGGAGCTTTCGTGCAGGTTTAAACAGATTTCTTTCCTTCTTTTTTGTCTCTTTTTCATGTTTGTTACTTTATTTACATATATTTTGTTGTTTACAGCCAGCATTATATGAAGCATTTGGCCTTACGGTCATAGAAGCAATGAATTGTGGACTACCCACATTCGCGACCAATCAAGGAGGACCAGCTGAAATAATCGTTGACCAAGTTTCAGGTTTTCATATTGATCCCAACAATGGAGACGAATCGAGTAACAAAATTGCAGCGTTCTTTGAGAAATGTAAGGAAGACAAAGAGTACTGGAGTAAGGTGTCAGCAGCTGGTCTACAACGCATTGAAGAATGGTAATCTAAAATCCCAAATCCCCAAGTTTATTATATTGTTAATTCTAGATAGTATTAAGGTTTTCAATCAGAAAGTAGGCTTCCCAAATGTCTTTTAAATTATGTTTATGTTAGGATTCAAATAATAAGAATGTCTTCTATACTTTGTTTGAGTCCAATAAAAGAGGGACTCAAAATTGATATCCAATCAAACATTTACCGTAGCTTAATTTTGAGTGAGTTCCACCCCCATATTCCTTAGAGACAAAAACCATAACCTAAAACACCTAATACCGAAGGGTTTGTAATATTTATGGCTTTCCGATTTATTTAAGTCTTGTTTTGATCAACTAGCATCCTAATCTATTTCTGCTTAGTGGTCATGTATCAAAAACATATGAGATTATTGATATTTGTATTCATACTTACAGGATTCTTAGCAGTATTATTTACCCTGTCCTGCTGAATTTATTTACATCTCGTTTTGATCAACTAGCATCCTAATCTATTTCTGCTTAGTGGTCATGTATCAAAAAAATATGAGATTATTGATATTTGTATTTGTACTTATAGGATTCTTAACAGTATTATTTACCCTGTCCTGCAGAATTGGTTTGTTTCTTTTCCAAAATTTTAAACTTATAGACCTATTATAAATGCATGTCGTAAAGACTTCCAATAAAAAGACTATGGCTGCGTATGGCATAGCTTTTTGCTATCCCCTACCACAGCAGAGTTCACCTGCTTTAGTTGATTCTCATTCTCTTTTCTAACTCTCTGCAAAGGAGGATTTACCTGCTCTAGCAGCAATCCCTCTGCTCTCTACTAACTCCCTACCAGAGCAAATAAAATCTGCTCTGACAAGGAGTGAGTAGAGAGGAGGGTAGAACTGCTGAACAGGTAACTCGTGGATAAAATCTTGCTATGCAAGGAGTTATCAAGGAGAAAGGGTACCTGCTAAAGCAGGATGTTAGCAAAGATGATGAGAACCTGCTAAAGCAGGTGAACTCTGCTACGGCAGGGGCTAGCAGAGAGCTATGCCATATGCAGCCTATGTATATCTAGAACAATAGCATGTTATAATAATTGTATTTCTAAAATAATAACATATTATAACGATATAATCGTTAATTTTATAATGTGAGAACTGAGAAGACAGAATATCACAGATTTTTTTTCAATGACTGAAATGCCATTTGGTTTTGTACCCACTTCTGTAATCTCCAAAAATTTAACTACCAACATCCTCTCTCTCTCTCTCTCTCTCTCTCTCTCTCTCTCTCTCTCTCTCTCTCTCTCTCTCTTCCATCGCAACGTAGTACGAAAACCCATATCCATTGTTTATTAGATTTTGACATTCCAAATTGTAACCGCACTCATATACGTTTACATGTATGGGCATCATAGAAGAGAACCACAAACTCTGCTTCATAGTATTATATCAATAATTCATGATTTTGCCCCTTTCATTTGAACTTGCAGTTTTTATCTGATGTGATTGTTTTACAGCTACACATGGAAGATCTATGCAAAAAAGGTGTTGAACATGGGATCAATCTACAGCTTCTGGAGGCAATTGAACAAGGAAGAGAAACTTGCCAAACAAAGATATATTCAAATGTTCTATAATCTCCAATTTAGAAACTTGGTGAGAGTAAAAAAGAAGAGTTTTCGTATAGTTCAAATCGGAAAACAAAACACACAAAAACAAATGACGGGTTTCTTCAACAAAATTTTATTGTTTTAATATGGGACTCTATTGCAGGCAAGCAAGATACCTATCCCAAGTGATGAAGCTAAATTGTCTCAGTCAAAGCCAGTCGGAAATCTTCAGCCTGCACCAAGGCATGTTAACTAACTTTTTAACTGCTGCAATTATTAATTAGCATCTTGATGAAGTCTACAAAATGATCAGAATCAACCTTTCCACTAAATCAATAGAACTGCAAAAGTAATCTTGATTTTATTTTTTCCCTCTCTTGAGAAGTGATAAATAACTGCATTTTCACCTCAAAAATGATTACTAAAGAGTAGGGCAGCAACCGAGCCGAGCCCGAGCTTGGGTCAGCTCTAGCTCTGCTCTACCTTATACAAATTGAGCTAGAATCCGGTTTTTCACCCTTCGAGCCTGAAAATTCTGAGCTCTATCTCGTCTCTATCTAGAGCGGAGCCGAGCTTCGAACCAAATAAGTTTTATTATAAATTTTTCTTGCTAATACTTTTTTAAACCGTATCTTCTTAATAGATGAAAGCCCTAATAAAATTTAATAAATAAAAGCCCTAATCTCTGTTAATCAATTAGTCCTTTTTAGATTTAATGGATCGATCAATATTGAAATGGATCGATTGGAGAAAGATGGTGTTTAAATTGTACCCCCTAATCTCATAGGGAGTCATTACTTGCACACGTTTTTCAAGTGAGTACACCAAATTTAAAGATTGACTTAATATTTTAGGGACATGTGATATATAAAAATGCAATATGGGCCGTCTGACTTGAAGTACATGATCCATAGATCTCTGGTATATAAAATTGGAGCTAAACACGATACTTGTCATATGATCTATTGCATTCAACTATTGAATTATATAATAGCCTTTGACTCCATTTAATCAAATGATGAAAATTATATTTTGATCTAATCTTTTACAATTGATATCTTTAAATCATGGCCTTTAAATCAAACGGCTTAGATAGTATTTTCATACAATAGAGGTCGCCAAACTTACAAGTCTTTCTTTTAAATTAAATTTGGTGCAATCACTTGAAACGCGTGTGCAATTAATGGCTCCCAATCTCATATTAGAGCATAGTCACAAAATCGGGATTTGATAATAATTCGGCAAAGCTAAAATCCGGAAAAATCCGGCAAAGTTTAAAAAGTTCGGAAACAATTCGAGAAAACAAAAAAATAAAAATTATTAAAATATAATTAAAAATAATCTAAATTTTTTATTTAGATTTTAGATACATATTTAAAAAAATTTAACATATATTTTTGAGTAAAATAACAAATTATTAAAGCCTACCGTCAATATTAATTGAACCAAGCTCAACTCTAGCTTAGCTCTACTTCAAACGAGCTTTAGATTAAAACCCCAGCTTTAGCTCTCGAGTCGAGCTTAAGATAGAAAAAGCTTTTATTTTCGAGCCGAGCCGAATTGATCTATCGAGCTGGCTCAGTTCTGTTGCAGCCCTACTAAAGAGGAACAGGTCTCCCGGTACAATCGAATTATCTAAAAACAGGTTCCCTAGTCAAGCGATTTCGCAATCTCATCAGCCTCTTGCTTAACACCAGTGAAATTGATTACCAATTTTCTTTTCTGCATTCTCAATAACAGTAATAACTAATGTAACATTAAGTACCAATTAAAATGCATTTACTATGTTAACCAAACTAAACTAAAGAGACATATATCTCAAAAGATGCAACTATTTTATCAATCAAGCATAGAAAAATGAAATGTAAATTTTTAAAAAGAATACTAACATTTCTCACCCTCTCACAAAATTGGCCAAGAACTTATTCAACCTCTTTTTAACAAAATTATAGGTAATGAATCTTCATCATTTTAGTTATTTACTACAAATATACTTACTAACTTTTATGTATGTGACAGAAGACGCTCGCAATCGCTAATTCAGAGGTAAGGGTAAGCTCTAAATTTGAACAATTTATTAGACAGATTATTACATTTTGATTTAAAAAACTTAATTTTCCAATGCTAATAAGTTAGTTTATTCATTAATCACTGTGCTCAGGATTATGCCCGATTGCTTGGTCTCAAGAACGGCTTCTTCTAAGCAGTGAACAGCTGGAAATGGCGTGGCACCTTGAGGAGCGAAGGTGTTTCATAAGATCATGGGGTGCTTGTATTTTTTTTTTTTCCCTTTTCTCTTTATCCTTTTGCAAACAACTTATGTGAACCATTTTGGGTGGGTGCATTCAACAATAAAAGAGTGGTTTGCTCTAGTGATCTCAGTTCTTCGATAAATGGTGTTCGTCTGCCTTTTACCGGATAGGGCACATAACATGACCTATTGGGTTGGATCCGTCATGAAGTATCTGACAGGGGATCTGGTCGACTCAAAGGTCAGGTCACCTGACTCAACCCTTTATTATTATATATAAAAATTCAAGAAAGCAGGGGGTTCCTCACCGGGTTGGGTCAGGTTTTCATGGGGTGTCAGGTCGGGTCAAGCAAATGTCCTTGCCCATCAGATCAGGTTGGGTTGGGCATATGCCCATTACTCCGGGCAGCCAAAATTTATGCAGGTCCCGACCGATCAATTGACAGCCCTAGTCAAGCCGCTCAGCTGCTTAAGCCCCACGCCATGCAGACCATCACGCAAGGGAGACATTAAGGGCCCATAAACCCACATGCAAGGGCTACAGAACGTGTGGGCAGTATACATGAAGGGTCATGCATAGGGCTCTCAATGGGCCGAGCTGGGGTTCAACTCGGCCCTAACCCCCCCGGGCTGGGTTCCCAAATTTTTCAGCCTAGCCTTAACCCAGGCAGCGATGTACTCAGCCCAAGCTCGGTCCCTACCAAGCCGGGCTTGGATGTTTTTCCGACCTTTTTTTTGCTATTTTTTTCTAATAAAATTTGGTTGGACTATTTTTTAGGAGGTGTTTTTTTTAATAAAATTTGGTTAGCCTTGAGCTATTTTTTTCTAATAAAAGTTTGAAGGTTAAAATTTTAATTAAATACTAATATTAATATTATAGAGGCTCAGATACATGCTTTTATTCAAATATTTTATTTTAATTTGTTGCACAACGATTATAATGGACAACGGTTAATCTCAGAGCATTTAAATAAATTATATTTAATTAAAAGGATAAGCATATATATATATATATATATATATATATATATATATATATATATATATATATATATATATATCTGGGCCAAGTGCAGGCCCGGTATTGGAACACTCAAACCAAGCATGGCCCGGATTTATCCGGGTTGCAACATGTTCAACCCTGTCTAAATACCAGGCCGGGTTTGCTTAATAGAAAATACCACTTTTGTCGGGCTGAGTGCGTGCCAAAATCCGGCCCAGCCCCGCCCATTGAGAGCCCTAGTCTTGCATTAGGGCAGAGACTTTTAAGATCCCATAAACCACCAGCATGTATGGCCAGTATACAGCGGTCGATGCCCCGATGGGTGCGTTGTTCACCATAGCCAACCCATTGCCAAAAGCACCATATTGTATGACCCTCAAGCAACTAAACTTGAATCCACAGCATCTAATAGAATATCAGTCAAACGAACGAACCATGGGTGGGGTACTGTCCAGATTATGCAAGTATGCAACTATTGGTAACCATATAAATCCTCTATCAACCATATGTTTTTGAAGGACCGCTCCACATGATCGTAGCCGTCCATAAGCAACTTAAAACCGCTCAAATTATCATTTGAAATATCACCCATACAAGTCACCTAAGTCAAGCTCGGAGTATGAGTTTTCCCCCTAAATTTTGGATTTTGGGGTCGAAAGCATTTGAAAGACAGGGAAAATTACTTGGGGTTGGCCTCATAACATAAACTGATGAATTAAGGGAACTAAGATGCGTGATCGGGCAATGGATCGAACTACCGTCAGCTTCAGTATTACAAGGTCATGGGAAAAATCGGGGAGGCTAAAAAACGATAAAAAGAAAAAAAATCAGGAAGTATTTGGGTAAAAGTAATAGAAATATATAACAATATTGAAAATTAAATGGTTATTTACACAGAAAGAAGGAAAATCTCGGGAAATATTTGTAGCAAAAATGTTTAAATCGTGGTTTTTTTTTTTTTAAAGATGAGTATTTTGAAGAAAAGAGTTTCCAACGTTTTACGAAAAGCGTGCTTTAAACAAGTTATTTCAAAAACAAAAAGCACGATTATGGTAACTATAATCAGGTTAGCACCAGATACACCCTACCTATTCGAATGGTTATGCCGACGCATGTATTATGGCATCACTAATAAGCAAGTAATAGCAGCAGGCTGCTAATACAATTTCCTTCCAATAAACAAAACTCAATCCACAGATATCAACCAAAAATAGTCTCCTTAGTAGTAAACCCTCAAAACGATAGAATATTATGTTCATAAAAGGAAGCACTGTAAAGAGTCTAGTAAGTGCAGTGTTTTAAGGGATTAAAGAAGCTTAACAGTAGAACATGACCCTCTTAACTTTCTCCTTTACAGCAGGGAGTGGTCTCACCACAGCATTCACAGGGGCACGTGTATTTCGCCCACCACCACCAGGGCGGCCCACTACGCCACTCGCCATTGAGCCACTGTCCGATGTCTCTGGGTCCAAGTAAAAACGCGCACGGAAAGCAGCCAAATGTGCATAATACGCCGGAGGCACTGCAATGGACATGAAGGGATCATCAGATACCAGTAACATTAGCCATTTCGACATACTGAGCGAGGCAACGAAAATGGTTGATCACCACCCCTGACGTATCACACCATTTTCGCAGCCAGGTTCCGTGCCAACCTGATGCAAATTCAAAACAAGTATATTGAATTGAGAAGAGAAACAACATACCAATCGAAACAGAGCGCGTGCACCTAGCATAGCTGCAAGGAAAAAAAACAAATTGTCAATTTGCAAGTTAGACCTCATGATTATAGAACAGAAACATTCACATAATCTTCCTAAAAAAATACCGGAACATAGAAAGATTAATTCATACGTGTAGCACAGATTATTGGTCAATGATTGAAGTCCATCTGCTGTGAAAGCGTTTTCGTCCCATAGAACATGGTAATGAGCAGGGCGGCTTGTACCCTGTCATGTCATCATTCATAATAGCCACCCATCAGAACTATAACTATCATCACTTTAAATTAAAAATACATCATCCAAGTGTAATATAAAATAATCTAAACATACCTGGATGCCAGCATGGCTGCACAGATAAAAATCAAACTCAGTAGGATGGCAGATCTTTGAATCCACCACAGTTCCTGCAATTTAAAGAGGTGCGTCCACAAATTAGTATAGAATAAGGACGAGAAAATGATTGGACTTACTGCGGATACAATATTCAGAAACATAAAAAAATTAAAATTAAAATGAAATCAAAGTTACCCCAAACATAGGACCGGCAGAAAAATAAGAAAAGCACTATACCATGTTTCTCATCATAGTTGTAACTATCAAAATTTGGTCGATATCGGTACGATGGGTTTCGTCGAGAACCGATACAGGTATTAGGGTGGTATCGGATTGATACAAGTCAGTATCAGCCGAGACTGACCGATACAATTACTCTTTCTATTCTTTTCTTTTTTGCTTTTTTCAAAAATAATTATTGGCCGATACGGGATCGGCGATACTGTATCCATATTGGCCGATACCTGATACCGATAACAAGTTTGATAACTTGTTTCTAATATTCAGTTTTAAACAAGTAATTGTCTTTCATTACCTGGTAATATATTTCCACTCCTGTCAACTGAACGTCGATCATTATGATTTTTCGCAAATAATCTTGTATGGTGACGTTTTTGGACCACCACAAATGTCACACGAGGCTGATAATTTGGCTCAAGAGAGGCACATGCCTGCAGGTATCATGAAAAGAAGGAAATATAATCAATAAAGCAAAAAAACAAAAACAAACAAAAAAATCTTGCACAAATTTTCATAAACGAAATCAGTGTGGTCACCTTCCGAATGGCACTCAGTTCGTGCAATAAGACTTGATAAAACTGGCCTTCGCTTACACCATCCCTGGGTAAAGAGCAGCATCAGTTCAATCATCAAAATAGGTTCTGGCAAGAATATAACAAAGTCCATAATATTGAAACCTTACCTGTAGAATATAATCCGCTGAGGTTTTTGCCCAGTTGCTCTACGGAATGATATCAGAAGTTCCCTGATTTAAGAGTTACAAATCCATTTTATAAAAAATTCTCTCGTTTGATGATCCAAACAAATTTGACCGATCTTAGTTACTGCAACTTAATGCAACCTCAAAACAAAATAAATAATCATACTTGACCATGCCACCAGTCATTTTTCCTCGTACAGGATCTTGCCATTCTTTGTATAGATCTTCGATCAATTCCTGGCGATGAACTTGTGTACAAACCAAACCAGCATACTTTGTGACCTCTGGCCAGTCTTGTGAAGCTACAACCTGCAGCAATGGTTCATCGAAGTGACAAAAATGAATGCGAAAAATAAGAATAAAGCTTGTTTGCAGAAAGGATAAAGAGAAAATTTCAACAATGAAAGGATACCACAAATATATATTTTACCGCTGCTATAGAGGGGCTGGAATCCTCTCCAGGATGAGGGTGAGTCACATCTGCCCCAAAAATTATTGTCGGTATGTCACTGACAAGAGGTATGCGTCTTGACAACGCATCCGCAAGCACCGTGTTCCTTCCCCCAACCTTTCCATCAATAGAAATAATTGATTTATGAGTAATTATTGACACAAATGATAGTCACGGAGATGACAAATGACAAATTTCAATACACTACGACAGCTACCTTTACGTTAATCTTCAGGGCAACATTTGCCAGGTACTGCTTCTTATTACTCTTGAAGACATGCTTAGTTAAGCAGCACTGGGAAACCACGCCAAGATCTGTCTCACAGATCCGCTTCACATCCCCTGCAAAAAAGACACAACAAATGCCTTGTGATTGCCTCCAGATAAAATGATGTCAGCATTTGGAAGAGATAACAACAGGCTCTTAAACTATGCTACCAGAGAAGCAAATTATTATTTGAAAGAAAGAGAGGGAGGGTAAGGACTCGTTTAGGAATTTGTAGTGAAAAAAGTATTTGTCGGGAAAAATACACATTTTCATTTGTAGGAAAAACATATTTGTAGGACTTATGAAAATCTCTAAATGTTGTTTGGCAAAACATATTTGTAGGACTTATGAAAATCTCTAAATGTTGTTTGGCAAAACATTTGGCTAAAAAAAATTTATCCTTATTCAATATAGTTTGAAAAATGAAACTTTGGGACCCAAGCATATTTGTAGTGCATACATAAAACTATTTTTCAATAAACACTTCACTGAATGCTAATTTAACAAAAATAGGGAAAATTGCACTTCAGGTGGGCCCCACAAATATTTCCAAACAACAGAAAGTGGTAAAATATTTTCAGCTCCTGTTCAGAAACAAAACAAGCCCTAGTAGTGCACTTTGCATTTGTTCAAGTAAACTGCACAAATGAACTCCATACCATAAAGAGAACCATTATTGTCAGGCAAAATTATAATCAGCAGGTCAAGCTCTTTGTTCTGGGGCTGGAGTTTGGTCATTGCTTCATGGTATCGTGTTTTTAAGGCCCTCTCCACATGATCAGCACGAGCAGTATATGCTGGAAGTACAGGTTCTTGTACAAATGTCTGCAAAAAAATTCAAATTATGGGCTAAACAGGAGATCAAACACAATCCCAACCGTCAACACCTTATCCATCAATAACTCATACAAGAGCATGTTGCAGAGCCATTACCATGCCAGAAGTCCTACACATTTCAGCAAGCTCGTAACAAAATCCACGTGCGACAGCCTCTGGCACATTACGGGTAAAATTTATACACATCCAGTAATTGACAGCCCCTCCACTGAACATTTTCTGAAATAAAAGATAGATCATTAGATGAAATAATCAAGGTGTGAAATAATAAAAACAAGACGGCTTTGTGCATTACAAACAGCAACACAAGGACCACATTCGGCTCCGAATACTGCTATGAATTAAAAACACATAATGCCCTATGAAACAAAACCTAACAAAACTAAAAAATATATATACATAATTTATATAAAAAGTAAGGCACCAACACAAAAATAAGGCTACAATAAGTTTAACATAGAACAACTATGCAAACAGTGATCAATTTTTAGGGAAGCTATAGATTACATTCACGTGGAGGGTAGGATAAACCATTAGTATAAGAACAACTATGCGAACACAATGATCAGTTTTTTGGGAAACTATAGATTACATTCACGTGGAGGGTAGGATAAACCATTAGTATAAGAACAACTATGCGAACACAATGACCAATTTTTCGGGAAGCTATAGATTACATTCATGTGGAGGGCAGGATAAACCATTAGTATAATATAAATGTAATAGGGAAATTGAAACCTGTCAATACATCATACAGGGAGAAACAAACTGCTCATGTAATGGATTTTAGGCTAAACAACAACAAATAAATAAATTATATATATGCATATTTGTGTATGTAAGTAAATATTAAAAAAGCAAGTCTAAAATGGGTGCCCACCCATCATGTGCATCAAGCAGTCCACACATCTGTGTGACTGTGTGACGTGCACGGACTTCCATGCATTGAAAGTCTCTATATTTCATGCAGTCACACAGATGTGTGGACTGCCGTGTCCACCCATGGGTGGACACTCATTGTAGACTAACTAGTATTAAAATGCTCAAGTAATCAGAAATTGCATCTATGCCTATTATTCTGTTCCCGTTAGATTCCAAGGCCCTTGGATGATAGGTAACTGAAAAGCTAAAATCAGTGACCTGGAGAAAATACTACCACTCCAAGAAAATGGGATGGTGTTGGGTTGGGCCAGTAGCTCAAGTGGAAGGTTGGCAATATTGCAACCTTGAACTCACAGGTTCAAACCCAGCTTACCGTTACAGATAAAATATAAAATAAAATAAACTCGGCTGATGTTAAAAGAATAAAATGCACATACAAGAGGTACTAGAAATAGAAAGCATCTAGGCCAATAATCATAATCAATTATCACTACATAGATGTATTGGCCACAGAAGAGGGACAGAGGTGACCGATGTTAATGTATGCCTCCATCACTTCCATGCAAGCAAATACAGAGTAGAGTTGGTGCCTCTATACATGTGCTAGAAAGACAAGGAACAACAACCCACTGACTTCTTTCAGCCTTTCCAAGGGTCCCCATCGTAGCTTTTGCCAATCAAAGAGATCATTAAAAGAATGACTCCCCCCATTAATATTCTCAATAGCCAACAGCAAAAGGCCATAGTGGCCTAAGAATCACCATTTGTTGTAACTGATGATTTTCATAAGGGACTGGCTCCTATGACTATTTTACACAGATATTGCCACGAAAGGCACCCATTTTGGCCAGGTCGCATACATCTCTGATCCATCTAGGCCATAGTGGCCTAAGAATCACCATTTGTTGTAACTGATGATTTTCATAAGGGACTGGCTCCTATGACTATTTTACACAGATATTGCCACGAAAGGCACCCATTTTGGCCAGGTCGCATACATCTCTGATCCATCTAGGTGTTTCATGTGCATGATGATTACCTTTATTGGGTTTACCATTAAAGCCCAAAATCACACATATCAAAGCATCTGACCAATTTAATCAAAGTGCTTTAATATGCACAACTGTCCATATTAGGGTGGTGCAGTAGTAGATCTGACGTTTCAAATCAACAAACGGCTGAATTTGGGTCCCCTGGCAGCTCCCAATAAGAGCTGTGATTCAACGATTTGAAATCCTCAAAAGATGTGTCATGTGACCTGCTTCTCATGATCTCTATCTGCAAATTTTCTCATAGCTCATTATTCCTTTCATTAATAGAAAATAATGTGCAAAACAATCTTACACAAGCTTCCTATGATTATAGCACACCGACAGATATAATTTCACATCATATTGATATTATTCCAATCCATAAATGTGTATTGGTAGCACCCTGCTTAGCAAGTCAAAGTCAGCATTAGCATCCAGCTTGTCGTCTTGGACTGAGAGACACTGACAGTCTACAAATGGTGAAGTGCTGGTATATGATAATCGACCGGACCACACTCGAGTGGGAATGGCTCAATCTCCTTCGCTAAAATAGTCAAACGCGTATTTCCACTGAATTGCATGCTCAGAAATAGGAGTTAACTTCTCAAGGTTTGATCATTTTGCTATATGGAGATTGGCATGTTCACAATTGAGAATGAACAGGTCGGTCACTGTATAATAACTACATTGTTAATCTGGTATAATATGTTATTACTTCCCATGACATCAAGTTCAACTTTCACATCCAAACTATAGTGTTCACTGAAGCTCCATCTCTCATGGGCACAGATATTTTTAACTAGACTCAATATTTTCTGACGCTGAAGAATTGCTAGGCACTCTGTCTCGGATTTCGGTGGGCCTAGCAAATGTCTTTAAGGGAAATGACTTGGCCTGCTGTAGCAATTGTGATTTTTCTAGAGGAACAAGAGGTTCCACTTGATCACCTAGTCTGAAGTTGAACCTTGACAGCTCCCCAAATCTCTCATATGTGTGGACACAACTTTATTTCCATCAAAACAATATCATCGCCTTGTCCCATCTATTGCAGACGGCTTTGTAAGTTGTAACATTCCACTCATTTCTATTTAAGGAAAATCTCTGTCACTCCGCAATGCATAATGTCTCTTCTCACTACTTTCTTCCAAGTCTTTATCTACCTTCCCATTCTACTTCCTTGTGCTTTACATTACTCCAATCCACCAATACTCCGTACCAGGTTGTTTCAGGTAGCTGGACATGCCAAAACCATCTCAAATGACATTCCTTAATTTTCCTTTATTGGGACAGCTCCTCAAAATCCTATTTTGTGATTCCTAATTCAGTCCTTGCTACAACACACATCTAACTTAGCAAATAGCTCAGCCAAGTATAATTTGTAATCTCCTTCTTAGCCAAGTATAATTTGTAATCTCCTTCTTCATAGTTTGGCACTATAAGCCATACAATAATGCAGGTCTTACCACTCTCTGCCTCACAAAAATGTCCCTCCAAATAAAGTTGCACTCATAGATAACACAGCAAACCAATCGCCTATCTCTTTCACCCACACTGATTTTCCGATAACATGCTAGAGCGCAAATACTGGAATTTATGGCATTGTGGCACAAAATGATTTTCGATATTAACCACATATATAATATATTAATTTCTATCAAAACATTAGCACAAATATAACAAGAATTGCAACATATTGCATAAAAATACCAGTAAACATAACCATACCCTATTCCACTACATCATAGTAGAGTATCTTAGAGACATAAATTCAAACAACAGTCTCTAAATATTAGAGGGTTTAATGCCCAAGAAGAAAAAACCTTATTCATCATGTTCCATGCACCCACTTGCGGCAAACAATCCTTTTCTCTTCCAGTTTCATTGTATTTAAGCTGCATGACCAATAAGGAGCAATTACAGGATGTTCACAAGGCATGAAAGAAGTAGTGTAATTTAGTAGATTGAGACGACTTATGCTACAAATTTAATTACCCAAGGTGGTGGCAAAATGCGTGCATCAACCGAAGCAAGTTCATTGCTGATTTTGATGCCAAACTCCTTTGCATACGGATCTTCATGATAAGCATTGTGATGAACCGTCTGAGCAGAAATGAAGGTTTAGAATAGAAAGGTAGAGGGTGCTGTATAAAAAACTGTTACAATAGTTAATTGTGACAACCAGAACATACTGATGCAAAAAAAAAAAAAAAAAAAAAACAGAAAATAATCTTTTGCAAGCAATATTACTTTACATCAATGGCACTTTTGGAAATGCATTAGGTGAAACTTTTCGCATGTAATACAATTCGTTTTACTTATAATAGTAGTATAACTGTTTAGTTAAAATAGGATTCGCATTTTTGTAGGAAGTTCTTACTCTTAGGTCATGTAAGGCTATTTAAAGGGTTGGCTAGGGCATTCCTTGTAAGCGACGATGGCAACGATGTCAAATTATTGCAAAAAATATGCTAGGGCTCTCACACATCAACGTAGATGTAGGAGAGAAAAGAAGGTCCATAAGCTATGTATGGCTTCCTGGAATGTAGGTATTTGAAATGGGAAGAGTGCCGAGATGATAGATGTTGAGAGGAGAAGAAACATTAATATAGCGTGCTTTCAAAAGACGGCTGAAAGGAGGGAAGGCTAAGGACCTGGGAGATGGTAAACTATTCAGGAAAGAGTATCTCTCATAATCAGGTAGGTATTATAGTGGATAAGGATTTGAAAGATAATATTGTTGAGGGTCAAGATAAAGAATAATGGGATTGTGATGGTCAACATCATTTGACATAAGAAAATACTAAATGTAATTAGTGTCTATGCATCTGAAGTTGGATTATATGAAACAAGAATTTTGGCAGTCAGTGGACAAACTAGTACAAAGCATACCTAGAGGCAAGGATCAAAATTTCGGGTTTCATTTCGGTTTCGGAGGGGACCGAAACCGAAAATTTGAATTTTGGCTGAAATTTCGGCCGATAATTTCAATCCCATACAAACAATGACCGAAATTTCAGTCCTATATTATTGTTTCGGTGGGGACCGAAACCGTTAATTTAGGCCGATATTTCGGTCATTTCGACCGAAATTTTGATCCTTGCCCAGAGGTGACTTTAGTAGTCACATAAGGAGGATAGGAAACATATATGAACGGAATCAACGGATACGTGGACGATATGGTTTAGGTGAAAGGAATGAGATCAGGGAAGCTATCCCTGATTTTGCTTTTGATTTGATATTAGCAAATACCTTTTAAGATAAGTAACATCCCATAACTTCCAAGAGTCGAGCAAATAGAACTCCAATAGATTATTTCATCAAGGCGAAGAGAGAGTGCAAACTGCAAGGATTGAAAGGCCATCCCAGGGAGAGCCTTATTACGCAACATAAGTTGATAGTGTTACATGCTATTATTAAAAGCCAAGTGACTAAAACATGACAAAAAATCATCTAACATGACAAAATGGTACGAATTAAAAGGAGATAAAACAACATTTAAAGAAAATTTTGAGTGAATGAGAAGTACGGTGGTGAGAAAGGGACCCAAATTAGATGTTGCAACAAATGGCGCACTGTCTTAAACATGTGAATAAGGCTGTGCTTAGAGAATCTAAAAGAACAAAATGTATGCGAAAAAAATGAGTGAATTAGAAGTATGGAGGTGTGAAGGGACCCAAATGAGATGTTGGAACAAATGATGTAATGTCATAAACGAGTGATTAAGAAGGTGCTCAACGAATCTAAAGGAACAAAATGAATACAACAAAAACATGGCGAATAAATGCACACATTCAAAAGTTAATTGTTGAGAAGAAGTGTTTTAAGGAATGACAAAGAACAAGAACTACAAATGATCTTGAAAAATATATACAAAAAGGGAAGCAACTCTACCAGACACCATGGATCAGAAATTGTATAGTCCTTATATTAGAAGCATAGTCACCAATTCAGGGTTCGAGCATAAGTCAACATGAGGAAAATTAGAAAAAACCGGGAAGTTGTGAAAAAGTCAAGAAAAAAAAGCATAAATAAAAAATTAGAAATTAAATAAAAAATATTTATAAATATAGAAGTTGAAGAAATTGCAATTTATCCAAGAGAGTCACGAATTAATCGGGATTTGATCGCGAAAATGTGACATTTTGTAAAAGTTTTGATTAAAATGTGGTTTATTCGTTTTATAAATAAGTCAAGCATATTCACGATATTTTCAAATAGTCGTCAAATTTGGTGAATATGATTAGAAGACATTAAAGGGAGTTATTACCTACACATGCATCCATGATAAAAAGAAAAAAAACAAGAGTCATGATCATATTCATTTACAATCATGGAAGAATTCTAGCACACATGAAACTTCACTTTTAGTTGGTACGAATGTAGTCAAATCCAATATGCGACCCTATGCGATGGCATAGGGCCATCGCATATGTGATAATACCATGGCATAAAATTTTATTTTTATTTTTTTCAAAAAAACCCAAAAAATCCCCAAAGCTTCCCATATTGATCAGTAATATGTTTTATGTTATTTTTGTGCACTATTAATTTTGAAGTGTCTAGAATGAGAAATAAAAGTAAATAATATAAGTATATAACCCATGAGTTACAAGAGAACAAAATAGAGCACTAAAAATTCAAAAAAGAGACCAAAAGAAACAAATCATACCTTGGATGAATGTGGTATGGATTAGGAAGAGAAAACCCCCATTTATAGACTTTGGGGAGCCTTAAAAAGCAAAAAAAATAATAATAAAAGTTCCAACGGTCAAAAATATGGCCTTAGAGATGTATGTGATCGCATACAGTCAGGATGGGATATGTCATCATCGAATATGCGAAAATATATTCCAGGATCGCATATGACAACAATGATTGTTACGTAACAATGCAGAATATTCTAGGTGAATTTGTATGTCGTACACGACCCCTCCACGCAACATGCATGCCATGCACCACGCGGAACTTGAGCCGTTCAAGAACTTTAGGAACCCTCAAATCTGCATGTCCTTCAAAGCCCATGAGGCGTGCGATGCACATATCATGCGCTGTTTATTTGATAGGAATAGAGATGATAGTCCAACATTATAAAATATTGTTACAATATTAAATCGCATTAGGAGTTTTATTTGGTTTTGGCACCTGGAAAAAGAGGAATTGACTAGAACCCAAGAGACAGTCAACTCATTGGTGTTTGTCATGGCACATGAATTTTGCAAACATAAAACAAAGGAAAAATCATGCAAGGCTTAGATTTAATACGATCTGATGATGAACAGAAAGAGAAAATAGAAGTTAACTCTGAAGGATAACTTACATGGACACATGAATTTAGTAGTTCTCATATATGGGCATAGGTTTTGACACTAATGTGGTTGAGTCTATATATGCCAATGTCAATCCTCGATCACAAATGACCATTAGCATTTGAATCTTACATACCGAGAAAAATTGATGGAAGACAATAGGCAATAGGATCAAGTGAGTTCTTTACATTTAATTTTCCATTACAAACAGCTATTAGTACTTGGCTGTAACAAAAAACAGATTATTACAGCAATGTGTCACCTGTATAATATCACGCTCCCGTTCACTTGGAACTTGACAGGTCGCCCTTAACAGATTTGTAATTTGCGTCTCATTCAACCGTTTGGAATACCTCTGGCCTTCAACAATCTTGCAAACCTAAACCCATTTAAAGTAGATTATGAAGCAAATTCATTTATCACAACTATAAAGATAAGGCAGTTTCTGAATGGGAGTCAAACCTCCATTGGGAGATAATTCGGTCGCTGTGGATTGCCAACTTGCAGACAAGGCCACTTGGTATATTGGATATTAAAACGGTAAGTCTCTTGAAAGTACTGAACAACAGATTTCACTGTACCACTCTCGTCAACAGGGAATCTGTTAAAGCTCAAGTAAAACAAAAACAGGTGGTCACATTGTGCATAAAATGCAGCATATCAAAAGGGGAAACACTGCAGAAATGTAGAAGATAGATCCTCACGTCAGATCACAAGTTGCCTGTGGTGTTAAACCAGATATACGATATTTTCTGCGCATAGTCCCTCTGTGTGTAACCTCAACCTTCACACCTCTCAGAGCTTTCTTGATCTGTCAAAACCCCAGCAGGTAAAATCAACAATATCACAATGATGTGAAGGATTAAACGAAATTTAAGACACCAAACACAGACCTTGACACGGTCGGCATCAGACAATGGTCTAGCATGATCAATCCTCTTCAAGAGCTGAGCCACAAAGTCAATGACTGGCAGCGGCTCAATGAAAGCTGTGGATGACATATCTGCAATGGACAGAACTCTTAGCAAAAGGAACGCATTTATCAAAGATTAGATACGTAGTCATGCAACAGATGATATGTGAACATGTATACAGGCCAATCTACAGCACATTGTGCATAAATTGAAGACAGCAAATTTACACAACTCCGGGTGGCTACAAAAACCAAAATTAAATTAAATTAAAAGAATAGGTTGTCGATAAATTGTTCGAAAGCGGTAGAGTCTGTCCATGGAGCAGATTCCTTCAGATTTTTTCTGCATTTTCTCCTCGAAAGCATCACACACGAAAGAGGAAAAATGGTGCAAAAGGAATTCAAGCCACTTGAGAAACACTAGTTTTGACACAAGACCAGTAAAACTTGCAAGAAGACAAAACTGCCTTCCAAAACGCGGTTTAAAGCAGGACGGTAACCCTAAACTACGTGAATGCGATGATTGATTTTGCCAAAATTAAATTGAATTAAATTAAACAATAAAACTTGCAAAATATAACGAATACCTCAAAGCCAGTAGTATTCCATGGACATAATTCAGGCAGGGTTCAATCCGACAAGTAGATCCGTTAGGTTAGGGCATGCGGTTGAATCGCCTTAGAGATAGGACTCTAGAATTTCAGATTAAGGTGCTCATAATGCAATGATGGAATCTCTGGTTTGGGTTATTTTAATATAATTTGGGCTTAACAGTCTGATGGAGGCTACGGTTGTTGAATCGGGTTGATTCAATGGTTTAGGGAAAACTAGGGTTTAGGATCTCAAAAGGAATGATGGCTGAATTAAGGTTATAGGATCACACAAGAAAAGATAATAAGAGATAGATAGGTAGATAGAAGATAGATTTGCAGGCTTCACACCCTTGGCTTCGCACCAAACCCTTCGCAGGAAGAAGAATCACTCTCCGTATAGGCTCATCTCAAGCACACAAGCAAAAGCTCTTTTCATTAATCATCAACTAATTACATTGTTCACTTAAGGACCTTATATAGGAGTCCTTCCAATAAAAGAAAACCCTAAAACAAATAATAAATAAAAGACAAATAAACCCCTAAAACAAAATTCGAAACTAAACTTCTAAAACAATTAAAACAACCCGACACGATTTCGATCGATCGAAATTGAAAATCGTTCGATCGAAATTGAATTTCGTTCGATCGCAATTTCGATCGATCGAAACTGAAAATCGTTCGATCGAAATTCAATTTCGATCAATCGAAATTGAAAATCGTCCGATCGAAATTCTCGCATACATAAAATATCGCCGTTGACATTTCGATTGATTGACTTTTCATTTCGATCGATCGAAAATTTTCGATCAATCAATTTTTCTGTGCTCCTTCAATTTCAAGAATTTCATCTTTCGCCTAGTTTTGATTTCCATTCCACTTCTTCCGACGTCAGTATACACGAAACAGTCCATATCCGATGTCGGCGTCCCCGTCAATTCTCCCCGACTCAAAATGTTTCATCACCGATGAAACACGCATGAAATGAATCCTGACACTCGGTGACGTATGAGCATCATCTCAGTTCATAGTAGAGGGACGTACCCAGTAAACTTCTCCTTGACGAGCCCAATGACCCGGCTCGCCAAGCCACTCTACCAAATACTTTTGAAATTTCGCATCTACTCTCTCGGACCCGAAGGAATTCGTCCCCGATGAAGTATGATCGCGATATCGATCGAGATTACGAGAACTCAAGCGGCAAGCTCTTTCCTTACTGGCCCATGCACTCTCGGTAGTCGAAGTATCAACAGATAATTTGTAGTGATTGCTGCTTGAATTAATTTTGTGTTTAATTTCGGCATGCAATGCAGAATGAGACTCAAAACTTGACTCACAACAAGACTCGGAATGTGAAGTGGAATGCAACTCGAGACTATGATGTGTGAGTGTATCTATGGACTCGATACTCTCATGTGCATGTGACTCTACCACCAACAAGGACTGGTGCACAACGGGTTCTATGGGCACCAACAAATCGTGCATATGCGACTCAATAGATTCTTATGTGGGTGACTCGGTTGACTCACGTGTGGGAGACTCAACATCACTACTCACAAGGGAAATAGAAGTCGTTTCAACACAAACTAAACTTTCGTCAGCTTCTTCCATCTCCTCTTCACTTATCACAGTTTCTAGGGTCATACACTTCCTCTTCTACTTTCATATTTTTCAGCCCCGTAGAACTTTCGCTTTCAATCAATAAATTTGGAGGGGAAATTTTTGTGGGGCATTAGTATGCAAAGTGTCCGAACCCTTGACACTTAAGACAATCAAGACACTTATTTGTCTTGGTTCTCAAACCCTGTAGAAGGTGACGGTGTGTCAAAAGAACATACTTTTTAATAAGTGTCACCTTCATATCCTCCCATGTGGAGATGGGTTTAATCCTATGAAACTCAACACGAAGTTCTATATGAATCCAAAAAATCTCGGCATTGCCCTTAAACTTTGTTGTCACTAGTCTAATTTGGTACTCATCTGGTACATCATACCAATCAAAATACTCCTCTACACTAGACAACCACTCCACGAAGGTTTTCGGGTTCGTCGTACCCTCAAAATCTGGGACCTCATTCCGAATAGATTTTAGAAACTTCTCGGCAGGGTCGTACTCGGGTTCACGATGATGAGGGTATCCCCTAACTCTAATCTCATCACTACTCATAGGACTTTGTCATTAATGACGCAATCGCCTCATAGTGAACATGGCTTACAAACACGGATGCTAAATGACATGCAAACATGAACCACAATGGATGAGGAATTTTGTCAAACACATGACGTGCACACATAAAAACTGAAGGAAGATGCAATAAAAATTAAAGTGACACACAATATGCCCTAACCTAGAAAACCTAGGGCTCTTATACCAAAATTGACGCGGGACAACGACCCTAAAATGCGGAATATGATTTAATGAAGATTTTGCCGAAATTAAATAAATTAATTCAAGTTTAATCGCAAAATTATCTTTGACACCTTAGGGTTTGCAGAATTTGATGGGTAGATCACACGAGATACAGATAGGGTCCCGTCCGATGCGCAAGTACTTTAGAGTCGAGGCGAGATCGGCCTAGAGATAGTACTCTAGCTTTTCTAGGATTAGGCGCTCGTCTTCGGTGGAAGATACTGAACCTATAGTAAATCAAAGTACTTCCATGCCTATGGAAGAACTGATGGCTCCCGTTGTTCACGCAGATCCAGTTATCCGCCTTGATCTTGTGCCGGAACAACGTCCGATTGAAGAGTTCATACCAGTTGTTGAGACCGTGGCAGATCTCAAAACAGTCGAAGAGCCCAAGATCGTAGAAGTTCAAGCATCCATGATAAACCCTACCGAACCGACAATCATCGAAGCACAGGCATCTGTGATCGTCCCTACCGAGTTCGAGACCATTCAAAAGTTCGAGATCCATGGGGAACAAACATACTTGATAACGCTTATCGATGTTGACCAAAGTTCGAGGTCGAGCTTTTTCAAAGTCGAAGAGATTGACGGGGAATTCAGATCCGCATGTTTGGACCGTGACCGAGCCAATCAAAGAAAATCAACAAGGAAGAAATGAACCCATAAATGGGCTTTCAAACGGCCCGTGAAGAAAAGGAAATCAGGCGTAACGACGAAAATTTTGGAGAAGGGATCGAATACATAGCAAATTCGATCGATCGAATTTAAATTTCGATCGAACGAAGTCCTAAATCGATCGATCGAATGTCGATGGCGAAATTTTATATGTATGAATTTCGTTCGATCGATTTTCAATTTCGATCGAACGAATTTCAATTTCGATCGCTCGATTTTCAATTTCGATCGATTGAAATCGCGCCAAAGAGTTTTAGTTGTTTTAAATTTCTAATTTCGAACTTTAAACTTTAGGGGTTTATTTGTCATTTAGTTAATATTCGTTTAGGGTTTTCTTAGCCTATATAAAGGCATTGTAAACACTTTATTAAGGAGTTGATTTTGAATGAAAGAGAGTTGCTTTTGTGCAAACCCTAGAGAGCTTGTGAAAAGTTTTCAACCGAGGGAGTGAATCCTTCAAACCTTGAGTGAGTAATCGTTTCTCGTGCGACTTGGTGCGAAGCCGACGTACAGCCGTGGTGTGAAGCTTTGAAAAATCCTCGGTGTGAAGCCTTGGAATCTATCCTTTTTATTGTCTTTTCTCTAGTTATCAGGTATTAATTTTCTTTCTTTCCATCGATAAAAGAACAAAATCCCAAAAGAATCGTACTCCATGATGTCATTAAGCTTCCCTTTTTTAAACTATTTATTCAAGTTTCATCTCCTTCAACATCCTCGAGAATCAAATCCGATATTGCAATGATAGCAAAACTGACGCAGGACGGTACCCTAAACTACGTGAATGCGATGATTGATTTTGCCGAAATTAAATTGAATTAAATTAAACAATAAAACTTACAAAATATAACGAATACCTCAGGCTTTCGTAGTATTCCATGGGAGAATCATGCATAATTCAGGCACGGTTCAGTCCGGGCGTTAACATCCGTTAGGTTGCAGCGTGGATCGTTCCTAGAGATAGGACTCTAGAATTCCATATTAAGGCGCTCAAAATACAATGATGAATTATTTTAATATGATTCGGGCTTAACAGTCTGATGGAGACTACGATTGTTGAATCGGGTTGATTCAATGATTTAGGGAAAACTAGGGTTTAAGGATCTCAAAAGGGATGATGGCTGAATTAAGGTTGTAGGATCACACAAGCAAAGATAATAAAAAATAGATAGGTAGATAGAAGATAGATTTGCAGGCTTCACACCCTTGGCTTCGCACCAAACCCTTCGCGGGAAGAAGAATCACTCTCCGTATAAGCTCATCTCAAGCACACAAGCAAAAGCTCTTTTCATTAATCATCAACTAATTACATTGTTCACTTAAGGACCTTATATAGGAGTCTTTTCAATAAAAGAAAACCCTAAAACAAATAATAAATAAAAGATAAATAAACCCCTAAAACAAAATTCGAAACTAAATTTCTAAAACAACTAAAACAACCCGGCACGATTTCGATCGATCGAAATTGAAAATCGTTCGATCGAAATTGAATTTCGATCAATCGAAATTGAAAATCGTTCGATCGAAATTGAATTTCGATCAATCGAAATGGAAAATCATTCGATCGAAATTCTCACATACATAAAATATCGCCACTGACATTTCGATTGATCGAATTTTAATTTTAATCGATCAAAAATTTTTGATCGATCGAAATTCAATTTCGATGAATCGATTTTTCTGTGCTCCTTCAATTTCCAGAATTTCATCTTTTGCCTAGTTTTGATTTCCATTCCGCTTCTTCCGACGTCGGTATACACAAAACGATCCATATCTAATGTCTACGATGTCGGCGTCCCCATCACGGTTGAACCAAGAGATGCCCACAAAATCTATTTGCAAGTGAGCCGAGGGCACCGGGCAACAGGGCCGGCCCTGACATTTTGGGTGCCCAAGGCAAGTTCCTAAAATGGGCACTTGTTTCATATTATTTTATAATATATAAAAAATTCGCCACAATTTTTTTTTACAAATAAAATAATACTCATATTCTATCTTACCATATATAATTTGAAAATGTAACTAAGAATTTAATACAAATAAATATTAAAAGAAAATGCAATACAAAAAGAAGAGAGCATCTCTTAATTTCTTAAGATCCTAGAAAATGTTGCAAACTAAGAAAATGGAGAGGTAGCCTTCTTTAAATTAGCAGACTATACATTTTAGCCCCAACAATCCACTACTATCCAATCTCGCCAAAGTTTTTATTCCATTCAAATCACTAGGCTTTCAATGCCATGACAAACTTTTATCCACCACTGCCGTTTCTCACCAAAAAGTTAAGAGTCATCCTGGTTATTGTGGGCAAGGTTCCATTGTTAACATAAACACAAAAGTTAATATACAAGACTTTCGACAAGCCAAATTCACTCATATAGTGCTTAGCCAAAGCAGAGATCCATCCCCTATTTAAAATTTGTGTCCTTGATTTTTGCTCATTTATGGACCAGATCTGATTTCACAGTTGATAAAATTGGTTTAGTTGTTGCTATAATTGTCTGTGTCCTCATCATCAACGGACACCAATGTATCCGTTTAGATATCATTATTATCTCAATTACACCTACCAAAGAAATCATATAATAATGACAATAACCAGATGTTGGTTGATTATCTTCTATAGATACACGTTTTCCACAATAGCCTTACACCATATTAGGAAAGAGTATAAATTTCAATTCGCTGCAAATAAAGAGTGGGTTAAGGTAGTTAGATTAATAAAAGAGTGGATTAAGGTAGTTAGATTAATATAAAGGGGCAAATAAAGAGTATAAGATTAAATGCATTAAAGAAAATTGAAGGAGGACAATGTATTCTGCATTTTGTGGATTGAATTTAAATGGGCACACTAAAGAGGGGTTAGAGAGTTGTGAGATGAAAAAAGATTATGACAGTCAGTTACTTCCTTTAAATTTGCATTAGACTAGAAAAGAGAATCAGTTTTTCCCACCATCTTACCTATTCTGTTTTAAATACAAGTATATTTCATTAACCCTTTTAATTTAGGGAAGAAAGTAAATGTTTTATGGAAAAGAGAGTCACGGAGAATTGATGTCTGCAGTGAATTTATAAAACAAAATATAAAAAGAAGAAACTACCAAACAGAGAGAGTTGATTACATTCAAATAACAAGAAAACCACAATTAACTAAACAAAAACCCAGTTCCAAGCTATAAAGAACAACTCAAATCGATGGATTTAAGGATTAAAATGTAAAAATAAGAAATAGGTTGCTGATTATATTGATACAAGAAAAAAACCTAGCCTTTGTTGGAGAATCTGTTGGATTAGGATTCATCTGAGTATCTGACAAAACAACCTTTGAAACCCATGACCATGAGGTTTGATGGAGACTTGGAGTCTTAGAGAGAGCGAGACTGAGAGAGGAGAGGTAGGGTTTGATCGGTTTGGAGAGAGGAGAGGGTTTTGAAACTTGAGAGACTGAGGGTCCGAGAGAGAGAGAAGCACTGCCTTCTGAGTTGGGGCCCTTTATATTTCTTTTTCTTTTCTTAAAAACCTAGTTTCTAAAAGGAGATTTGGATTTTGGGGCCCCTGAAAATCGGGGGCCCAAGGCAGCCGCCTAGTTGGCCTTGGTCCAAGGCCGGCCCTGTCGGGCACCGAACACTAACTGCATCTAAGAAATACTTCTTCTAAGCTATTTGCTCGACTTTTGGTTTTTATGCTCTTTCCAGGGCGACATCTCAATCCTGGTATAAGGTATTACACTGTAGCAGTTTGATCATACTTCAAACGTAAAAGTATAATGTGTGACGCTGAGTAAGGTTTCTTGTCGCTAAATTGGTTTGCTAAATATGTTTTAGTATAGGATGGAACGCAACCCGGCATATTCCATCTACTATGTAACCTCATCTTCCTTCGCGTTCATTAGCCTCAGATGGCAAGATTGAACTTGCTTCTTTCCCTTTGTTCCTAATTGAGTTTCTTACCCACTCCCATATCTCCTTTTCCTCCTCTTTTTCCTTTTCCCTCCATTGGCTCTCCTTGTCTTTTGTTTCCCCGAGCGTTGTTCCATTTTGACTTTAGTATACATCATGAGTCTGAACACCCTAGGAAGTACCGTTCTCCTTATTTTTTTCGTTTCCATCAACTAAACATAATGGCCATGCTGCATAATCCATGTAATCTATGCAAGCACTCTTGTACACAATGATTTGTCTAATTTCTTTCTCAATATCCACAAGAGGCAAAAACCGTGATTTGTATTTTGTAAATTTCTTGCTATTCATTTTTTATCCCCAACCAAGGACACCCTTAGTAAATGTGGTTCTCGTACTCGAAAGCCCCCTAGCA
This sequence comes from Chloranthus sessilifolius, assembly GCA_021018995.1. Classification (NCBI taxonomy): domain Eukaryota; kingdom Viridiplantae; phylum Streptophyta; class Magnoliopsida; order Chloranthales; family Chloranthaceae; genus Chloranthus; species Chloranthus sessilifolius. Next base: position 179,732,775 of record CM037585.1, on the reverse strand, counting down.
TTTTTTTTTTCTCCATGTTTGGAGTTGGCTTCTTTAGAGGAATAATGGTGAGTTTATCAACGAGCAAATCTCTTTTTCCGCCATTTTCATTATATTAGCTCTCAACATTATTTCAGTTTCAATTGTGAATACCTAATTTCTTTCCCAAGATCCACAAGGGGAAAAAAATCAAGTTCTGTATTTGTAAGCAGTGTTGTCATATACATAGTGACCAAGTCGGGGTTCGGAAATAAATCGGCTAGGAAAAAATTTGGCAAAATTCGGAAAAAATAAAAATACATTAACCAAAAACTTTAAAAATTAAAAAAAATAAAAGTTTGCAACCAAAATCAGGAATAGTTTGGGAACAAGTTGTTTAATTCGTGTATAATTTGTATAATTCAGAATTATTCGTAAAATTAGAATTTTATTCGGAAATTTTGAATAATTTTGATTTTGTTCTTTTTTTTTCAAAAATTCGCTAATTATTCGGAAAAAGTCTGCGAATTTGGTCACACTGGTCATATGTGATCGCATTTGCGACACTAGAAATTGGGATCGCATAAATCATAGGGGCTTGTGCGATCTAGGAAAGTAAGTCACCGCATACATAAGTATGTCATGGCATAAGCGGCAGTATGCAATTTATGTCATCGCATACTCATTATGCGATGGCATAATGTCCCAACAGCAAGAAATATGACCGTTGGGCCATAAATAAATAAAAAATCATATTTTCCTCTATAAATAGAGGCCTTCACAACCTACCGACAACAACTTTAGCTTCGTTCTCTCTAATCTCTAATCTTCTCTTTAAATCTTTCTCTCTCTAATTATCTTTAAGTGTCTCCTATTTTCTTTATTATCTACGGTTCAACTACATAAAAGAAGCATCTAGCTATATGCTCCAAGCAAGGATCAAGAATCAAGAATCAAGATTCAAGCTATTGCTGAGGTTTGGGTATTGTTTTTTTTTGTATAAATAAAATAACATATTATATCATCATGTATTTTTCTTTGAATGTCGAGCGCTACAAGTGCTGTTGTACACACAACGAACCATGACGTGTTGGACAGGGCGTTGATGGTCTCCCAGTCCCAGGCCTGTAAGGGTGGGCATCGAACGATGCTTGATGGGCATTGTGTTGTAGCACTCTAGGGAGCTTGCTAGGTCATAGAGCTATGCATGGTGGTGCACACACACAAATATATATATGGGGCCCTGTCAAGATAAAAACATATGGTTAGACTTGGCGGCTGATGTGGCTAAGATGATATGAGGAGTCTTGTGGGCTACATGGGACATTGTAGTGCAATTGGCACAAGGTCCATTTATGCAAAGATACATGTTGGTTGTGAGGATCATGCAAAATGGTAGGCTTGGTTCGACATGTGGACAATGTATGTCGGAATGTAACATGACGTGCTGGCATGCAGCTATTGCACAAGAGGTATGAAGTGAAGTATGAACGGGCCAAAGGTGCAGGCATGTGCGACGGGGCATCATGATGCGTTGACATGGTGGGCCTTAGTGAAGAAGGTAACCATGGGAGGAGTTCTCGTCCTCTAAGTGGGTGGTCTCATAGTTGGTGGTGGGTTAGATTGGCATCGTTGTGGTGGCATTGAGGCCAGGGGTGTTGAGGTTGTGTTGGGTGATATTGGATGAGCCAGCAGGAAGGTGAGAGGGAATTGGAGCTACATTTATTTAGCTAAATGAGGGTTTGAGGCACAAGGGTGGCATGTCGACCTGCAAGGTGAATGAAGCGTTGGTAGGCCCTTGGCTCAGGAACCCAGAGGTCTTGCCAACGATTTATCTCCCTGCCCATTACTAGGGTGAATGTAGGCTAAGCGGGCATGTACTACCCCAAAGGAATAGGTCATCGTGGTCTACGATAGCCGAGGTACGGAAGTGGGCGTAAGCGGAGCTATGCACAGAAGTGCATATATAAGTCGGGACATGTCAAGGTCATAAGTGTGCCCAAACTTAGGAACCAATGCAATGGGGCTAAGAAGGATTTGAAGGAGGCACGTCCTACATGGGACACGGCGGTGCACGTTGGCACGAGAATCAGAGGCATGTGTCGGCTGTGATTGCATGAAAGTATACCTTCATTTAGAAGGATCCCTCTGCAGCCAACGGAGAGCATTGCTGTCATATGCGATCCTGGAGGCCTCTGTCGCATATGCCATGATGGCATATGCGATAGGACATATATGCCATCGCATACATCTCCAACGGTCATAAATGAGTTTTTTTTTTTGCCTTTTAGGGCTCCCCAAAGTTTTTAAATAGGGGGTTCCTCTTCCTAATTCATACCACATCCATCCAATGTATGATTTGTGCCTTTTTTTTCTCTTTTTTGAGTTTTTAGTGCTCTCTCTTTTTTCTCTCTTTGTCAAAGCTTTGTTGATAATTCAAAATCCATACACCACATACTTATATTATATACTTTTATTTCGCATTTTAGACACTGCAAAACTAATAGAGCACGAAATTAACACAAAACATCTTACTGATCAATATGGGGAACTTAGGGGATTTTTTGAAATTTTTTTGTTGAAAAAAAAATAATAATGTCATGGCATAATCGCATATGAGATGGCCCTATTGCCATCCATGGATCAAAATATCGTCTGATACCGATACGTATCGGTATTGGACTCGAACGATACATTCAATGTATCGTCCGATATAGACCGGTACCGATACGTATCGTCCGATACGCATCATTTTGGAGCTCGGACGCTACGTATCGGTAACCCGATATTTTAACCCATGATGCCATCGCATAGAGTCACATACACGATTTGACTACACTGGTAGAGAGGGCAATATAATCTAATTTAGATGCAAATGATTGCATGAAAGTATTGTAGAATACCATATCAAGTGCTTGAACCAGCACAATTATTAGATTGGGTTATATAACTTACACATGGACACTTGTTTTATAGCACTGAGTCTTGGAATATATAGAATAACTTAAGCATGGATACGTGTGTCGGTATCATTGTTGTCAAAAGCGATCGCATATGCGGTCCTATACACGTTTTTCGCATATGCCATTATGGCATATGCGATGCAGGATGTTACGCGATCGCATACACATCCAACAGTCATAAATATCTCATGGCATATGTGATGCAGGATGTTACGCGATCGCATACACCTCCAACGGCCATAAATATCTCATGGCATATGCGATGCAGGATGTTACGCAATCGCATACACCTCCAACGGTCATAAATATCTCATGGCATATGCGATGCAGGATATTACGTGATCGCATACACTTGCATGCGCTCACATATACCTCCAACGGTCAAAAATATGACCGTTGAAGGTTTTTTTTCTTTTTTTTTACATTTTAGGCCTCCCCAAAGCCTATAAATAGGGAGTTCCACTTCCTAATCCATCTGCATTCATCTAAGGTATATTTTTGTCTCTTTGGTCTCTTTTTTGAGTTTTCCGTGGTCTCTCTATTTCTCTCTCTTAAATCTTTGTTCATACTTTTATTGCTCTATTTTGTAGTTAATTAAGCAAGGACTCCAAAGAGTTGAGACTTGAGTGCTCTCTTTCTCTCTTTTTCTCTCTTTTACTTGAATAATATTTTTTTTCTTTAGTCTTTCCTTCTTTTTTGTATATTCCTATGTTCATTTTTGTACTATTTTGTTTAACATCAATGAAATTTATATTTTCCCTTCTATCTTATGGGTTATCTACTTATCTTATGTACTTTTATTTCGTATTCTAGACACTAGAAAATTAATAGAGCATAAAATTAACACAACATATATTATACATGAAATTTAGGGGAAAAAGATGATATAACTAAAGAAAATATACAAACACAACCACAAAATAAACACAAGACGATTTTAACGTGGAAAACCCTTTAACAAGTAAAAACCACAGGATCTATCTCAGATCCAAGACAAACAATCCACACTATGAAAACTAAATTATAACAATGCTTTAAGAATGAAATGCCTTATCACTCTTCTTCACCAACACTGATCGCGTCTCACGATCTTCCCTTTCATAGTGTAAAGCAATCGCCTTCAACCGTTGTCTCTTACGATGGTCCACTTGTTTCACACGAGCTAATAATAAATTTGAAATAAGCAAGATCACAGAGGCAAATGGGGAACTCTGAAGAGAAATTTTAACGTTAAGTTCTTTCCCCCAAAAACTTTTCTTCCCGAATCACAAATTTCCTTTTTAAACTGTCAGGGCACGGATGTCCGTAAATCACTCACGGATTTCCGTGAATAACATAACTGTCGGAACCGCCAAGACACGGACGTCAATGAATCACTCATGGATGTTCGTGAATAACATAGCCGTCGGAACCACCAAGACACGGACGTCCGTGAATCACTCACGGATGTCTGTGGCCACAGATGTCTATGAGTTCAGTCACGGATGTCCGTACATCCGACGCACTAAAACTACTTGGCACTTTATAGCACTTCTAAATTTGATCGTGATTATGACAAAATATCCAATAATACACTTTTTGGGAATTTTTTTGAAAAAAAAAAGTATGCCATCGCATATGCGATGCGCATATGCGATGGCACTATGCCATCGCATAGCATCACATATGCGATTTGACAACATTGGTCGGTATCAGCCAGAAATGCAAGCTATCCAACGTGGCAAATATTCTGATTATTCACCATCCTTGTTAAAAAAGGATTGGGGGCTAGAAAAGAAAGGTAGGAAAAAAAGGAAGAAGCAATCTTCATTCATGCACTACACAAATTTTAAAGTTTCTTCCAATTTTGATAGTATAAAATTGTTAAAACATTTATTAGTTAAGCTACAAGTTTTGTTACTTTTTTGCTTTCATGAATTTTTCCATTCCCCTATTCATTATTATTTGACACGTATCTTTAATTGTTATTATAATTTTATTCTTGGCACACACGTAATAAAAGTATTGTAAGAGGAATATGATAATAGGATATAGTCTATGTAGTCATAGAAATTAACCATACCAATATTAAGTGACAACCCCATTTGAGTTGGGCGGATACTTTGGTAAAAACCACGCCAAGTTTCCAGCCCGTCGCCAAGAGACATCCTGTTCCCTAAATCAGGTGAATAGAATGACCGACCCACTGGAACATACCTGCAACAAAAAAACACTCCCCAAATTATTTGTTCATCTTACGAAATAAGGTATAGCCCTAAGTACAAGGCAAACATCTTAGGATCATATTAATAAGAATTACCTAGCAGTAGGCAGTTCACGAAGAACGATATCGAGCACCTGAAGTGCCTCCTGAGGTGCATCCGCATGCTTCCCTTGTAAGAACAATCCTAAATGATGTAGATCAGCGCGGGCAGCAAACTTGATCACAACCCTGAATGGCCTTTCTCGCCTGCATTCCAGATCAACACAATCACCAAAGAATGCAAGCCACAGGACAGATGTATATATTAAGTTAATAACATACACCGAAATACCTATATTAGAAAACAGTAACATGACTGAGTAGATCTAAGGACCCAGATTAAGTTCTGGTCTGAAAAGGCTTAGGTCCTTACAACAAGTTGCATTTAGAATGAGCGGAATAATAAGACTGGCAGAGCCAACTCTTATGAAAATGATGGCTAGTGTAGAGCGTACATTTATATACATGCTTACAGAGAGTGAGAGTGAAAGAGAGAGAGGGAGGGAGAGAGAGAGAACAGCACCTAGTACCACCTTGGCCATCATCCTCATCAACCAGAGTAACCACAAACTCTTTCGATGTAAAAGGCAGGGGTCCGGCCGTATAAAGACTCTTCCGACCATCGTAAGCAGGAAGACGATTACCAAGATATGATTCCCTATATGATTTAACAAGCAGATCCATAACAGCCCGGTTTACCCCTCGTGTACTTTCTGGGGTAATTGAAACCTAATCAAATGCAAACAATGATAAATAATTTTAGGTTCTCAAATTACAAATTAAAAATAAAATAGTAGGGGAGAAAAAAACAACTTACATCATACTGGTGAAGATCTTTATTAGGAAGCTGGACGAAGAAATGGTTGGCCTTCACCACACATTTGTACCCAGTAGTACCCTTGCCGGGGCGTTTAGGGAATTTCATGGATTTGGCTGATGCAGCTGGAGAGTCAACTGGCTCAACAGCATGCTGAGAAGTCTCTCCTGACTGAATTGAAATCTCCTGAAACTGCTGAGAAATTTGGGAAGAACTGAGTTGCGATGGTGCTGATTCCACTGGGTATGGAGCCTGGGTTGCTTGGTGCAGCTCGGGAACCGATGACCTGGGTGGGCCAGCAGGAAAAGGCCCGCCGCCGCCGCGCTCAATTAAGGCACTGCTCGTTGGTTGCTGAGGTGGCATTGGTCCTTGTTGATATACATGGCCTTGAATCTCAGATGGGGGTCCACCAGCCTGCTGAAGTGGCACCCATCCACGCCCACCCGCTTGCTGAGGTGACACCCCACCCCGTGGATAAGATCCACCACGACCCTGATTCCCGACACCAGTGCTTTGTCCCCCGCGACCTCCTCCAGCTTGATATCCCCTTCCGCCTCCCTGCTGTGATGGGAACGGGGCACTCTCACCTCCTCCAGCTTGATATCCTCTTCCGCCTCCCTGCTGTTGTGGGACCGGAGCACTCTCTGTAGGACGCTGGACACCACGTCCACGTCCACCGCTATTAGAACTCCCGGATTCCTGGAATTGAGAGCTCTCACCTCCAGCTCCAGGAACATCGGTTCTCCTCTTTCTCACCATAATGACGCCTGCACAAGAACCAAAACAGGGTTTCAAAAACACCAAAACAGAAGAAGAGAAAGAAAACTCCGGCAAAGAAATTGAGAGGAAGAGAGAAAAGAGAAAAAGCAAGGACACTCAAAATTGGCAAGAACAGAAATCAAACCCCTAAAATGGGAATTACTAGCTAAAATTTAGGTTACCTATTTTTGAACATTTTTTTTTTTTAAAAAAAAAAAAAACCGATCATGAACATAAATAGGTAACCTAAATAATAATAATAAAATATCGTTACAGTGCAAAAGGCAAAATCGTTACAGTGCAAACCCCCAAGAAAGGAGAAATAGAAACCCGATCATGAACATAAATAGAAACCCTATCTTTTAAGACCCAGAATTACAAGTAAGGCTCTAAATTCAGAATCGAAAAACCCTAAGCCTGTACGGCAAAACAAACAGCCACCACTACCAAGAAACTTCCCAGACCTTAAATAATGAAACTGCAGAGGGAAGAAATTTGTAAAGTGTTAATTTCTTTTAAAAGCTTACTCCAAAAAAATAAAAAAATAAAAATAAAAATAAATAAACTTACAACTAGATCGGAAACAATCGAGATGAAAGCGATCTATCTTCAGAAATTAAAGCATAAAAATCCTAATGGTCTTCAAACAAAACCCTCCTCCGAGTCTTTAATCTCATCACGTTTAACAAATCATCACACTGCTGGCTCTCGCTAAGCAAACAAAAAACCCTAAATCTGAAAAATAAAAAAATATTTAACGCACATTTTTCGTCTCTATTTTTAGTTTTTAATCGGTAGTAATAAGCTCAGATTCAAAGATGACATAAAATTGAACTGAAAAATAAAGAAATCTAAGATTTGGCAACTCGAAAAACAAAAATATAACCAAAAAAAAGACTGAAAATTAAGAAATAAATAACAAAAATAACTGGAGAAAATAACCAGAAAACTATATACCAGTTTTCATACCTGAAAACCGCTATCTAAAACCACTCCTCCAGAAGAAAAAAGTAATTTCAGAAAAGAAACAAAAAACGCAGTCTCAGAAACAAGAGCCTTCAGAAGCCCCACTTCTCCCACCATTTAAAGAGAGGAGAGGGTCGGAAACTCGGTATTAGGTACTCCACCCGAGTGCCAGCCTTGCTGCTCGGTTTGATTACGACTTCTCTCTCTTTCCCTCTCTACCCACGTGTCAAAATCCAATCACCTAATTCGCGGAAACTGACGTGGCTGACAGTATAAGTTGGCGCATGCCACGTGGAATTTCACTCCTACTCTAGTTTCGAGTGCGGGGCAGCAAGGCAAGGGTCGCATGATTGGGGCACGCAGAAGTCGTCGACACTCGATGACCCAAAGCTTTACTGTTGATTAACGAGGAAGCTATTAACACCCACCAAATACTAATATCCCCCATATGTACAGCTCAAGACTGTTGACCATGGATGATGGAGATCGTTTTTCGTTCAAATCTTTAATATAAACCATCTTCAGATCATGGGTATATCTTATGCATGTCAGTTTTTTACTTCTAATCACACACATCTCAAAAAAGTGACCTAATGACCATGCGGTACACATAATGCTCGTTGGTCTCTTTTTCGGATATATGAAAAATTGACTATCGAATAATATTTTCATAATGTCAAGATCAGTTGTGTGGAAGATTGTAATGAAATACAATCACTATCATTCGATTCATAATAGCCAAGGAGTTTCAACTAAACTTAATTAGAGATTTTAGTGGGAGTTACTAGCAGCTCCCTTGGGTAAAGAGTTATCCTATAGTTATTTAATTATCATAACAAAATGTAATTAGGCTTTAACCTAATTAGTCCAAAATTCTTAATTATTAATTGGCTTATGTTTTCTAGAACTTTCTAGTGTGGGCTCCAAAAGATAGGCCATCACATAATGTTGAGGCCAAACTTTGGCGGTGTTGGTGCTGGAGAGTGGATGAGACCCAACTTTCAACTTTTATGTAGAAAGTGGCTGCTCTCAAGACTCCGGCTTGCATTCTAATTTAACATCCAACTAAGCAATGGCCTCCGTAGTAAATATAAGCGCAACAAAAAAGAGTTTGTATTAGATTAGATTATCCATCCCGTCTATTGATTATCGAACAGTACAGAATAGATGATTAGAAACATTCCATCAATTGGATGGTTAGGATCATTCGATCATAGTCGGATAGTGGTTGGAGGACAATCAATCAAAGATGGTGACACAAATAACATGCTAAGTTGGCCTACGCAAAGTTCATATTGTATACAAGTGGGAAGCTATATCTATACATTATATAGAAAAAGGCTTTGCCGAAAGGCTGTGGCCTCTAGTTCCACCGCTCCATGTGCCGTCCAAACATGCCTCTAGATGTCACATCGAGCAATGTAACATTACCTAAATCAATTTTAAAAGACAAAAAATGAAATTTGATCTCCACTGTATGATTTATATGGATTAAAGTTTAGACCATGCAAAGTAAATAGTCAACAATGAAATTGAGATTTTAAAAAAATGAAAATGATATTTGCAATACTTTTTACTCCATGGTATGGAAAATCATATTTTGATGCCGTGTGAAGCGTCAAATGACAGTTAGAGTAGTACTGTAAAGTGGTCTCAAAGACTGAATATAATATAAGTGTGGATAAACACCCTTTCAAAATTTTCTTTAAGGTATGTGATTGGCTATGGACAAGTTTTTATAGCATCCAATCTCTTTGGCGTAGTAATCCTGTAAACTTTTGGCATGACTTGGGTAAGAAGTACGAAAAAATGGGTGTGGAAAGTCTATTATAAATTGAGGTGTGCTTGCTCAAATTTGAGGTCAAATGAAACTTTCTTCTAGTGATTTAAGTCTAACTCATTAAAGTATAGCTCCAATTGAAACTATTGTTGTTCTAAAAATCACTTATTGGAAATTTGAACTGCCCGATCAATGCTTCTATAATTGGATGATTGTGCATTTTATTCTTATGGCTCAAATTAAAGCGTACTAATTGGATGATTCCAAGTTTCCAACCATCTCATAGGTGTGATTTTCTGAGTGAGTCATGTCACAATGGTGAGGCTACTAGTGTGCCGGAAAATAGTGGAATGTTCTTTATTTTCGAAGGATAAAAACGTAAAATGACATTAACAATCCTCATTGATCACCATATAAAACTTAAATCAAATCGAAACCCTTTATTAAGAAAATAAGTTGTAAGATTGATGTTCATAAACCGATATAAGGCCAATAGTCTCTTAAGATACACATTCTCAATCACCCAATTCTTCTTGGCTTTTAGTTGTTTATTAATTTTTATTTTATTCTCCCTTTTAGGTTTGAGAATGAGACCTTTAGGGAGTATATTTATAATAGACCACTTGCCAAAAATGATAAATATAACCCTAAGGTCTCTATCACTTGCATTAAGTAAAAAAATTCATAACTGCAATTGTACATGTGGTTGATCCAAGATCTCAATACCGAATCTAATGATTATGAAAGGCATTTATAAATTAGGGTTGTTGATGGGTCAGGCTAGCCCATAACTCATTTTGGGCCGAGTCTATAAAATTAGGACTTTTTTTCTTATAAACTCAACCCACCTTAGAGCGGAAGCCTGGTCCTATTGGATCCGATATATATTTATATATATACACACACATTATAGCTATTTAAGTGTCTAATTAATATTTACAATATCATAATCTTCCTACATGTATAACTTCTTTGTTTGGCTTTGACCACATTTTAGCTATTTAAATGTCTTACTAATATTTACAGTATCATAATCTTCCTATATGTATAACTTCTTTGTTTAACTTTGACGAGTTTCATATGGTTTTACTGAGTTGTTATTAGATGATGGTTAGTATCACTGATATATGATGGTGTCTGCATGGTACATGTAACCTTAAATCTATTTTCATATAGATGTATTTTAAGTAATTATATATTTTTTTAAATTAACAATATTTAAACATTTGACCAGCAACTCGGCCCTATCTCGGCTCAAGCCGGCCTAGGGCTGAGTATAGGCAGCTTGGGTGATCTAAGGCAGGGCTGGTATTGACTACAACTTGACTACAGCTAGACCCTAACCCGACTCATTGACAACCACCCTAATATAAATAATTAATATTTAATTAGTCTAATGATCATCGTTTAACAATTCACAAAAGTACCTATTGTTCGATTTTATGTTGAATATTTTAACTATTTACACAATCACCTAGATCAAGAAGAAGAGCTATATCAAGGCATGATTAAAAAAGATTGGAACCTACAATGACAACAGCCTTAACAAAGACGAAAAAATGTTGACCCTCAGGACCAAATGGAATGTCTATAAAAGTTTGGTTTGCATTGGGAGAGAATGGATTGAATTAATTGATTAAATTATTTAATAAAATATTAAAAATAAAAAAAAAAGGCTTGAGGAATGGAGGAAGAGCATTGTGGTCATTTTCTATATGAATAGATAAGACACCTAAAATCGTGTCGACTATCAAACATTAACTAATTAGCCAAGTGATGAAACTTTGGGAGAGAATAGTAGAACAATTGTTAAGGCAATAATTAAATGTTTCACAGGACCAGTTTGGATTTATGTCAGGAAGACCAACTATGAAAGTTGTGTTCCTCTTAAGACAACTTATAGAGAAGTGCAGAGCGAGAAAAATAAACCTACATGTGATCTTTATTCATTTAGAGAAGACTCATGACAGAGCGTCAAAACAGGTTATATAGAGGACACTAAGGAAGAAATGCAGCTTGATCTACCTTGAGCCCTTATTTTTTTTTGCCCTGATCATAAATATATTAAATGTAAGTATACAAGAAGAGATCCCTTAGTGCATATTATTTATGAATATCATAGTATTATTTGCCCAAAGAAGGAAAAAAATAAATTATAAGCTAGAATGATTGAGAAAAGCTTTTGAGTGGAGGGCTTTGAAAATTAGTAGAATAAAGATAAAATGCAAGGAGTGTAAATTTAGTGAAATTGATATTTTGGAGGAGAATTTGATTAAAATAAAAAATTATTTACTGTCACATTATAGTAGATTCTCTTATTTTAGCTCTACTTTATACCCAAGTGGTGGATTTAAAAGGGCGTCCCAAGTAAGATTAATGTAGGGTGGATGGTATGGAGGCAATCAAGAGAAGTATTGTGCGTCCCAATAGTTTCACTTTTTAAGACAAAACAAAATACCTTAGACCTTATAAAAAAGTTGATTACACTATTCACAAAGAGCAAGATAGAAAGTAGATATCAGACTGTTGTAAACAAAACCAACTATAAAAATAATGTAAATGTCTGACTTTCTCGAGAATGAACAAGGTCCAATAATGAATGTATAGAACATTATCATCCACAATTCAATAGGAAATAATAAAAGCAACAATTTGACTACTTTCATGACACAAGATTTAACAAGTTGGACCACTTGGATTGACCTTAGAACTTAAAGTGTCCCACGAGGTGTAAATTTTGGTTGTCGTGATCCTATCTGTTTACGTGCGATTAATAGAGTCGGCCTCTTTTGGCAATAAATATGTTGACATCTTTTAAAATATATTTAATTTTTATAATTGGTATTCTAAGATTATCAAATTTAGAAAAAAAAATTATGCCGCTACTACTCATGATTTAATCCCTAGGGATGCTAGTATCCTTGCAAATATGTAAGTAATAGTTTTTGATATTTTTAAGTTGGTATTAAAATATTTTAAAATTTATAGCCCATATTGGGAATGACTATAGTGACCAATTTCGGCGAAATTTCATGAAATGAGGGTCAAAAGAAAATTTTGGGAAATTTTTGGTTTTTTGTATTTTTTGGTAAATTTTGATAATTTTTTTAAAAATATTTAAATTTTATTTTTTAAAATATTAAATATATATATATATTTTATATTTTTAATCCCCAAAACTTTCCCGATTTTTTTTTGAAAGGTATCAAAACTAATCCGAAATGTACCGAAACAACCACCCACTGAAAAATTCCCAAAAACGAAATTTGTCACTACGGGAATGACGTGTAGAAATGTGAGATTCCTACCACAACATACACGAGAGCAGCGTTTAGCCACTTTTGCTGGTAGAATATTTGAAAGGATGGGAAGTGCGCAAGAATCGAAGCTAAAGCGTGCAGGAAGTAGCTAGCGATAGAGCCACGTTTTCCGATGGGAGGTCCCGTGATCCCCCATCTATATATGATTTTTTTTTGTTTCTCTAATGGCTGATATTTTTGGGCGCAAGTTAATTCATGATTGACCCCCAACTCAGACTTTTCTCTCTCTATCCTCTCACTCTCTCCTCTCTCTTTGTTCCCAAGCTCAACCTTCTCTCTCTCTTCCCTAAACCCAGCCTCTCTCTGTCTCTCTCGCTCTCTCTCTCTCTCTCTAAGCCCTATCCTCTCCATGTTCTCCCACTCCCAACAATCTCTCTCTACTCTTTTTTTTTAATGAATGATGGAAACAAATTTATTAAAAAAGAAGAAAAATATAAGGATTACAAGAAGACTATATTTACAAGGTAACCAAAAAAGGGATGAGCAAGGGTTTCATCCCTCCCTAAAATAAGAACATCACTAGGAACATCATCCAACTCCCATGAGACCTAATGCAACGCCCTCCTTGGCCAGTCTCTCTCTCTCTATCTCTTCCCGAACCATCTCTTTCTCTCTCATATTCTCATTCCCTCTCTTTCCAACAGTCTCTCTCTCTCTCTCTCCCTCTCAAAAGACTTTGCCTAAAGTACTCAAGCTCTCCATCTCCAACTCCAAGAACTCTCAAAGACCGTCAATTTTTGGTCGAATTCACAAGTTTATTATTATTATTTTAATTTTTTTAATAAGAAATAAAAGCCCTAATCTTATATATATATATATATATATATATATATATATATATATATATATATATATATATATAATATTTTAATTTCTAAAATATTTCTTAGAATCTTAAAGCTATAATTTTTATAATATTTTATAAATATAAAAAACTTAGAACTTTAGGGCATTGGGACTGTCAAGGGACCCCTCATCAGAAAATTCCTGACTTCCACTATTGGAAGCAACATTGCCAAACAAATGGTGATTTAGAGTGGGTCACTTTTTTTCTTGACATATGACACCTTTTTGTTAAGTGTGTCACGCAATTCGAAGATCATGATTTCTCGATTTGTTGTGTCGAAAGATTTAAAAAAATATCTTTATTATGTGATTTAAAACAATCAACACCTTCAACATATATGTCTAAAGTTGATTTTTGCATTTTATATGGTACTTGTTCATTTTAAATGTGTGTGACTGCCTTGATTACATGATGGCAATGTTTTTTCTATAGATATCTTTACCTATATGATCTGTGGATCACGTCCTTTGAATCAAACGGTAGACTTAAATTGAATCAAGTGCCAATTGCTTCCATTATTCAAAATCACCATTTGGAATGGTTCAGCTACCCAACCTGTAATTTTAAAATCTCCTAGCGCGTTGTGTCTTTGTTAACCAGTGTTACACGTTGTTACTAGGGCATATGGAGCCATGAGCCTCGTACTCACTTTCGTCTTTTAAGTGTAATCTAAAGAGTGAAAAAGTCTATCAAAAATATATTGACGATCAACGGCACCCGAAAAAGCCTCTTTAACGCCAAGATAGAGCCATGCCCAATGGTTGGCTCCACAAGGTTTGTTTTGAAAGGACTATGAGCAACGTTCCTCTCCTCTGGATGTGACAGCCCAAAGCAGGTTCGTGGAAGAGCAGGCATGCTAAAGTAAAAGAGGCCGAATAGCACTTGTACAACACATAATTTTTAAAACTATGAGCAATTATATATATATATATATATATATATATATATATATATATATATATGGGAAAGAGGAAATTGCATTCGGACATAAAAATGTTTTTATGTCAATTGATATGAGAGCGATACCTAGCGCATTTTTTATAAAGTGATGGGTGACTAGAGGCTTACTTTATTAATTAAGATTAAACTTTTAAAATATTTTAAAAGTTATATTCCTTTTCAACTGTCATTTTTTACTTTTTAAAAAGTATTTTTAAAGTTTTTTTTTTTTTTTTTTCAAGAAATTGTCAGACTTATTTTTTAAGGTTTATTTTATTCAAAAAATGTGAATACCCAGTAACAAAGCGCTAACACCTCGGTAGCGAAGCGCTGACACCTCGGTGCCGACCCTTCACTAAAAAAAATAAATTAGAGCATCGACGTCTCGTTTTAGAGGCGTCGACTCTTCAATAAAAATAAAAAAATAAAATTTTTTTTTTTTTTATCGAAGTGCCGGCGCCCGTAAAATGAAGCGCCAACGCCCCTAAAACGAGGCGTCAGAGCTTTGATAAAAAAAAAATAATAATAATAAATTATCAAAGCGTCGGCGCCCTTAAAACGAGGCATCACCTTGATATAAAGGCGTTGACTCCCGTAAAACGAGGCGTCGGCGCTAACACCTTAGCGCCGAGGTGCCAGCGCTTCTTCACTGGGGTGCCAATGCCTCGTTATTGAGGTGTCAATGCCTAGTTTTCAGGGTGTTTCGCTCCTGAGGTGCTAGCGCTAATGATTAAAATTTTGGATTTCATTTCTGTTTCGAAGGAGATCGAAATCGAAATTTTGGACCGAAATCTTAGCCAAAATTTTGAATTTCGACCAAAATTTTGTCGAAAATTTCAATCCCATACAAAAAGGACCAAAATTTCGGTCTCATATTATTGTTTTAGTGGGGACCGAAACCGATAATTTCAATTGAAATTTTGATCCTTGGTTAGCACTTTGCTACTGAACGTCACATTTTTTGAATAAAATATAATTGAAAAAGTGAGTATGACACTTTCTTGGAAAAACAAAAAGAAAAAAAAGAAAAGAAATTGACTTTTAAAATGTCAAGAATGATGACGGAAATTTTTTTTTAACTTTTAAAGTATTTTAAAAGTATAATCCTAATTAATAAAGTAGACCCTGTACCACCCATTATTTCATAAAAAAGAACGTGTTGCGGTTATGCTAATTGACGTAGAAGTATCTCTACGCTAATTGACGCATATCCCTGGCCCTATATATATCAAGAGCAAATTTCATCCTCTAATTCTAAGGACGATCAAAAGCCTCTTTAAAGATGTCATGATATAAACAATATAATATCTAGCACCTTATAATTTTTCGATGGATCCGGACCATCCAACCCAGCACCTGTAGTTACGTAAACAGGTAATGATTTTTTTAAATCTCTAGTTTGAATAAGATTATGGCCCTATACACCACGTGGCAAATCATGTGAAACTCGTGTGCCCGTGCAAACTTTGAGATCATTGCATGCAATGTACAAATCTACCCTAGTCCCAACGGTGGTACTTAATCTTTTTCCACAAACTTTAGGGGATGCATATGAAGGACTCTACTCTCCCGATTGTCATTTTGTCATTTTAAATCAAAATGGCTTTTAAATAATTTTACGCCATCTGATGATTTAAGATGTAGATGATCCTTATCATCAAAGTAATAGATCATAGATTAAAGTTCAATATGTTGGATCTATTGATCAAACTATCTAAAATAATTGTTTTTGAATTTAGACATGATCAATCAAAATAACAAATCAACAATCCATAGATTAAAATGTATATGCATACCTTATCGCGAAAATCGTGATCATTGATTCAAGTCGACACTTTTCTTGCCAAAAAAGATGAAGGTGAAGTTGCTAAACTCTCTTTGACGAAAAGATGTTAAAAGACTTGTGTGTATCTCTTGCTACACTCTTGATGAGAAAATCCACCTATATATATAGAGTTATGTCCGGCCTAAAATACTGTTCATCAATATATTCTATTAGGAATAAAAATCATATGCAAATCATAAAACGTACCTTGAGGTTTCTTGATTTATGATTTGAAACAACTTTAATTCACGATTTTATAAAATCCTAATGTATGTGGGGAACACAAAATATGAATTTTAATTTTCCATATAAAAAATATCCAAACACAACAAGCCCAAAAATAATGCTTTATGGAGATTTAACCTATCAGATTTATAGATTGTAATAGCAACTATTATTTTTAGGTTTAATGATAGATATTAAAGTTCATAATTATTCTGATGGTTCTCATACACTTATAGCATGTTTATTTGGGAATACATGTTACAATGATAGATTGTCACTTGGATAAATTAGATTGATAAAAATGTGAGCCACATGATATAATGAGATATCACACTTCAAGAGTGTAAGATAAAACAAAGTAAAAATTTAAGGGTGTATGATGATTTAAATACCACCTTCGTGTTAAATGTTGCTCGTAAATAGTTTTGTAACTATAAAGAGAATTCGTATTAGGTGCAGGGTACTAAGCTTCCTTTCCTATGAACCCAACAAGGAGTCGGTGGGAGTTAGTGAGCGGCTCCATTCACCCCTTTCAAAAATTAAAAGTGCAGATAATTGACCAATTTGGTCCTCGTGAATATGATTCCAGTTTTGACAATTTGGTAGAGGGAGGGCTGCCCATGAACTCCTCACTACGCAGTACATACACCTCATAGCAACTCTTTCGTCAATTATTTAACAGTAACCATAATTTAAAGAGTTGTATTAGGCACCTGACCCATGCACCAAGAGTTGTTAAGGGATCAATCTCCTTCCACCAAAAAATGGTTATATACAGGGAGATACGCAGATCTTTTTGAGTAAATTCTTGGACTTCCAATGACTTGGCCCTTAAAAACATGTGTGCATCTCTAGAAGTTAATGGAGGGAGATTGACTTGTGCACCTGTCGCTTTTGTTGTACGGGTCAGGCACCTAATTTTAAGTATTAAATTTTAAATTGTAAATTCAATTCAGCCCAAATTTGTGATCAAAAGAGAAAGGGTACCGTTATACTCACCCAAAAAGATTGCTTTCTCACCTGTTTTCTTTCACTGGTACAGAAGGATCGCTTTTTAAATAAGATGATTGAGATCGTTGCCTTCATTTTCTTAAGAACGGATCTATAGATCATTATATTATCGTATCTGCTTTTTTATTACACGTAACACACATCTCAAAAAATAACTCTAAAATCATGCTTGAAACATGATAAGTGTCATATAATTTGATGATTACATTTTTGGGATGTGTGTTACTTGTAATTAAAAATTGACCGTCGGATGATAGGTCCATGATCTATAGATCCATTGTACAAAGGAGGGGGATGAGAAACAATCTCTACCATCATATTCAAAGGTGGTCAATGCATGTCGGTTGGAGGAGGTGTGGTGAGAAAGCAGTCTTCTGGAGTAAGTATAACTATAATCGTACCCGAAAGGAAATAGAGGCAACGATTCAACCCAAAATTGGGATAAATAGGCCTTTTTTTTTTTGGGGCGCGGGGGGAGCGGGGGGGGGGGGGAGGCACACGCTTTTTAAGTGATTGCGCCGAGGTTAAATAAGGATTTTGTATTTTAAGGACATGTGACATGTGAAAACGCAATCTAGGCACTAAGATTTAAAGTTCATGATCTATAGATCCTTAGTGGGTAAGAATTGAGCAAAATACAATATTTATCATATGTTCTATTGTTGTCATTAGTTGAATCAAATAATAGCATTTGACTATATTTAATCACATGATAAAGATTATATTTCATGCAATTTTAGCTACTAAGGATCTATAGATCATGAACTTTAAATTAGATGGCCCAGATTGTGTTTTCGCATGTCACATGTCACTAAAATACAAAGTCTTTTTTTAACCTCCTTGCAATCACTTAAAAAGAGAGTGCAAGTTATGGCTCCCTTTTTTCTTTTTGGATAAGTAATGAGTACTTTTAAATCCGCCCACCAAATCTTTGAGTTCACCCACGTTGAAACACATTGGCTGCATTGAATAAGACGATGGAGATTGTTTATCATCCCAATCTTTCACACGATCGATCTTGAGATCATGGGCATACCATCAAACGTTCGAATTTTTATTTCATGTGGTACACAACAAAAAAAGTGACCTAAAAATTAATTTTGAGCGTGCATTGAATGTTAAGGTCACTTTTTTGAGATGTGTGTCATGTGAAATAAAAAATTAATCGTCTGATGGTACACCCATAATCATAAAATCCATCATGTGAAAGATTAGAAGGATAAACGATTGCTATCATCTGATTCAACGCAATCAATGTGTTTCACCGTGAGTGAACTCAAAGATTCAATAGATAGATTTAAAGGTACTCATAAGTAATAGGCTCTTTGAGTTAGTATGTGATACTTTTTGGGATGTGTGCACGGTTAAACCACCACATGTGTTGGTGTGATCTCCCGCTCATGATCTCAAGGTTTGTGGGCAAGAATTTGGGTCAATAGATAATCTCCATCATCTAATTCAGTGTATTAAAAGTCAAATCTAAAATTAATAACGGTATGTCAAACTTACATGATAACCTCTAATTTTAAATGGCGCATGACTGCTTTGACTTAGGTTGCGAAGATTTTCCACCAAAGATATTTAAATCATCAAGCACCTATCATAGTAGAGGAATAATTTTTTAAAAGAAATATTTACAATATAATAACTAAGTTTTGTGCATGCAAAAATAATTAATTATTTTGAATCAGATGATAAAGATTTTTTCCATTTCAATCTGGTAGTTTATGACTACATTCACTTTTCACATGAAATCAAAATCTGACTGTTTGATTGTATGACTATAATTCAAGATCTATCGTGTGAATGAAAAACGATCTCCATCGTCGTCTGTTAATAAAAACTATCTAAATTGTCTAGTGACTTTTTAAGCCACGTTCATAGCTTGCCAATACAACGCAAGTGCCTTGGAGATTTGTTAAATGGGTAAAAGTGGCGTGACCATGACTCCATGACCACCTTACAGATGACTCAGCGGTCGGCACTCAGAGCCAATCCGGCGGCTGAGAATCCTATCCTTTTTCGCTGCTTTTTGTTGTGAGGATAAGAGAGAACGTGGGCGGAAACTAGGAAATCACTTTTCCATTGGTTCAGATATGCAACTAATCCACTATCCATATAGAAGTGAATCTAACACCATTGAAGTGATGATCGAATGGTATTAGCATGCGTCCAACATGACTCGTTAATGAGTTGGCCATATTAATTGGATTGATGTGGCATGATGCAATTAGCTGCATATAAGTGAGGCGTAAGCAATATAGGTCGGGACAATCAATCACGTAGTGCCATGTCAGTTGCTTACACTTTGCATGTACAAAACATGCTCGCAATTAGCAATTTTCATATCAATTGACACTATCTGCAGGAAGTCTGAACTTTTGGTGTTTATAAATGTTTCTTTAGATATTTTCTATTTATATTTTTTTGAGATGAAACTTTTGTCTTTTTACAAACTGAAAAATGAGTAATCCCTAGAAAGTAGAGGTATATAATTCAATGAGTGATAATTACAATCACTAACATTAAAATAAATTGGATGACATTTAAGATCCATCTAATAACGCCACCATTGTCGGTAAACTCATGATCTACAAAAACTCGTTGAAAGCTGGAGTAATAACCAACAAAAAGCTTAACACATCATTTCAATCAAAACTTTTAAACAATGTCTCATGACATAGATATAGTGTATGTATTCGTGCAACAACGAAATCACTAATATATTCGTAAAACTCGTGACTAAAATTATTTCAGAAATAAATATAGATAGCAAAAAAGCGACGATCTCCTCGAAAAAGAAGGCTCTCACTAAAAAAAGGATAAAACTTTCATATTCTAATCCTAAAATAAGAAAAAATAAAAAGAAAACAATAGAGCGTCAAAGCCTCTAAGCCAAAAAACGATTCCCAAATGATCGATTTATTGAAAACATAAAAAAAAAAAGTAAATAAAAAGAGATTAAATCCCTCCTTCTCATCCCCTCTCATAAATTATCTTTTTCCCACACTGACTTTTAAAATGACCTATCTTTTTTCATATTAAGAAGGAATAAATGATTCCTACGATATTAAAAATTTAACAGCAATTGAGGCAGTCAAAGTAATAGCTTATACTTTGAATGGAAGTGGCCTAGAGACTTTACTGGCCTAGAGATCTTACTTTATGGGTATCATTATTGTTGTTCTTTAACATCTTATGTTAAAGTTTTCGCTTGAACACCTAATACATTTTTTTGAGCTCTAAGCGCCTTTATATAATGCCTCCACGAAAGCACGAACATGTGACAAACATATATATATATATAGAAAGAGAGAGGAAGGGGAGTCCTTTTAGAAATTTATTTTGGAATTTGTCCCCAATGGTTTATTGTGAACAAATTACGTATTATAACCTTTTTAGACTAAAATACCCCTAACTTTATCAATAACTTTTAAAATAAAAAAAAACATTTGGAGGGCATTGTGTTTAACATTATATTTATAATAGTTTGACTAAGATGCACAACTAATCAATAGGCGGATGGAATCAAACCATGCACAACACAGACTGTGAAGTTCTTAAAGTTCGTGCACAACCCTATATTGTTGGTGCATGGCCCATTCACTACATACAAATTCTTACCCATAATCTTATTATAAAAAAATTAAAAAAAATTCCTACCTATGATTAAATAATATTGAGTAGTATATATTAATCAACCCCTTCCTAGTTTAGGTTTTATACAGGTCACCGGTGGCGGAGCTACAACTACGTTATCTGATGGGGATCTCAAGATCCCTATCCTTTAAAAAAAATCTTAAACTCCATTTAAAGAGTTTAAAAGAATTTAAACTCCCTTTAGGGTATTAGAATATACCTCATTTACTTTATTTGATAACTATTATACATTAATTATCTAAACCAATTGTAATCGTCAGCGATTATATTTGTAATCTTATTTATACATTTTTCATATCAGAACAATGTAATCTTGCTTTGTCTTATTCTTTCTCTTGTTTATCTTCTTCTTGATAACTACCACACAACAGTTACACTTTTCATATTAGAATAATATAACACATGATAAACAATGTAATCGCCTTTGTGTTATTTCTTTCGTTCATCTTCTTTTTATTGTTTTATTTATTCTGTAATTTTAACATAAGGAAAAATATTCTCTTTTCTCTCTTGATTGATTCCTAATTGCTCTCTTATATTTGTTTAGTCACGGGATTTTTAATAAAGAATCTCTAATACTCTTTTGTGAAAATAAAGAAACTCTAATACTAATTATTCAAATTACTTTATATACAATTATAGTATAAAAAAAAAATTTCAAATTACAAATAACGTTACTCACCGCACCACTTTGTTAGATTTGAGAGAGCTGCTCTTTGCCTCAAAAGGGCTAACCCAAACGCAGCCTAAGAGCACTGCCCTAGAGCCCAAGCCACTCTTAAGTCCCGGGGTGCTAAGCCAAGTTCAACCCTGGCACACTTATGCACATGTAGCATACGAAACTGAAATTTTGGCCAAATTTTTTTTTTTCAAAGAAGCATTTCGGACAAATTATCAACCAATAATTTACAACTTTAATAATTTTGACAAAAATTTGGAGTTATCATTTTGGTCCCTATTGAAACCCTAAACTGATGCGTTTCAGCCCAAATTTTGAACCATGGGTAGCATATGTCTAGAAGTCATCTCCTCAGACGCAAAGAGGCGAGACGAGCATGTGACCATTGTCCACAAGTATCCATGAACTGTCTACGAGGCGTGCCACTAGTTGCACCAACCAAAATTCCAAAAGCACACATCTAGTCCCACCTAGATGATTTAATAGCAAGTGGTTGCTTTTAGAATTTTGGTGGGCGCAAATACCGCTAACCGTCTATGAAATAGACCGTCGAGATATTCGCTTAAACTATACAGGCTAAGTGAAGTGATGCCTACCGTTAACTGCCTGACAAATCAATTTTGTTGACCGCTCGCCAACAAAGGTCCCGCCAATTAAGTGCGGGACCCGCCGTTTTAGGAGTCTAGTACACCTTTAGAAAATGGAAAATTATAAACATGGACAATTTTCTATAAACAATTTTGAAGGCAATTTTATGTGGCACCATGGTTCAAAATTTTGGCCTTGGTGGGGCCCGAAATGATAACTCCAAATTTTTTCCGAAATTAATAAAGTTGTAAATTATCGGCCGATAATTTGCCCGAAATTGAAATTTTGGCCGATAATTTATTTGAAACCGAAAATTTATTTGAAACTGAAATTTTGGCCGATATTTTATTTTTTTCAAAAAAATAAAATAAAAATGTGGCCAAAAATTTAAAATTTCGATTTCAAACAAGTCCAAAATTGATACAAAAACTGAAATTTTGATCCTTGTGCGACATAACCCGACTGAATACAATATTTGGGCCCCACTTTGTATGCAGCCAATCACATCTCGTCATATAAGCTGCCTGTAAAATTATGAAAAAATAAATAAAACACTCTCCTCGAAATAATTGGAAGCTCCCTAGGCACAAAAGGCTCTCCCTCTCTCGTCTTATGAAGCTCGGAATGTCTTTTTCAAATGAAAGAAAAAGCAAAAAAGAGAAAAAGCAGTGTCTCAAACATTTAAAATAAAGAGGAAAAGTAGCGTCTCACATTTAATTGGTAAAGACCAAGAGTCTCTTAAGAGTTAAGAATAGTATACTTAACTCTTAAGAGAATACCTTTAAATTCAACACGGAATCTTTGAGTGAACGAACGCGGAAAATCATTAACGGCTTACTTGGAGATTGGCATATTAAAAAATCGTCATTTTTTAATTTAATGTGGTACTTATCTACGAAAAAAAATGACCTTAATATCACATATAAAGGTACTGTTATTTTAATTTGGATCCGTATTAGGTGGACCGTCTGTCCTACATGTTGGGTACAGTCGTACAGAAGCCAAGCCCTGTCAAATGGGCACTTTTGTCAGGGATTTAGATGCTCTAGAGTCCTCTAACAGCCTATTAATGGTTGACTGACGTGGCAGCATAGTTGACCCACTCAGGCCCATTTACGAATACGGCTTATTATACTCTTTAACGCAAGTGTTGGTGTGTAACCTATCTTTATCTCACAGTTCTAGTTTATCAACCCAAACCAGCTAATCAGGACCATCCATTTGAGGAGTCATTGCTAAAATTTTATAGTTTTGTAAACTTTTCTGCTAGTTGGATGGTAAGGATCATTCAATTATCATAAACTTTGGGGTGTTGTCACCAGGGATTTAAAAACTCCATACATAAATCTGCCCATATATTAAAGTTATTATTATTATTTTTTTAATATTAAAAAATATAAATAACTTAAAATGATAATAAAAAATTTCCCAACGAGCATTGTGATATTACGCCTAGTTTATTATCGGATAGATATTTGGCTGATATGACCTCATGTGAGCAGATATTGACCGCTATTTGAAGTATCAACATATATGAATATAGCTGTTAGCTAAAACGATAGTTGCCACAATCAAAGTATCAAATATGGGCCGATAACAATATATATCGGTGATACATATCGGTTTTTCGACAAATCAATATTTATCGGCGTTGATATATATTAATATTTAACTCTGTATCAGTTGATACGTCTCTAATATCGATCGATACCTATATTTAAAAAAAAAAAAAAAAAAAAAAGGCTGAAACGGCCCTATAGTTTCAATCCTTGCATAAATGGCGGAAATTTGCACTTTCGGCCCTATATGTTTGCGTATTTGCAGAAACGGTCCTATAGTTTCAATCCTTGCATAAATGGCCAGCTCCAAGCCTAGCCGCGTGCACATCAGATATCTATATATATGCTTCTCTATGCAAGCATTCAATCTAGAATTTTTGTATCATTTTTTAACAATTTTTATCTCTCTTGAAAAACGATTTCGAGATTCCACTAAAGGTCGTATAACATAGAGAATACAACAGGCTAGGTAAGATATCGAGTACAATATCTTTTAAGTTATTGTTTTCCCAATTTCTCAAAACATTGTAGGTAGTCCAAGATATATAAGTTATCGGTCGATAACTTAAGATATCGGTCGATATCTTAAGATATCGTCCAATAACTTAAGGTATCGACCGATAACTTAAGTTATCGACCGGTATCTTAAGTTATCGGTCGATATCTTAAGTTATCGGTCGATAACTTAAAAGAGGTTTTTTTTTTAGTTTTTAGATTATGGTTTACGTTAAAAGTCCATCCATCGGCTATATATCTTAGGATATCGGCCCGATATCTTAGGATATCGAGCGATAACCTATGATTGACAAAAACGCTAAAGTTTTCATTCATTTAATTTTTTAATAATATTTTTAAACAATTGTAGCGCTAAGTCAAGTATAACTCTTTATAAACAACTAATTTTAATTTTAATTTTGTAAATATTGTAGGTTGAAATGGATGTTCCCCTTCTTTGCCATTTTGATTTCGTACGCGTGAGAGATAATACTTACAACGGAGGACATCGGAGGATTGTCACTGTCACGGAGAATATATCATTTGATGAGTTTATAGAGAAAATGTAGTCCGGACAGGAAGAACATTCTATTACACTTCTTGTTCATTTACGCATAGGGAATGAACTTGTATTTGCCGAATTATCCACTGATGATCTTACAAACTTATTTAGAGCATATCGACGGTGATGGTGTTATAAATATTTATATCGAAAATCATTAGTCACTCATCAGAAAGTAAATTTTTGCCTTTTTAGAAACATTTCAACCGTTTAAGGAAACAAGCGAAGATGATCATGGTGTGGAGCAGAACATTTGATTGAAAATCAAGGAATACGATGAAAAGGAGAACATTGTTGCACCGATAATAGCCATTTACGATGATAGAAATATAAATATAGGATTTCGCCCTTACAAGAAACTTCGAGCAACCCTATTCAGACATTCCGATGAGTGAAGGCGATGAAGATCAAGGATATTCTCATCAAATGAATCCGATGCATGATACATCTCAGTTCAACTTCGATTCGGTAAAACAGTGGGAAACGTTTTTAGTCGGCCTTAGTCCATATCAATGGCCTTCCGAACAAATAGCTTCGGAGCCAACGATAATCGAGCCTTCAACAGAACAACCTCTCATACATCAAACATTCCCACATCGGCTAACATCAATCCAAACAACTGCACATCAACCAAGCGTACATCGACGGGCTCAATCCCAATCACGTAATAACCATCCAGTCGATGACGGTGATAGTGATCCTGAAAATAATGAAGCCCCGCCGTCTCCCACTTCGCGTGTTTATACTAATAGGGGGATTGATCAACCTCTGGTGAACGAAGACTATCAGCTTAATGACTCGGAAGGAGAGTATATGAATTCAGACAATGAGGAACTGTATGAAGGGGGAACGATTATCATTGGTCAGGCGTTTAGAAATAAGAAATCATTTCAAAAAGTTCTTAAAGAATTTGCGATGACAAATAATTTTCAGATTAAACCAATAAAAACCAGTCCTCTTCGAGTAGCTGCGAGGTGTGTTGAAGTAGGATGTGCTTGGCGAATACATGCATCGAAATTAGTAGGCGTAGACACGTTTGCTGTGAAAACTTTCCACCCTGAACACACGTGCGGAATGCCAGCTTTTGGAAGCGGACATCGCCAATGTACGACATCGTGGATAGCTTCATTCGTTAGAGATAAACTATTAAAGGGCTTTGACGAGACTCCTGCTTCAATAATTTTTGATATTGAAAAAAAATACGGTATAACAGTAGGTTACTGGAAAGCATGGAGAGGAAAAGAAATGGCGTTGAATAACATCCGAGGTAGCTGGAAGGAGCAATTTAAGATGTTACCGTCATATGTTGCCGAATTACAGCGGGTCGATCCAGACATAAAGACCGAATTGTGTCTCGAGCCTGATAATGCATTTCAGAGATTCTTCGTGGCATTCGGACCTTGCATTCGAAGCTTTCGTAATATTTTACGAAGAATAATTGCTGTAGATGGAATGCATTTGCTTGGACGATATAAATGAGTGTTGTTAATAGCTACGGGGATAGACGGGAATAGACATTTATTTCCTATAGCATTTGGCGTTGTACCGAAAGAAAATGAAGACCATTGGACATGGTTTCTTGATCTATTAGGGAGACGTGTAATCGGTGAATTTGAAGAACAGTTTGTTTTGATATCAGACAGACAGAAAGGTTTGATGGAAGAAGTGGAAAAAGTTTTTCCTAATGCCTTTCACAGCTACTGTATGCGATACCTGACTCTAAATCTGTTTGATAAATATAAGGATACAATCTCTAGACCACTTTTCTGGGTTGCTGCCCGTGCATTTTTAGAAGCAAAATTTAAAAGAATTATGCGAAAAATAGAAGACGACGCCCCGCCGGAATGTACAAAATGGATTAAAGAAATTGGTGATCATTTCTGGGCACGCGCTTATTTCCAAGGGAGGCGTTATGATATGTTGACAACTAATATAGCTGAAAGCATAAATAGTGTGTTGAAAATAGCCAGGGAGGAACCGATTGTGAGCATGTTAGAAACTATTCGCACAAAAGTAGCCAAATTTTATCTTCGTCGTCAGGAGGGAGGAAATAAAATGACACATGTGTTAACACCGATGGCAGAAAAACACATAAAAAGAAATTCAGGATGGGCCCGTCGAAAAAATGTCATACCATATGGTTGTGATATATTTCAAGTTAAACATGGTGATTACACTCACAGTGTCGATCTAGAATCGCGAACATGTACATGTAGACGTTGGGCTATTCTTGGATTACCATGTTCACATGCGATTGCTGCATTATCGCGTTGAAACAGAGAAAGAGAGATCCCCCAATTTTGTGAACACTGGTTTACCAGTGACTTATTTAAGGAAACTTATAAAGAACACTTTGTCCCGACCGTTGACAAGCGCCAATGGACTTCGCAAATAAAAGGCATTCAAGTTTTGCCTCCCCACAAAATAAGTCAAGCCGGCCGTCCGAAGAAAAGGAGAACAAGATCTAAAGGGGAAGTTCGACCACTACAATGTAAAAATTGTAACAAGTACGGTCATAATCGTCGCTCGTGTAAATTTGTTAATATTTGAAATTAACTTATATTACATCAAAGGTTGAGATTGAAAACAGATTTAGATTAGATTAGACCTAGTGGCAATCGAACTTCCAAATGATCTCATTATAGAAGAGTATTTTTTTTTTCTCTTTTTCTTTCCTTCAATATAAACAGATTAGACCTCAATAAAAGAGCGATCAACATCTACCAATTAATTAATATATTTTTTTGGACTAATAATTAAATTTTGGAATTGTGATTAAAATATATTGTTGTGCTTCTTAATAAATCATTCATTCATTCAAACAGGATTTGAAGTTGCCAAATTCGCCCCTAATCTACTAGTGATTGGCATAAAGCCAGACCAAAGATATCAGGCTTCACAATTCAGAAAGGTAGATATCTTAAATCATCGGACGATATTTTAAATCATCAGCCGATATCTTAAATCATTGGCCGATATTTGAAGTAATCGGACGATAGCTTAAATCATCGGCCGATGATTTAAATTATCGGCCGATGATTTAAAATATCGGCCGATGATTTAAAATACCGGCCGATGATTTAAGATATCGTCCGATAACTTAAAATATCGGACGATGATTTATGATATCGGCCGATGACTTAAAATATCGGCCGATATTTTAAATCATCGGCCGATGATTTAAGCTATCGTCCGATTACTTAAAAGATCGTTCGATTACTTAAGATATCGGTCGATGACTTAAATTATCGGCCGATGATTTAAGATATCGGATGATGATTTAAGATATCGACCGATGATTTAAGTCATCGGCCTATTGGAATTGCTTCAAGAGAGGAAGGCTCCATTGATAAATCAGGCAAGGTGATACAAATAAGATAAAGTGATAACAACGAAAATGAAAATTATACAAGTTAATAAAAATTAATAAAATTAATTATTTACAATTTCATCAAAAAATATCTTTACAAAAGTCTAAATTTTTTTACAGATATTAACTCTTCTTCCCAAACGTGCACATTAGATGTCCGATTTCGGCTCTAAATTGTTGCATATGTTTATCGTCGAAATCAATAGGCCGTTGTTGGGAGAAGTATTCTATATACTTCAAAACGTATACACCGCAATCCCAACCGTTTTGTTGGATCGGGAGAACGACACTGTTGAACGCCGATACCTTCCACTGTTGATCGAAAACTGACTTCAAACCGATAGCGTAAAGAAGGCGCGGAAGGTGATTCAATAGAACACACAAGAGATTTAAAAGAGATTAGAGTGTTTTTAGAAAAGGGTGGCTATAGAAGAAGATGGAGTGACGGCTAGGATTTTTAAGAAGAATTCTTATAATAATGGTTTAGGGTTCTCCGTAGCTTTCTTATTTATAATATATGGACATTAATTCGGTGTTAAGCGCTCGCACTAAATAAGGGTGTATAGGCTTTTATTTCAAGGTTTAAAATAGAGGTTTAAACTCACGTAGTAAGATTTGATCCTTAGACCTCTTGTTTATAACCAAAATTATATCCAAAGTCTTTCAACCACTAGGCCACCACACAACTTGTGTCAAATAAGGATAATTTTAAATATAAAACCTTTTTGAAAAATCAAAATGTGTACTTTTTCAACTAGGATAGGTTCCGGTATGAAGCACTAACACCACGCTCTGTGCAAAACAAATCTAACACCACAAATTCAGTTTTAAATTTTTAGGGTCGTTACAGAAACTCTAAAAGAATCACATAATTTGACAATGAGAGCAGCGGTTGCTTTTAGAGTTTTGTGGGGGCAAATAAAGGTACCCTTCTAAAGCATGCAATTAGTTTATAATATATCTCTATTCATGCCCATGCCTTCTCTGAAAGCGCCCACGTCCCAAACTCCTTGAAAATCATTGATTGCTTCGGATCAATGATGAAGATCGTTGTTCACCCTGATCTTCCAAATTACTGATCGTGAGATCATGGGTCACATATAAGACGGTCAGTTTTTGATTGCATGTGTCACAAATCCCTAAAAAATGGCCCTTTAATCATATGACACACACCCAAAGTAAGTACCACACTTTTTTCACACATGAAAACAATTGACTCATTTGAATCAGACGATGGAGAACTATCCTCCCCACAATAGATCTTAAGATCACGGGGGCCCTATCAGATGGTCAGATATTGATTCCAAATGGCACACTTCCCTAAAAGTGAAGGTAAACTCCTTTGCCCATGATCTAAGTCACTTTTGAAGATGTATGCTATGTGTAATCAACATTTGACTATCTGATAGACTCGCCATCTATCGTCAGGAGTATTAGAACAAAAAATAATCTTTATCGTCTAATTCAAATCAATCAAGCGGCGCTGCTCTGGTCTATATTCATCAATCTGGTCAGTGAAAATTTATCTATTGACCTTTTTTTTATTTTGATAGGTAAGCGTGGGATTTGAACCTTTGGTCCACTAGTATATCCTGATGGTAATGACCATGCCGAAACTCTTGGGCTTAATATAATCCTTTGTATTTTGATGCCTTTATATATTTTTTCCGACGAAATCACCTATCATCCTTTCATAAATTATTTTGTAACTCTATATTTCATTGGGACCCAATGCTGTTTTTACTTTTTTTATACGTAATTTGGGTTTGAACTTGCAAAACTTGAGGTTACAATATTCCATCGCGCTACAAGCCAGGCCTAAGCCTTATTACCCATTGCTGGTCCCTATGTTCTTGATGCTAGGAGGGATGGACGGGAAACAAACCTAACTTCTAACTTTTTAGGCAGAAAGTGATTAGTCTTCTTACTGGAGAACTTATTTTCACATTTGACAGCACAAGTCTCTTCCCATTGCACTAAGAAATGACCATTGTTTTTCCGCTTGGTGGCCACTTCTAAACTTCGTTTCTTGGCAAACATATCTTAGCAATTAACTCTATCTTCCGATGGCTTCTTCTTAGCCCCACACCTTCCATCATAAAACCTGCTTCTTCACCGGAAAACCTGCAGTTAGAATCGTTCTATCAGTGCAAATGGTTGGTCAATGATCCACCAAAACGAGCATTCACTATTAGTAGATGTAGGAGTCACCATCTACTTCAATGATGCAAAGCACCCTATACGGCAGCTATTGTGTTGCAAACTTTATAATTAGTCATTTAATCCAAGCCCACCAGTTGTCTGAATGTGAAGTATATGTCTCGTGTGTGGAACAATTATTAAAGGTATGCCCTCTTAGACTAAGCATG
Source organism: Chloranthus sessilifolius (assembly GCA_021018995.1). Classification (NCBI taxonomy): domain Eukaryota; kingdom Viridiplantae; phylum Streptophyta; class Magnoliopsida; order Chloranthales; family Chloranthaceae; genus Chloranthus; species Chloranthus sessilifolius. The sequence goes on along the minus strand of CM037585.1, from coordinate 179,701,841 downwards.
AAAAATTGACTCTATTCTCATGGGTATGTTTATTTTAATCCAAAATTCTTCCTACTCAACACAAATTTCAGGTGATAATTGTAACTCCTATAAATTAAATAATGGAGATAGTTTTTCATTCCAATCTTCTATACAATAGATCTTTCCATCACGGTCCTACAATCTCAGAGTCAGATTTTGAATCGATGTGGTACACATGTCGAGAAGTAATCCAAGAATATGTTTGTTGTATGCCATAATCATGTCTATTTTTTTGGACGTGTGTCACGTGGAAAAATAAAAATTTTGTTATATGTTATAATCAAAATCTGACCGTTTAATTATAATTCCATGATCTCAAAATCTGTCAGTCTATCGGTAGACCTATTTGTTAGCCTCCCAAAATAAAAGATTTGTTGGGTTGAAGATTGGAACGAAAAACGATCTCTATCATCTGATTTAAAGTTATCAATGTTTCAAACACATAAAACTTGAAATGAAAAGAAAGAATTTTAGATTGTAAATAAAGGTACCTTTTTTCATTAAAGAACAGATGAGTCACATTCAAACTTCAAAAGATAGCCTTTTCTATGGGTTTTTTTTACGTGTGACACTATTTGGCCGGATCAAAAGAAGAGTTTTCTATGGGTTATTTTGCTTAATCATGGCCTTTGGCCTTTAAACACTGAGGGTGATGGCGATGCCCAAACTCTTGGGGCTTAGTATAGTCTTTTGTATTTTGATACCTTTATATATTTTGATCTCTTAATCACGGACCCACCCAAAATTTGAAGCAATTTAAAGTCTTTATGGACTCTTTCTTGTATGAGCAAGTCAAACATGCCCATTTAAGAGACCCCCTACTGTGTTTTAGATAGTAATTACATCTCTATTGGGACTCTTACTTGTTTTTATTATTACTAGTAAAAAAGCACGTGCATATGCACGTGGATATTAGGACATTAAATGATCGAATTTTATTTTTAGACATCTATCGGGTGATTTAAACATAAAAAAATATAGTATTTCAAGCGTTTGTTACTATGATTTATGGTTTAGTAAAGATAAAAAAAAAGTATTTATTATTATGTTTCTTATGTCTTTATTATTTATAATTTAAAATTTTAAAAAAAATTAATAAAAAAAAAAAAAATATAACCTATATTGTCAACTATAGAACATAAAGAAAAAAAATAAAAACTAATTATTCCTTCTCGACTTTAACTTCCTTGACGATTTTATCGTCTTCATCATCCGTAGTCTCGTATTTAATATTTTGGGATATCTACGACCTTGTAAGATAATTTTGATAAATCATATCTTGCACTTTTACTTGAAAAAAATACTTATTTTCGAGATATTTGTTCATTTTCAAAATATTGACACCAAATTTGATTTTAAGGTCATTTTTTTTTAAATTTGTGTCACGTCAAATCAATGCCCGACCATTTGATGGTACGCCGATTATCTCAAGATCAAGTGTGTGAATAGTTGGAACAAATTTTTTTTCCTTCATTTAGTTCAAAATTGTCAATTGGTTTTAATATGGTGCCTTAATAGATTCGGTGGGCATAGTTAATTAAAGATAAAATCAAATTTTGATAAAATCACCTGTCATTCGTCTCGTTTAAATTTGATTTTAAGATCACTTTAAAATTTGTGCACGTCAAATCAATATCTGACCGTCTGATGGTACGCCCATAATCTCAAGATCAAGTGTGTGAAAGATTGGAACGAAAAATACTGTTATCATCCATTTCAAAGCAGTCAATGGGTTTTAATATGGGCGCTCTCAAAGATTCAGTTGGAATATTTAAAGGTATGCTTGGAGGTGGGATCTTAATTGGCATGCCGAGTTGCTATGGTTTAATCAGGTCTAACTGGCTGAACTTTAAATGCGGTTCAAACATATTTGAGAAGTGCATGTGCGTTATACGTGAACACCGTAAAATGAAATATTTTGATCAAAGATGATTTTAATTATGAGTTAAAATTGACTGATCGTAAATTATTATTTGGGTAACTTAACACTCATGAAATCTTAGAGGGCATTTATGCAAAAAACCATCGACTTTTTGTATTAGTTGATGGAGATCATTTTTCTGCCCAATCTTTCACATAAAGGAATTTGATATCAAAGCAAGTCAAATATTATATGGCAAAATTGTTAATTCTCTTAACTTTGTAGGTTTCTTTAAAGGTGTTAGAAAAGATAACTTTTATGGCAAAGTTGTTAATTTTCTTAACTTTGTAGGTTTCTTTGAAGGTGTTAGGAAAAGAAAACTTTTATGGCAAAATTATTAATTCTCTTAAATTTGTGGGCTTCTTTGAAGGAGCTAAAAATAAGAAAGGAAAGAGAATACCATTATTTACATATTCTCATTGGAAAAGAGTGTGTTAGGGGTATTTTAGAAATGAAAATATGACAGAAATATTTGTACTTTTATATAGTACTAAGGATTTATTATTGGGACGGCTTGCCCAATTCGAGCCCTCAATTAAAGCTGTCTCTCTCTTTCCCATTGAGAACCCAAATCGTGCAATCTATTAATTGGGTTTTTTCTTTCAAGACCACTCTTTCTCCCTATGTGTGTATCGTCTCTCTCTCTCCCCAACCTCGTCTCCCAATTAATATCCATCCGCCTCTCTTTCCCCTACTAGTCCATAAATCCTACCGCTACTTATCTTCTTCTTCTTCATCTCGCAATCACAGAAAGCACACTTCTACCAGCCAATCCTTGGCGTAGCCATTAAACCAGCCCCTCACCTTACATTCGATCAGCAACAATGCTTTATATTTTCCCTCTTCCTCTCATTTTTAGCCATTAAAGAAGTCATTAAAACTATCTCGGAAGCATCACTCTTCGGCAATTAAACTCGTCAAAAGCGAGCCAACCCAAACATGTGTGCAATCATCGAACGTGGTCATATGCTAAAGCTGGATCTTGCCAATCCAACCAATCAAAACTCCTGTTAGGTGAGTGCCCTTCTATCTATCTAAATCTACCCTTTTACACTTTTTATGAAGATTATATGAAAACTATAATTTTTCATTCTTAGATTTTGTGTGAATTCATAAGACGATTATGGTAAAATGGTTGAACCCATTGATTGAGAACCAAAGGGTGCTATACCCTTTCATATGGCACACAAGTGTGCCAGCAAAACAGACCTTGGGACTTCAAAATCGGGTACTAAGTTTCCCAATACTTAGCAACTACATTCGGTTAATGAACTGCTGCCCTTAATTTTTGCACACTTGCACTAGGGGTTACATTTGACAACCTGGTGTATGCTTGAATGACCAAACTGACCCTGGATTAAGACGTGGGCCCTCTTTAATCTACGATCTACGTTGCATCTGATAGTTTATATTGCACGTCATATTTTTATTTTATTTATTCTTAATACTTAAAAACTAGGAAAAGTCATGAAATATATAGGGATTAGCTGTACTGTGTTATTGGATGCACTCAAGGTCATGGGTCACATTGACCCATCTTCTAAATTTAGAATAATTAGTTATGTGTATATTATACTCACACTATGAGAATTTAAATACCTCGATAATCACATTATAACATAATCTTGACTGAATTCAAGAAGCTCGACCATTATAAATGGACTTAAGCCTTTTCATGGTAGCTCGTTTAGTTTATGAACCCCATAGGCGTATTTATCCTAGAAGAGCCACTTATTTTTTATGAGAAATCAGAGTTAAACCTCTAGGATAGGCCTAACCCACCCTTTTAAGATTAGAAGAATCTTCTAGATAGATCTTAAAATAATGCCAAGATGGTGTACACCACTCGATGATCATATGATGATGATATAATATTAATCAAAATCTTGGACAATTCAGTTAATGGTTAAATGATCAAACCAATAGTAGCAATCATACGGTATCTAGACATCCATTACACTGATGACGTTGGTAGGGTTAGATTATTCTAAACTCAATCACATACACCTTAAAATGCGTGTATCGAATATTCGATAGCCTATAAATGATTGAGTTATACCGAGACTAAATCTTATCAGAATCATGTGAATGACCAATCTATTTTTATCAGATTGACAAGATCTATCTAATGATATCAGTGTAACATTACTTTGATTGCGTATTTTAGAACTCATATACCTTCATTGTAGGTTACCTTATCTCTCTTAAAGATGAGTGAGACGTCCGAAGCCAATCTTAAATCACACTCTTATCCTATAAGGTCTTAGAGTTTAATTTAATATTTGAGAGTTAAAGTCTAACTCGTCCTTTTATAGATACCGATTTGATATTAGTATTTTTAATATCTCCCTATGATTGATTGTTTGTTTAAATTATAGTTCGAAATATTATGAGTAATATTAGTTTCCTTATGATTAGATATTTTCTTATTATATGCTTTATTTACATTGCGTGACATTTATCATTTAGAAGTACGTTAGAGAATATCTATGATAAGAAAAAGGAACAAGATATGACACACGACTTTTAAGCCTTCGTCACGATGTCATTTCTTTCGCGGTCACATGGAACTTGAAATATTGGCGTCAATGTATGGAAGCAACTCCTCTATAGTAGTATGAGATGTCACATGAATTATATCTAGGTTATTACGGAACCCGTCCCTTGGAAAACGTGATTTGTGAAACTTATCGCACCGTGACCCATTCAAATTAAATTTAATAAAATATGAAATATGAATATGTTAAGCTACGAGATATTAAGAAAATGGAGACTTAAGCCCACGCAAATATGAAATCGGGGCGGAGACCTAAGCCCAGAACCGAATAATATTGTGATATGTTAAGACACACTGTGAATGCCAGCTAAACATAAATTAAGTTTCTATATGTGGCATGTCTTGCGTGCCACCTCAAGATTCAACGTCTGCAGTCAAGACGAGTCTTAAGGATAATATGATACGACAGTATTTCGACATAAATGGACACTTATTTTTATACGCACAACCTCATCAGGTTGGATGGTGGTTTATGTTATGATATGAAGGTTAGGTAATTATCTACATATGGATCTCGCATGATAGGCTTGATCAGCGATCATGACACAAATCGTTTAAATATTATAAGTAAGATACGAAGTACGTTGTGTAAGCGTATGAAATAATAATAAGACTTTTGATATGCAACGTAATTTAAGTTAACAAAATAAGTAAGAAAAGTGATAAACATTAGAAGCATCATATGCACTGATATTTGTTACGTTCTTTCAACTTATTTGATATGAAATATTTATGAATTTTTTTATTATGTTGGTTATATGAAATTATAAATGATTCACTTTCACTCACGAAGTTGCACCCACGATCATCTGGGTAGATTGTGGTGGATTGGTTGTGCAACCCACTGAGTTTACGTGACTAACTAAATTCACTCCCTCCCAAAAACTAAAAGCTGCAGGTGAAGATTTGGACTACACTGCTCCGGTGGACTTGATACATTAGTAGGTGATACAGTTTGTGAGGGTGACGATATAGATGACCAACTTGACGTTGTCAGGTTATGTATTAATTGTTTAGGAAATCTTCCCAACAGTTAGTCGTACCTTAATTTATAGTCAGTTTATATAATGGACTCAAAATTCATTGTAAGCTTAATGAGAAAATTTTTTAATATGAGAAGAAAATTTGATCACGATTTTTCGGGAGCTCAATTTTATGTAAGATATTGTAAGATATGTATGTCCGCTTATCGCCTTAACAAACGTGCGATGTCATAACACAAAGTTTTAGATCTTTAAAATTGACTAGAATTCTGAGTCATGACAGCTAAGCACTCTGTACGGCAGCTATTGTGTTGCAAACTTTATAATAAGTCATTTAATCTATATCCACTAGTTGTGTGAATATGGAGTATATGTCTCATATCTTTGGAACAATTATTAAAGGTAGCCCCACTCAAACTAAGCATGAAAAAGTGAGTCTATTCTTATGGGTATGGTTATTTTAATCCTAAATTCTTCCTTCTCAACTCAAGTTTTAGGTGATAATTGTAACTGCTATGAATTAAATGATGGAGATAGTTTTTTCATTCCAATCTCTTATACAAAGATCTTTCCATCATGGTCTTACAATCCCACGGTCAAATTTTGATTCCATGTGATACACATATTGAGAAGTAATCTAAGAATATGTTTGTTGTATGTCATAATTATGCCTATTATTTTGGATGTGTGTCACGTGGAATTAAAATTTGACCGTTTAATCATAGTTCCATGATCTCACAATTTGACTGTCTGTCGATAGATCATTTGTAGCCTAAAAGAAAAAAAAAATTATTGTGTCAAATATTGGGACGAAAAACGATCTCTATCCGATTCAAAGTAGTCAATATTTTAAGCACATAACTTGAAATGAGAAGAAAGAATCTTGGGCTGTAAATAAAAGTTCCTTTTTTCATTAAAGAAGAGATGAGTCACATTCAAACTTAAAAAGATAGCGTTTTCTATGGGTTATTCTGACGTGTGACACTATTTGATGGGATCAAAAGAAAAGTTTTGTATGGGTCATTTTGCTTAATCATGGCCTTTAAATTATGGTAAGGGGTGAGGTTAGCATATTGTTATTTTCAACGACTTTATTAAAAAATGACTAAATTTGATCACGTTATAGGATACCGTTTTCCACGTGGAGGCCCAGCAGGTTGTATTTGACTGTTAAAAAATAACTAAATTTTTTTATAAATAGCTGATAGATATTACTTGTCCCAAAAAAGAAACATGGATAAAATTAGAGCATTGCTAGTGCTGTGGCAGTAAGAAAAATGGGTGATGTTTCGTTGCTGAAAAATAAACATGATTTTAATTTCACATAGCACGGATTCAAAAGATAACATGCTTATGGGTAATTGGGTATACATTAAATGTAATTCTCCGAGCACTTTTTAGAATGTCTGAGATATATTTTGTTGAAGATTTGGATCAAAAATAATAATCTCCATCCCCTACTTCAAAGCAGACAACCATTTAAGCATGTGAAACTTAGATTCGGAAGGATGAATATTGGGTTGAAAATAAAGGTCTCTTATTCAAAAAAATGATTAAATTCCTCTATGGTATAAGATAGCCAGCAAGTTGTATCTGAGTTTATTAAAAAATTGCATACAGAAGTTTATATGGGTTGGAATGCGTGGTCAATCCATGCATTTGAATCAGCTGGGGTCCATGTGGGAACTATCAAGGGGATAAGTGGGATGGTAACTTGTTCATACATGTTCAGAGGTCCCTCAAAATTTTTGGATATGATTTGATGCATATCCACCATTCAAAATGTGATCAAAGGGGAGAGAAATTTAATAATTTGTACGAACATGAAGATGCATGCAAATTTGGGAGGTTTTGAGCTCTCCACAGCTGAGAATTAGAACGGTGCCTAGGCCCTGCACTATAAACCAACTCCATGGAAAAGGGTGCACTCTGAGGTAGAGGTCTTTCCTACGGGTGGCGATGTTAGGTACTCAGACTGGAGCATAACTAGGGGTGCTCGGGTCGTTTTGCCAAAATGGTCATACCTCCGAAGTAGAGGCATTTATTAGCACTAGGGGTGGCAATGTCCTTTTGCCAAAATGGTCATACCTCCGAAGTAGAGGCATATATTAGCACTAGAATTGTTGAAATTACACTTCTGACTTTCACTAATTTCGCTCTCAAAAATATTTGTGCATGTTGGGACAGGGAGATTGACTAATGATGCTTGAGTCAATACACTAATACCAATCTCTTTCCTTTTTTAAATTTATATTTTATCATTATCATGGCCTTATTTCATCTATTTGAGGTCAGTTATATTTTATTAGTCGTTTTTGTTCACTAATGCATGCGTTTCAATAATCCGTACAAAGCTTGCCTTCAATAGACTTGTCCAAATCAACTCAAGTGGCATTCTACAAGTTTTCCCTTCTAAGTAACATTATCAAATTTTCTCTTATGAAATCGCTTCTAATTTTATCTTTGCTCGTTCCTCAATACATCCATCTTAACATATGCATCTCAACCTTATCTCCTTTGTCTTCTTGCTACTTTTTTTGTTGCCTCTCTAATATAAAATTAACTAACAAAATGCTAGGTTTCAGATTTTAATTGGGAACATAAAATCTAAAACAATAACATATATATTTATGTATTTGTCGTCCAGCAAGCCTCTCTAATAAAGGACAATGTTATAAGGACAAATTTTATGTAGATAAAGTGCGGGCGGCTGATGTGGCACAACACAATTGGTTGGAAGTGCAGTGGGTTCAATTAATGCAGGTTGGTGCAGCCAGTCATATTGCGTCACGTCAGCCACCTGCACTTTGTCCTCAACAAATCTTCCCCCTGTTTATAATTTTCCCTCTAATAAATAATGTGCCTCCTATGACCATCCACCTTCATGCCACATGGCCACATATTTAATTAGCTCTAGCAGTTCAAGTAGCAGCTCCAACCAGAAATCATGCCGATTAGATGATTCTAACTATTTAAGTGGTGCATTTTCTTTTTGATTTTAAAATATAGGGTACGGCTAGTCTCACATGTTTTCGGAAAAATACTAATCTTCTAACAAATCTTAAATAAAATTAAGAGTATTAAAGCCTTTTTGATTGATTCTCAAAGTAAAGAAAAAGGAAACTCAAGTTCCCCATCTAATCTCTCCCCCTCAAATCCCGCCCCCGCCCATCTAAACTCAAGTTCCCCAACACCCACTAGTATCATATAAAGCTATCTCCATTAACATAAACGATTTGAGATTCATGAACACAGTGAAATCTGTATTTATTATACATATGAATCTTACACAATCAATAACGATTTGAAATGATTGACTAATAGAATACAGTTGCACACAAGTTTGATTTGACAACTTTCCCCTCTAATTTACCTTTATTCAACCATTGAGTTATCTTTTATATTTTTATTAGTCATCTATTATTGACAACTGAAACTTGACTATTGATAACAAATAATATTACTAGCATTATGTGAAAAAGCCAAAAAAATCATTGCCCTAAACAATTGTAAAAAAAGGAGTGATTTTTTTTTACCACTATACAAGACAGTGGTTTATGAACTTCAACAACAACTGCTCTTAACAGTCATAGAAAAAATCACTGCTTTTTTTACAATTGTTTAGGGCAGTGATTTTTTTATGCAATTTTTTATAAAATATATATATATTTAAAAAAAAATAAATTACGTCGATAATTTTTTATGCAAAATTTTTTAAAATAATATTTTTTTTAATGCAATTTTTAAATATTTTTTTAATGCTTTAAAAAAAATTATATAAAGAAAAGAAACTATTAATTTTATATTTAAACACATCCATTCAACTCAAATGCAAATCATTCAATGTCATTAATAAATAAAATAGATGCCCAATTCTTTTATTCAAATAAAAGATTGCATCTCAACCTATGATCCAACCTTTCAAATCAATCTAATATTTTAAATTTTACATGCTCAATCCTTTTATTCAAAAAAAAAAAAAAAAAAGAGTTAACAATCTAAGGACCCCATGACCTATTTTCATAATTAAAAAAAAATAAATAATAAATAAATAAATAAATAAATATATATATATATATATATATATATATATATATATATATATATATATATATATATATATATATATATGCTTCGCCTCTCCTACCAAGTATCCTCGTCCCCTAGTGGTCCGTTTGAGGTGAGCTTCAAATCGAAAAGCTTCGCCTGAAATAAAAAGGAAAACGTAATTAAATATTTATAATATTAAGCAATTAAACTGAGATATTAATGACTTCTATCTAAGGAGTCCCCATCTAATAGGTCGGGTTGAAAATATTGACATGCTATATAAATAGGTTGTATTCAAGTCAGCCCAATGATTTCTACCAAATGAATTATTTTCATCACGTAAACTATGAGAATGAATAAGCTCTTTAAATGAGCTCCAGTCCTCCTCTGAATTTTCAGCATGGACCTCTCTACTGTCCTCAATGGCAAGTTTTTTTCCGAGAAATCTACTAACACCTTCCTCCAGTAACCTACCATGCTGTCTGGTCCCATAACAATAATATAAACAAAGGAGCACAATCTTAACCAATCCCAAGCACCTAAAATATAGATGATATAAAGAACTAAATCATACCTCCTTACAGGCCGACAGGATTGCAGATCTTTTTCTGCATCTGTAATTGATTTAGTAATTTCATTAGTTAACTGAGATCCTACCCAATGTGTCCTTTTTCTCCAAACGTCGATGCTACAATCATTAGGTGCCATACTTTCGATGCACTTATAGAGCCTTGGAAGCTCGATACCAGGCACCATCAAGTTGTTCTTGTACAAAAAGAAAGTGGAAAGGCAACAAAAGTATATTGAGAATTCATATGCATGAAGGAAATCTCTATGTTCTCTTATAATAACATAGCAAAGAATAAAACAAAATTATTCAGCCACTTATTTATGCTAAAATAGATGCATTTCATATTACAAGCATACACTGTTTATATTTACTTTCCAGCTAGAAGTCATTGAGGGTCCCAGAAAATAAAATAAAATCACCATGTCCCTTTCTAACTTTCCATGACATCCTTAATCTATGTTTCCAGATTTCAACGTCGAAGTCTCAATCATGTCACCTGATTAATGACCAAAAACTACCCCAAAAAAATATTGATAAGGTCAATCCGTGATCAAGACATAAACAACTACAGTTTGGGAGGACCTTTGATAGAGTTACAAGATGAATATGGATTTTCAAACCTTGTTAGACAATGGAAATGATCTTCAAAACCAAATCAACCACATTTTCACATCAATCAGAATCTGGGCATAAAATTCTGTTACTTTTTTTTTTTTTTATGTATACTTTAAATTTCATTACTTGTTTAAAGGATCTCTAGGAAGTTTGAAAAGGTCAAATGGCAATACTCAAGCTAGAATACTTAAGCATGAAAAAAATAAAAAGGTTTTGTTTGCAGTTATCTGGACGGTGTGGAAAGAGAGGAAGAAGATGAAGTATCGCCAATAAGGCTGCAGATCAAAATTCGATAGGCCACTTCCATAGTAAATCCTTCTATGATAACCGTCTACAATTTATAATAAGGCAACAGATGTTTCTATCGTTAAGACCAGCTGACATTTGGGTTGCTTCACTCAATGGTTCAATTAGGCTGGATAATGATATAGCAGCAAAATTCAGAGGGCTGGATAGACTGCTGCAAAATTCATAGAGACCGATATAGTGCTCCAAAGTTTCAAATGATCGTAGAGACTTTTATCACTTTAACAACAAAGAAAATTCCAGACTTAGCTTAGCCACTGAATGGGTGGAGGAGAATATCTTAATTGTAAATGAAGCAACTTAAATTAATGAGGTTTCTATAATCTGGCTTTATGTTAGCCCATATGGTTCTTGAGTTTATAATTTCCAAATTTTTACAAGCTTTACTATATTTGCAAGAAGGAGATGAGCCCATCATTGAAGTAAACAGAGGACACCTAAAACCAATGGGTCATTTTTGTCTTTACTAGATCCTTCCTCCTGTTGACTAAGTGCTACATCAATTTAAAGGTTTGCAAAAAACTAACTACAAGCCTGCAATGGCCACAATTAACTAGGAAAATCAATGCCAATTGTAACACTAATTATTCATAAACAACGTGGCAATAAGGTATTTATAAAATAATGCATTAAAAATCAGAAAGACTGGCGAGATCAAGTGATTCTGACCAAGACACGTCATGAAGCTAGTTTATTCACCCAAATAACCCAACCAAACGCAGATTTAAACAAATTTGCTACTTAAACTTTTATTTTGAAACTTTAGTATTATACTTCAACTCATATTTTTTCTTTTTTTCTTTATCTTATATTACATTAAACTATGACTACAAGAATCAATGCTATTTATTTCACTAAATCGGTCTCTATTTATTACACTACAAGAATCAATGCTATTTATTTCACTAAATCGGTCTCTATTTATTACACTACAAGAATCAATGCTATTTATCTACACTTTTTCAGCTGCAAAAAAGAAAAGCCAACAGTTTAATATTATTTTGAGACCACTTTAGACCTACTCCATGCAGTGCAAAAAATGTGGAAGCCAAACCTACTCCATACAAAAATTTCCTTATAACTTTAAAGCAATTAGCAAGTATAGAAGCCACTATTAGCAGGGGATGAAACTAAATTCAACTTATTAATATGTCTAAGCCACTTTCCTGCCTCCTGCACTATGTAGCAACATAAGCAGAATCAAAGGGATGTCAGTTTCATAAAGAGCACACATAGAAAAGCCAATACAAACTTTTAGCATACTTACAAAAAAAGGACCACATACGGTCTGATGACTCCAGTGTTGGGTTTATATGATCATTGATGTTAGTGGAGTCCATATGATCTGATAAAAAGATTGAAACCGAATAAAGCATCATGTGCTTGTTGGTAAACCTCAAAATCAACAAATAGCCAAATATATAACATAGATATAAATAAAAAAGTGATGGTTCCAATTAATTAGCATTCAAAACTAATTGTAAGAAAAACCAAAAACACAGGGTGATAACAAGAAAGACTCCTAAGAGAGCCAGTGCACAATTAGTAGGAAGTATCTCATTCCATGCTAAAACAATGGTGCCAAATTGACAAGCCTTTTAGTTCCAATGAGAAAATCGATGGTAATGAATCTGAGCCATTTCAAATAAACGAGAAAGAAATTTTACAATATCAAGAAGCTTGGAAACAATAACTGGATCCTCAAGGCTTATCTAGCACTGTTGACATCTTTCTCAGTGTTTCTAGCCGCACTTGTCGATGCATTCGAAGGGGCTGGATCAGCACAAGCCTTCAAGACTACTTCATTCTGCAACAGAGGGAGCACTTCCAGGTATTAAGATCCCACATTTTAGCAAGTCAAAAACCTTACCTCAAAATTTACGGATTTAAAAGCTACAGCTTAAATGTGGTTCCATAACCCATAGCATATGCCATCTTTAAAAATAAAGCATTTTGTTTAAAAATGAAATTTATTTGAGTATTACATGATGGCATGATGCACCTCTTCAGTTTACTTGTGCCTAATTGCCATTTTAAAAGAACTAACAAGAAAGCAATCTAACACAGGCAAAGAAGTATTACGTATATAAATGACATATATTAGACAAAGGATAAAAACAGATTAAACCAAATGCAGTTCCAGAGAAAGGAATTTTGATGTTTGACACATTCTTCTTGAACCTACGCATTTCAAATCAAATAAGTAAACAAGTGTCCTAAGGAAAATTTGTTCAATTATGATAACAAGCAAGTTTTACAGTTACTCCTCCCCGCCTATAAATCAATAGCATCACTAACACCCTCCTACACATATTCCTGACTAAATGGACATAATAAAAGGTTTTGCAGAACATCTGGAGTTAGTACAGGGATCACGTAAAACATATAACCTAGAACTATATTATGTTGCCAAAAGTAAACTCTGCTGAGTATCAAATTTGATATTGTGCAAGCCAAAATATTTTTAAAAAAGTCTAAAAAGCTACCAAAGCTGGTGGTGAAAGATGTTGGAATCTAAAGTAGTTGCTTCCTTATAGAACTGCCAAAGCTGCTATCACATTAATGAAGTCATGAACTCCTACACCAAATATGCAAGGTATCTGCAATGCAACTACCGAAGGACACGTGTCATTATCCATCCTACTTTGGGGGTTACCTTGGCAGCAAAGGCAGGTGATTAAATACAACAAACAATCCTTCATATGTTGTCACTGCTAACAGGAAAAGGAAAGGCTCTAAACCCTTCCACATAAAAGGCAATAAATCTCTTCATCCTGTTGTACTCTACCTAGGCAGTTATAGCAAAGTGCCATGTGCACATTATTTTGTAGAATCCAATGGGAGCTATCATGCTTGATTGGGGTTTATTGTCTGTTCCATAAGCTGTTTGGTAATATTGATGCCTTTAGGATGGAATAATTGAACACGAGGGATCAGTTAATTCTGTTTAATTGGATACATATATTCAATTATTTGCAATTTTATAGCTTCACCTTTTTATGCCTTAATAAATAGGGAATGAGGCTCAACTTCATTTTGGCAGTAGTTAATTGTTACTGCCTTACTGGTTGAAGCTAGTAGAGGCAACATGATTTTGAGTGGGTGCATGTTTATGGTTCAACTACTCCTTTTTGTTGTAGATTGAATGGTGCTACTCTTATTAATGTAGTAGCCGAATTTGGGTTCAGCAATAATTATGTGACATTTCGGTTAATTCAGATAGATACAGGAAAGATTTGGGAAATTCGAGGAGTATAAAAAAGCAATGATAAGTATATTAAAAAAATATAAAAATATATCTTATAGATGAAAACATCTGTGAGACACCGGTATTGGTCAGCAACATCAAACACAAAAAAGTGAAAAAAAAATAAAAAAATCAAGATCTGCCATTTTATAAAATAGGGATTCCTAACAAGATTTGCCACTTTAGCTACATACATTACATTTTTATGAGCAACACGGATTGGATACTGATCTGGTACTGATTTTGATCATCAAGCCCTCCATTTTATAAAATAGGGATTCCTAACAGGATCTACTATTTCAACATTGAGGCCTAACAAGGCCTAAAATAATATGCCAAAATGGCACCTATGTAGATTATGATTATATATATATATATATATATATATATATATATATATATATATATATATATATATATATATATAGGGATTCATAACATTACTGCATTTTGGCATCATAACAGAGCCTAAGTAGAGACCATAGTAATTAAATGAAAATAAATATTAATATCAAATCGCCTTATCAGGAATTGAAGTTCGTCGATGGACAAAAGAATGTTGATTGGACCGGATGTCCCTAATCAGCACAATTCTCAGGATGCCTCCAATCAACACAACATCCTGCTTCGTGGACGATATGGATAGCCCAAAATTTGTCAAGTGGAGCTATATAAGCCCATCTCAATGAACAATACATGCAACCCGTAGCACTAAATCATAATCCTATTTATATCTAAATGTAAGTTGATACTAAAATACTTAGATCAGGAGTAAGATCATACCACTAGAGAAATCACTGACGCTTAAGGAAAGGAGAGGTCGATCATCCTTTGGTCCATCTCCAAAGCCATTTTTTGTTTCCAAAACATTTACGACCACAATAAAACATAAATGAAGAAAGGTCCCTGTTGCAGTTACACCAACAGTAATAGCTACTGTCCTTTTACTACTACCTCTCCCCTGTGATGGTAGAACTGGAGCAAAATCTGGGCTTGCTGAAGAGTGTTTACTGCTTGAAGGTGGCGTAACTGATTCATCAGGGTTAAAAAAATCGTACGGTTCTGGAGGCTCAACAGGGGACTGGTAATTAGGAGATGGAGAAATGGCTGGTGATGGAACAGGAGATGGTGACGGACCATAACTAGGTGGTTTAGTTGAAGGATCAGGTGCTGTTACTCTATTTTCTAATGTTTGATCACTCAAATGTCTTCTGGAACCAGCATGCCAACCAAGTAGGAATTGAAGATACTCAGTATACCAATTTTTGGAGCTACCTTCTTCTCCCGAAACACAAAATAGGAAATGTTGCTTGCTTAGACAATCCGAAAGGGTGTGCTTTATGTGGGGAGGCAGGACAAAGATGAATTTTTGTGCCTCGCCTTTTGTCAATGACCTTGCTTTCAGATAAATCTCATTAGATTCAGCTCCCATTTCCTCTGCTGTTGGAGCTTCTTTCATGTGCCTGAAATCTAGCAAAATAGTTCCCATTAACTAGTCAATTTACTTGTATTGCCCAATCGGTCTGAATTGAACTACGAACTGGTTGAACTGGTTCGATGTGACAATTTTAAACTCCAAAAAATGACACTTTCAAGTCTGAAGTGCAAAATTTCCCTTTACAATAGGTCTTTTGTAATGAAATTTTTTACAAGTTCAAAAAGAAGAGATGAAGTGCTTACCAACTAAAATAATACTTAGCATGAGCATCAAAGTAACTCGAAGAGAACGGTTGAACTGCATGAGATATTGTAAGCCTTGTAATCGTGGCCAGAATCCTCCAACTCGTCCAAAAACCTGTTTAAGACAACAGTTGTCAGAATACCCCGTGAAGCCATGAATAGAACTCTGCCTCCTATATTTTTACAGTGAAACATAATACAACACCATCAGATTGAATAGAAATGATCCAAATTATAGTACTGGATTTTATTGTGATCCTGAATGGGAAAAGAGTATCAGTAATTATAATGAAGGGCAATAGTCAGGTCCAACTTGTTGAACCTAATTTCGTGTTCAACGAGCTCTGCAGCCATTGAACCTAATTTCCTGAGGGGGGGGTACCTGGCCATCTTATCAAACCCTTAAGGTTAATGGCGTGACTTTATTTAGAGAGCTAAACCTTATATTAACAAATCAATTTGGAAAATTAGTACTACTTGGAGGAAGGATATTGAGGGTTATCTAATCCATAAAGGAAACATCACAAGGCTTAATGAACAGATGGTAAAATTAGTGAAGGATTAATTACAGTTACGACAGTAAATTGGATTTGATTTTCAACTTAAGGATTTGATTTTCAACTATTCTATAATTGATGTGTATGCTATTAAATTGGTGCTCATGCCCACCGATCCTAACCAGCTTGAGGGGAAGTAATAATATAGACAACACCAGCACCTGCTGAGTCATCACCCAAGTCAGCAGTCAACCCAATAGCTGCTGAGTCATCACCCAAGTCAGCAGTCAGCCCAACAGCTCACAGAGATGAATAGGTGACCAGAAAATAAGTACCCAAAGATATAAATTAATATAATAAACTCAAAAGTTTCTTTTAGAAACAAAAAATGATTATAATCAGCATTTTATAGTCCAAGAATTCAGCACTTTCTGGAGTTAAGTCTGCACAAGAAGAAGAAGAATATTCTTCACTTGCGATTTCCGATGCTTCCATGGAATCAATATGTATTATAATATTATGAAACTTATGGAGAGATTTTTATCCCATCAAATGTCAATCTTATGATGCCAAAAAAAACGTCAATGCCTATCTCATGCCATACAATACATACGACAAAGACCAAAAAGTTGCCAAAAATATAAATAAATGGAAAACAAATTAATGAGAAGAATATAGCTAACACAAAAACGATAAATATGGCCTAAATGAGAGAGTTGCTCCAACAAATAAAGCAATCGGCATGAAGTTTATGAATAAAATAATACAATGCACAGTAATAAGAACTTGACTTTGAAATTAATCAAACAGAGCATCCACATATGATGCTCTGATTTTGCGTTTACAAATGCCTAAAAATGTATATAAAAACCTAAAAATGAAACCATTACCAGAGATTGGAATCCATTGGATTGAGCGAGAGATCTGCCAAGCTACTAATACGCTCCAACCCTCACTTTGTCGATCTCTCCACCTCTTCGTTTTCAGCATCTGTAACAGCTCTCAAAACCCTAAAAATCAGGGGGGACCGTTTGGTCTGTTCGATCAAGAAGCATTCCTTCCTCTTCATCCTCGATCTGATCTTCGATATCTCATCAACTATTTCCGACATTCCCGATCTAGGTCGTAAAAAAATAGTCGGATTCTCTTTGTTTCAAACTCCGAAATCCTCGTATCTCTCCAACCGAAGATCTCTCTCTTAACCAGATCCTAAACCGCATCAAATTCAGGCTTTTCCTCGAAAAACCCCTCGAAGCTATCGATTCCATTCTCTTCTTCCTACAAACCCTAGAAACTAGAAACCCCTAAAAAACGAACCGTTAACCATCACCCTTACCGCCTTATCAGACGCCACCCTTCGAAGCTGCAATGATGTTGGAAGCTAGGGATTTCATTAGAGAGAGAAGAGGGAGATGGAGGCTAGGGTTTCGAAGAGGAAGAGAGAGCGAGAGAGAGGGGAGGAGGCGAAGAGGTGAGAGAGGCTTGGTTTCACAAAGAACAAAGTGGAGCGGTTTTGTTAGAGAGTTATATAAAGAGAGAAAAGAGAGGTGGTTTACGGATTACGGCTTCGTCTAGGTCGGCCCGATACGTTTGCACAAGATTTACATGTGAGTGTTTTAAACTAAAAAAACCACTTATATAGGGAGTCAAACTACTGTTTTAGTGAGTGGTAAATTACACCACTATTTAAAACAGTAGTTTATTTTATATTGCTACAGTAGTTTTTGCCCCATTTTGACGTAGTGTAGATAAATATTTCATAAGAGACCGGTACCAAGCCACTCCGACCTAAATACTATGATACATGAAGTTAATGAGATATATTAGATATGAGTTCCCCAGAGAAGCCCAATACAAGAAACACTCTTTTCTTTGGTAGGTAAGCTGCGCTTGAACCTACAACCTCAAGGGTGCATCAGAGTATACCTTTTGGCAATCAAATCCGCTTCGGAGTTAGCCTCCAGCTTGTTTGAGACTAGCGATTGTGACATCTTTGTTTTGTGAAACTTGATGGTCAGAATTGTGGGGGATTTTATGCAGACAGTTTATGATCGAACCATGTACACAAGACCTGAATAAATTTATGGCCAAATCAGGAACCAAATTCTTCTTTACTGAGCACCCGTACTACCAAAAATACAAAACAAACAATTAATGATGAGGTAAGCAAAAACCAGCATACATAAGATATTGGATCCAATGGAACATTAAATATCCATATTTCACCTCTACAAAAAATTAAATAAAGACGCTGAAACTAGTTGCCGGTCTTACATGACAGGATCCCAAGAACATGGAGCAATGAAAAGCAGCATGACCATTTTATGTATAGAAAGGTTCTCCTATAGATAACAATTAAATGCAACAGAATCGGCAGTTGTATCGTCAGCTGGGTAAATTATTATTTGAAAGCTAGGAAAATGGATGCTATGTGCACAAAGCGAATTAAACATACCCATAGCTGCAAAAAATGATCGATGATAGGAGAGTAATTTAGGTTGGAGTCCTTCAATCAGCAGCACATGAAAAGGTCTTAGAATCTTAACTGCAGTTAGCCTGACCAAAAAAAAAGAGAATGCATTATGTAAAGTTATTCCAATCCATTGATTTCCCATCACAAAAGCACAAAGATTAATCCATCAACTGAAATAGATAAACAGATGCCATTGATTAACAAAGAAATATGTGGTAGAACAAAAAGAGAGCGATCACTTGCACACAAGATTTATGTCGTTGCACATGGTTTAAAAGAAAGACTTGGCATTTTTGGGACCTGTGTCACGTGGAACACCATCTAAGTTGTTTGATTTAAAGGCCAAGATGTAAAGATATTTGGTGCCAATGCCAAAGATTGGCACAAAAAACGATATCTATCCTCTGATTCAATACAGTCAACCATTGAATCAGATGATGGACTTACGGGAAATATGTTGAGACCGTGCCACATGGAACACCATCTAAGCCGTCTGATTTAAACGCCATGTGGAGTTTTACCATGAAGAAAATAGATGTTAGGTTATCATGGAAACCGAAACTGCTAGAGGGTTAAAATCTAGTCTTCTAGGGTGATTGGAGAAGAGATATCTTACCAAAATATCGAACCGCAGCCCTCCACAGGCTCACGGGAAATCTTTCACAAATTTCTAGGTAATCCTATACAGATCTTGAGGCTCACAAGCTCTCTAAAATAATTTTTATTATCAACCTCCAAAAGTTCAAACACAGAGGGACTTTGAATAGGCAAAAACTAATTTAAGAACTCTTAGTCTATTTTAACAAACTAAAAATATAAAATCCTACTTCTAATACTTCTTTAATACAAATATTAAAAACCTAAATATCCTAATTTCCTAAAACATTATTCATATTCTAAACACTCTTTAAAAATAGAAATTGATACACCCAACTTATGTGTACTACCCTAACATGATAGTAAAGCAAAGGAAACTAGTTTAGCCTGACTCTTGGTGTATGTGACTCGTGCCAAATGTAAATCTCTAAATACTCCTAAAAAATTCTCCATTGTATTTTTTTTCCTTCTCTTTCTTCTTCTTGGAAACTTAGCAAATTTGTGGAGCTACGGTATTGGACTGCATCAGTGGATTAGCAGCAAAATCGTATAGGACATCATATTTTGGAATTTTTTTTGAGGACAATGAAGTTGACTCATATATTGAGTTATTGTCTTGTCTTCAGAGATTTTATTCCTAGAAATGTGAGGGATAAAAGAGTGTGGAAGTGGGACGTCATAAGTTCGTTTACGACCAACTCTTTTTTAAGGTTTATTACCTACAGTCATAGGGATTGGAATGTTAATCTTTATAGCAAAATTAATGTCGATAAGACAGAGGTGACTCTTCGGATGTGTGAATGAAATTTTAAAGTTGGCAGTAGCTCATTTAGTAACCTGGGTTTGGAGGGAAGGGAGCATGCTAAATCACGGAAAACCTACAAATAAATAAATAAATGCATCTGGTTCTGAAATTTTCCTCCAATAAGTCCCAAAGTTCACCTTGAGACAAAACATCAAGATCCTGCTCAATCTGGAAGAAATGGTCATAGTTTTCTAGCCACTTGGCATAGATCATGACAAGGATAAAAAACCTGGATTTCGTTTCAGTTTCGGTGGGAACCAAAACCGAAATTTTGAACCGAAATTTCTGCTGAAATTTTGAATTTTGGCCGAAATCTTCCCCACAGTCTGAAAATTACCGAAATTTTATGTTTTCGTTTTGGTTTCGGTGGGGACCAAAACCAAAATTTTGAACCATGGATCATGATATAACAAAAAGGTATTATTTGATATGGATACTGTTAGAGTTATATGTAACAGTGACATTTAATATAAAGGCTAATAAGACCAACTTATCTCATTAAGTCATTTACTCCATCTCTCTCTCTCTCTCTCTCTCTCTCTCTATATATATATATATATATATATATATATATATATATATATATCTTCTTCTCTAACCCTAAACCTTAGGTTAAAACATTAGCTAAAATAACTTTGGGAAAATGAAATGATGTCGATTCCTACGAAATTATATATATGCTGCCTACTTTTAGTAAATAACAACTATCAAATTTGTTTTGTGGTGTGTTCAATGGGTATTTCCTTTCTCTATTGTTTTGTCACATGGCACACAAGACCACAGATTAGAGAAGCAAACACACTTAAAGAATAAGATTTTGCCATGAGTTCCTATTAAATTATATATGTGCTACCTACTTTTAGAAACTAACAACTATAAAAAAAAAAATCGCTTTGTGATTGGTATTGGTGGGTATTACCTTTCTATGTAGTTTTGACACATGGCGCACGCTCTTAAGAGTAAGACTTCACCATCAGTGCCATGAGGCCCGTGACAACTTCATCCATCTACTTCAATATATATATGGTCTGTCAACCAAAAATTACCAGAAATCTCCACAATTACAGACCCCATCCCTGAAATGATGAAATCGTGTAGCATCTCTTACAGTAATAACTCTACTCGTGATTCTCGTAATGAATTTTATGGCAGTGTGGCAGTCACCGCACACCCGCAAGTTTTTCGTGACAAAAATGTGCTTTTCAGGGGTAGACCTTAGAATCCCAAATGCTATTGCCAGCTTCTCGCTGTGGTAGAGAAGAATCCGTTCCTTCTCCTCATCTTCAACATTTTGAAGCACAAAACTAAGGTCAGCTTCGTAACCCATCTTTTTCATCTCCCCTAACAGTTCCTCAAGAGTGTCATATATCCTCCTTGATTGCGGGTGCGTTCGATCTCCACCAATGAATGCATGAACGGTGTTGCCAACTTCAATCCAACTGCATCCTGGGCTTTTCTTAAACCCTTGATTCTTTTGAATAATTCTGACATTTGCCGCATCATCCCATCTCCCTGCAGCACTATAGATGTTAGATAACAGGACAAAATTTCCGGTACCTTCGGGTCCTAGCCTCTGGATTGCCTTTGATACTTCTTCTCCTAGTTCAATGTTCTTGTGAATTCTGCATGCGCCAAGCAAGGCCCCCCAAACACGAATATCGGGTTCGAACGGTAATTTGAGGATGAAATCACGGGCCTCATCCAAGAGTCCACCACGGCCCAAAAGGTCAACCATGCATATGCAGTGTTCCATCCTCGGAATAATTTTGAAATTCTGACTCATCATATAGAACCAGTGTTTTCCTTCAGTAACAAGCCCAGAGTGACTGCACGCAGATAAGAGACATATGAAACTGATGTCATCTGGCTTTAAGCCTGTATCCTGCAAATTGTTAAATAATGAAAGTGCTTCCATACCAAGCCCATGAATTCCGTAACCAGCAATTATAGCATTCCACGAGACTATATCCCGTTTCAACATCCTTTCAAAAATTTCCCTACCGGTATCAATTCTACCACATTTTGAATACATGTCAATGAGTGCATTACCAACTGAAGTATCTAATGAAAACCCACACACAGTCACGTAGCTGTGATTGCACCGTCCATGTTGCAGAGCAGCCAAATGGGCACAAGCCGGAATTACTCCCACCATGGTCGCAATATCTGGCTCTACACCAGATAATTTCATCTCCTGAAAAATTAGCAATGCCTCTTTGGCATTACCATTTTGCACACACCCGGAGATAATTGCACTATAAGAAACAGTATCTTTCATCATCATTTCATCAAAGAAACTGATTGCGTCGTCGATCATCCCACCTTTAGCATACATCGAGAGAAATGAATTTCCTACCATTATATCCAAATCGAACCCGGATTTTATTGAGTAACAGTGTATCCGTTTTCCTTGATTCAAATCAGTCAACCTACTACATGCTCTAAGAATACTCCCTAGAGTAGCTGCCGTCAGTTTATGGGACTCCTTACACATCATCTGATCAAATACACCCAATGCATCTCCCATTCGATCAAATTGAACATATGCTCCTATCATTGCACTCCAAGTTACCTCATTCCTAACACTCATGATATTGAAAATCCTCTGAGCATAACTTATGCACTCACATTTTGCATACATATCCAAAAGTGCGGTCCCCACCAAAACGTCCTCTTTATCTAAACACCTCCTAATACAATAACAATGTATACACTTCCCATGGCGCAACGCCTTAACTTGGGCAACTGCAGGCAAAACTGCCACAACTGTCGAAGAATTAGGCGCTGTTCCCTCCTCTTGCATTTCGAAAACTAGACTGATTGCATCTTTGTAATGCCCGTGAAGAGAGGACCCAGCAACCATGGCATTCCATGCGACAACATCCCTAATAGGCATTTTATCAAACACATGGTGTGCATCATCCAAACACCCACATTTCACATACATATCAATTAGAGCAGTGCAAACGAACACATCTGTATCCAACCCAACTCTTTTGGCACAATTATGAATCTCCCTACCATCTTCTAATGCAAGTAAACCCGAACACGCCTTGAGAACGAAAGGGAGAGTGAATTTGTTTGGTTTGAGACCCAAATCCAGCATATGGTAGTACAAATTGATGGCTTGACTAAAGGGTCCATTCCAAGCATATGCTCTGATCATAGAATTCCATAAAAAAATACTGGGTTCCTGAATTCTATCAAAGACGAGGCGAGCGAGCTTGATATCTCCGCATGTAATGTACATAAACGATATCTTTTCTAGTAAAGAGGTGTTATTGACACAAGTATTGGTATTGAGGATGTGATGATGGATTCTTTTGCCTTCTCTGAGTGATTTTGTTTGAATGCAAGCCTCAAGGAGTCGAGTGTAGGAATCAATTTTGACTTTGGTTTCGAATTCGAGAGCTTTTATAGATTCAGAGATGTTGGGTTCGATGGAAATGGAGTGTTCCAGTGCAATGCAATCTGGCTTGGTTTTGCGTTTGAAACCATGGAAGGTTCGGAAGAGAGGCTTTTGAAACTTCATACGCTTTGAGAGTAGCATGTGTCTCTCAGTTGAGTCTCAAATTAGACCGTTAATAATTTGAAGGCAGAAATATCTTAGGATAGCTATATCTGCACCTACCGAATCTCTAAGAGCACCAAGGCTCAAAACCAAGATCAACGGCAGGATAGATCTGCAAGGGCAATGGTCGGGTCCAACTGGTTGTGTTCAACCAGATCTGCAGTCATTGAATATGAGAGTATCCTGACTTTCGCGGTTTCCAAATTTATAACATGACATGTAGTCAAAATCCTCTCATATACCAATGGCAGTGGATTTGGTTGAACATGAAATCAGGTTTGACCAATTGAACCTGACCATTGACCTCTTAGGTAAAGGTAACCTGGTACCATAGACAAGATAACTTACTTGATCCCACACTAATTTGCAACCATACGGCACCCAATCTCGTGATTGAGTGTTAACGAACATGAGCGTGTGACGGAGGTATGCAACGTGGCTACCTGGGCCATCCGTAGCGCCACTCAAGTTGCTTGTACTCCGCGTCGAGACATTGGCGACTTCATGACAGGGGCACGTGACATGAGGCCAGGAGGGCCTCGCAATGTGGTCGTGCTGCAGTAGTCGTGACATAGTCGCAGTATAAGACTCGGGAGTGACACGGCTGCGATACGACGTAATATGGCCAGCTGGGCTAGCGATATGAGGCGTTGCAGTGTGAATAGTAAAGTATGTCAAACCAAGGGGTTTGAGGTCTTCCCGTTATTTTAACTGAATTACTATTTTACTCTTATATGGGAAGGAAACTCGGGAGCTATTTCCTTACACACAGGGCTTTGTATTGTCAGATGGGGCGCAAGTGTCTCCTAAGCCTGAAATGGTGGGCCTACGGCGTCGATGCAGCGATGCTGTGTGACACCCAAGGTGAGGTTGAAGTATGACCCGAGCTATGCGTCGCAGTGCATACGGCTGGGCAACTTCATGAATTCTGCGTGGGATTCAGTTGAACACGACAGTATGTGGGCCAAGTATAAGCATGTGCTAGTAATTCGGAATGCACACGAAGGTAGGCTGTGTGAGACTCAGTTGAGCACGGTAGCACGAGATACGATGGTGCAAGCGAGCGTGTCGTAAGGGGCACGATACATCGGATGGTAGGTCTTGAAAAAAAGGTAACCACGAGGGAGAGTTTCCGTCCTCTAAGCGGGTGGTATCAGAGCTGATGAAGAGATTGGTTGGCTTCATTGCATGCGATAGCGAGGCACCGCGCGGGTTGATGGTGTGTCGAAGGATGCCCCCGCGACAGTTGGTATCAGAGATAGGCTGACTTAGCGCATCGAACATTAGGTGCTATACGGGCTAACACTGCTGGAAGAGTGACCCCGTAACATTGACTTGATGATTATAGCTATTTTGTCAAAAAGATTAAAATAAAAAAATTTAAAACTGCATAGCGAATCGGGTCAATCACAAGAAATAAACAATAAATTTAAATATAATTTATCGTTCATTTTATGTGTAATTGGCTTTTTTGACCATATGATTTTATATTTTTTATTTTAATTGTGATTATCGAGTTTTTTCTATTCATGATATTCGATTATGTGATTGAGTGTTGCGTGACTAATTAGCGTGAAATCATATGAGTTACCTGGTACAGTATATCATGCTACCTTTACTCAATAGATCTTTAGAATTTAGTAATCAAATCAGACATCACACATGTTGTTTTCATGTGGCACTCTATTTTAATTTTTATATACCATATGTATGGTTGGATTGAACCTATTTAGAGGTTGTAATTAAGACTGACATTAGATAAAGCCAAAATATTTGCCATACAACAATAAAATGGCACATGCCCGACCTGACATGAATTGAACTGATGGTGCACTCTTTATCATACGCGAAAACCTGAACTGGTCTAATGGCCGATCCAAAAACTAGATCTAACCCGATCAAAAAACCTATTTTTATAAAATATTGGGTTAGATCGGATGTTTCATCCCCAACCTAACATGACTGGTCAAATTTATGTGTCTGACCTCATACAAAATTCATGTTAAGGGAGTCGGGGAGTGCCTTAGTAGTAATGTTGTTAACCTTATACAAAATTCATGTTAAGGGAGTCGGGGAGTGCCTTAGTAGTAATGTTGTTAACCTTTCATTGGCCTCCCGGCTCAATCCCCAATCCCTACTTGGCTCGGCCAGACAGTGGTCCAGAGCCATTATTTCATATATATAATAGAGTTAGGCTATAATGAGTGGGCATGGCACTCGGTTACGGACAGGGCTGGAATGTCTAGTTATGATGAGTTCACAGGCTAACTATAAAATACTCTTTCCACTTCATTACAAATCACACGTGTCGCAATCGTACCGTTTGCATTTCATTTCAATTAAAGTGTGTGAAGTGCGGCGCCCACTTGATTCCACTGAAGTTAGCTGTGTATCTTCATGTCCCTAAAAAGCAAACGTTAAAGCTTAAGAAGAGATCCAAAAAGATTAAAAGAAAAACCAGTTTTGTTAATTCCCTTCAGAAATCCATTTTTTTTTCTGTTCTCATTTTCTCTGATTTTAGAGATGAATCCAAACGAACCTAGAAGTTCCGTGACGGATGGATTGAGTGATTCTTCTGCGCCGACGAGGAAATCCAAGAAACCTAAATGTACATTACTATTTCTTTTTATTATATATAAAATCCACTTATAATTTATGGTCTTCTGATTTATTGCGTTTTTCCTCATTAGTTTATTTGTTTTTTTTTTTTTTTGCAACTTTTTGAAAATTCTTAGGGTCAATAGAATAAATTGCTTATATTGATCGATACATGACGGAATTAGGTTTAAATTATGACGTTTCATATATTAATATTGCATTGTGGAATTGGGTTGGTTTTTAGATTTGGTTACTAGCTATTTAGTATTAGATTTACACAGATATATCAATTTTGAACCAAGATATTGTGCTTAGCAACTGCTACAAACATAAATCTTTCACGCTTAGTAACCTTTTGAAATGGTTGAGTAATGGAGTACAACATAGTCACAAAGTCGGGATATGGCAATAATTCGGCAAGGGATCAGTTTCGATAAATTCGGGAAATTTTGGTAAAATAAAAAATATAAAAATATATTATAATATATTTCAAGTTAGAACTACTGCTTTTAATAAATAATACAAGCTATAAGGTGTTTTATGGAAGGCACAACTATAATTACATAACTCGTCTAAGTGTGTAACTATATAAATGTATAGGCATGAATCATCACAGTTAAATTCCATAATATTTGGGAAAATTCGACAAACTCTTAATTTAGAAAATTTTAGCATATTTTTAGAAAATTCGCCACCATTATAATCAGGTTTTTTGCATCCCCCTGAGATATGTCTTATTTACACCCACCCCGATGTTTCACCTAATTACACTTCGGCCCTTGCTTTTGTGCTTCCTTCACTTGTTACCTCCTATAGTGACGGATCAGTCATTGACTGTTACAGAACTTACCTTTGACTGCTTTGATTCAGACGATGGAGAACTAATCTTGAGATCTGAAGCCTACCATTAGGCGTTCATATTTTGATTCCACATGGCAAACAACCCAAAAAGTGAAGATGATCGTGGGTGCACATTAAACGCGGTTCTTGGATCACTTTCTGATATTTGTGCAATGTGATGAAAATCTGACCGTCTGATTGTAGGGCCGTGATCTTATTTTCAATTAGATTGAAGATTGGGGCGAAAAAAATCTCCAGCATCTGATTCAAAGCAGTCAAAGGTTATTTTATCGAAGATGCTGTCATTGTAGGGGTAATAAGTAAAGGAAACACAAAAGCAAGGGCCACATTGTAAATAGGTGAAACACGCGGGGCAGACTGTAAATGAAACATATCTCAAGGGGGTAAGTGGAAAAAACCTTTATAATCAAATTTGCTGTAAAGTTGTACCCAATTGGTCAACTATTTTAAATGGTTGTTGAAGGTGATAGATTTTTGTGTATAGCAGCTACTGAACACTCAAGTGCACAACTTGTTACCCTTATCAGATTCATTGTATCTCACACATATTGTGATGGTACATAATATATATTTATTTCCCTCATTTACGTAAAATTACCAACAATTTGTACCATCTATTTGGGGTCACCTTTGATATTCCAATTTTCGAATTTGATGCAAGGAGTCAAATCGGGTATAGTCCATGGAGGACTGATTCATATCAACCGATACTGATACGTATCACCCTTTTAATTAAAAGAAAAAGCAAAAGAAAGAGGTATCGGCCGATACCCATTTCGTATTGGTCGATACCTGATATCGATCCCAATACTGTATCGGGGCCAATACATATCGGTTGGCCAAAAAAACTGATACGTATCGGTATCAGCCGATACTTGATACCTTGATTTGATGAATCTGTATGCATGATTAAATTTGAGCTGATAGGAGGTGGAGTGGAGCACAAGTGTTTACATGCTCCGTGAGGTTCATAAAACTTTGGAGTCGTCACTCGGCATGTAGGGCCAAATGGGAATCCGTTGATCTTCATGGTAACAGTTTCATCTGGACAAGAGGCCTCCAAAGGATGATCAAACTTGATAAATAATAGTTTCGATCCCGTTGGTTTGTTGGGCTAGGTCTCGAAGGAGTGTTGAACCTATTTTGTATATCCAATTTGTCTTGTTGCTACAATTGTAAACTCTAGGTGCTAGAACTTATATGCTAGGATACAAAAAAATTTGAAATAGTTTGACTCGATTAACTCTTGGTCAACATGTTGACCCTCCTTTTACCCCTTAGTGAGATCCAATAGCCATATTTTTTTCTCTTTAACTATCCAAAACCATCAATTTATTTGAATATTTCTAATTGTTAAAACCCATGATCTAAACCCAGTTATCAACTTCAACTTATTTAGAACCCATTTAATCCATTCAAACATAATTATGTCAACCAGATCCAAACAAAGCCTCGAATCATTAGAAATCACTAGAATATCCATTTTATTTTTCAAAGCCAATCTTTTTGCCAATTCCCTACACATCCTAGCTTCTCGTCTAGAGTTCTCCTTGGATGGGTGACATTTCTCACTAACCCAATAGTTAATTGTATTAGAGAAGTCATAATCCTAACCTTCTTTGTTTTTCCAAAGGAGGCCTCACATTTATCAAGCATTCAATGGTCCACTTTCCTATAAATAGGAAACCCTCTCCATATCCTAGCTCTCTTGTAGAATTCTCCTTGGATGAGTGACATTTTTCACTAACCCAATAGTTGATTCTCTTAGAGAAAACCATAGTCCTTGCCTTCTTTCTTATTCCAATGGAGGCGTGATATTTGTGAAGCATCCAACGGTCCATCTTCCTTCAAATAGGACCCATAACCTCCCTTTATAAAGATTGAAAATATTGGAATTCAATTACTCTATCAAAATCATTCCATATCATGTTTAGCTTTACAATATTTAACCTTCAATTCCTATTCCAGCCACAATTTAGTTCATCTTAGCCTCCATTAGCAATTTGCAAAGCCCAATTACCACCCATTATCCATTAGAAACCTCACATCAACACTGATATAGGGAACAATCCAGGTGCCTCCAGGTAAGAGGAAGTTGATAAATTTGGGTATCCATCTCAAAACTAATTGGCTATGAGTGGAGGGGCCCATGATCTTATAAGAGGAGAGACAAGGCTATGAATATACAATGCGGGACTAAACTTCAACACGCTCCCACACGTGTTGTCCGGATTGAGCCAAATCATGCAGAGAAATGAATTGGGTGACGTGGAGTGGAGAAAGGTTGGCTCTGATACCATGATAAATTTGGTTGTTCATCTCAAAACCAATTGGCTATGAGTGGAGGGGCCCAGGATCTTATGAGAGCAGACAAGGCTTGGAGTACCCGATGTGGGACTCAACTTCAACAAAAGTAATATCCTTTTTTCTTCATACACATTTTTCTTTAACGAAGTCATTACTTTGCCCAAATTAATAGAGCATACAGTACTAGTGGAGAAAATCGCCTATGTGTAGGCAAAAACTTCGCCAAGATCTTTTCTATTTCGATAGTCACTATTGTTTCCTTTTTTGGCTTAGGTAGAGACAGTTTTTCAACAAGCAAAGTGGGTGCCTAACACTTTCCTATATCGTAATTGGAACCCATATGTAGCATCTAGAGAAGATTCAGTGACTTGCATGGATCAAAATATCGTCCGATACCGATACGTATCGGACGATATGTATCGGTATTGGACTCGAACGATACATTCAATGTATCATTTGATACATTCAAATGTATTGAATGTATCGAACGATACATTCAATGTATCGTCCGATACAGACCGGTACCGATACGTATCGTTTTGGAGCTCGGACGATACGTATCGGTAACCCGATATTTTAACCCATGGTGACTTGGACTAAATTACATCAAACTTACAATTAGCCTTAAACACAAGTTGGCGACTCCATAGTTTCGTGCATGCCCTGGTGCATGTAAACAACATGAGGTACACGGTTCATTGATATTTGTACATTGTAGCACACGTAGTTATGAATTGAGATATATAAGTGGCAGCCAATTAACCAAAAAATCATTCTTGTCAAAGATTTCTAACCATCTTATCAAAGAAAATTTTGTGAGTCAATGTGTACCATTTTCCATATGCTGTTTAGCTCTCTATTTGAACAATGCAATTTTTGGCAGATTCCAATATATAGCCCTACACATCATCATCATGATTATCATCGCCTTATTCCATCTATTTAAGGTAAACTTTGTGAGGCATATTTCTCATGTTTTTTGTTTAGGCTAAACTCTGGTCAGTCTGCAATTCAAAATGTCACTTGTCACCAATTCTTTTTTTTAATCTTCCATTCACCTATTTCCTTGTGCTTCTATCATTTTCAATCCTTCATGCATGGGCTATTTTATGCCATTGATGGACATGTCGAGTCCATCTTGAACAATATTCCTTCATTTATCTTTTATTGTGGTAATCACCAAGTTTCCTTTTACTAACTCATTTCTAATTCTATATTTTCTTATTACTCCATGCATCGACTTTAGCATGCACATCTTAACCACATGACCCTATCTTCTCGTCACTTCTTAATCCCCGAACGCTCTGTAGTTTGCACCATATAGAAGTGCAGGTCTTACTATTAGCTTATAAAAACGTCCTTCCAATCAAAGTGACAATGCCCTTGTGTGTACTCATTACTGATTCTTTATTTTCTTGTTACTCCATGTGTCCACTTTAGCATGCACATCTCACCCATATGCACCTAATCATCTCATTGCTTCTTAATAGCCCACCACTCAGTTGTTTACGCCATATAGAAATGCAAGTCTTACTTATGCCTTATAAAAACGTCCTTTCAATCAAAGTGGCACTTATTGGTCGCGCAACATACTGCTTGCATGTTTCGGCTTTTCCCAACTTGCACTGGCCTTGTTTGAGATGTCCTCCTCAAACCCATCGTTCGATTGTATAGTAGAGGCCAAATATTGTTTTCTGATTTGGCCAAACCATCCTCCATTCTTTCATGTTCACTAAACTTTGACTTGATTATATATATATATATATATATATATATATATATATATATATATATATATATATATATATATATATATATATATATATATATATATAGGAGAAAGGAAGCATACCTAGATGGAGTACGCAAGATAGGTACACCAATTTGGGTGCCACTTGGAGTTACAACTGATTATATATAGAGGAGAAAGGAAGCATACCTGGATGGAGTACGCAAGATAGGTACACCAAATTGGGTGCTACTTGGAGTTACAGTAGGTTGTATAGATCAATTTTATTATTTTTGCAAATGATTTGAACAAGGCTACCTTAGTCCACATGGTACCCAAAACATGTTTTGGGTGCCAATTGGACTCCACGTGAACTTTGGTTATGGTGAAGGTACTCCATTGTAGACTGGGCTTCTCCTAAAGTTTGTCGGCCACTAATTTCCTTGACGAGAAGTAATAGGATTTTCAGAGCTTTTTAGCTTGGCACTAGAGATATTTTCACAAAAACTCATTATAAAATCAACATATTGAATGCGGGAGATGACTGATCTACTGCTTCTGATCAAATCCACAAAGCAAATTATTACTGACATTGCTCCTCAAATGTGTGAAAATGCAATAGGCCACCGAGTTAAAAAAGAAAGGAGAAAATTAGAGAAGGTTGCCGCCCCATAGACCACAATCCATCCGAAAATAGCATGTTTGAACAATATTTATCTGATCCACCCCATAATAACAAATAAAAAATTATTTGATCGTTTGGGCTTTTCATATAGTGGACTTTCGACGATTTTGTCACATGATTTGGTCATCATCTAGCCTTATCCCATCTATTTGGGGGACTCTTTGCTTGAGTGCATTACCACTTGAATAAATGACCAATCCTTAAGAATGTAATTTTGCCAATATTCTACAGATCAATCATAATAGAATTGGATGAAATAACTGTCTTGAGATGTTTTCTAAATTCTTTTCAATTGTATTAAATCCACATTAGATTTGATTTTCTGTAATCAATAGATATTCTTAAAATCTAGACTCTTAAACTATTATGTTAAAAAACTAGATGTGTTTGTTTTGTCTGTTAAACTTTTCAGTTGTTATTTGACTCTTTCAACTGTTATATTGCATTGTTAGTTGTTACTTTACTCTTCCACGTGAATGCATATAATGGTTGATATGTAATGAGTGTATAATCACATTTTTTTCTCATTAGTTGCTATCTTTATGTTTATCATTTGTTATAGATCCTCTAAACACTACTATAATAAGTGATAACAAATTGCAACATTAGTAGGCCTCATGGCCTTCTCCACCTAAGCCCGGCCTAGCTCCTTTAACAACTATGGTTGTGTCACATGGGAGTGGAGGCTGTTTATACTCTTTCTGTCCTAAGGGTGTTTTTTTTGGATGGGTGGGTGCTTGTATTAGTTTTTTCTTTTCCCCCTTTTGTTCCTTGAAATTGTTACTGCTTTCTCATAAATTGTCATTGTTCGAAAAAAATCCTTTTCCTAAATCAATCTTGAGTGCCACGCCTACAATGCCTACTTTTAGCAGCCACATCAATAGCTCTTTGCCACTATTATTTTATCTAGGGTCAATCTCCCTTAGACAAGACAATTCTGCTTTCTGCAACGAAAGGACTCATAAGTCATAACCTCACCAATTCTAAGGACTAGAACTTTGGTCGATTCTATAACATGCTCTGTTAGATTAATAAGATGAATAATTTTTTTTGCCTCACTTCCTTGTTTTAGATTCTCGGTTTACACAACAAGAGCTACCTGCTTGCAAACCAATTCTTACACCGGGATGGGTAAGCATCGATTATATTTTAGTTGGATATGACTTAGATTTTTAGAACTTCTTTCTTGCAAACTGATAACATACCAATATAAAAAATGTGGGCATGGGTAAATATGAATTTTATTATTAAGAATATGGCTGTTGTGGCCAAGGTTTAAAAACTCGGCATCAGAGGGGGTATCGGCCAAACTCTAAGATGGAATGTATCGAGTGATACCAAGGAATACCAAATCCTCTCATGATTGGCTGATATGCATAGGCAGTATTGGCTGATACGGTTACAAATATGTATCGGCCAATACTAAGGGAAATCAAATCCAGGCAGTATCGGCTGATACCTTCCGATAACAATATGTATTGGCCTACATCAAGTGATATCAAATCCCATATTGGTATCTCTATCAGCCGATACCAATGATACAAGTAGGTAACAGCTGATACCTACGAGATACCATTATCATTATTGGTATTGGTGTCAGTATCAGACCAGGCCAAAATTGATACGGATTGCTATCGACTGTGGGGTTATGACAATGTAAACTATAGTAAACGTTTCACAATCTAAATTTTTTTGCCGTCTTCTTTGGACTTTTTGAGAAACTTTTCATCTGATAACCTACTTTGTGTGGTATCAGGTTATTACAACATTCACATTCCTTGGCATTATCTTCATTCCTATTGGTCTTGCTTCCTTATTTGCTTCAGAGAGTGTAATCCATATTTTCCCCTTTCATTGACTTGCACTGCCGCGACCTGAAATCTAGGCCCTCGAAATGAGGTAAGATAGATTTCAGGTTGTAACATGCACCTTTCTAGATAAATCTTAACTCTTAGCTTGAATGCAGGTGGTTGAAATTGTCGATCGGTATGATTCAGACTGCATCCCTGAAGACTTGCGTGAGAATAAGCTTGCATTTATACAAAGCAGTAAAACTAACAAGACCTGCTCCAAAACTTTAACTGTATGTCAATTACTCTGCAGTTAATCGAGTTCCTTCGGGGACCCCTTTTGCTAAGCATTCTTTAACTTTACGCAATAAGCCCAACTTTCAAGAAATGAACAAACTGCAATTTTTCCCAGGTGCCAAAGCATATGAAAAGTCCTGTCTATGTATATTACCAGCTGGATAATTTCTACCAGAATCATCGCCGGTATGCAAAATCGGCTTGAATAGTTTTACTAGTATTCATTACAGATTTTCAATTTGAAATTCATCTAAAATATTTTTGGGTACCTTTACCAACACCCACTGAACCTTGGAGGGCACCTACGTCAAAAATCATTGACTGCTTTGAATAAGACCATGGAAATCATCTGGAGATCATGGGCATACAATCAGACGGTCCTTTTTTATTCCACATGGCACACAGCCCAAAAACTTGATCTGAAAATGAGATTGAGCATGATATATGCTACACGTTTTTTTGATCACTTTGTTGGTATGTGTACCAAGTGTAATCAACAACTGACCGACCATCTGTTGACACACACATGATCTCAAGATCCCTTGTGTGGAAGATTGGAGCGAAAACCAATCTACATCGTCTGATTCAAACCAGTCAGTGGATTTTGCTGTAGGTTCCCTCCAAGATTTGGTGGGTGTTAAGAAAGGTACCCAATGTTTTTATGCTGCATCATTCTGCAAGTTTAGCAAATGCAACAATTTTATTATTTATGTGTAATATCTTTAGTTAAAGTTTTATGTCATCTTTCTTTGTTTATTATGCTAGTAAGCTATTAACGTTAGAAATCGTGTAGCAAACATGGTGATTAAGCACTTTAAATAAATTTCTACTAGTTTGTAAAGATTATCTAAAAGGTCTGGATCATAATAAAATGACTACAAATCTACGAATTGGGGATATCCATTTAATTTCCAATTAAAAGAGTAACTTGAAGTTGGAGGAGTGATCTTGGTGATAAATCAGGAGCATGGAATTGTCTACCAGCAAATTTTTCTAAGGGTGATACCTACCACTCCCCCACAAGTAGATCTGTTGAAAAACTGATCAACAAGAACGGCTGCTTTAACTTTGTTATAGTTCTCATCTTTTACGTAAAAATACACACCATGTATTCAATGCAACCACGAATCGGGGATGACATACTAATTAGAATTGCCTAATGGAATCATTTATGATCCTTTACAAGTTGTTGTGGGTATGTGGATGGGGAATGGCTTACCCTTTAAGAAGAGTGCAAAACTTCTAGTCATTGAGGCTAAGTTCTCCTAACAAGGGAGCAAGAAGGGGCATACATGGTAGAAGTACATTTGATTGAGCCCTTGCACACTTGCTATGGCACAATCATGGTGTCCCATACAAAGTCAAAGAGAGTTGAAAAGGGCACGTCATGTTTGATCATGGAAAAGGTGACATCATCCTTCAAACTCAATGCATGCTTCTGGTGTCATTAGGAGATAACTAAAACGTTGTTTATCCTATTATTTTATCTGTTTTGGTGTTTTAGTAGTTGTTAAGACTTCTCCATAGTTCTAGGAAGTTTATAACTAGTAACTGTGAAATTTTAAGATAGAAAAGGACGAAGGCGTGTGGAGAGAGAGAATGTGTGAGACTACATTGTGTTAATCTTGGACGATCTTTTCATTAAATGGTACTCGCCTATTATAGATGAGATTGCAAGAATCCTAAGCAAACTCAAAACACTTATTCGCCAAATCTAATCTTTATAGAATCCTAATCTCTTTCTTAAATATAATGCTAACAAATCAAAACTAAGCGCATCTTAAATCTTCTCTAATACTATAAGAACATTAAAGATTTTAATCCAACAACTTTTTAATCCAAGGAAAGTTTAATCCAGAACAAATTTGTTAGTGGACAATTTTTTCTAGGAACTATTTTGTCTATTGTTTGGGTAACTCATGGCTTTCCAGTGGCTAATAAGTTTGTTGTTTGGGTGACATTTGAAACTTCCAAGTAAGGTGGCAGAGGTGGTTTGGTGGTGGTGAGAGTTGTGGTTGTGCTAGTGGTGGTGTGGGGATGGAGGTGTTGGGGTGGTGGTTCTGCTAGTGGTGGCGGAGTGGCGGCGGAGTGGAGGTGGTAGTGAGGCAAGGAGGTTGTCGTGAGGTAGTGGCCGTGGTCATGAGGTGGAGGTTGTGATGGTGGTAGTGGTGGCGACAATGGTGGTGGGGCTACTAGTGTTCATGGTGATGGTGAAAGTGAGGTGGAGGGGTGGCAGTGGTGACGGTTGAGATGGTGGCGGGTGTAGTGTTAGTGGTGGTGGTGGCGATGGTAGTCATGGTGGTAAGGTAGAAGAGGTTGTGGCGGTGGTGGAGTGGAGGAGGTTGTGGTGGTGGTGCTAGTAGTGTTCGTGGTGATGGTGAAGGTGAGGTGTAGGGGTTGCAGTGGTGACAGTTGAGATGGTGGCGGGTGTGGTGTTAGCGGTGGCGATGGTAGTCATGGTGGTAAGGTAGAAGAGGTTGTGGTGGTGGTGGTGGGGTGGAGGAGGTTGTGGTGGTGGTGGCAATGGTGCTGGTAGTGGTGGGGTAGAGGAGGTTGTCATGGTGACAGGTGGAGGAGGTTGTCGTAGTGGTGGCGGAGATTGTGGGGGGTGGTGGGGTGAAGGAAGTTGTGGTGGTGGTGGCGATGGTAGTGTTTGTGTTGGTGGGGTGAAGTAGGTTGTGGTGGTGGTGGAGGTGGAGGTGGGGTGGTCGTTGTGGTGGTGAGGCAGAGGAGGTGGTGGTATTGGTGGTAGCGACGGTGATGGTAGAGTGGTGTGAGATTAAATTTTATAATAGAGACAAATTTGTCTCGAAATTTGATGACAAAAAAATTTCATTCATTTTAGTGGATGAAAAAAATCCTCATTTTGAGTCAAAATGAATACCTTTTTGTCCATGGAAAAAAGTCACACCTAAACATGGCATAGAGACTTTTCTGATGAAATAAGTCGGTGATTTTTTAACACCCAGAGATTCAAATGACCCCTAATAGTAACTTAGTATCAAAATTGTCACTTGAGTTGATACTTTCCTTTTTTAGTTCGGAGGATTTGGGCAATTTGTCAAAATAGGATCCATTAATTACATTATTATACCAAAAGAAAAATATTTAGCAAAACAGGATGCACACAATTTTTGAGAAAAAATATTTTGCCAAGGAGGGATTAGCTCCACATATGTTGCCAGGCCTATCCATACAAATGTATGATTTTGCCCGTTAAGTGGCAAATAACTTTAAAAAAAAAAGATGTCCTCTATCCATTCCTCTACCCATTCATCTGCTTCAAATCTCCAGTCATCTCTTCCAACCCTAGCTTTTCTAGCCTGTGACGTCCCCAATTTCACACACCGGATCAATGCGCTCACTTGGAGACATCACACTACATCACATCTCTATGATCTTATATAAATCAATTAATCAATAAAGATCCGCATATAAACGCAACGGAAAAATAACTATTAAAAGTGCATGCATAAATTTTCTTTTCATTTTATATCATCATGAGAACAATACTAAATTATGAGATAACAACCTATTATAGCATATTGTATGCTTACTCCTTAAATTAAATAAAATTGAAATCAAGCATAATCCATCATTAACATGAACTTGTTCATAAAAATAATCTGAAATAAACATCTTAAGATCTTTCCTAATGCAGAAGAAAAACCTATAAACTAAACTTCAAATCCTTTTTCGCTCAAATCTGGATTCCATCAATCATTAACACATCTACTTTATCCTTTCCATGTATAGTTGTACTCCCTGGAATCCCAAACAATGGATCAGTTTACCAAGTAAACTGGTACGGACCAGACATGATGAGACTAATAGAAAAGGTTCATAACTCAAATCATCTCATAAAATCAAACAATAACAGAAATATAACATGTGATATAAAGAATAAGTAAAACAATAAAATGAAATTGAGACATAGCATTAAATCTAAATAAACATTATGGCTTGGGTCTCTACCCTAATTTCATGTGTGGCTATTTTTAATTGTGCATTTAATGCTTATGAATCGGCCTACATAATGGACATGATTATCTCTTTCTTAATCATTATCCTAATCTTCTCTGATCCTTTGATTAGTATCTACGTTAACCTTCACATAACTTCTTTTCAGTTAAGTAATAAGCTTAAAATTAAAGACTTTCTCCATCTCTTCAGTCTTATCATTAATGCATGGATGCATAACTTTTATTACTTGTCATTCTTATTCATGTTAATTCCTCTAGCATATGCCCATAGGAATTCTATTATAATCATAGAAATATTTTGTTTCCATGTGTCATGTCGTAACGTATCTTTTCACTTTTATGAATGTCATGAATGTACATGCATAGAAAAATTGGAAATCAATCGATCATGCAATAGCTTTTTCACTTGTTTAGGCTTAACACATCATAAATATGTAATCTCTATCGATTCCTACGTGTTTTATGTTGTGCAAATCAAACATCCTAGGTTGCATGGATTCTAAGCAATAAAATAATGATGAATATAAATAAACATTTAAGCATGATGATTAAACATAGAGAATATTTGAATAGAAATTCATTGCTTGCATCTTAGACAATTATGAAATTCTTAACAAATTCTGGATTTTGGACAGATTCTGGATTCCAAACAGATTCTGGATTTTGAACAGATTCTGGATTCTGAATTGATTTTGGATTCTAAATGCAGTTACGGATTAACAAATTCGGATTCTATTGATGATTCTGGATTTTGAACGAATCTTTGGATTACGATGATGATTCGGATTACGGATGATCACGGATTCTAGAGATTCTGGATTTTGAGCAGATTACGGATTTTAAACAGATTCGGATTCTGAGATTCTGGATTCAATGATTCGGATTACAGGCGATTCGATTCCAAAGATTTTGGATTACGAGCATTCTGGATTTTAAACAGATTTTGGATTCTAGACAGATTTTGGATTCTGAACAGATTCTGGATTCTGGACAGATTCTGGATTCCAAACAGATTCTGGATTCTGCACAGAATTTCGTGATCAATCACGAAAGCCCGTGTACCATCGAAAACCCGCGATTAAGCATAAAAATTTAACAATCTAATATGGAGAATATTCATTAAATGAAATAAACCCTAATTCCTATTTTATTTTTATGTTATCTACGTTTCCGATTAATCTCAACATGATTTCTCCATACCTCCAGTCTTCGCGTAAAATTGACGTAATTCCTCTCCTTGATTCAATCCGAAGCTCTAATATGAAATTCGGTCGCGTAGTAAACTCCTCTCACGTTCTTCTTAAGCCTTGAAACCGAAAACTCTAGGGTTCCTCTTCTAATTCTCCTTCTCTAGAATTTTTTTTTTTTTCTCTCTCTCTCTCTAAGGTTATTAGGTAATAAGAGTTACATAAAATTCTGCAATTTAATCTCTATATTTATAATACTTTATGATTTCCTATTTTATTTTTAATTCTATTTAGAATGCTTTAAGGTTTCCTATTTAATATCTAACTCTATTTAGAATACTTTAAAGTTTCCTATTTAAGATCTAACTCTATTTAGAATACTTTAAGGTTTCCTATTTAAGATCTAACTCTATTTAGAATTTTCTACATGAGTCTTAAGTGATTCTATGGGCCTTTAATTACTTAATGGGTATTTAATTAGTTATTGGGTCTTTAATTAGTTATTGGGTATTTAATTAATTATTGGGTCTTTAGTTAGTTTACTAACATATTTTAAAAGTTCATTAAACATTACAAAACGCACCCCAATTATTACTAACACATATTAAAGGCTTTTAGGGTAATATTAATTGGAACAATTAATTATCATGGGTCATTATTAAATAAAGTAAACATTACATTCATGCGTAATAACTAATCACATGTATCAAATCGATCAACTAATCATAATACAAATCTAGCAAATAATTAAGGATTAAATAACGAAAAATCTCAGTCGTTACATAACCCCAACAATCTATCCATTCAATTCTCATAGAAGTTCCAGAAGGACCTTTTCTTAAAGTTCTTATTCACAATAGATATAAATATTACGAAAAGAACAAAGAAATTATCTTAAGCATTCCAGAATTGTATTCACGAAGATGCTTCAAACCCTGCATTTGGGGCAACAGTCAACTCTTTAGGTTTGAAGAAGATGAATGTATAGACTATCGGGGTTTTAAAAGGGGAATGGATATATGGTTGGTGAGGGTTTTTTTCTCTCTCAATAAAGTTCTTTCACTTAAAGGGCAGAAGGCAAATTTGTGTGGATGGGACTGTTTACATGTGGAGCTAATCCTGCCATCCTGGGAAAATATTTTTGCTCATACTGTGTGTGCTGTTTTGCTAAATACTTTTCTTTTGGTATAATAATCAAAATATTTTTAAAAAGAATCCTATTTTGATGAATAACCTTTTTTATTTAAATTTAGTTCGGAGTTACTGAATAGGGAGTTTAATTGCATTAATTGAAATACAACTTCATTTTTTATAAGAATAGAAGTATAGCCTTAAGAGATTATATATATGAACAAAAGGGGGGCAACTACTATAGTTGCTTTTTATTTCTTATTGAATTCCAGATTTATATCCTATAGAATTGGTTTTCATATCCTAGTTTCCAGTTTGATTATGTGGTTTATTCCTCGAGCAAGCATGGTTTAGATCAATACAATATAGGGCTGTCATTCAATGATTTTATGATGTAGAATGAAGATAAAAATAAAAGATAGCAAAAAAAAATTCAACTTACGTCCAATTATATGGAAGATAGGGAGAGAACAAATCAACTTAAAAATAAAGTAGGGAGCTTTGAGCTTCAACCAACAAAGCAATAGCTATTCTAATTGATAAAATTGCCAAAAGTCCAGTATATTTGCTTGAAACTAATTAATATTCAATTAGACCATGTATTTGACTATTATAGGAACTTTGTTCATGACTAATTAAAAAAACCTTGAAGCGTTTCAAGTAAGATCTAGAAACACATGCTTTAGGAAAAATATGGATGCCAATCCTCTTCTAGAGGTTCGGACACCGGATTTGCAATAAGTGTGGCAACTTCAACCTTTGAAACCGGCGTCCGATCATAAACCTATTTTGCTAGATTCATTTGAAAGTAGCAGCATTCCAAATCGTTTGTTTTGAGATTATGTTTTTCCCAAATTTCAAGGAGATGGTGGAATTGTATTGAAAATCTTTTGAAGTTGAAGGGTGAGAAGGGTTCAAATTTTGTAGTAAGTTAAAGCTCCTTAAAACTAATCTCATGTTTAAGAACTCGTTCGAGTTACATGAAACTCGACCTAGTTGACTCTACTCGATTGAGTTTTGAGTAAACTCAATAGAAGACTCGAAAATTCGAGTCAATCAAGTATCTCAGTCAAGTCTCAATTTACTTGACTTTGTTAAAAAAAAGAGAGATTGTTTTTAGCAAATAGGTTGGCGGGTCATTTGGGGTTGTTAACAGAGAGAATTTGTCCATTTAACAGATACCCATATAAAACTTAAAATCTGTGTGTCGGACTTCTTTCTACACTTCAAGATTTTTGTTAGAAAAGAAAACCCTGGCTGCCTCCAATTCCCAGCTGCCGCTGACTCCATGGACAAACAGAAACTTCAGCCATTGAGAGGTATCTGTCATCATGTGATTCACTCAGTGAATCACTGGGTGGGTTGATGGCATAGAGGCTTGAGGAGGTGGCTTAGACTGGATCCGACATTAATAGGTGAACCAAATAGGGATGCGTCCATGCATAGATGAAGTGGGTCCTGCTGGAATATGAGGAGTAGACAGAGGAAGCATAGTGGAAGTCTCTAATAGGATTTGGAAGTAGAGGAATGTATGGTGTATCCTCAAAGAATGATACATCCATGGATATAAACAATTTTTGAGACTTCACCTATAACCATTAGACACTCTTGAATATTCTAAAAATACACGACATATGGATGCCATCCAACTTATGCCATTAGGACCAAAGATCGTGAATGAAACAGGTACATCCAAACACACGCAGTAATAGCAAACAAAGGAGTACTAGGTTTAAGAATATGCATGCAAATTTACCATTTAGGATATTTGTGGGTGTACGATTGATAAAATAAGTGGCAATAAGAAGAGCCATGGGCCAGTAAGACTGAAGAACATGCATCCTGCGAAGAAGAGATCCATCGCCTCCATGAGATGTCTATTCTTACTCTCTGCAACACCATTTTTTGTGGAATATAAGGGCATATATACTGATGCAAGGTCCCCATGTTCTGGAGATATGAGTGAAAGTCTAAGGATGAGTATTCACCACCATTATCCAATCTGAGAACCTTAATAGTCTGGCGAAACTATGTTTAACCATAGTAGAAATGTTAACATATGTGAAGACAGTGGCGGACCTAGTTAAGGCCCAACATGGGCATTTCCCACGGTCACTTAACAAAAAAACCAGTTTCCTAAAAAAAATATTCCTACTTCGACACTTGTTTTTTTTTTATATTCAAGTAAGTACGTAAGTTAGCACACCGCATGCTAACTCTGTCAAGCCTTTAACAGTTTGATAGGTGCGCCATGATCTCAAGATCTATCGTGTGGAAGATTGGAACGAAAAAAATCTCCATCGTCTGATTCAAGGTAGTCAACAATGCTAAGATTAGAATCATCAGCTGTTGAGACTGAATCTTGGTTGCAAATACCGGTACCTTTTTGACGCAGGACGAAAACCCTAAAATGCGTGAATATGATTTTTATGCAATTTTCCGAAATAAAATAAAATTAATTCAAGATTAATCTCAAAATTAACTCGATACCTTCAGGTTCAGAGAATTCAGATAAGCAGATCACGCGAGATCCGGCTAGGGTCCAGTCCAATGCGCAAGTACCGTTGGATTCCAGGCGGGATCGGGCCTAGAGATAGAACTCTAGCTTTTCTAGGCTTTGGCGTTTGCCTTCGATCCGATGTAGATTCACGGGCTCGAACTAGGGCTGTGAAAATAGCTTTATGGTTTTGTAATAGGCTTATGGTTTGGTTTAGGTTTATGGTTTAGAAAATGGTTTTGGCTCTGCTTGATTTAGGGTTCAGAAAGAGGTTTAGGGTTTTGGGATCGAAAAGAAACTAATAGATTCGGGTCTAGAGAAGCAAACAAAGATTGATAGATAATATATGAAAAGATCAAAGAAAGTAGATAATAATATATCAAAGAAGATATATGAGAATCACTCCCTGGGCCTCACACCAAACCCATCACGGGGAAGAAGAATCTCTCTCCAAAAAGCAAAAGCTCATTCAATAATCAATAACTAATTAAATTGTCTTTATAAGCCTCCTTATATAGGCCACCAATAATTAATTCGAAATAAAGAGTCCTAATAATAATAAAAGACTGAAAAAGGAAAATTTGTAAAAATTAGAAAATCCCGTCATGACGCCCAAAGACGTCTGTACTCCGTAGTGCCCCAAGGACGTCCGTGACCTACGGACAGTGAGGGGTCAAAACCACGGATGTTCGTGACACTGTTTACTGTTCATAATTTTTTTTTTCCCTTGAAGTTGAATATTCTGTTGCAGCCCAACTCCAAGGCTCTCGATCTTGACGTCCCCCGTTATTCTCCTCCACTCAAAATGTTTCATCACTGATGAAACATGCACATGGTACTGATCAAGTGTATCTGAACTCGGACAGTGGAACTCCTTGCAACTAGCCCAAACAATCTCGGCACCTAGTGTCGTATGATCCTCATCTCAGTTGATTGTAGCGGGCCGCACACAGTAAACCTCTCCTTAATGAACCTGATAACCCGGCTCGCCAACCCACTCTACCAAATGTTTTTGAAGCTGCTCATCAACTCTCTCGGACCCGAAAGATTTCTTCCTCGATGAAGTGTGATCGCGATATCGGTCCGGAATACAAGAACTCAAGCGAAAAACTCTTTCATGACTAGCCCATGTACTCTCGGTAGTCGATGTATTAACTCTCTTCATCTCATAAATCAGAAACTCTCTGCCGCTGGTGAATGCTACAAGATCATCTACCTGATATTCTTTGAAACACCTGTTAGTATCAGCAGATAATTTGTATTGATTGTTGCTTGAATTAACTTTCTGTTTAATTTCGGCATGCAATGTGAAATGAGACTCGAAAGTTGACTCACAATAAGACTTAGAATGTATAGCAGTATGCAACTCGAGATTATGATGTGCATGCGTGTCTATGGACTCGATACTTTCATGTTTGTGCGACACTAACGACTCACATGTAACCGACTCATGTGTGATTGAATCAAGTGACACTAATGGCTCAGGTGCACTCGACTCGAGTAACTCGTCCGCACTCGTGTCAACCAAAACCAGGGACATGTGCACAACTGACTCTATGGACACTATCAGATCGTGCGTAGGTGACTCGGTCGAATCGTGTGTGGGTGACTCCACATCACTACTCACAAGGGAGATAGAATCCTCTTTAACACAAATTAGACTTTCTTCAGCTTATTCTATTTCCTCCTCACTCATCACGGTATAAGGGTCATACACTTCCTCTTCTACTTCCCCATCCTCCGATTCCCTAGGACTCTCTTTTAGTCAATAAATTTGGAGTGGGAAGTTTTATGGAGCATTGGTAAGCAAAGTGTCTGAACCCTTGACACTTAAGGCAATCAAGACACCTATCTGTCTTGATTTTCAATAACCGTAGAAGGTTACGGTGCGTGAGAGGGACATAATTCTCGATAAGTCGCTCCC
The DNA here is from genome assembly GCA_021018995.1 of Chloranthus sessilifolius. Taxonomy (NCBI): domain Eukaryota; kingdom Viridiplantae; phylum Streptophyta; class Magnoliopsida; order Chloranthales; family Chloranthaceae; genus Chloranthus; species Chloranthus sessilifolius. The sequence goes on along the minus strand of CM037585.1, from coordinate 179,656,958 downwards.
TCATGTCTTCCCATCGTGTAATGGGATTACGATTAGCTAGCTCACGTAGAAGCTCAACATTAGTCCAATAGGTTTTGGACTAATCAAAATACTCTTTGTATTCATTCAGTACGCCATACCAATCAAAATACTCTTCCACACTAGACAACCACTCCACGAAGGTTTTAGGATTCATCCACCCCTCAAAATTTGGGACCTCAGCCCGAATAGATTGTAGAAACCTCTCGGTGGGGTCATACTCGGGTTCACGATGATGGGGGTATCCCTTAACTCTAGTCTCATCACGACTTTTGAGACTTTGCCAAGAATTTGGTGTAGCGGCTCCTATTATTAATTGCACACATTTGGGCTTTGATGTCCCTAAGGGCATCGACAATCTCGCTCATGCTCATGGTGAACACGGGTGCTAAATGTCATGCAAACATGAACCACATTGGATGAGGAATTTTGTCAAACAGTAGTAGGTGTGCATACTTTTGAACACAAATGAGATAAAATGCAATGAAAATTAAAATGACACACAATATGACCTAACCTAGAAAACCTAGGGCTCTGATACCAAAACTGATGCGGGACGAAAACCCTAAAATGCGTGAATATGATTTTTATGCAATTTGCCGAAATTAAATAAAATTAATTCAAGATTAATCTCAAAATTAACTTGATACATTCGAGTTCAGAGAATACAGATAAGCAGATCATGCGAGATCTGGCTAGGGTCCAGTCCGATGCGCAAGTACCGTTAGATTTAAGGCGGGATTGGGCCTAGAGATAGAACTCTAGCTTTTTCAAGCTTTGGCGTTTGCCTTCGATCCGATGTAGATTCACGGGCTCAAACTAAGGCTGTGGAAATAGCTTTATGATTTTGTAATAGGCTTATGGTTTGATTTAGGTTTATGGTTTAGAATAAGGTTTTGACTCTGTTTGATTTAGAGTTTAGGGATCGAAAAGAAACTAATAGATTCGGGTTTAGAGAAACAAACAGAGATTGATAGATAATATATGAAAAGATTAAAAAAAGTAGATAACAAAAGATCAAAGAAGATATACGGGAATCACTCCGGCCTCACACCAAACCCATCACGGGGAAGAAAAATCTCTCTCCAAAAAGCAAAAGCTCATTCAATAATCAATAACTAATTAAATTGTCTTTACAAGCCTCCTTATATAGGCCACCAATAATTAATTCGAAATAAAGAGTCCTAATAATAATAAAAGACTGAAAAAGGAAATTTTGAAAAAATTAGAAAATCCCGTCATGACGCCCACGGACACCCGTAATGCCCCACGGACGTCCATGACCTACGGATAGTGAGGGGTCAAAATCACAGATGTCCATGACACTGTTCACGGACACTGTTCACTGTTCACAAATTTTTTTTTTGCCCTTGAGGCTGAAAATTTTGTTGCGGCCAAACTCCAAGGCTCTCGATCTTGACATCGCCCGTCACTTTTCTTATAATATTATAAAGAGAGGAGAGGAATTTAGTTCGGCGTAATAATAGGGTACCGTTATATTCACACCAATAGTTTACTTTCTCATCAACCTCTCAAGCAAACATGCATTGACCGCCTTTGGATTGGATTATGGAGATCATTTTTCATCTCCATCTTCCACACAATGGATCTATAGATCATAGATGTACCATAAGACGGTCAATTTTTTATTACACGCGGAACACATCTCAAAAACTGACCCTAAAATCATGCTTCAGCGTGATGTGTGTCACATGTTTGAGCTCAATTTTTTGGATTCTGTGCTACGTGTAATAAAAAACTGACCATTGGATGGTAAGCTCATGATCTCTACATCCATTGTGCGGAAGATGGGGACGAGGAACAATCTCTATCATTTGATTCAAAGGCGGTAAATGAGTGCCAGCTAGAGGAGTGAAAAAGCAGTCTTTTTGGGTGAGTAATAAAAGCATAAGGGGTACCTTTATTTACAATGATAGTTTTGAAAAAATTCTAGTGTTCCCAATAATGGTACCCATTTCAAATGTGACGCCTCTTTTTTGGCTCCCTCATCTCATATCTATTAACTCTCTCTCTCTCTCTCTCTCCACGTACATAGCATGACCCACCTACTATAATTCTATAAAGAGTTTTACTGTTGGATACCATTATTTACACCTTGTGAAAATGTAACATTGTCCCATCTCCTCTATTCATAATGCATTTTCCGTTTTGAATCAGACGATGAAGATCATTTTTCATCCAAATGATATCATGCGAGTACCATCAGGCGGTCATTTTTTCTTCCATGTGCCACACATTCTCAAAAGTGACCTTAAAATTAAAATCATGTTTGAGCATTAACGTGTTCCATGTGATTTTATGGTCATTTTTTGAGATGTGTGCCACGTGAAATTAAAACTAATCATATGATCGGTACGTCCATAATTTGAGAAAAAAATTTACGCTAGAACTATCGATTACCGAGTGCCCACTCTTTAGGAAAATCTTGCGTCTGCCACTGTGTGAAGAGTACTTCATCTTTAAACTAAGAAAGTACACTTAGGTGCATCATGAGTGGTCATCAATGAAAGTCACATAGTATCTAAAACCATCCAAAGAAGATAAGGGGCAAACTCCACACATCACTGTGAATGAGATCAAACAAGGCATTACTGCCAGTCATATGAGAGGAATAAGATTTAGGATGTTTGTTCAACTCCCAAGTTTCACATTGAAATTTAACATCATTAGCATCATTAATAAGCCTAGGAAATGACTGACATAAACTCTGCAGATTGACATGACCTAGCCGAGCATGCCAATGATTTAAAATTCTTTTGTTAGAGTTAACACAACTAAAAGAAGACATGATGGTAGAATGTGTGGAAGATGCCATTGGCCTATCTGCGACAAAGTAGTATAGCCAACTCACTCACACCTAATGCCAAAAATCTGCCTCGTAGTCAGGTCCTGAAGAACACAATGAGTAGGAAAAAAGGTTATAGAACAATTTAAGGACTTAGTATGACAACTGATATATAGTAGATTAGTTTTCAAGCTAGGCACATCTAAAACATAAAAAAGAGTCAAGAATAACTAATAGAGGAACACTCACCTTACTATAAATATGAGTGAGGGAACCGTCAACTAAATGTACTAGATGAAAAATAATTATAAAAGAGGGTAATTGAGACTCATCATATGATCAAAGGCACCTGAGTGAATGACCCAAGTAGGAGAAGAAGCAGAGGACATGGCTACATGATAGGCAGGCGAGGCATCTGGTGGCGCAGGAGAAGAGGTAGGCTGAGGCACCTGGAGACATCCTCAGAGATCGACAAGCTCGGAGCGAAGGGGAGCAAGGTCATATTCCTCATCAGTAGAAATAATATCAGCCACATAAGTAACATCATCAGTAGGTCTAGAAGATGTATTTGAGGTGAGGCAACAAGAGCAACAGAGGAAGATCCCTGATGAGGAGGATAACCATGTAGCTAGAAGCATTTAGAGCGATTAAGTCCTGTTCGAAGGAAAAAAAAGAAAAAGAGTAGTTGGGTCTCCATGAATCCCATGTCCATCTCGTCTACAGCCTCCACGGCTGCCACGTCCACTCCCCCTACCCTGAAAATCAGAAACCAAAGTAGTATGCTCATTAGGAATAGGGGAAGGAGCAATAAGGTCACAGTGTCTCTCCTCACCATCAATCGTTGCATATACAATCATAGAGGAGGCAAACGATTAGTCACTAGGATATTAGCATGAAGCTGCTCAAACTAGGCGTGGAGTCCCATTAAAAAAATAGTAGATCTGCCGGCACTCTAAATGGCAGGCAACAATTTTGGAACCTTCACCCAAGTACTCAGAGGGTGGCTCATACTAACTGAGCTCATCTCATCTTACTCTGAAGGTATCCAAAATACTCGGAAACAATACGGTCTCCCTTCTTAGCATGTGAGACCTCCTGAAATAGTTGATAAATCCTGGTGTCTTTTTCAGATTGGGTCATACACAAGTCAATGCATCCCACAACTGAGTACTCGTCTCATGAAACATGAACATGTTATATATCGGTTCCTCCATCGCATTAAATAACCTCCCCAATACTGTATAATTTTTTCCACTGGCAAAAGGAAGAATCACATGACGATGTTTCATAATGGTCCCAAGTATGTGGCCTAACTTTCCACGGCTGCCCAAACACAATTTTACTGCTCTTGACACTGGGAGGAAGTTTTGCCCATTCAATTTCGTGCTAGTACTGCCATGAGAGGGGTTCAAATCCAAGGAACTAATTAGAAGCGAAGATGTTAGTTCCATATTCAAGGAAGATCACCTGTTTGTGGGAAAGAACATTCACAACACACTAGCTATGCAAAAGGAAGTGGGAAAGACATCCACTTAGAAACTAAGAGGAATTAATTCAAAAAATTACTGAAAAAGGAGAGATATGAATGGAGAAAAATTGTAATATCATCTTCAGATCTCAACCAAATTGCACAAGACTTGTTCGATAGTGTAGCTGGGCAGAAACCAATTCATATCCATCAAAGCTTAAAGGTGTCATAGAAATTAGGATTCAAGAAATCCGTGAAATGGGCAAGATATAGGGTAAAATGAAAGATTGAGATATCTCATCAAAAAACCAAATCAAACATCACAAAAATTGATGGAAATGAAAGCTAAATGATTCCGATTCAACACATGCCACAGTTGACGCTGATGATGCAGTCACATGGCCGAAATACCCACAAAATTATGAACCAAACCTAGGGAAAGATCCCTTTGAAAAATGACATTTTCAATTGTCAAATGGAAAAAAGGTTTTAACTAAAGTTGATTTCCTCAAAAAAATGATTCAATTGGTGTACCTTGGTCATGATCTGAGGTAAAAGTTTAACCCTATTGACGTCAGCATGACATCAGCATACCCCGAGATGACGTCAACAAACCGAAAAGCCCTGATAATGGCTATGATACCAACTTGACTTTAGTTGATGGAGTAGGAATTGATAGTTAGGGTTAGAGTAACCCTACTAGCCTTTATATTAATATGAAAGATGTAAATACCCTTACAATCATTACACACCCATTATTTTTACCCACACACCACTATGGTATCACATCATACACGCATTACGCATACATCACATACATCCCTATAACGAAAGGATTTTTCAAGATATGTTAAGCAGGGAGAAATTAGTTGGAAGAAAAAAATCATTTCAATGACTTGAGGGAGATTAAAAATATTCTTGTTTCCCTTAAAGTGACCAACCCAAGGAGGAGAGCAAATGAGGACACAATCGAAGGGAGAGACGAGATAAGCAATGCAGTGATTATTACAAAAAACAGTATTCAAGATGTATTTTCATTAGACGGAAGTGATCGTTCAAAAACTGTAACATTGCAAGTGTACAAGTTTGTGGAATTAGGGCAAGTATTACAGATGTCGAACTCACATGGAGCGAGTAAATCTACTAAATTGCAAGAGTGTTTAAACCTAATTTCTACTAAGGTTGGGAAGGTTTTGATGGTGAATTTACTACTAAATAAATTTAAATTGAAAGATTAAACAACTAACTATGCCAATTTAAAAATTAATCAAAGAAATGTGAAATTGACGAACATTCACGGATCTAGCTTGTGCAACCGTGGATCTCAAGGACCTATCCCGACGATGCAATAAAATATGGAGTCGCCTCCCGGAGCTTTTGGTGTGCTGGGATACCCTAAATCAATATCATATGCACCTAAGTGCTAGATTTGACTCCGGATTGCCGGTCTACGCCAAAGCCTCTAGGCAAGGACTTCAGTTACCAATCGGAAAGATGTTAGGCACCCGATTAGCCTACTCATAAGCGGTCTCTACAATGGGCAAGTATGAAATAAAAGAGAAAATGAACTGTACTTCCCCTTGCCTGAAGGCACTCAGATTCTATTGAGCTCTCCGCAATCACCGAAATTTCGGCTGCGTAACGGCTCAAATCCTAGGATAAGGGAAAAACAAAAGGTAGAATAGAAGGTAGAGGAAAAGAGGGGAGAGCTGGAGCTCTCGGGCCATTGTAGCACCGCCGCCGGATCTTCGCGTAGATGTTAACTCCGGTGAGCTTCCGATAACACAATGGGTTAGAGACAAGGTCCTAACTTACTAAGGCTTGGAAGAGGGATAATGGGAAATGATGGTATGAGAGGGAGCTGAGCTATGATTTCAAGGCTTGAGAAGGGAGTTAAAGAGTGTAATGGTATGAGAGGGATGGGGGCTAAGGGTTTAACTTAAGAATTTTTGGAATGGTCAAGGTGACGGAACAATTTGCTAGAGTTTCTTTTTTAGAATGTTTTCAAGTGTAGAAAAGTGAGGGGTGGGGGTCTCTATTTATAGAGTGGGGAGTGATTAGGGAGGCTATTAAGGCCCTAATGGAAGTTAAGAATGAGGTAATGTTGAGATCTAAGGATTTTGGGTTTTTAAGAGCTTGGAGAAGAGGGAAATAGGTTTCAATGGTGGATGATGGGGTAGCCACTTGAATGGCATAAGGGTGGTTTCTAAGGCTTGGAGGGGCATAAGGGTCCTAAAGAACTACACCCCAAAGTCTGGGAAAGTCCACAACTCAAACCTAAAAAAGTTAAATCTGTCATTCTTCGAAAATGACAGGTTTTTAAGGCATGCGTGCATAATATGCACGCATGCTTTAAACCCCTGGTTTAGATCTGGGAAGTTAGGGTCAGTATTGGGGCCCACTTCTGGAGAAGAGCCAGTTTGGTTATGCGTGCATACTATGCACGCATGGGTTATTTTACCCAGTTAATGAAAAGTGGGACCTGTGGTCCCAGATTTGGTCTAGTAAGGGTCCAATGGGCTCAGTATGGGTTCTAAAGGTCTGGGAAAGGTTCTAAGGGTCTGGTATGGGTCCTAAGGGTCCGGGTAGGGGCGTAGCCAGAATTTTCTTTTGGTGGGGGCCAGCTAAGGTATTAAAACTTTATCAGTATCAGGGTCACAAGGTGTTATCGTTGTTACCATATTGATATGAACCAACACTCTATCAATAGCAGACGATACTATTTTTTAATTTTTTTGAAAAGTTGATTACTATTTTGGCGGCACCATGTTAGTATCAACCGATATGTATCAATCCAAAGATTGAATTGATACTCAATACCAAATTTGAGTTAGATACTTTGGGGCTAATGACCAGAGAGAGAGAATAAGTAAATAAATGCTCCAATATAATGGGCTGTTGAAGATGGGGGCTAGTAGACCATTAGATTTGGGGGCTACTACATAGAAAAAGGTGTATATGAAGCCTACTGTATAAAATTTCAATTTTAAATGGGGGCTCCAGCCCCCACACAACTTAACGTGGCTACGCCCCTGGGTCCGGGAAGTGCTTTCGGAAGCTTAGGAGTCCGTCCTTCTAGAAGAACGGGTTGATCATGCCTTGGGCCCAATTTGTGTGTCTACACAGCTACAACCTAGATTCGTTACTTGATTTCTTCCAATTTTAATTAATCACGGATATAAATGTAAACCATTGTTTTACTACAACTAAACAATTCGAGAGAATGCAGATGATCACTCATGTATAGATTATCCTATTGCTATGATGCATTCACAAATGACTTGAATCATGCAAAAGGTATAACTTATCAATAATAAACAACTACAACATTTATATTAATAACACAACATCCTATAGCAGTCTACAAGATTGATATAAGTTTTCAGATGACTTTTACGGTCGTTGTTCTCCAAGATCTACGGCTATAGACAAGCATTCAATAATAGCACAATATTCTTTCTATAATAACCTAGCTATGTGATTCAACATTTATAATGAAAGATAAAACTGAACGAAATCATTAACTTATCTAGGGTTTCGCTTTCTCCTTGAACAAGAGAGTTAGCCTCCCATGTCCGATCTACGCAACATGCATAAATCTGATTCCATCAACATGCATAAATCTTCAATGTTTGAGTTCTCTCTCCCACAAGGAAAAGACTAAAACTTAACTACAATTATTAAAATGATTAAAAGATCAAAAAGATAGATTCTTAACCTTAAATACAAAGTCCTATTTATAGGCTAGTTACAAGACACGGACATTGGTGCAATTTCACGGATTTTTGAGCAAATTCAAGTATTGACACCATGTTTCGGGACCATCCTCTCGGCCGCGAGAATTTGACTCGTGCCCACGAACTCGGGCCCTCTTCATTTTCTTCCAAAATTTGACTTGGATTTCTTTGCCTTTTTGTTTCCTTATCTGCAGTCACTTTCTATTGCTTGCCACCAAATGCTTCTTGCTTCATATTTCATTAAGTTCTTCATTCTTTGGGAGCCTTTCCTTGGTCTAACAATCGTGTTGCATCGAATCTGTGATAATTTCCCTCAATTTACGCATTTTATTAACAACTTGTAACCTGACCATAATTCACTAAACTAAAGAAATCATTAGCAATTACCTTGTTTGAAAATCATAAAACACTACTTTGGGTACTTAAACCGGTCTCTTTTGGAGACCGGTCAAGAAGCTTGATAGAGTTTCCTTTGATGTTGTTCTGCATGAATGGGTGGAATGGGAGTTTACTAAGGAAGAGATGCACAAAGCTATTTGTGATATGAAAGGTGATGAAGCACCTGGCCTGGATGATTTCCCCATTATTTTCTCATGTATTACGGAAAATCATTTAGGAAGATGAGAATATGTGATTTAGGTGTTCAAGGAGTTATAGTTGAGGTAGGCTTCGTGGTTCGATGAAATCCACGTTCATCACTCGTTCTTAAAAGGGAATGGGTAGACGAGACTAGGGACTGCCATTCTATTAGTCTTATGGGTAGCCTCACAACGTTCTCACAAAAGTCCTTTCCTTAAGAATGAGACATGTTGGGCTATGTCATTTCTCCCTTTAAAGTTGCGTTAGTGAAAGGCATCGAATGGTTTCCTGACCTGGTTCGCAAGGTTGATATCAAGAAATCAAATGATCCTGTGGAGTGGGACTTTCTCTAAGATTTGCTGGAAAAGATGGGTCTTTTCAAATGGAGATGGGTGGAAGAACGCCAATTTGGGATCAAATTCTCAATTTTGATAAATGCATGCCATGTGGGTTCTTTAGTACTCTGTAGCAATAGAGGACTTTGCCAAGGTAACCTCTCATCATTGTTCCTCTTCATTAATGTTGTTAGACGTTTTTAGCAGATTGATGAAGGCTTTTGATAGTTGGGGTGTTGATCAAAGGCTTTAAAGTTGGAGTAATATTTATATCTCACTTACAATTTGTGGATGATACAATTATTTTCGCAAGGATTTAGTTAGATAACTGACGGGGACGCCACTTACATGGGCATTGGATTCGAACTGCATCGTTTCTATCGGCGTAGAAAGAAGCAGTGCTATGGAAGTCAAAGCTAAGGAAAGATGGAAAGATAGAAGTTCTGGAGAAAGAATGGCGAAATTTCGATCAATCGAATGTCGACGGCGATTTTCATAGAAATATGAAATTTCGATCGATCAATTTTCAATTCGATCGAAATCGTGCCGAGAATTTTAGTTATTTTAGGAGTTTAATTTCAAACTTTTGTTTCAAGGGTTTATTTGTCTTTTATTTAATATTCGTTTTAGGGTTTTCTTTTATTGTAAGACCTCCTATATAAGGTCTTTAAACAATGTAATTAAGGGAGTTGATTGATTATTGAATGCTTTTATGTTTGAGTAATCTTTGCCTGAGATGGGTTTGGTGTGAAACCAAGGGAGTGATTCCCCTATATTTTCCTTATTGTTGTTGTTGATTTGCGTGGTTTGCTTATATTTGCTATCTTAATCTCTGCGTGCTTCTCTAAACCATAGCCTAATTTCTTCCTTGTGATCCTCAAAACCCTAAACCCTTTTGAAACCCTAAACCAAACAAAGCCAATAACTTTTCCAAAATTATAAACCGATCTAAAAGTCATAGGCCTTTACAAACCGTAAATCCCTTTCACAACCTAATTTGGAATCCGCGAATCTACATCAGACCGAAGACAAGCGCCTAATCTTAGAAAAGCTAGAGTATTATCTCTAGGCCGATCTCGCCTCGACTCTAAAGTACTTGCACATCGGATTGGACCCTATCTGGATCTCGTGTGATCTACCCATCAGAAATTCTGCAAACCCTAAGGTATCAAAGATAATTTTGCGATTAAACTTGAATTATTCTATTTAATTTCAGCAAAATTTTCATTAAATCATATTCCGCATTTTAGGGTCGTTGTCCCGTGTCAATAACTCAAAGTTCTTAATTGCGTACTCCGTTATTTCGAGGTGATTTTGAGTCTAAAGGTGAGTTTGAACAAAAGTTTGGTTGTAGAAATTGAGATACTTAGCTCAATGGTGAATGGAATGGCGTGAATTTTAATGGACAGTTTTCCTATGTGCTACTTTGGGGTACCATTGGAATTAGCTCTTTTTTCCTGGTCTTGTTGGGATTTGCTGGTAGAAAGGTACAGTGACAACACTATGTGGAAGAGGAACTACTTATCCTTTGGGGAAAAAAATGCACTCATTAAAGCTACCTTGGCTAGTCTTAGTCTATTATATGTCCATCTTCAAAATGGCTGGTGTAATAGAGAAACTACAATGTGATTTTCTTTGGGGAGGAAAAGGAAAGAATCACAAATACCAGTTTTTGGAGTGGAATGAGGGGGGTCGTTCTAAGGAAGGGGGTGGTTGGTGGGGTTCTTTCGGGTGGGATTGTAGAGAGATTCAAAGAGACAGGAGGTCAAGTTTTTGGGAGAGCGTTTGTGAAGTAGTTCCTTTTTTGCTTAAGAGATTACCTATATCCTAGGGGATGATAATGATAACTGTTTTTTAGGTGGGCGAGACTTTCTTGTATGAGGTGTACTCAAACTTGTTCATGCTAACGGGGCTGTCATTAAGGAGTGTTTTGAGCTGATAAGTGGTCCCCTTTAGAAGAAATTGAGTTCTTCATTGAGTTGCTCTCGAGGATTACTGTTTTCTTAGGAATATAGGGGATTAAAGGGTTGAAATGAGATGTTAATGGCTTATTTTCACTGACTACCTTTTCAGGTTTATGATAGGGAACCAACCGTGGCATTGATAGCTAAGGCATGGCAGAGGCTCATCCATTTCGGGGTTGAGGCATTTGTGTAGATTTGCTATAGCAAACAAAATCCTAACCATTGATAACCTCCAATGGAGGGGGATGCAAATTCCTAATTGTGCATCATGTGCAAGAGGATAGAGGAGATGACAAATTGCATTTTTCTACATTGTACGCTTGTTAGGAAATTACGGTGCTTACTTATTCAAACTTCCTGGGGTGTGGGTGCATCCAAAATTGGCGTTGGATTTGGTGAGCCGTTAGGGGCAGCAGGTCATTTTGCGAAAGGGGAGATTTTTTAGGGTATCTTATGCATTATTTTCGACGTATATAAGAAAAATTGAAGGGAAATCTTAGAAAGCCAATTGAGATATGTAATGAAAAGATACATAATGTATGCCATGAACCTAACTAAAAGTATACTATATTATACAAATCGATTTCAAGGACCCAGACTTTGTATTTCGTAAGTCACTAAACTTTACAAAATTTTTCCTTTATAAAAAGATGGTTCATTTTATCATGTCAAAACGAGAAACATTTGTCACGCCCCTTGGCCTCCCCCAGCCTCTCCCGTCGCGATCCGCAGTGCCGAGATGGTGGGACAATGCCGCCTTCGATTATCGATCATTCCGTTTCTTTCAGTTCTTCATTCATTTCCCAAACTTGGTTAAATTCCGATTCTATTCATATAATTTGCCATATATATATATTCTAAAACGTTGCGGGAAATGTCATTTGCGGATAAACCTACTTCTCTTTTTCGATGAATTTCGAAAATTTATTTATTTCATTTTCAATAGAATTGCGAAAGCATAAATAAATTCTTTTCATTTATTGTGACAGTCTCGCTAATCTGATCGGACAAATTTGGTTTTTATGACTTGTATCGTAAACAAATTCTAATTAATGCGAAATTATAAATAAGACAATTCCAAAAGGTTTTCAAAGAGTTCAACATTTAAAAAGGCCAATATATACACAAGTCCAAATACAAAGATACCGCGATAGTTTTCAAAAGTACAAGATTTAAAGCAAAACAAAAGGGAAAAGATCCTGTATAAACCAAGCTTGCAAGTGTTGGTAGCTCTATAGGCAAAATGAGCTCAAAACTATCAACTCAGTAATCGCTCCTGGATCTCTCCTTGTTCAACTCCTCTAGCTTTGTCTGGGTGATTGCTGACTGGCCTCTGAAATTTTTGAGTCATGAAACGACCGTAAGCGGTGAAGCTTAATAAATTCTTAGTTAATTATGTCATGTGTTTCAGTACAAGTAATGTAAGAGAATTTTGTATGTGTAAGTGCAAGTGCAAGTGAGGTTTCCAACAGTCGTGATATCATGGAAGTAATTAAGATTAACTAATGCTAGCAGAGAATTCCAATAGATCACATTAAAACAACATCTAACCACAAGGTAAGCATTCACAATTTAACACAGACATACAATTTATCATGCAACATTATTAACTGAAGCATGGAAATATTTTTCTACATATTAACGAGCACAAAAATTTACAAGGTACGTTAAATTTTATGAGTTATTTAAATGTTGATTTCTAAATTATTAAATCTTATTCCTTCATTTATTTATTTATTATTATTATTATTATCTTTTAATTAATTCGATGCGATACCAGACACCAACCATGGTCCAATATTCAATATTTGATTGCCAATATCGCACAAACAGAGGCTGACACTCTCTGCCATTTAGTCAATCAAGACAAGGATCAATGACCCTATTGGTCTAACTAGACCCAATCCTCAGCTGATAATTCAATAACTCGTTTGAAATACGAGGTGCTCATACGAGCAGACGAGCCTGTTCGCGAGAACAGTGGTTAGCTATGCGAGGTTTTCAAAATTTGATATAGTATCATCTTTTCACTTTCAAAGTTTTCAGGATTCGTTATCAATAATTTAATATTCAAGATTCATTTTCCATGTTCAAAAGTCGATATTCAATCATATATTCAATATTCCAATTTAGTATTCAGTATTTCGATGTTTCACATTCAATTCAGGATTCAAAATCAATATTCAGTTTTCGAGGTGCCTGTTTTCTAATGATTCTACGAATTTACTTGACTTGAGTCAACTATTTGACTACCATCGGTAGACCAATATTTCTCACTCCTAATAAGTATCCTATACATTTATCCTAGAAGGGGAATTTTACCTTCTATTTTCGACTATCCAAGTTATCGGTCTAGGTTCAAGTCACTTTCTAAGGCTTTGGTCAGTTTTCTCATTCGAGCATCGTAGAGCTCATCAGAGGGTGAAGAGGTATTTATTTAAGTTTTTCGGGTATGGACCTTGGGTCCACTCCTTTCTCATTTAAGACTCTCTTTGGGTCTTGGGTCCAATGGGTTATGTTATTATTCAATTATTTTATTGATTGGGTCTTAGCATACCAACCACTTGTCTATACCGGGTCTTCGGGCCAGGTATTTGGACTTGAGAAAATCAAAACCTATGAGTTCAAGTTCCATGGGTCATCTCCTAGGTGCGTTGGGTCTTTACTAGATCCAATTCTAGGTATACAGGCATTTTCAAGGTCTGAGCCCATAAACAGGTGTATTCATTTCTTTATGGGGTGCCTTTATTAATTTCTTTCAAACATTTTGGGCTGGGTCACAGCTTAGAAATTCCTCTAAGGCTTACCGGGCAATGGGCCAGGTAGTCGAGTCCTTATAAAATTTTACAAGTTCTTAGTATCTTGGGCTTTTAGGCCATCTAGAGGTCCAGTCTAATACTTAGTTGATCAAGTCAATTCAAGTTTCATTTCAAAAATGTCATCACAACAGTCACTGTGATCTGGTACTGCCCAGATGGTCACAGGTTTCGGGGAAGAGTCAACATTTTGACCATATTCTTTTAAATTGCAGATTTTTCCACAAGTGTACCGAACACTCTACGGTAAATCGCTCGCCATTTTCAATTCCAAAATAATTTTCGAGTCCTACAAAAACTGGGTGAAGGAGTATTGGTAGCCGCATCTTTCCCAAGTGGTGGCACTAAAAAATATGATCAGACTTGATCACGGTCGACAGATTACTGAGATATATCCGCCTTCATCAAGTTATTGGACCCGGTTTATTGGTCCTCAAAGTCAGGTCCGTAACTCTCAGTGTTGATATCGAAATTGCGCACTCAACGGCTTTCTGGAAAGCTCCGAGAGTTATCTTTAAATTATTTTCATATTTTAAGGGTAAAAAATCTAAGGATCCTAATGGAATCAGGTCCATCAGATTAGGGGTCAGTCCTGATTACAGGCTGGGTGCCACATGACACAGTTTTGCATCACGAATTTCAGGATTTTTCAGCCAATTATTCTTGTGAAAATATCACATGAAATTTCACCTAAGTCTTAGGGCCAGGTCAAGGTTTTACCTTGATTTATCCTAGATTTTTCTAAAGGGTCTTGGGCATGGAAATCATAGCTCTTTGGGGACTCAAATTTCTAGTACAACAGGGCAGATCCACTACCTTGTGCTCCGAGATCCGTAAAATTCAAACTACGGGGAATCGGGGTCTGAAATTTTAACTGGGTATCAGGAACCCATTATTTTAGTTAACTTAATTTTTTTGGGAATTTTTCGATTATTATTTCAAATTATTTTGCTCTCGGGTTTGAGAGCAAAATAATTCAAACTACCTTGTGCTCCGAGATCCGTAAAATTCAAACTATGGGGAGTCGGGGTCTGAAATTTTAACTGGGTATTAGGAACCCATTATTTTAGTTAACTTAATTTTTTTGGGAATGTTTCGATTATTATTTCAAATTATTTTGCTCTCGGGTTTGAGAGTAATCTGTTGTGGGCTGCAAGGCCTACGGACTTGGGTCGTCGATGGGGTCCACTTAGTGGTCCATCTCATGCCACAATTTTTCGGGCTTTGACCCGGGATGACTCCACATTGATCCCAGATCAATCGAGATCCCTTTTCGGGTCCGTCCTATCGATTTAGTCGGCACGAATCGTTTGCCAGTACTACCCTATTCATTGGGCATCGTTCTAAGCTTATATCAGACAATTTCGGATTAGCTTCGAGAGCCATCCGATCACTTCGAATTTTTCAGGGATGATTCAATTCTTCAACTCATTTTCTTTTCGAAAATCAGTTTTACAAAAATCAGACTTCAAATCAAGTTTCGATCAGTTTTCAAAAAATCCATTCATTATAAATGCTTGATTACTGTTGATCATTCATGATCAACATTGGTCATGAGCTCCCAAGGTCTGGAATCTCATCAGGCCACAAGTCAATCAAAATGGTCAAACTTCGATCAATAAACCATATAATGATCCCGATCAATGCTACACTACATAGGAGTCATACATCAAAATTTTCCTACACATGCATCTATTATCAATCAAATTTTCTACGATCAATTATCATAATTCAAACACATTTTCTGGGATTCGATAATTTACCCAATCACATCAGTGAGTTAAAATCCTATGATCAAAATCAGATTATCATTTAAGTTCTAGGCATCTTGATGGGAACATTCGATTCAAGCAACCGCCCATAACATATCGGAGGCGCAAGAAGAACATCAAAGTGATCAGAAAGAAGAAACGTAACTTATCGAAAGAAGAGTAACATTTAATCCCTTCACTTTTATGTTTGACCTATTTTGAAGTGTCAAACGAAGTCGGATTGATGCAAATTGGTCATATTTGAAAGCTTATCGAAGTAGCTTTCCAACGAGCCAAAAATTGAGCAATTCTGACAAGTATTGAAGAAGTTATGGTCAGTTTTCGGAGGCTACACATAAGGTGACGAATTTCAAGAATCCTAATTGAATTAGGATTAGTCTCTTTTATTATTTTATTTTAGAAAGTAAGAGTTGTTTCTTTTATTATTGTTTTAGAACTTTATTGTTTTAGAAGAATTAGGATATTTCTTTTATTAGGAATTAGAATTATACTAGGATTTCTAATTTTATGCATTGGTTAGCCTATTTAAATGCTTGTAAATACTTTTATTATTAGTTTTTGGTTAATGAAAATTGCTTATGCAAAATTGAGAGTTCTAAACTTTCGTGAGGGTGTGATTCTCTCAAAACGGAGAGCTATTCTTCGGTTCTCGCTTGCGGTTTGGTGCGAGGCTAACTCTTCTTCCATCTCTATCTTCTTTAGATTTACAGTTTGCGTAAGTAGTATAATTCTAATTATTTTATTGATCTTATAAAAGCCCAAAATCAATATTTTGTTCATCATTAATTTTATTAGCCTTTTATTTTCGTTTGGTATCGAGAGAACCCGCTTGCGATTCGTTCAACGCCCTAAAACTATCAGAGATCTAGCCGTTCATAAGAACCCTAGCCTTCTAGATCCGCGATAGGGAACGTACACGAAAGTAACACTATTTTAGGCCGGAATTAAGGCATCTAATTGAATTTCTAGATCCGAGTTCGTCCCAGGGACAAATGGAAAACAACCTTCAAAACCAAAGATGGTTTGTACGAATAGTTTGTCATGCCTTTTGGGCTTTCGAATGCCCCGAGTACATTTATGCGTATCATGACATAAGTATTACAGCCTTTCATCGGCAAATTTCTTGTGGTTTATTTTGACGGCATCCTCATCTACAGGCACAACGAGGAACAACACTTTGACCATTTAAGGCAAGTTTGTGTGACTCTCCGAGGAGAGAAGTTGTACGCGAACCTGAAGAAGTGCAGGTTCATGTCACATCGCGTTGTCTTCGTAGGGTTTATGACCTCTAATGGAATGACTGCAAACCCCGAAAAGGTCAAAGCTATCATTGAGTGGCCCGAACCTCGGAACATTCACGAAGTCTGTAGCTTCTATGGGTTAGCCACGTTCTACAGGCGGCTCATCCGTAACATCAATACGGTAACTTCTCCTATCACCTATTGCATCAGAAAGGGGGAGTGTAAATGGACACCTGCTGCGGCTAAGGCTTTCAAGGAGATTATGTCTCGAATGACGGAAGCTCTTGTCATGCGCCTTCCTGGCTTCTCTAAGGTCTTCGAAGTTGCATGTGATTCGTCAGGTGTAGGTATCGGAGAAGTATTGTGCCAAGAAGGCCATCCGATAGCTTATTTCAGTGAAAAGCTAAATGAGGCCAGGCAGAAGTACTCGACCTACGACAAAGAATTCTACGCGGTAATCAAATCCCTTAAATATTGGAAACACTATCTACTACCACATGAATTCGTCTTGTTCTCGGACCATGAATCCCTGCGATTTTTGAATTCTAAAAAAAAGTTAAACCCATGACATGCGAAATGGGTTGAACAACTTCAAGGGTTTACCTTCATGTTGAAACATAGGGCCGGTGTGGAGAATCGAGTGGCTGACGCGCTTAGCCGTAGAATGGCGACGCTGCACTCACTAAGTGTTGAGGTAACCGGATTCGAATGCCTCGTGGAGGACTACCCCACATATCCAGATTTTGGCGAAGAGTATGCCTCACTTGTGAGTGGACAACCTGTCAGAGGGAGTAAATATACCCTACAGGATGGGTATTTGTTCTTGAAACACCGTTTGTGTATTCCTCGCACTTCTTTGCGAGACTTTCTCGTTTGGGAATTACACGCCGGAGGGGTTGCTGGCCATTTTGGTCGCAATAAAACTGTCGCATTGGTTGAAGACCGATTCTATTGGCCCAATCTCATCAGAGATGTTGCCAAAATTATCAACCAGTGTCGTGTTTATCAGTTGGCAAAGCAAAAGAGGCAGAACACAAGATTGCATACACCTTTTCCGGTGCCACACACCCCGTGGCAAGACCTATCAATGGACTTCATGTTAGGCCTCCCTAAAACCCTTCGAAAACACGACTCGGTGTTCGTTGTTGTTGACCGTTTCTCTAAAATGGCCCACTTCATTGCGTGTGCGAGGACCTCCGATGCTAGTCACATTGCTACCCTATTATTTAACGAGGTCGTTCGTCTACACCATGGATCAAAATATCGTCCGATACCGATACGTATCGGATGATACGTATCGGTATCGGACGTGAATGATACGGTACATTAAATGTACCGTATCGCTCATTTGTATTGCAAATACTGGACGATACATTCAATGTATCGTCCGATACACTACTGTTCCGGTACGTATCGTCCGGTATGCACTAATTTTTTGATCGGACGATACGTACCGGTTTTCCGGCATTTTAACCCATGGTCTACACGGTTTGCCTAAGACAATAGTGTCTAACCGTGATGTTAAATTTGTCAGTTATTTTTGGAAGACACTATGGCACAAAATGGGGATCCGGCTACAATTTTCATCTGCTTATCATCCCCAAACTGATGTGCAAACCGAGGTTGTCAATAGGAGTTTAGGAAATCTGTTAAGGTGTTTAGTGGGCGAGCACAGTAGGAGTTGAGATTCCATCTTACCTATTGTTGAGTTTGCATATAGCAATTCGGTTAATAGAATCACAGGCATGAGTCCATTCCAAATTGTGCATGGGTATAAACCTAGGACACCAGTAGATCTCATTCCAATGTCCATTCATCATAAGTCATCAGAGTCTGCATCCACATTTGCGCATCGCATTCATGAGTTGCATACTGAGATTAAGAAAAGAAGTAATTTAAAGAATGACAAATACAAGTTCTCTGCAGATTCTCATAGACGGTTCAAAGAATTCCAAGAGGGTGATTTTGTGATGGCTCGAAATAAACCCGAGCGATTCCTGTAAGGAGTTGCAAAGAAGTTACCAGCTCGTGGTGCTGGACCCTATCAGATTTTGAAGCATGCCGATTTTAATGCTTACATCTTAGATCTTCCCCTAGAATTGAGGATTTGCAGGACTTTCAATGTGGAGGACCTTGTTCCATTTCATGGCCCTTCAACCATCCCTACTAACCCCTGTGAGCCTTCTACATCCGATGATCCAATTATTCCCCTTCCCACACTGTTACCCCCACCTACTCTGCAAGATGTGCTGGAAGATCAGATTGTGTCCACCAACTACGGGGGACTTCAGAAGTACTTGGTCAAGTGGAAAAACAAGGCCGACATAGAGAATTCTTAGATTACACAGGAGGAATTTCAGTAGTTTGATTCGGATCTTTTGGACCTTTATCACAATCAGCATTCATTGGGGATGAATCCGTCTAATCCGGGGAGAGTTGATGGGGACATCCGATTCAAACAATCGCCCATAACATATCGGAGGCGAGAGAAGAACATCAAAGTGATCGGAAAGAAAAGTAACTTCTCGAAAGAAGAGTAACTTTTAATTCCGTCACTTTTATGTTTTGCCTATTTTGAAGTGTCAAACGAAGTCGGATTGATGCAAAATTGGTCATATTTGCAAGCTTATCGAAGTAGCTTTCTAACAAGTCAAAAATTAAGCAATTTTGACAAGTACTGAAGAAGTTATGGTCAATTTTCAGCACATAAGATGACGAATTTCAATAATCCTAATTGAATTAGGATTAGTCTCTTTTATTATTTTATTTTAGAAAGTAAGAGTTATTTCTTGTATTAGATATGATTAGTTTCCTTATTATTTTAGGACTTTATTGTTTTAGAAGAATTAGGATATTTCTTTTATTACGAATTAGAGTTATACTAAGATTTCTAATTTTATGCATTGGTTAGCCTATTTAAAGGCTTGTAAACACTTTTATTATTAGTTTTTGGTTAATGAAAATTGTTTATGCAAAATTGAGAGTTCTAAACTTTCGTGAGGGTGTGATTCTCTCAAAACGGAGAGCGATTCTTCGATTCCCGCTTGCGGTTTGGTGCAAGGCCAACTCTTCTTCCATCTCTATCTTCTTTAGATTTACGGTTTGCGTAAGTAGCGTAATTCTAATTATTTTATTGATCTCATAAAATTTCAAAATCAATATTTTGTTCATCATTAATTTTGTTAGCCTTTTATTTTTATTTGTAATCGAGAGAACTCGCTTGCGAGTTCGTTTGACGCCCTAAAACTATCGGAGATCTAGCCATTCATAAGAACCCTAGTCTTCTAGATCCCTGATAGGAAACGCATACTAAAGTAACGCTATTTTGGTCCGAAATTAAATCACCTAATTGAATTCTAGAATTTTTCGTGATAATTTGTTATGAGAATTTTTATTTTTTTTAATTGATTAAATTAATTTTAATCCTAATCTCAGCCCTAACATTGCATTTAGTAAGTTCCCGCATCACATCTATATGAAGCATAACAAGCAATTCAATCAATTCTACACTAGTCATAGCCATCCGATTGCAACATCATTAAAATCAATAAACCAAATAATTTTTCTAAGATGTAATTATACAAAACTCGGTTAATCCACATGCTCAGAATTTAATACTTTTTTGTAGAAAATGTGGGAAGTTTCAATACTACACTACACATAGTCTAACTAACATCATGCATCTAAGCCATTCAAATTCATCATCAAAGCCAGAAAATCACAGTAAATTTTCTGAGATTCCATATCAGTGTTTCATCTTAAACTAAATCAATATCATGCCACAAATCTCATGTTTATACTATGGAAGAGAGATAGTAAAAATTAAACTTCACTACACAGTGTGCCAATTATCATCATGCATCTATAACCATTCATTTATCCCTAATATCAGTGATCAAAAGTGTAAATTTCTGGAATCTAAATTAACTTATATGACTATCCTAACCAACAGATGTCATTTATGTGGTCCATTTTATTTAAATAAATTAGCATCAAAATTCAAGGCTAAAAATTCAAAACAACAATGCTATGGGAATCAGTTAAATCAAGACCATTCATTTACTCTAAAAATTCAAACACAACTCATTAGTTCTTTATTATTTCTGAGATCACATGGTCCTAATGGTGGTATCGCATGGAGGAGTCATGCTAAGCCTCAATGACACAGGATTTCTACTCAAACTCCAATTTTACCAAGATTGCTCCAAAAGCAATCCTAGGCCATGCGATCAATCACAAGAGTAATGTGTGATCATCAAGATCACACACATTACTCAACATCTCTCAGGTCACAAAATCAGTGTTCAAAAATCAGAATCGAATTTCAAAGAAAACCTTTATAAAAATCACATTTTTGAAGCATTTTTACACAAATTTTAGGCCATTGATGGACATAGTCCAAGTTGGACCGATTTGGACCATTGGATGGCCTTGCATGATCACAAAATTCACATGCATGGCCTCCTATGATTTTGGTCTAATCATGCTCTAGAAAATTTCCAAAAGCTCTAACAAAAATTCACTTTTTCAAAGCTTAAATCAAAACTTTCTACACTATGATGAACACAGTTCATCCTTGACTAATCTAGACCATTGGGTGGCCTTGCATGATCATCAAGATCATATGCGTGGCATCCAAATGTTCTAGTCTAACCAATAGTTCAGAAATCTCAAGAAAACTTTAACAAAAATCTATTCCTTTCTACAAAACTTCAAGAAAATCTTACACTATGAGGGTCTTATTATATTTGACCAATCTAGACCATTGAATGGCCTTGCATGATCATTAAGATCACATGCATGGCATCCCATGGCTCAACTCAAATTTGGTACAGAAATTTCAGAATTAAAACTATAAAAAGTTCAAGAAAAATCTAATTTTATGGACAAAATCCTACATTACTACACTATAAACACCAATATAAATCTAACTAAGCCATTACCTTGGCTTGTTCTTCAAGAGCTTGCTTGTTTACCCTTGTTTGTGTGGTGAAATGGGTTGGGATGGAGCCCAACTTTATATTGTGAGTCTAGAGAGTGTGGGGAGTTGATTGGTGGTGTAGGATTTCAATTTGGGTGGTTGGATGTGGAGGGCAAATTGAAGGAAGAAGAAGGTGCTCTAATGGAGTTTTGGAGGGAGGAAGAAGATGAAAATGGAGTGACTGGAGAGAGTCCCCCCCTATGGAATTCGATTTTTGCAATGGGAGAAGGGGACAAGGATTTGAAAATTTTGGACATTGTCCACCTTTTCTTCTCAATGCTCACTCTCTCTCTCCTCTCTCCTCCAGCAATTCCATGCGCATGTGGGAGTAGACCCCACATGGATTCACTTCCCACCATTCCTTTTGTCCAATCTTGTCTTTTGTGTATCTTGTGGTCCGCAAATTTTGTGAAATCCTACTTTTCCAACACATCTTGTGGTGGATGTGTGAGAGCTCATCTCTCACCCTAGATTTCTCCAAAGTTTTTGTATGGCGTAAGATGGGTCAAAGTTGGGTCAATTAGATGAGTGGCTAGGATTTGCTAGAGATTAGCAAAAATCTAATTTCTAATTAAGAAATTAAGGAAATTAATTCATAAAGGCCCTTGGGCTTATTTCCACATATACACAACTTTGAATATTAGTGCATCTAGTCTTTTCAAATTTATGGGTCTAGGTTTGACCCAAACTATTGACCAATTTCGTGATCATCGAAATCTAATCCGTTGGCGATGATCTCCTCATCAATACCAAGACTCAATCCCAATTCAGGTAAATTCTCGAGTCAGGGTTCATCAAAAAACAGTTCGGGCTTCTCATATGGTGTGAGATATGGTGTGTGTTGTACTTAATCTCTAACACACCCATTCAAATAAAAAGGATGCCGTATGGGTGCCACTAGAAATAGGAAATATCCCATCAATCTAAGGTGGGTGCTTCACAAATTTGGATGGACCTGGCCACAGTCAGGTCTCAGTCAACAGGTTGACCAACACGGAATTCAAGGGGCAGGTGTTACAACATTTTGATGATATATTTTCATACATGTCTAGAAGTATCGTGTTGTGTTGAGGAGTATTCAAGTGCCACCAAGTGTCGGCTCGGCAAAAATCCCAAAAGTAGAAGTGCCTAGGTAATATTGATATATACGACCACAGGAAGGGGTGAGCTGAAGCTAACCTTTGATGGTAGTTCATTTGGAAGCCCGTAGCAACTGTTATTTGAGAAGTGTTCTCAATAATTAGAGAGACTTTATCTTGGCATTCTCTTGTCCAATTGGGGTGGGAGATCTAACAAAGTGGAAGTAAGAGCTGCACTATAAGGATTGATGGTCTGCAAAGGTTGTCTTCGTGGTGCTATTAAAGGTAATTTGGCTAACATCATTGGGTGGATGTGCAAGAAGTGCAAAGGTCTATGACGATTTTCCCATTTTTATTATTAATTCCCTGTTACATGTTTAATGATGTTTCAATAAATTGTTATTCACAAAAACAGAAGACTTCACACATTGTCTATATTTTGGCCATAACTCACTCAAAACAAGTCACAATCACATGATCCTAGGCTCGTTGGATAGGAAATTTGGCATGCATTCCAATCTTTCCAATTGTGTTATGTTTTGTCCTCCTTTTCTGACAGGGACACCGACACTGTGGACATCGGCTATGGACCATATCGCGTGTATCGGCATCGGAAGAAACATAAGGGAAACCAAAACTAGGCCTAAAGGAGTATAAACTGCCTAAAGTCGCTCGAGTTACTTCATTTCCTACTCGAGCGAGAATGCTTCAGAAATAAGGCCAAACTTTCGGCCAAAAGTCGTGCGAGCAAGTTTGGTTATCGCTCGAGTGAGACATCGAAGAGCGCACAGGATTTTCTCTGGAACAAGTCGCTCGAGTGAGTCACGTCGAACATTGACATTTTTAGTCATTTTTCCTATGTTTTTTTTTATTCGTATATAAGCATTTTAGGGCAGTTTCGTAAATTTTTTGTTTTAGGGTTTTTTGTTTTGAGGCCTCCTATATGAGGTCATTAAACACATTGTAAAGTTGATAAATATGAATGAAAAGAGTTATATGCTTTAGAGCTTGAGATGAGCTTGCATGAAGAGTGATTCTTCTTCCCCGTGATGGGTTTGCTGTGAGGCCAAGGGTGTGATGCTCACAAGTTATTTTGATCTTCTCTTTTATCTTTTGCTATTTACTTAATAGTTATTCATCTATCCCTTCCTTTATTTGTTTGCACCCATCCTTGCTTTGTTTCTCTGTTTTCCTACCGATCCGATAAACCTATTTCAGCCAATTTCTATTTGATCATTCTAAAAACCTAAACCCTAGATTTCATTTGAGCCATTAAATCGATCTGATTCAACAAACCCTAGTGAGATTTAGTGATTCCACATTGGATTTACGAACGAACACCTAAATCTGGAAAAGCTAGAGTTCTATCTCTAGGATCGCGCCTTCCACAAATCTAAACGGATCTCGTGCGTTGGATTGGACCCTAGCCGAAACAAGCATGATCACTTAAGCGGAAATCCATGAAACCCTAAGATATTGCTGTAATTTGGCATTATTATTCACGCATTTTAGGGTCGTTGTCCCGCGTCATTCTCCCTTCGAAATATGCCAAAATCGTCACGTACGAAATTTACATCATCATGCGTTTTTAGGCATTTTGTTTATATTTTGTGGAAAACAGTGCCTGCAATATGATGCTATTGTTTATTCTCCTTGCAGATATGTTAAAAGCAGAAATGACAAACAGTTGCAAAGTGAGGAGAGCGAAAATGACACAAGTTCATGCGAACCGGAAGGCACCACCTCTAACGGGTCTCCGGTTGTTCCTTGTGGTCTCATTGCTTGGAGCTTGTTCAATGATACATATGGATTTTCCCTAAATAGCACGACGCTAGAAGTGAGTAAGAAAAATATAGCTTGGAAGAGTGACCGGAAACATAAATTTGGGGACAAAGTCTACCCCACAAACTTTCAGAGTGGAGACCTGATTGGAGATGCCAAACTTAATGATAGCATACCTGTAAGTGCCTTCCTTATTTTCACACCACCTTTGAAAAGAAAATAAAAAAAATCTAATGAGGGAGTACAAACTATGGGCCCGACTCTCCTAACCATGGATCAAAATTTCGTCCGATACCGATACGTATCGGTATCGGAGCTGAACGATACGATACATTCAATGTATCGTTCGGTATCCGACAATACCGATACGTATCGTTTTGGAGCTCGGACGATACGTATTGGTAACCCGAGATTTTGACCCATGCTCCTAACTGTCATTTAAACACCAAAATGGTGTTTAAATGCTTACACCTTCAATGGTTTAAGAGCTGGGTAATCCTTACCGTCTAAGTGACAGATCATAGATGAAAGTGCAATGGGCTTAAAAATGGTGTTTTAGGGAGATTTAACCGATCCAATCTGTGGAATTTAATATCAATGGCTGATATTAAAGTTCATCAATTGGATGGTTCACATCCACTTGTAGGCATACGTCTTTGGGCTGAGACATGTTCCAATGATAGATTACTACTTGGAAAATTTTGATTGATCACAGTTGTTCACCACATGGGAAAATGATAATCAACACTTCAATGGTATGAGATTAATTTTCTAACTTTAATGGTATAAAAGCATTTAAAGACCATTCTGTTGTTTAAATGTCGAACAGGAGCCATTATCCCATAAACTATACACAAACCATTTCTACCCGCAATCAATGCAGATCCCCATCAACATAGACTGTCCAATTGATGGCTGCTGATTGGATGGATCTTAGCCCAAAAAATCAAGCCACTCCACTGTTCCCAAAAACCCCTGATCGGATGGTTGGGATCATCTGATTGATGTGGTTTTTGCTGTGGTTCATCCAAGAGATGGTCCATCTAATGGATTATCTGAATTGACGGGTGTACACTGTTGCATGGAAGCTAATTCATTTTGATTGCATGTGATAGTTGAATGAGCAAGAAGATCTTATGGTTTGGATGCGAACAGCAGCACTGCCGACGTTTAGAAAACTCTACGGAAAGATAGAGGTAGACCTTAAAGCTGAGGAGAATATAGCAGTGGTAATTCAGAACAACTATAACACCTACAGTTTTGGGGGCAAGAAGAAACTTGTTCTTTCAACTACGAGTTGGATAGGTGGGAAAAATGATTTCCTTGGCATAGCCTATCTCACAGTTGGTGGGTTGTCCCTGTTCTTGGCTGTAAGCTTCGTAGTTGTTTATGTGGCCTGGCCTAGGTGAGTAACTTTACCCATCCCAATGCATTGTTCCTAATATTGATGGCCATTGAGGCAATATTTATGAACTTCCTCATTCTCATAGAATTTAGACAAGGTCATGCTTATTTACAAGTTACATAAGAACCGATTTGTCTTTTCTTTTTTCCTTGGGTACTATATTGAGCATGATCAATGTTGACTTTTTTTCCCACTTAGGCAAGGAATTTTTGGTAGCTGCGGAAATGGCCTTCTTGAAGAACTGGAGAAAAATTTCCATCTCTCCCTGTTTGTTATGTACAATTTCCAAAATGCAACCTTAATATTTTGCTCACTTTTCTAGGTGTGCAGGATTGTTTTACTTTAATCATAATCATTTGCTTTTCTTATCTATTTAGATTCAACTATGTGAGTCCTATCTCTACAGTCATTTCTGATTAGGGCTAAACCCTCTGTCACTCCACAATCTTTCATGTCTTATCTAACCACTTCCTTCCAAGTTTTTATCGAACTTCCCCCTCTACTTCCTATTGAAGTTTAGTCCCACATTGGATAAATTTTAGCCTTGTCTCTCCTCTTATAATATCCTGGGCCCCTCCACTCATTGCCAATTGGTTTTGAGTAGGATGCACAGAATTATAATCATAATCATAATCGTTTGCTTTTCTTATCTATTTAGACTCAACTATGTGGGTCCTATCTCTACAGTCATTTCTGATTAGGGCTAAACCCTCTGTCACTCCACAATCTTTCATGCCTCATCTAACTACTTCCTTCCAAGTTTTTATCGAACTTCCCCCTCTACTTCCTGTTGAAGTTTAGTCCCACATTGGACAAATTTTAGCCTTGTCTCTCCTCTTATAATATCCTGGGCCCCTCCACTCTTGGTTTTGAGTTGGGTGCACAGAATTATATTGTAGCAATCCTTCATATAGGGTCTATTTTAGGTCTCGGAGATATGCCCAAACCATCTCAAACGACATCGATTGATCATCTATTTTATTGGGGCTACCCCTAGTCTTCCTCTAAGCATAGATTTGTAATTTTCCCTGTTCTTGTTACCTCACATGCCCATTTCAGAATCTGCATGCACTTTTTCTTTTTGTCTATACTTTGTAACCAAGCACTACACTCTAATGTAGGTTTTACTGTTGCCTAACAAAAATGCCCCTTCAATCAAAGTGGCACTTGTTGATCAATACACTACTTGCCCATCTCTGTATTAGCACATGTGGCCATGATGCCTCATCAATGATGATTAGAGCCACATATATATTAGACAGAAATATGTATGTGATTAAATGTAAATAATCACCGACCGTTACGTGATTTATGAGGGCCGTTTCACCTTGAGCATTAATAAGCAAATCCGAACCATCTATATAATGTGGTTGATAGACCCATTTGATATGTGAAAACATACATTGGTGCACAAGGATCCAATGGTGTAAATCAGGGACCAAGATAGTCGGGAAAAAACCTTCGCTCAAGGTGATCACTAGCTTCATGGCACTTCCCTCGGCGATCAAGTGAGAGTAGGTGGTTAATCAATAGTCCATATTGTTGGGACCAACACTGCTTCTCCTGCCCTTTGCATCATCCTATATGAGATGTCCTCCTCAACGCTTCGTTCATCTACCCATTGTCTATTACTCTATTAGGATTGTTTTTACTCTATGATCAACTATACTTTACTATTATCTATATTCTCTACTATTATAATTTCATCTAGCCATTGTCTATTACTCCGTTAGGATTGTTTTTACTCTATGATCAGCTATACTTTACTATTATCTATATTCTCTACTATTATAATTATCACTTTTCTTCACCAAATTTTCTAAACCTTATGGCATATGACTATCTCTAGAGAAATTGATTGAGTACCCAAATCCAATTGAAAGGTGAATTAGGAAGTGGAAAGGTTCATTATGGTTCTCTTTACCATATGATGTTTGGTATTAACTTGTGCATTACTTGATCTTGAGGTGGCTTTTTATGCAGACCTCTTGGAGACCCGTCGTACTTGTCATGGAACAGAAATCCAGCTGGACATTTGAATTAGGAAATTCAGAAAACCACCACTTCCATTTTTCGGCCAGCACAGTCATGTTAGGCTTTGTTTGATGGGTCCATGGCCGTCACCACGAGTCATCAGATCAGTTTTAAGTGTGGTTTACACTCTCTTTGTTTGCAACCTCTGACTTGGATGTTCGTTAATTTTGTACTGTATTGAGCTCTGTGGATATGCTATGTGGAGATTCTGTTTTCTTTATCTGTTCTTCCCCTCAGAGGGCATGTTCAAAGCTAACTGATTCTGTTGTGCCTGCAACATATGGCTGCCCAAATTTACTTCTCAAGATTACTAATATGGGGAAGTAGGCGGTAGAGTTGTTGCGAGTACTAGAGAATATTTCTTTAGAAAGTGAAGGAGTGCATCATAAAGCAAGAGAACTTCTACACCATCATTTGCTCAGTGCATACCATGTGAAAAAAAAAAGAGGTTTAGAGTGACCCATTAAAAAAAAAAATTTGGCTCTCACCACATGCCATATTTGAATGTGTTTCCATATCCATTAACCCATGGTTTTTTAATTATAGTTAGGGTGTGATCAATGATTCCACTAATGACTAATGAGTAAATGCAGGTGTGGAAGTAGCTCTCTAAGAAAATTATTAGTTTCTGCATAATCTTGATACAAACATTACTTCCTTTTTTAAAATTTTTATGAAGGGGTATCCGGCCTCTTAGAGCACCTGACCAAGTCCCCTGGTGTGAGTCAGTAGGGATAAATCCTAGCAAGTAGCCAACAAGTGATGGGATTCGAACTCAGGACCTCTGCTTCTTGAGGGTGGTCTTGGCCACCCCTTCTTGGTTAATATGAACATTATTGTTATGGGGATTGGATCTTTAACCCAGTGGTGATGCCCTCACGATAGTGGTGAAGTCAGGGGTTCAAGTCCCATGCCAACCTATGAAAAAAGAAGAGAATATTACTGTTATGCTTCATTGAAATTAATTACTAAAGCCTTCAAAGAAAGAAAAGAAGAAATGAACTGCTGTAGTTAGACCCTTCAAGCCTATATATACATTTAGCGCCGAGTATCAAGCTTAATCAAAAAATGACTGTCAAATGTCAGAGCCTTAGAGGTTCTATGAAAGTCATCTCTTCACAGGAATCAGCGGCCAAAAGGCTACTCATAGTTATAATCTTATAATCTTATGATGCCAATTAGAAGTCAATCTGAAAATTATTTTGAATAAAAAGTATAGTTAGGATAAGTTACGCTAGTTCAGTTTCAGCCATGGTTTGAAATCTCGGAAAATGAGAGGCCTCTCACATCTCAAGACGTCTCTGCCATGCCAATGAGAGGCCTCTCGCATCTCAAGACGTCTCTGCCAAATGGCATGAAACGAAAAACATATTTTAAATGATCTTATATCATTTAATCTTACATCACTAAAGTATACTTGACTGTCGTATCCAGTGGCACATATATGTGATTAATTTAAATAGTACAAGTGAGGTTCTCCATGAACAGATCTCAATTAAAGAACTAAACCTATAAAACAATTGGATACCTCCTATCAATGATCTTCAATATTAGCCGTAACGGATATTAGAGTGCGAGTGCAAAATCAAATAAAAGGTTAAAAGTGAACTCTCACTGATTTGTGCGCTCATAAAAAGCAGTGTGGCTCCATAGGCTTAACCATTTGGACAAAAGGAGACTGACTTGGGGTGTCGCAGCTAACAAAGTAACCAACTCTAAAAAAATTACCTTCCCTAAAACATGCCCCTCTTAGAACTCTCGATCGTAGTTGCACCATCTTATGGGTGCAAACAAGTCAGCTTCACCTGGTAGGTTTGTTACACCCGACCTACTACAGGTCAGATTTGGGTTTAAAAACATTCGACCTGTTGGGTCTCAATCTATTACATGGTCAGGTTCAGATTAGCCCCAAGTCCTACCAATTTAATGTTTGGGAGTAAGTCAGGTTGATTTCGTCCCCAAAATAGAACTCAGGCTTGTAAACACTTTACACTGAAGTGCACAGTGCACACACCCTTAACACTTAGCTAGCTTGATGAAAATTTTGGATCTAAGCAGCTCTCCGATGATTCAAATATTGCCTCCATGCCCTAGTCAGACCACTTATTTATTTATTTATTATTATTTTGTTTAGGTAAGTTGGGATTAAACTTGTAACCTCAGACAAATAATTTTTATATTATTTTCTCCGTTTCGCTCACCATCTTTCGACCCATAACTCTTGCGTGCGAAAAAGTTTTGCAAAGGAAGGCATGACAAAAAAAATATTTCAGAATATTAATGAATTATCCGTGCTCCATCTATCCAAGGGTTGTAAAACTACCTAATTAGTAATTTAGTATATTTATTAGATGAAATCCTAGAATATTACACATATAGGCTAGCCTAAAAACCCAAATGCCACCCATATCACCATGCACTTACTTTTTTCTTAAAGCTCTTTCTCACTCAATCATATAAGCTAGGGACTTATGTCAAGATATTATTAAAATTATAATTATAAATAAAATAAGTATAGCCCTTTAATTTTTTTTATTTAAAAAATTAATATGTAAAGATATTATCTATCAACTATATATAACAAAATTATATGTCAGATCTAAATCGGGTTTGGAGCGGTTTCATTTTTGGATACAAGTCCAAAATCCAAAGAGCCGGACTCAACCGAAATATAACTCTGGACGTGACTCATTGGCACCCCTTTCGGGCTAGAAGTGCACATTAGGCCAAACCTAGCCCAATTACACCCCTATCTATTGTAATAAAAGATTGACATATTATTAGTATAAGAAAGTAGGAGAAGCAAAAGAGCACATGAAGAATTTGAGTGTTAAAAAACATGAAAGATGAAGCTGTGGATAAGAGTCTAGACAAAGGACTCCTATAAAAAAAAATTCAAAAAATTCTTCAAATAGGTGGTCTATCGAACTTTTTGTCAAATACTCACTTCATATGTTGATCCTCCCATATTTTCGAATATTATATAACTCAAAATCTTCACCAATTGTTTTCAAATTAATCTGAATTAAACCGAACTGACACTACCAAATGACTGCCAAATCCAAACTTAGTTACTACCCTCGTAGTGGCTAAAGCAGATCCCAAATAGATGATATGAGGCTACGATGATAATGATAATGATAATGATGAGATATAATATAACAGTTGCAATGTCGAGGTAACGGGATATTTATGTCACATCTGAACGACCTAAAAAATATATTTAAAAATTTTGGAATATCACTTTTTTTCTTCGAATCGGAAAATAAGAGCTCCACATTTATCAAAGTATTTTTGCCTCGTAATAATTACGTAGAAAGGTCGGTCGATGGCTCAAAAGAAAAAGAGGCTCCGGCATGCAAATAAAAGGCAAAGACTCCTAAATCTACTCGGCTTACTCTTCATGGTGACGATTTGGTCTCTTTTATCAACTTGCTAAAGTTAGCCCACATTGCTTTGAGAGGCTGCCTTTCATATACCGCAATGTGCCTTATCATCTACTCCGATCTATTGCCGTACCTTTTTTTTTCGTTCAAGTCTTCCCCATGATAAATCTTAAGATCACCGCACACCTATCGAACAGTCCGATGTTGATCCCACATGGCACACGTCCATAAAACTAAAGGTCAACTCCTTTGCTCATGATCTAGGTCATTTTTAGGGATGTGTGTTATGTGGAATTAACATCTGACCGTCTGATAGGTGTGACATGATCTTAAGATCTGTTTTTTGAAAGATTAAGACAAAAAAAAAAAATCTCTATCATATGATTCAAATCAATCAATGATTTTGGTAAGTGAAAAACTTTGTGATCCTTACTCCGAAAACGAGTGAGAATAGCCGTACCCTATTAAGTATTTGATGAAATCTTCTTGTTCGTGCGGTAGTTGATATTGATGTTTGCTAAAAAAATGGTTAGCCTACAATAAGGGTCCACCCATAGCGTGCATTAAAACAGTCCACACATTTGTGTGACTGTGTGACTTACACGGACTTCCATGCATTAAAAGTCCGTGCATATCATGTACTCATACAGACGTACAAACACTCATTATAGACTAACTCTAAGAAAAGATACCTTCTATAGGAGAGGTAAGGAATGAAGTTTGCTACATGCACAGCACTTTTCTCTTCCAGCACACCCAAAAAGATGATAAGAGTGGTGCATGGATAGCAACAGTTCAACGAATTTGTTTCATTTAATAGAAAGAACCACAAAATTGGCAATGGCTGCTATGAACATGATTTTTAATAATTCTTATTAGCAACAGTAATGCAAAATTAACAAGCATTACTTTTTCAGTAATTGGTGCGCGGGTAGTAAAAGTTGATATAAAACTAGACATGGTCTGTGGGAAGAAAAGTGGGGTGCGCATCCGATTGATTGCTGAAAAATGATGCTGACCATCTGATCGATAGCTGCAGATGGATAATCAAAGATGAAATGGATAATATAGAGCTGCATGTAAAGTTTACTGTAGCACTGCAATTGACAATATTCCACGCGGCCCATAATATGGTCTTTTCTGAAAGCCACGTGTACGGTATAGATGACCTGAGTATCATTATTCGTATCGGCGCGTTAGCATGCTATACTTATACAACATTGGTCCGCCCCGGCCCATCTCAAATCCGGCCCTTTTAAAAGGTAGGATGGGTGAACGTAGTTGGGCTCATTGCAGAAATGAATGGCAGACCTTGCAACACAGACTTTAGAGAGCATAAATATCCGTGTACACATAACTCTTTCTCTCGCTTGATGAGTGATGAGCTGATTTAAGTGAAGAAAGAGAGTTGGGTCGGTGGGGTGGGGGAGTTAACAGGGGAACGTAGAAGAAAAGGGTTTAATTATCAGCGCCAGAGAAACGTTTGTCTGAGAATCATAAAAGAGAAAGCGAAAAATGTCAAAGACAAGGAACTTTGAATCCTTTTGTATATGATCACGATGATTATGGTTTATAAAAAAGGAGTGGTTTCATGTTATAGAGAGAGAAAGAAAGAAAAAGAGAGAGAGAGAGAGAGAGAGAGAGAGAGAGAGATGTCGCGGGTGGGATTACCACCAGGGTTCAGGTTTCACCCAACAGACGAAGAACTCGTTAACTATTATCTAAAAAGGAAAATTCACGGCCTCCAAATTGATCTTGACATAATTCCCGAAGTTGATCTCTACAAATGCGAACCCTGGGAATTAGCAGGTAGTTTTGTTTTCTCTCTCTCTCTCTCTCTCTCTCTCTCTCTCTCTCTCTCTCTCTCTCTCTCTCTTACCAACATTGTTTGATTAAGTAGGTTAGAAGTACAATTATGCTTTCTAATGATTATAAGATTAGAAGGTAGGATAGGGCGTAAGAACAAGAGGGAGAAAGAGCGATGTACGGGTTAGTTCTCCATGGTGAAAAATGAGAAGATGGTCGGATATTTCGCCCGATCATCAGCTAGACATGTGCCTCATGGACTTTGAGATGTGTGCAGATCTCCATCTCCATGCTCTTTAGGTCCATCCTTGTGTCATGGTCCATATGGCACACATTTCGCATACCGTGTGCTGGTGATCGGCTCTTTAATTACGGATTTTATCATAAAATCTTTAATTAATATTCATGATCGCTATTTAAATTACCATTTATCTTAGCGGTTTTTTGAGTTTTAAGGAATTGAAGATATGTCTTCTATCCTAGTTTACCTATGAAAATAGAGATAAATAATAGCAATATTTACTCGATTGTAAGTGTTTAGTTGTTTTTGAATGCTAAGTTTTGTTAAATAAATAATTTCGAATAAATAAATAAATATTGTTTTCTTCAATCAGATAAATCATTCTTGCCAAGTAGAGATCCAGAATGGTACTTCTTCGGACCCCGTGATCGGAAATACCCTAACGGGTTTCGGACAAATCGGGCAACTCGCGCCGGATACTGGAAGTCCACTGGCAAAGACCGACGGGTCAGTTGTCAAAATCGCGCTATCGGTATGAAGAAGACGTTAGTATATTATAAAGGCAGAGCTCCCCAAGGGATAAGGACGGATTGGGTGATGCACGAATATCGCCTCGACGACAAAGAATGCGAAGACACCCTCGGAATTCAGGTTCTTCTGTTTCATAATGTTTTGCTTGTTGATGATGATGATTTTTTTTCATTGTTTTGATATTTGATGTTTGGAATAATGGCACATGACCCCTTTTAAACAGATTATTTTATTTTACTATAGACTTATTAGGTCACGTGGAAGATCGCTTTGAGAAATCTAAGTCACCAAAATGGTAGTTTATATATTGAACTAAAATGTGTCAAAAATCACACTAATTGGAGGAGATGAATCATCCAACTACTGCATTCTAAAAATGAACGGTTGTTCATATTTTTGTTAACGGTTGAAATTAAAGTACACATCAATCGAATGGCTATAATCTTCTAATAAGCATAATTATGTGGCTGATACATATACTTGGTGAGCTTCTAGTTGACCTACTTGGATTGATCAAACATTTTTGTCACGTGGCCTCTAGGCCTACCATCATGAGATATATAATCTGTTTAAAGGCAGTCATTCGAGTCGAGTTCTTGTTCCTTCTTTTTGCTAAGTAATGAGGGTTTCATTAACTAATAAAAAAAGATATTGGGAAGATGAACACTGTTATATGGCGAACCACAAACAATAGATCAATCAACGGACCACTTACGTGGTGCAATACAAGGGTAGTGGGTCCCAGCAATGCAAGTCTGGCCATCTTCTTACATCGCACCACGTAAACAATCTATTGTTAGTGTGATGTTTGAGGTCCACTCATTATAATTTTCCTTGGGCCATATAAGATTTTTCCAAAGAAAAGTAAAAATAATCATCAACAATATTGCACCCCATGCTAAACCTACCTACTATAGGTTTTATTTATTACTACCAAGGCATTCTAGGCTTCTAGCTTTAGAAAAGCCAAGCTTCCGAACTGCTGAGACATGATGTAAAATGCTCTACATAGGTTTTGGTGCATTTTATTGAGCACATAATTAAGCTCCAAAATCACTGTATAGGGCGTGCGTAGCAAGCACTAAGCCTACAATAAAAACAAGCTTTATTATGAGCTTACGACATTGAAGAGGGTTGGCTTAATTAGGAACATGGTTGTGCATGACGTGCATGAAAAGTTAGGTTTACTACCTTTGTTTGATGGAATTCTATCTTATTAAAAAAATAGAGCAGATATTCTTTACTTGCTCTAGAGTTAGATCTCTATGCATAACAAAGTTTGATATTACTTTTTGCACTCTAGAGTTAGATCTGTATGACAAAGTTTTATATTACTTTCAGTATTCTAATGTAAGACAATAATACCATACTATATGACCCCCTAAATCAAAGGATTCTTACAACACATATATATTTATATAAATTCATGCTAAAATAAAGTATAGCATAGATATCCATCACTTTCTAAGGTGTCTCTAGCTTTACACTTTATTCCCAAGATAATGATCTCTCTCTCTCTCTCTCTCTCTCTCTCTCTCTCTCTCTCTCTCTCTCTCTCTCTCTCTCTCTCTCTCTCTCCGAGCACACATGTATGCACTTGCGGATATGACCACACAAGTTAGGAGTTGGGCCATGCGAAAATTTGATTTTATGCGAAAGTAACAATTGTTTTACAGACAAAATCTCTTGAATGTTTGTATAAAAACCTGAAAAATAGTTGATTTTGATATATAAATCTCATGAATTCCCGTATATGTTAAACTTGTAGGAGAATCCAAAAGAAAATAGAGAATATAGGTTGCGTTAACAAAAAATAAAAATAAAAATACATTCCTTCGTATGCTCCCTGTATCACTAACCGTGTTATTTGATTTTTCAAGAGTTAGGAAAATAAAATTTTCTAGTGTACCCCTCTTATTGCTCACTTGAAAAAGGAATGATATTTAGACTCACTTTGGCGAGTCTTTAATCATATACCAAAAATAGATTAGTTTGGTTTTCGGAATCCGATGCTTACACTTCCTCCATTTTCCCCTTTTGATACGTCCTAAGAGGCCGAAAAAATTGTTGTACGAGTATTCGCTTACAATCTCTTAGTATTAGGTTCATATAAAAGGGAACTCGCATGAAAAAGCCCATGTTCTCGCATAAAATATGGTTAGGTATCAGTATCGGGTATTGGTCCATGGAGGGCCGATACATATCGGCTCATAACAATATGATGCACCTTTATTAAAAATCAAGTAAAAGAGGTAGCGGCCAATATAGTCCTCTATCGACTGTTACCGATATGTTAAGAATTCAACCCACTCTATCGAACTCCCTATCACGATAAATGCGAAAAAATAAGAAGATGCAAAAGAACAATCACACACAACACAAAGATTTGTGCGATTCACCCAATCGAGGGCTACGTCAACGGGAGTATATGCATTATTTATGAATATTTACAACGCACACACTCTCTTCTCTTTATTGTAAACTCAATCAAAATCAAATATGATCTTTTACAGCCAACACGCTATATAAAATAAGGACGTAGTCCTTCAAAGAACAAGGAAGAGATCTATCGAAATATAATAACGATTCCGGCACAAGAACGGCTTTAATCGGATCTTCAATCCCCAAACAATTCTTCAATACCTTATCTCTCAAAGTATTCACCATAGTTTTCTCTCTTAAAAACTCTCTCAATCTGCTTGAAACCCTTAGAGAAGCCTTCTGTTAATAGGCTTCAAAACACATCAGGAAACTTGACCTAAAAAATCTTCTTAAATTGCCAAGTATTCAAAACAGCAAAATTGAATCCGCCCAGAATCGATCGATCGACTTTAACACCTCGATCGATCGAGTTCAGTCAGTGAGCAAACTATTTAGTTACTTCTCAGAGCTGGATCAATCAACTCGCAGAGCTCGATCGATCGATTTCCACCAGTGAGCATACTTATGAAACTATGCGTTGGGATTAAACCTTATTCAACACGATACGGCCCCGATACTGTGTCTGGGCTGTGTCAGTATCGGCCAATACTTGATACCATGGTTACAACCTAACAATTTTTAAATATAAAATTCTTGGCAACATTTTAAATATAAATTTTTATTTTAAATGTAAACTACCACTTGTTCTAAACTACATCTAAAGGGTTTGTACTTTGTAGCCGTGAACCACCAAACTCTACAAGGAACTATTTCACCTCTCTCTCTCTCTCTCTCTCTCTCTCTCTCTCTCTCGTGCCCGCGCGCGCTCAATTGAAGAGAAGAAATTTCAAAATACAGACATAAAGGTTGCGTATGGCATAGCTCCCTGCTAGCCCTTGCCACAAGAGAATTCACCTGCTTTAGTTGGTTCTCATTCTCTTTTCTAACTCCCTACAAAGGAGGATTTACCTGCTCTAGTAGCAACCTCCCTGCTCTCTATTAACTTCAT
Source organism: Chloranthus sessilifolius (assembly GCA_021018995.1). Lineage (NCBI taxonomy): Eukaryota > Viridiplantae > Streptophyta > Magnoliopsida > Chloranthales > Chloranthaceae > Chloranthus > Chloranthus sessilifolius. The sequence continues at coordinate 179,619,547 of CM037585.1, read as the reverse complement.
ACCAAAGCAACTAAAATTTGCTCTGGCAAGGAGTGAGTAGAGAGGAGGGTAGAATTGTTGAACAGGTAAATCCTGTATAAAAATTTTCTATGCAAAGAGTAATCAAGGATAAAGGGTACCTGCTAAAGCAGGTATCAGGATGTTTCTAAAGAGGATAGGAACCTGCTAAAGCAAGTTAACTCTACTATGGCAGGAGCTAGCAAAGAGCTATGCCATGTGCAGCCAAAATAAATACCACCCACCTATTACTACAATGGGTTTTATCATTTACGTAATGCTTAGGCCGTAATGAAATCGAAAAAGAAAATTGTAACTAAGTAGATAGCATTGATAAATATGTGTGCATCCAACCCACGGTTGGTGGAGTGGCGAGGACCATGCCTCAAGAAGCGGAGGTACTGAGTTCAAATCTCACACCTTATTGGCCACTCACAGGAATTTATCCTTACTGACGGCCATGTGAAGTGTGAATGTTGCACATATTCGGGGACTTAGTCAGGTGTTTTAGGAGGCCTGATCGCCCTTTAAAAAAAAATGTATGCATCTTATGCATCGATATATATATATATATTGAAAAATTAGCGCTAATCATGCCCATATCAATTCAGGATTCTTATGCATTATGTCGCGTTTTCAAGAAAAACGGAGTGTGTGCCGATATCGAAGAGCAAGGGCAATGTAGTATATCACTGCTAGAAAGTTCCCCAAGCATCAGCAAGGACTACGAAACAATGTCGCCTGATATGGCGATCGGGTCATCGTCATACATGGAAGAGGATGATAAAGATGAAGCATGGATGCAATTCATCACAGAGGAAGCTTGGTGTTCCTCTAACAACTCTACAGCTGAGGATCCTTCATGCATGACTTTTACAACCTAGAAGATTTCTATTTGTGGGGATAGGGCTCCAAGGAAATTGGGTGGGTTAATAACAAAATTTAGGTAATAGATTGGGTGTAATAAGGGACATTTTATTCAGGGGTTTGTAAAATTTTTAAATTTATGTATCATCTTGCCATTTGTAGGAGTGTAAGATTCTTGTATGTGTACCCTGCGAAGTTTGATATGGCCTTGTGTACGAGGCCTATTTTATGTAATAATAATGTAAGTAAAAATATTATATATATTTTTTTAGGGCATGATGCCCTTTGAGTGATGGGAGACAAAATCTCTACTCAACTGGTTGGGGCATTTAGTGGAAAATGTCTTGTCAATTTATTAATAATCTACCTGTTTTTTATAGTTTGCTCCCTAAAATTTTGAATTTTATGAAATAAGGTTATTTGTAAAAAGTTAGCATATTATACTGCTTGAGAAGAAAATGAAAAAAAAGAAAGAAGAGATTATCGCATGGGTTTTATAAGACATTTTGTCACCATATGAAAAAGATTTATAATCAAAATTAATGAATCACTCTTTTTCCGAATTAAATATCCGATAATTTCAAATCACCCTCTCTCAAACATTAATCAAATGATTTTTGGGAGACTTTGGAAACTGTAACAATCATTTTTCTCTAAAACTTTCTGAAATAATTTAATATGCTAATAAAAAATTATTTAAGTAGTCATGTTTTTTCTAATTTTAACTAAATTTTGTGTCGGCATATACTCATATGAGTCAAAAAATTAAAAACATAAAAAAAGAGGAGAGTTGCCTCCAAACATATTTAGGTACACTTTCAGGGCCTGGAAATTCCATGTAGTGTGTCAGGAATTTCATGAAAGAGGTAGCCTGAGCAGGGAAATAACCCTCATTGCTCTCATTTCTAAACATGGTTCAATATGAAATCTTTAATCTTAAGATTTTGGCCAAAATGTTTCGATTTTGATCCCCACCAAAACTAAAATGTAAATTCATAATTTCCGTAATTTTTGGTCCGTTGTGTAGTTTTCAACCGAAATTCAAAATTTCAGTTCAAAATTTTGGTTTCAGCCTAGTCCGAAACCAAAACAAAATCTGAATTTTTGATCTTTGTTTCTAAAGCCAAAGGAGCAGAGGACCTACTGAATAGGCTTTATAATATTATCTCTAAGATCGTTGCGTTTCATTAAAGTACTTCTTGGTCAGGCTGATTTCTCTATTTCAACATCCTTTCCTTCAAAGAAAACAACTCATAGACGTGTGCTCATAGGCTCATAGCCGATGAATGTATTGATAGCTTCCATAAAAAGAAAAGGTAGGGTCATATCCTCAAGGTCGACCAAGAAAAGCTTTCGACAATATCGACTGGAGCTTCCTTTTCTATATGCTAAAACGGTTCAGTTTTGATTTTGGGTCAGGGTTTTTTTTGGTTCAGTTTAAAAATAAACTGGTTCCTATACTTGCCCATTTTTTCAGTTTGTTAGATTTTGAGTCGGTTTCCTATACCTATCCAATCAGTTTACGGTCTCAGCTATCTGAAATCGAAATTGAGCTGATTGAGAATCGGTTTCAGCTTTTTATAGTTTTGGATTTGTTTCGATCCGATTATTGTTCAGTTCGACTGAATTATTTTTGGGCCAGTTATGATTTTCGGTTCAAAGCTTGCATTGATCATATTGGCTTGTTTCTAAAATTGTATGGTACTTAATAAGTGATATATATTACGACCCACATGCGCTTGTCTTAAGTTTGGGTAAGCAAGCGCTCTGCGTACAATATAATGCTGTGTCGTGTCGGCATTCGGCAGTCGGCACATGCATGTCGGTACGTATCTAGAAACTGAAACTCTTGAAATTTTCTACAGTTACAATCGAATCAATCGGACGGCTGTTGTTATATTTAGGCGTCCCTTCCCATACGCTGACTGCAGTTCAATCAGCCACGTGACAGTGAACCATAGCAACTCCGTCAATGGCTGCGTTTGGGTTAAATAGCGGCTCTTTCACTCTTTGGCTCGAGCAGAGAACAGCTTTTACAGTGACTATGATTTTACTCTAGCGGAGAATTATATTAAATTATAAAACTGTTCACATCTGTTGTGACAGAGAGCATATAGAAAGCTGCTTCTACTCTTATAAGAGATAATCCAAACACAACCAATAAGAATCCCCAGGTCTCTTCAAGAGATCAATTAGACTGAATTCGACCGGATCACTCGAATTATCCGTATATTATGAGTAAATCCATTATTAGAACAATAGGTTCGGGTTGTAAAAGAAGATAAAGATCGAAATTAAAATATACGCTGATCCGATTCGAGACACGTTAAATATCGTTGTCTTTAAATTGAAATTTATCCCTATCACTATGATCTAGTGGTCACCAATAGATTACCGGCAAATCGGTTCCAGGATACAACGAACCGGCAGCTTATCCGTGTGATCAGATTTGGTGAATCTGAGCACGCAACCAAAACACCAAAAAATTAAAGCGAAACTCTTAGAAAGAAAAAATTTTAACTCGCAGAGAAGAAATTTGCGAAAATATGCAGTGTCTAAAATAAGGGATCTTGGGGTCATTTTATAGATAAAACAGGTGTAATCGAACGAACATGTCCGTTGCATATAACTGAACGGTCGGATAAGACATATCCGTTTAAAAAATAACTGAATGATTTAAAATTCAAATGGGCGGTTACACACTTGTTCAAAAGATTAATTAAATTATCAGACACACGCCACGCAATATTACATGCTCGTGCCCGTCCGCCCGACTCGCTCGCACGCTGTGTGACTGATGGGTTGCATGGCGATAAAAGGTATAAAATTTGGTGCCTCCTGGGTGAAGACTACAAGCCTTGAGCCAAGACAATGATATATAAGCCAAACCTAAAAAAGAGTTTATACGATGTGGGACAAATCCTAATTTCAAATGCTTATTTTAAGACCTTTAAAATATCCAACATCCATGACAAAACCCTTGGATGCACTCCCAATCCCAACCTAGCCCGCTATATGCCCAACCCATCGTAAGAATTTGGTCAAGTCCGGTCCAGTCGGTCCAACCTAGTTCAAAATCTCTTACGCCCAATGTTCATATATAAAATATTCCAACTTGACCTTTGAGTCTGCCGAGTCCAAATGTCGAAAGGTCAGATTGGATACTTCATGCCAAACGCAACCTAACCCAGCGCGTCGAGTTTATATGTCCGAGCAGAGCCGGTTAAAAAATCGGGTTGGATGGGTCAGGTAACAGGCCAATCTGAACTGTTGAAAGCCCAAAGACTCCACAGAGGCATCATAAGTTCAGAAATCGCTACCTTTAAAGCCCGTGTAGCTTACTTCCCCAGCATTCAAGGCTACTGAATTGTGTTATAATCATCTTTTATTAGATCTCAAAATGGAGAACAGCTGCTTCATACATGATGATGCCTCTGGCGCCCCAACCAATGCAATTTACATACGAGTGTTTAAGTTGGAGACGGTACATAGTGGCGGACCAGGATTTTCCTCTATGGGACTCATAACATTAATTAATATTTAAAATTAAAAAATATAAATATATTTTAAATCTACTTAATATTATTGGCAGCTAAAAATCATACACTTACAAAATGTAACTCTTAGTAAATTAAAATTTATAATAATATACTTTCAAATTACAAAAAAAATATATAGTGGACACAAGGTATCAAAGTTCGGCCGATACCGATACGTATCGGTATCCCAACTCGGGTATCCAATACCGTATCGGCTTATACATATTGGATATCGGCTGATATGTCTCGATTTCAATTGAGACGTAGACTTTTTTTTTTTTAAAAAAAAAAAACAAAAAATACGTTGATACATTTCGGTATCGGCCGATTCGTATCAGTTGAGTCATATCGGTCTTGGGCAAACCGATATCCAAGACCAATTTTGATACTTTCTTAAAGCAATTATTCTCAACACTATCTCACGTTATCCGAAACAGTCGTGTGCCTGCCATCGTCCGTCGCCGTTAAACATCCATTCAATTGGAGCTATTTAGGTAAGACTAAGAGAGAGGGATGGGGAAAAGAAAGTTGAGACGTGAAGAGAGATAAAGACGTAGTTTTTTATTTTTTTTCGGAACCAGACAACTTGAGACTATGAGTTATTATTAAAAGTACCTCTATTAGCACCCCACTCAATCTCTCAAAGCATCCTAATTGGAAATTCCTTTAAAACCATTGATTGTTTTAGATCAGATTGTGGAGATTGTGTTTCACGTCAATCTTCCACATAATAGATTTTGAGATCATGTCTCACCTATCATACGGTCAGTATGTGATTCCACATGTCACAGATCTACAAACAATGACCCTACAATCATGTTTGATCAGGATGTCTGTCATAGAATTTAAGGGGCATTTTTTGAGGATCAGTGACATGTGAAATAAAAAATTGACTGTTTGATAGGTGCAACATGATACCAAGATCCAGTGTGTAAAAGATTGGAGTAAAAAACGATCAGCACCACCTGATTCGAAGCTATCAATATTTTAAAAGGGTTGCGCACATGGGTGCTAATAGAAGTACCCATTTATTAGACAATCGACGAGATAGCATCTCGTGTGCTAACTCACTCAATTGATTTTGTGGAATGAAGAAAACAAGGCTAAGCGTGAAAGGGGGTTTTGAATAAAACTTTTTTTTTTTTCTCTCAGTTCTTTCTAAAAGCAGCGTAGGCATCTGCCCATGCAGGGCCTTAATTGGCTCTACATGGTTTACCAAAAGGGTTAGCCCAGTTGGTATCAAAGTAGGTCATGAGTTCAATTCTTGTCCCATCCTTATTTTTATAAGGTGTGAGTTGGCAAAAGCTGAAAGCAGCTAAAACCAGCTTCCTGCTTTAGTATTTGTAAAAATTTATTTTAAGAGGAAGTCGGAAGGTGGGTCATGCAAACTGCAGGGCCGTAATCATCGTTACCAACAGATTGGGCCCAAAATTGACACAGCTACATGTTTACCAGTTGATCAAGAGCTTGAAATGGATGGTTCATGTATAGTTGGGCAACAGTCAACATGTTTTAAGCAAGAGCTCGGATCTAACTGATTGAATCTTCCACTAAACCTGATCAATGGTTCACCTTGATGTATGCGCCCATAGCCCATTGTTATATTGGCCATTGCTAATCGCAAATCAAGGTATCAAATATCAGCCGACATCGATATGTATTAGTTTTTTGGCAAACGGATACGTATCAGCATCGATACGTATTAAGTATCAATTTGGGTATCGGTATCTGTATTACCTAATATGAGCCCGTATATCGATACAGAACTCGTAATGGCCGATACCTCCCAATTTTTTTTAAATACATTGATACAACTCGGTATCAGTCAATTCATATCGGTCCTTCATGAATCAATACCCAATATCGATACCCGAGTTAACACTTTAAGTGCAATTATACATTGTATGAAACTAGAATGCCACCGACACATTTTATACAGCAGGGTGGAAATGTTTGAAAACTTTTTAGAAGAAAAACACTGAAATGTTACGATGCAACTTTCAATAAATGCCCAACGTATGGACTGGAACCACTGAAACTATTGCATCGACAATTGACATTAAACTAATACTAGCCATCCCTACATCTAATAATAGTGGCACTGAGTATAGACTAATTAAGATTGCCAATAGCGCAAGGCTGGCCAGAAGCTAAAATCTTAGGACTAAGGCTTACAATGGAGTAAGAGGGTAAGATTAGAGCCTCGAAATTAAAAACTAACTATCCAGCAGGCTGGGTAAATATTTAACAAGTTAAAGCTTCTAAGCCCAGCCCACCCCATTTATCTCTTTTACTTATATATTAAATATATTATATTAATATATTCAAATTATCCACATAGCACTCAATATTGTCATTATATTTTTCAAATCCGCAAATGTAAAATATTTGAATAATTTAAAGCGGTCTTAAGAATTTTCTTTTCCTTATTCAAAACATGTTTTTCTATCTTTAATCATAGAAAATCACAAGAGAACTTTAGAAAAGTACCAATAACTAATAAAGCTTAAAAAAATGCCAATAACCAATAAAACTCGAAGCTCAGCTTAAGCCCGCCTAAGTTAAAGTTAAAATTGAGCATATCAAAGCCCGCCTAAACGGATTTTACCTTTGTTTAAGTAAGTTGGTTGTAACATTAAGTGGTGTGATAGTAACACCAGCCTTAATGGAAGCCATCATTCCATGAGGGCAACATACGACTATAGTTATCAAGTTGGGAATTGGCAAGGTTAAAATTCGAAATATAATCAAAATTTGATTCATCGGTTGATAACAATAGATTATATGATAAATAGTATTATGATCCAACCTTATCCACTAAGGACATATAGATCATGAATTTTAAATCAGGCGGCCACGATTGCTTCTTTCTTTAACTTCGGTGTAAGGGCCACATTTTCAAGTGCAAGTAATGGCTCCCTATTATATAAAATATCCTTGTTCGGGCCAGTTTTTTAGCATTCATTCCAAACTCGGACCGATTGCACCCTCAAAAACACCTTGCTTTTTGGGGTCGGTTGCAGGTCCAGCCCGGTAACAAATTGAAAGGAAATCAGAAGCGCTGTCCGAAGTCTCCCAAAACTCAGACAGGAAAAAGAGAAATAACAAAAGGGTATTTTCGGAATCCAATGTCCCGCTCAGCACCTGGTGGCTGGTGCCAAAAAGAAACCTCATTTAAGATTCGAGAACTCTCTATTCTCTAACTCTTGCCTCCTGCAAGAGCAAACAACAAAAACCCCTAAACCCAAAAAACCACCCTCCAAATATACAAAAATTACTAAAATGGCAATCTACCTCACCCTCCTCTTTCTTCTTCTGTCAATCTCAACAGTGGCCCGTGGTGCCCGCTCTTTCTCTCACCTGACCGAATGGAGTCCTGCCCGCGCCACTTTCTATGCAATAAACGATCCGATAGACTCCGTAGGTAAACTCACTTCTACTTCTCGCAATCTCAACCCTCGATTATTTGTTATTTGTTTTATGTTTTTTATTTATTGAAGCAGGAGGTGCGTGTGGGTATGGGGATCTAGCGAGGAGCGGATACGGAATGGCGACTGTGGGATTGAGCAGCGCCCTTTTCGAACGCGGTCAGATCTGCGGTGGGTGTTTTGAGTTGAGGTGCGTGGAGGATCTCAAGTGGTGTATTCCGGGGACATCGATTATCGTGACTGTGACTAATTTCTGCCCGCCGAATTACGGGCTGCCCGGAGATGTCGGCGGAAACTGCAACCCCCCGAACAAGCACTTTGTCATGCCCATAGCTGCCTTCGAGAAGATCGCAGTTTGGAAGGCTGGGAACATGCCCGTTCAGTATCGTAGGTCAGTTGCTCATTCTAGCTTTTTCTCCTCTTATCTGGCTAACTTGCGCTGGGTTCTTTGCTTTTTTAATTGTTAGGATCACCTATAACTCGCAAACATATAGACATTCTATTTGGCACTTTGGAGTTTGATATGGGCTGCCTATTACATCAGCCAACATTTGTTGATGGCTCGGGCCCTTAATTCAGTCAAAGACAATAGACGCCCCAACTGTAACATGTTCCGAGCGAATCTCCCCTGCAGATTTTCTTATATGCAAAACGATTATTAAAAATAATAACTTAAGATAAAAATGAGAAAGGGATGTTATTATAGTTTCTTATATATCACGTATGTCTTGTGCATTTATTTTTAATTGAAGATCTTATCTCTATTTATGAGAAATTCTCAAACATTATCTCTCTTTTCACTAAAATGATAAATTGATTTGACTTTGTCTTTTAATAAAATTGTGTATTTTTATATAATAGTAAAAAAATAAATCGATTTCACTTGTTTCTTTTCATCAGATTGTGTCTTTTGGTGAAGAGATGCAAGACTTGTGTCTTTTCAACTAATAATAAAAAGATAATGGTAAAAGAAAAATCGACTTACTTGTCATTTCAAGTTTACTATGAAGAGTTTCGGACTTGTGTCTTTTAATATTTATAGTGAAGAGATAAATCTAAATATGAAAAAATATTTAATATTTAGGGAAATTTACCTGACCAGCCCTGTCAGATACAGCTTTTACGTCAGAGGCCCTATATTTTTACTTTTACCCAAATCAACCAGCTGGGAGCCTAGCCGACCCTAAGGATAGCAAAAAGTCCAAATTACCCCCTTTCTTTAACGCACAAAAACATCATCTTCTTCCTCATTTTAATCTGGTACAGTTTTTAAAAATCAGAGGTGGGAAAGGTGATGACGTTTTCTCCTCAATTCAAACTATTCCGATCTGCTATTTGGATCGACCCAGATACACCTTTTTCGTTAGAGACTGTAGCAGATTAGAATAAGGAAGAAGAGGATACACCTATATAATTTAAAATTTTAAATATTTGCATTTTTCTATGTTTACGCGATGTAAAACGAGATCTATTCCAATCCAAATTATTCCGAACTGCTATTTGGATCGACCAAAATACACTTTTTTTGTCAGAGACTGTAACAGATTAGAATGAGGAAGAAGAGGATACGCCTATATAATTTAAAATTTTAAATATTTACATTTTTCTATATTTACGCGATGTGAAACAAGATCTATGTCATCTGATTTGAAGGCTACAATATAAAATCGATAGTTTCAAAGATAGATATAAGAAAAAGGTGATATTGATTCTGTACACAGTCGATATCGACTCTGTACATAGTCGGTACCGATCATTTTAAGAGTCGTCATCGACTCTATACAGAGTCGCCATCGATTATATAAAAATAAAATTAAATAATAAATAAATAAAAATAATGTAATCGATGACGATTCTGTACCGAGTCGATGACGACTCGGTACAGAGTCGTCATCAACTCGGTACTGAGTTGTCATCGATTACATAAAAAATAAAAAATAAATTTTTTTTTTTTTTTTTTATATAATCGATGACGACTCAGTACAAAGTCGTCATCGATTACATAAAATAATTTTTTTTTTTATATAGAATCGATAACGATTTTATACAAGTCGATGGCGACTCTTAAAATAATGATGCAGCTATACTGTAATCGATATCGCCTTTTTCTTATATCTTTGGAACTATCGATTTTATATTGTAGCCTTCAAATCAGACGGCATAGACCTTGTTTCACATCGCGTAAATATAGAAAAATGTAAATATTTAAAATTTTAAATTATATAGGCGTATCCTCTTCTTCCTTATTCTAATCTGCTACAGTCTCTGACGAAAAAGGTGTATCTGAGTCGATCCAAATAGCAGATCGGAATAGTTTGGATTTAGGAGAAGACGCCGTCATCTTTGCCACCTCTGACTTTTAAAAACTGTACCAGATTAAAATGAGGAAGATGATGTTTTTGTGCGTTAAAGAAAAGGGGTACTTTAGGTATTTTGCTAACTTAAGGGTCGGCTAGGCTTGGAGCTGGTCGGTTTGGGTAAAGGTAAAACTATAGGGCTTCTGGCGTATGCCTGTCAGATAAATTTCCCTAATATTTATAAGTTTGTTATTAAATTATTATCAATATATATAATAATTATTATAAATTTAATTTAAAAAAAATAAAATATATATTATTATACTAATATATATAACATCATTGATATATACGAATCTCTTTATGGTCACATATGCAGCCCTTGGATGTGGGAGAATCTTGACTTTCATGAGTTTTAATATTTATGGATGACATGTTGTCAAGAGTATCTTATTTTCAGGAACGGCAGATGTGGTTGATGTCGAAATTCCGATTACCTAATTGGACCTAACCTTGCATGTGTCGCCTATGCATTAAGAGGGGACCTGCAGTCAAGATTCCCTTCTATTTGATCATAGTTATTGTTGCATCTAAGAACCAATCAATGGTCGGATACCACCGGTTGAACCTTATTTCGTGTTCAACTAAATTGGTAGCTAGATAGGAGAGAATTTTGACTCCCACGGTTTTCATTTTTATTGGATCACATTTAGTCGAGATTCACTCATATTCATTTTCTTTTCTGGGTGTGCAGAAAGGAAAACTTGATGTGCTCATAGCATCCCTCCTGCATAATTGGTCAAACCAGACCTCGCTAAGCAAGCCAACTGTCTCCTCCACATAGGCCATCATTGCTTATGACAACTTTTTAGCCATGGAATACTTTGATAGGCTGACTCTGACCCATTTTCTGTAGCACTGACATATGTGAAAATCAGCCTCTCATAAGCGTAGTAAAAATATGCCTATAGAAAGAATGTATTGTTTGTAACATTGGTGGTTTGTTGGGAACAACAGGATCAAATGCATAAAAGACGGCGGCATTCGATTAACAATCGACGGCGGTGGTATCTTCTTCTCTGTGCTGGTGAGTAACGTGGCGGGTGCCGGAGACGTGATGGCTCTGAAGATAAGAGGAACAAGAACAGGGTGGCTTCCAATGGGTAGGAATTGGGGTCAGAATTGGCACATAAATGCTGATCTGAAGAATCAACCCCTCTCATTTGAGGTCACTACTAGTGATGGGATCACACTCACTTCTTATAATGTAGCACCCAAAGATTGGAAATTTGGTCAGACCTTCATAGGCAAGCAATTCCAATCATAACAACATCACAATCACAGAGAAAAAAGGCTGGTGTTTCTACCACACAGCCTTATGTTATAGCCACGCCACCTGCCGTAAGTGAAGCAAAACTTTGTTGATTGCTTTGAATCAGACAAGATCTTTTTTCATCCCAATCTTCTACACAGTAGATCTTGAGGTCATGGGCCTACCATCAGGCGGTCATATGTGAATGTGAATTATGTTTGATAGTTATAGTACTATGTGATCACATTCACTTTTAGGAAAGTGCCTCATATGGACTCGACATTTGTCCGTTTGATGGTAGGCTCGAGATGGATGATTAGGAATAAAAACAATCTCTATCATAAGATTCAAATCAGTCAATGATTTTTACATTGCTTTAAGTTCGGTGATTGTTACATAAGTGGTGTGATAGTAACACAAGGCCAAAAAAAAAAAAAAAAAAAAAGGGCTAAGAGGATGGACTTTTTGAGTGAGCTGATTTCTTATTGAAAAAAAAAAATTCTTAAGAGGAGGACATGATAATTACTATGTGGGTTTTGATAAAATTATAATTGGAATGTGGAGCTTTCATGGAGAAACAAAGATGGGTGGATGGAAATGTGGAATGCCATACAAAGTAGTGCCATGTTTGGGAAATGCGGTATGTTTGTATTTTACCGTTTGTACCGTGTTACACCTCCTCATTATTCTCTCTCTCTCTCTCTCTCTCTCTCTCTCTCTCTCTCTCTCTCTCTCTCTCACATCACCGACTCCATCATATTGAAAGAGACTCATATGTGATGGAATTTAAATATGGATCTATCGATCCATTCATCTAAAAAAGCCGTAGGATCTAGGCGCATGATCAATCAAAATCAATAAACATACAATCTATAAATTATATAACTATGCGCACCTTGAATGTGAGCCATTAATGGCCGATTTTCGATCTTTAACGATCTTCTCGCCTTCAAAATCTCTTAGCACAATGGGAATGCTTTCGTCAATAAGGAGGATTGAATTGTTTCGAGCAATCATTGGGACCAAGCAACCAGGCACCCCTTATATTTATAGCCAAAGAGTCCTTTGTCATTAAAGACTGAAAATACTAATTATATTATGATTAGAAATCACAATTATACATTAACTAAAAGACTCACAAATTAGTTGTTTATTCTCTTCAAACTCTCCGGAATAGCAACTGTACATCTCAAGATTAATCTTACACCATTCAACAGTCAAAGGTTTGACCATAGTGATGGCCATCAAAATAGAAACTTCTAACAGTCTCTCACTTGGCCAAATTATATCAATAAATTTCGATGACCAAATGTTAGCTAACTTTCTTTAAATGATAAGTCACAATCAATCTCAATTAAAGTCCTTATAATCAGTCCGGTCTAGTGAGAATTTCAACACATAATCAATATAGTCAATATATTATGTCATCGATACATGACCGTTCATTAGTTATTTTATTGAAAGTCATTACCGACATGGATTCCAACTAGTATGATTTCACATAAATTGCAAGTTTACAAACTGAATGGTAATTACATGTAAACTCAATCTATTATTGGTCCTACTTTATTGCCATCTACTGGCACCATATGTTCTAAAGTTTTATTTGAATAAAAATGGAAAAGCAAATAAAAAAGTTTTATTTCTGAATCAATTTAAACAAATGTATTCACTCTCATATATCTACTTTTAAAGGCCATCAAAATTATCTGTTAACCTCATGCGCGCAACATGTTTCAAAAAGAGCTTGGGAGGTAAGCCTTTAGTGAGAGAGTCAGCCAACATGAGTGTCACTTATCTTTTTAACAGATACAATTTGATTTTAAACTTTCTCCCTTACAACAAGATATTTTATATCAATATATTTAGAACTTCCACTAGTCTTGTTGTTATTGGAGATAACTATCGCAGCAGAATTATCACATAAGATTCCTAGTGACCTTGAAATACTATCAACAACTCGAAACCCTGAAATAAAATTTCTCAACCATATCGTCTCACATGTTTCCTCAAAGCATGCAACAAATTATGTTTATATAGTAGACGAAGTAGTCAGCGTCTGTTTAACGCTCTTTCAAGATATAGGTCCACCTGCAAGTAAAAAAATATAATTCGACGTAAACCTACGAGTGTCTTAACACCCAGCATAGTCAGCATCTGAATAACCAATAACTGCAAGGTTATTCGACCTTTTATATGTGAGCATGTGTACTTTAGCCCCTTGTAAATAACGAAAAACCTTCTTAGCTGCTTGATGTGAATTTTAATTGTAATATTTTACTCGTAAGCGCACGAATCAGATTGTAGATATTGGGAGCAGAGTACGAGATCGTTCTCATAAGGACTATTTTGGAAGATCTAAAAAGATGAGACAGTAATTTTAGAAATCTATCTAAGACTAACAGTACCTACTAATATTATGATTTAGACGGTTTTGTGATATGACAATTACTTACTACAAACTAAAACTTAATTAATAATTCAAAAATAAAGGTAAAGATGAAGATACTAAATCCTCCCATCTTTGATTTGTTCTTTCCGTAATATAAATTTAAGGATTGAATTATGAGATATACCATTGAAGAAAAACATCTTTTATGGAAGATAAATGGTCAAAACTCGGATAGGATCCACCTGCATCCCTGCAATCAGGACTTGATTTCAGAGATGATTTTTATATATAGATTTAGGATCAAGGGCATGGCTTGGCACACTTAATCTCAGATTTTGAATAAAAATCATTCCCAAGGCGGGTAAAAATTTCAACAAGAATACCATCATAGATCTGAGATCAAGGGCATGGCTCGGCACACTTGATTTCAGATTAGAGAGTAATTAAGATAAAATTACCATTACAGTTCTAAGATCTAGGGCATGGTTCGGCACACTCGATCCTGTATCATAATCGTAAGTAGATCCACACGATGAAAGCAAAAAGATCATATAACAATGATTGGGGTAAAATTACCGTCACAGATCTGAGATCCAGGGCATGGCTAGGCACACTCGATCCTAGTTGGTGGTGGGGATTTCATCTGTTCGTGACAACATAACAATCATAAAATAAAATCTCATATTTTAATCCTAGATTAATATTATTAGAAGTACATCCCTCGGATGGGAATCATTAGATCCCTATCCCTAAGAAATTAGCCATACATGTTATAATTAAATAACATAAACAAATAAAGAATGAAAAATTACATCAATTTAATTAATTAAAAATACCTCAACCTTCAATAGAAATTCTTTGATCCACAAGTACGATGATTTTCAGAAACGAAATTAACAATGCTCTCTACTAATCTTTAAATTTAAACTAGGAATCAACTGAACAACAATAATAAATTAAATAAAGGAATGCTGAAAAGATTAAAGGAACAAAAACTCTCAAAAAGAATAAAAATTCTCTATCTCTACGTCTAGCTATGAAAAAGAAAAATCTAATCTAACCCTAAAAATTAATCCCCTTCTCGAGTTATTGGTTTGACTTTAAATACTCTCCAAGTCGCGCAGCTTTCCTGGCTCGAAAAATCAGGGTCGATCAATCGACTAGAGGAAGTCGATCGATTGACTCCCTATAAATTTGCATTAGAAGTCTTTTCCGTCTCAAACTCTATCATTTTGGTCACTTGATCGACTGGAACGTCGATCGATCGACCTTCCCAGATTTTTGTGATTCCAGCCCACTTTTGCATTAGACACTGCCTCGGTATTTCAGTCATATCTTTCTACTCCGAACTAGGATTGACATGATTCTTGCGGTGTTGGAAAGATGACAGAAAGCTTTACAACTTTTATGTTTTAGCAATTTCATAATTCTGACGTCTTGAAGGTCCAAATTGAGCTGCAAGTCGCACCAAGTTCTCAATGACCCAAAGTTGCAGTGTTTTGATATTATTTTCGGGATTCTATGACTGTTTTACGCACTTGGATTATATTTACCTGAAACACTTCAAATTTAGTAATTCTCATTAGATAGCCTTCATCGGATAGTTAAATGTAGGTATTTAGGTGTGACGACCCGACTTTTCCAATCCCTCAGGTATAGGAAAGGCCAGTTCGCCAACCTATCGAATAAATGATAAGCCGGACAAACAGGGCACATATCAGAGTAAAGCGCAATAAATATCCATAGCTAAAATAAATGCGGAAGCAATTAAAAGTAAAGAACCACCGATGATGGCCAACCATCATCGAAACATGGCTCATAACAGAAATCAACGTCAAGTATAAAACTATGATATCCAACTAAAATGGGCCCACAAATTCAAGTCTAACTCTCACCACAAATAAGAAAATCAGTAAGTTCTATACTGGGAAAAACTCCTCAGGAGGAACCTCAAGCTCTTCCTCAGGCACGTAGTCAGGATCAGTCTCACATTTCGAATAGCCACGCAAGACCGAACTCTGACGATAGTCGGAGTGAGCTAACCAACAAAGCTCAGTAGAAAAAAGATATCTACGGTATTTTACTTTAACTAACATGGTTTCAAAACAAATATCGGAATATAGCTTGTCAAACATATAAGCGGATAATAAACTGAATTTAGGTGCGGAAATCATATGTAAGATTTATTTCTAAATATGCAAGATGTTTCAAGCACAGTCTTAGTTTCTCTAACTTCTATATGCAAAGTTCAGTAATTCATGACTTAATCATCAACTTAAAATACCTCCCGAGTAAATTATATCTCGAGAGCAGGAATATAGCCGATGGGAACCCCTACCTACCATCGTCGTTCATGAACCCTTTTTTAGGATGCAACAAGCCCCTACGTAATGAGGGAAACTTGTGCCAGAAAATTGTTCAGGAATTTTTTTGAGGGGTCGTTCAGGTCAATCATAAAATAAATGCAGATACTAATATAAATCAGATGCAAGTCTCTTATACATAGTTCAGGTTCTTGATTTCAGATTTTCAGAGCTTAAGCAGATTCAGGTTTCAGGATTCAGGTAGATTTAGATTTTCAATCATTCATATCAATTTCAGTTTACAGATGTAATTTCAATGGCATATGCAAATTTAAAGATTTTAATTCAAAATATCCATGCGAATTAAAATAAAATACTGTAAAGATGAGATTCTCCTACCCAAAACTCGGAGTTATGCGAAGTCAAGCAAAGTCCTATTGATGGCCTCTCGCCCTCAATCTACATCACAATATACGTTCATGCATTAAGATAAACTCTAATTACTAATAATATAGACCTATTTAAGCGTTTCCTCAAAAACAAGTCAAAACATGCAAGTTGCGCCAATCCTAGAATTTGACGTAACATTATCATATATTTTTTACTATCAAGACGATTGATCCATGAGTTGGTCAAAACATAAAAGTTATAAATTTTTCTATTAGCTTTCCAACGCAAAACGAATCGTCTCAATCGGAGTTCGGGAAAAAAAGTTATGACTAAAATACCAAGGCAATGTCGAAGTTCGACAATAGCTCGCTCGAGCGATTTGACGTAACATTCTCATATATTTTTGACCATCAAGACGATTGATCCATGAGTTGGTCAAAATATGAAAGTTGTAGATTTTTCTATTAGCTTTCCAACGCAAAAAGAATCGTCTCAATCGGAGTTCGGGATAAAAAGTTATGACTAAAATACTAAGGCAATGTCAGAGTTCGGTGATACCTCGCTCGAGCGATGATAATAGCTCGTTCGAGCGAGCTACAGCGATTTCGCTGGTTTTCACCCGAATCGAAACCCATACATCCAAAAGCAAAACCCATGGCTAATCTAATGATTTAATCAAAAAGTTTAATTAAAACGTACCTTTAATCTAAGGATTCCTAGATTAGAAATGAGTCACGCGAATGGAGCTTCGGAACGAAACCGACGGGTTTCCTCAACGATTCGCGCCACGATCGATCCCACGAGTTCACAGAGACAACTCCAACACGCTCCCAATGATCTCAACCTCTCCCAATAGCCAACTACGAATTCAAGGTTGATTCAAGTTCTTTCTAAGGTTTAAGTGTTTTCAACAAAGAGGGTTCTAGAGAAGGAGGTTTTCTAAACCGATCTCCTACGATGATTGAAGAAGAGAGAAGACGGAGTTTCACACGGTTGGGTAACTATCCTCTCTTAACAAAACCTAGTATAATACGG
Source organism: Chloranthus sessilifolius (assembly GCA_021018995.1). Taxonomy (NCBI): domain Eukaryota; kingdom Viridiplantae; phylum Streptophyta; class Magnoliopsida; order Chloranthales; family Chloranthaceae; genus Chloranthus; species Chloranthus sessilifolius. Next base: position 179,601,987 of record CM037585.1, on the reverse strand, counting down.
GAATGCAATTCCTTCTTATAATAGGATTGCTCACAAAGTAAAACACACACACACACACATCTTATGTATTATACACTTCTAATTTTAAAACTCAAGTCCGGTGTTGAGCGGCTACACCGAGGTCGGTGCACAACTTTCGCACGAGGGTCCAAATGGGCTCTAAATTAAAATCTGTCCGTACAATCACATCTAGATAAAAATCCAAAACAAATGGTGACGTCGGTTGCCGAGCCGAATACACACACAGGGTCAGTCTAACTCGGGTTCAAAATACGGGTCTTTACATTAGGGGTGAAATATTATCATATTTCACTACTCATCACACCCTCAAACCTATACTTTACTAGTCCTCGAGCAAAGCGAACTAAAGAAAAATAAAAGTCACTTTCGTAGGGAGCACGATTGCACTTAGCGTGTGCAACAAGCCTTTAAACCCTTAGGTGATTCATAGTGAAGGAATTGTGTCTCCTGAGGGTTTACAGCGAAGTTACCCACAAACTTTCAAAAATTTTAAACCATCGGCAAAATTGAGTTTTCAAAACATGATTTTATAATATCTTTAACTTCAAAACTCAAAATCATTAATCAATTGAACATGCGAATTCTCAATTTTAAATAACAATGTTATATTAATCATACTAATATCCATTCAAATTAATCTAATGCTCAAATTGTTAGATAACTCATCCATTCATGCCTAAACGTGAAGTATGTGCATACCTAAACCAAGATTCATCCATCTCAGAACTAGTCCAAACGGAAAACCATCGGATCTGTTGTTTTGACTCAATCCTCACTTTAGGTATACTCTTAAAATAAAATAACTCCGATGATGGGTAAGTTTTCGCACACATGTCAGAGATCAATACAAAGCAAACAAAAAGTTCTCACATGATAAATGGAACACGAAGCAATCAATGAACAAAAATAAATCTCACAAGAAAATATACTTGTATATCCTAAGCATGTCATATCAAGTGTTATAAGTATTACATATTTACTCTCCACAAGGCAGTTACCAATACAAGAGCAGATCATGAAGGTCTTTTTAGGGTTGTAATAGGGCTCAGGTAAGGGTAAGAAAGGATTGAAGGTTGAGATTCAAAATTTCTGAGAAATCGGAAAGGAAACAACTTTTGATTTTTCTATTTCTTCTCTTTTTCTTTTCTCACTCCTTTTTCTTCTTTTGAATTTTATTTTCTTGAAGCACCTCATATTTTTCATTATTTTTTACAGTTTTTTTTTCTTTTTCTCCCCCTTTTTTTTTTTTTTTGCCATACACTCTCAGTAAACATAACTCGGTATCTCTCCACTTATTCTTTTTTCGTTCATTCTCATCCCTCGTTCCTAATTTATCAGAAATAAGAATTTTCATAAATGGTGAAAGGGTAAAACTGAATTTTCAGAAATGGTGAAAGGGTAAAGATTAACGTGACTTATCAAAGAATATATAAAGATAAATTTTTTCAATAGGCTCAAAGGGGTACTAGAAGGATAAATTTATATAAGGTGGGGTATTTTAAGCACAAACGAGCCAAAGATGACCTTCAATCATGTCTTTAAAAGATGATAACCTTGCCTATTTGTCTTGAATAGATATACAGTATGTTCTAACATAATAATATGAATTTGATTGCATGCAAAGTCACAAGCCAAAGTGAAGTGTATGAGATCATGCAAAATAATTCGTATTCAAAGAAAACTCCGAGTTTATGTATTCACTCATCAATGATGGGAAATTAGCTCTAAATCTCACCAGGTTTAGTCTCTACTAAGAACCTAAGATTTAACGTTCAAAACAGTTTATCGATTTCTAAGTCTTAGCTTGGTATAAGTGTAAAAATTCTAAGCATGAATATAAAAACTATCCACCATGTATCACATTAAGCTTATTCATCCTAAATACAAGTAATCAAAATATGACATCGATATTCTCAAAATTAAATTCACATGCATCATCAACTAAAGTTTGAAAACTATTGCAAAATAATGTGTGCATGATGGCTTCAAAATTAAATTTATTTTTTTTTTTAAATATATCTATTGTCGATTAATCGACTCGAAGGAGTCGATCGATCAAGAGTGGAAGGTCGATCAATCGACCTTCATTGTCGATTGATCGAGAATTTTTTATTTTATTTTTAATGAATTATGAAATTAATCTACAAGGTGTAAATTCATTCCAAGTCCACCAAGATCCCAAATTTTCATGAAAATTTTTCTAAGAATGACCATTGATTTAGTTAATAGTCTCTGCATTGCTCTTATCAAGGACTTGGTTACACTCCACTAATGTGCCCAAGTTTCATTATTATGGTCCATCTCTAACCTTCCAATCTCTACCCTGTGCTTGCTATTCCCAAAATTGCACTCTAGATTCAAACTCATTAATCTTTTTTCGACATTCTGTTGATTATCTATATATTCAATGAATCGGCAACAAATTTGAAATTCCTCTTTTTTTTCTAAACCGAATTCACACTCATCGGAAAAAGTTGTCTCCCTTATCAGGTGTTGTAAGGGTGTCATGTTCCTTCTCTCTCATCTCAATTTGATTCTCAATTCCTTCCTCGACATAAGTATCGTTCCATTCCATTTCCTCTTTTCCTCGCACTTACACTACCTCAATGCTCGTTATATCATTCTCAAGCTTAGTGACCAATTGGTCATCCTCATATTTTTAAACAAAATCAGATGAGTTCCCTTGAAGATGTTCTTCATTCCAATCTGTATCAATGAGTGACTCCTCTATTTCAACTTTCATTTGTAAGTGCTCGATCATCTGACTAACTTGAAATTGTATCCTAGAAATTCTTTGAGTGTTGGTGTGCACCAAACCTTTTAAATATTCTAAGGGGTAAGAAGAATTTTAGGCTGGTTCATATGGTTTTGTGTCTTGAAAGTATTGAGTTTGCTGTGAAAACTCATGAAAATTTGTTGGGATAAGAATTTTGATCATTGCAAGGCATCATACTACACATCAGAGGTTGATTAAAACCCCACATGTCATTAGATTGACTCTGTCAGTCATGAGTGTTCCAAACAGGATTTGGCTGGACTTGTTCAGGGTAATAATTTGAGTTGTTCAAGGGACACATAGGTGAAATGTGCATCGAATTTTCACAAATAGCACATGATTTTAGATTGAATCCATGCATTGACATGATTTCACCAATAACACAAATTTTTTTTTCTTTTTTTTTTTTAATTTTTTTTATAGCAGAGATACTATTTTAATCCATGAAAATTCCTAAAATCAACTGTCTATTTCCTAAAAATTCAGATTTTCTTGATTTAGTCCCCGGCAACGGCACCAAAAACTTGATGTGAATTTTAATTGTAATATTTTACTCGCAAGCGCACGAATCAGATTGTAGATAGTGGGAGCGGAGTACGAGATCGTTCCCACGAGAACTATTTTGGAAGATCTAAAAAGATGAGACAGTAATTTTAGAAATCTATCTAAGACTAACAGTACCTACTAATATTATGATTTAGACGATTTTGTGAGATGACAATTACTGACTACAAACTAAAACTTAATTAATAATTCAAAAATAAAGGTAAAGATGAAGATACTAAATCCTCCCATCTTTGATTTGTTCATCCCGTAATACAAATCTAAGGATTAAACTATGAGATATACCATTGAAGAAAAACATCTTTTATGAAAGATAAATGGTCAAAACTCGGATAGGATCCATGCTGCATCCCTGCAATCAGGACTTAATTTCAGAGATGATTTTTATATATAGATCTGGGATCAAGGGCATGGCTCGGTACACTTGATCTCAGATTTTGAATAAAAATCATTCCCAAAGTGGGTAAAAATTTCAACAAGAATATCATCATAGATCTGAGATCAAGGGCATGACTCGAGACACTTGATTTCAGATTCAAGAGTAATTAAGATAAAATTACCATTACAGATCCAAGATCTAGGGCATGGTTCGGCACACTCGATCCTGTATCATAATCGTAAGTAGATTCACACGATGAAAGAAAAAAGACTATAACAATGATTGGGGTAAAATTACCGTCACAGATCTGAGATCCAGGGCATGGCTCGGCACACTCGATCCTAGTTAGTGGTGGGGATTTCATCCATTCGTGACAACATAACAATCATAAAATAAAATCTCATATTTTAATCTTAGATTAATATTATTAGAAGTACATCCCTCGGATGGGAATCATTAGATCCCTATCCCTAAAAAATTAGTCATACATGTTGTAATTAAATGACATAAACAAATAAAGAATGAAAAATTACATCAATTTAATTAATTAAAAATACCTCAACCTTTAATAGAAATTCTTTGATCCACAAGTACGATGATCTTCAGAAACGAAAGTAACAATGCTCTCTACTAATCTTTAAATTTAAACTAGGAATCAACTGAACAATAATAATAAATTAAAGAAAGGAATGTTGAAAAGATTATAGAAATTCTCTAAGTCGCGCAGCTTTCCTGGCTCGAAAAGTCAGGGTCGATCAATCGACTAGAGGAAGTCGATCGATCGACTCCCTATAAATTTGCATTAGGAGTCTTATCCGTCTTAAACTCCATCATTTTGGTCGCTTGATCGACTGGAAGGTCGATCGATCGACCTTCCCAGATTTTTGTGAATTCCAGCCCACTTTTGTATCAGACACTGTCTTGGTATTTCAGCCATATCTTTCTACTCTAAACTCGGATTGACATGATTCTTATGGCGTTGGAAAGATGACAGAAAGCTCTACAACTTTTGTGTTTTAGAAATTTCATAATTCTGACGTCTTGAAGGTCCAAATTGAGCTGCAAGTCGCACCAAGTTCTCGATGACCCAAAGTTGCAGTGTTCTGATATTATTTTCGGGATTCTAGGGCTGTTTTACGCACTTGGATTATATTTACCTGAAACACTTCAAATTTAGTAATTCTTGATGAGTACTGAAAAATGATGATATTTTATCCCTAAATACCTATATTTAGTTGTCCGATAAAGGCTATATGACGAGAGTGATTAGATTTGAAGTGTTTCAGGTAAATACAAGCCAAGTATAGAAAACAGTCCAAGAATTCTGAATATAATGTTAAAACACTGCAACTTTAGGTAATCGAGAACTTGGTGCAACTTGCGGCTAAATTTGGACCTTCAAGACGGCCGAATTAAGAACTTGTCAAAATATGAAAGTTGTAGATCTTTTCGTCCACTTTCCAACGGCGTAAGAATCACCTCAATCCGAGTTCGGGACAGAAAGTTATGGCCGAAATACTGAAGCAGTGTCTGAACCAAGAAAAAGTGCTGAATTTCACGGATTTCTGGGGTCGATGCATCGACCCTATAGGTCGATTAATCGAGGCAGAGTCGACACACGAAACCTGATTTTTGGGACTTTTTGGTGGCTCGATGCATCGACCCTCCCTGGTCGATTAATCGACCCGAAAATATTGGCTTAGGAGACTCCCGCGACGAGGGTCTATTTAAAGCGACTCAAACACTTCGGAAAAAGGGATTTTTTTAGAGGAATTAATTAGATAGATTTTAGGAAAGAGTTTTAGTTTTTAAAGTTCTTAGTTTTTAGCCATTATTTTTCATAGTTAGAGATAGAAATAGGGAAGTTTTATTATTCTTTTGAGAGCTTTGTTCCCTTTAATTTTTCAGTACTCATTCCTAAATTTTGTTCAAAGTTTATTCCTGCATTAATTTCGTTTCTGAAGATCATCATACTTGTGGATCAACGTAATTTATTTTGAAGTTTGAGGTAATTTTAATTAATGTTATTTTCCCGTATTTATTTATTTATGTCATTTAATCATAATATGTGTGGTTAAATTTATAGGGATGGGGATCTAATGATTTCCATCCGAGGGATGTACTTTTAATAATATAAATTTAGGATTAAAATATGAGATTTTATTTTATGATTGTTGTGCTATCATGAACGGATGAAATTCACTAACCGGATCGCTGTGCCAAGCCATGCCCGGATCTCAAATCTGTGATAATTTTACCCAATCATTGTTATGGTCTTTTGCTTTTATCGTGGATCTAATTACGATTATGTTCTCGGGATCGAAAAGTCATGCCCTCGGATCTTGGTTCTAATAGTAATTTTATCTTAAATACTCCCTAATCTGAATAAAGTGTGCCTAGCCATGCCCTTGATTTCAGATTTGTAAGTGGGATTCTTGTTGGAATTTTCACCCACTTTGGGGATGATTTTTATTTGAACCTGAGATCATGTGTGCCTAGCCATGGCCTTGATCCCAGATCTATATATGAAAATCATCTAAGTCCTAATTGCAGGGATGCAACGTGGAACCTATTAGGGTGTTGACCATTGACCTTCCATAAAAGATGTTTGTTACCAATGAAATATCTCATAATTTAATCCTTAGATTTATATTATAGGAAGAACGGACCAAAGATGGGAGGATTTAGCATCTTCATCTTTATCATCATCTTCACTTTTACTTTTGAATTATCAATTGAATTTTAGTTTGTAGTCATTAATTACCATCTCATCAACCGCTTAAATCATAAAACTGGTAAAATACTATTAGATCTTAATAGATTTTTAGAATTGCTTGTCTCTTTTAGGTATTTCAAAATTAGTCCTCGTGGGAACGATCTCGTACTCCGCACCCACTATATACAAACCGATTCGTGCACTTGCGAGTAAAACATCACATTAAAAAAATCACAACAATTCTCATCAGATAGCCTTCATCGGATAGTTAAATGTAGGTATTTAGGGGTGAAATAGCATCATATTTCACTACTCATTAGTGCTTTCCAATGATCCAAACCAGGATTACATTGGTACCTACCAAGCATGCCAACTATATACGCTATGTCTGGATGAGTACAGACTTGTGCATACATGAGACTCCCAACTGCCGATACATAGGGAATTGTCTCTATCTATTTTCTCTCCAGGTCGATCATGGGACTCTGAAGTAGACTAAATTTATCACCCTTAATGACAGGGGCAACAGTAGCGGAACAATTGTGCATGTTAAACCTTTTAAGAGCTTTATCAATATAAGCTCTTTGAGACATTCCCAATATGCCACGGGCTCTATCTCAATCAATCTCAATTCTTATCACGTAAGAAGCTTCACCAAGATCTTTCATATCAAAACTCTTTGATAAAAATCTCTTTGTCTCATGTAACATGCTCAAATTACTACTCGCAAGTAAGATATCATCAATATACAAAACAAGGATGATAAACTTACTCCCACTGATTTTAAGATATATGCATTGATCCACAGTATTTTCTTTAAAACCAAAATTTGAAATGACTTCGTAAAATTTTAAGTACCATTGTCGAGATGTCTGCTTTAAACCATATATAGACATTTGAGTCTACAAACTAAATGACTCTCCCCCTCAACCTGAAAACCTTCAGGTTGTGTCATAAAGAAATCTTCATGTAAGTCGTCATTTAGAAAAACAGTTTTAACATCCATTTGATGCAATTCTAAGTCAAAATGAGCTTCTAATGTCATGACTATCCGAAAGGATTCCTTTCTAGAGACAGGAAAAAATGTCTCTTTATAGTCTATTCCCTTTTTTTGAGTGAAACCTTTAGCGACTAATTTGGCCTTGTATCTTTCTACATTATCTTTGGAGTCTTATTTAGTTTTATATACTCATTTGCAGCCTACAGGCTTAACTCCTTCAAGTAACTCACAAAGATCCCAGACCGAATTATGTTTCATTAATTCCAACTCATCTTTCATGGCTTCGAGCCATTGAGTGGATTTGTCGCTCTTCATGGCTTGGCTAAAGGAAACAGGATCTGATTCTTTTCCAAAATCAAACTTACTCTCATTGAGGTAAACTATATAGTCATCAGAAATGACTGACTTCTTTGCTCTCTCTAATCTACGCAATGATTGATCATTGACAGTCGCCATGGGAGTAAGAACCTCCTCAATGTGGGGTGTTTCATTAGGCATAGCCATAAGTGCATCAACAGTTGTTTGAATAACTGGTGTTGGTGCCACTTTTTCTTAGATAAAAGGGATAGGAATTATAATCCGATTTTCTTCAAAAGTGATTTTCCTAGGCTCAACACTCCCACTGTTCTCACGATCGTCAAAGAATTTGGCATATCTAGTGTCAACAATCCGGGTACTATAAGTGGGGCAATAAAATCGATAGCCTTTTGATCTATCAGGGTAACCAATGAAATGACAACTTATAGTTTTAGGATCTAATTTTCCTAATTGTGGATTGTACACCTTTTCTTCAGCCAAACAACCCCAAATGTGTAGATATCCTAAAGTTCGTTTTCTTCCTACTCATAGCTCATAAGGAGTTTTGGAAACCGCCTTATTAGGAGCTCAATTCAGGATATGCACCGTTATTTTCAAGGCTTCTCCCCAAAAGAACATAGGCAACTTAGAGTTACATAACATGTTTCTCACCATATCCATAAGAGTATGATTTCGTCGCTCAGCTACACCATTCTGTTCAGGTGTTCCCGGCATGGTGTATTGAGCGATAATGTCATGCTCTTGTAGATACAGGGCGAATGGTCCTGGATTGCGACCTGTTTCAGAATATCTACTATAGTACTCTCCGCCTCTATCAGATCTCACAATTTTAATTTTCGAATTTAGTTGTAACTCAACTTCAGCTTTATAGATTTTAAACATATTCAAGGCCTCTGATTTCTCATGAATGAGAAATATATAACCAAAACGAGAATAATCATCAGTGAAGGTAATAAAATACTTTTGACCACCAATAGCGGGAGTTGGAAACGGTCCACAAATATCAGTGTGGACTATTTCAAGTAAACTCGTGCTCCTGATAGCCCATTTCTTATTAGATTTTGTGAGTTTTTCTTTAACACAATCTACACAAGTAGTGAAATCAGGGAAATCGAGCGCATCGAGTATATCATCTTTAATTAAACTCTCCATTCTATCCTTAGATATATGGCCTAAACGTTTATGCCATAAAATGGAGGAGTTGTCGATTGCTCGTTTTCGTTTCTTACTAATTTTATCATTCACATGCATAGAAACTAAAGATTGGGCGTAAGATGAATTCAAGTTCAACTGATAAAGATTGCCCACTAATGAGCCACCACCGACAATATCGGAATCAAATAATAGAGTAAAAATATTATGTTCAAATTTAAATTCAAAACCTAATGAATCCAATTTAGAAATTGAGATAAGGTTTCTAGTGATACTTGAAACGTAAATAGTATCAACAAAATCCAAAATGAAACCACTATCTAAAATGAGACGGAGAGTCCCAATGGCCTCCACGTCTGCTCCTACTCCATTTTCGAGTTTGATGGTACGTTCGCCTTTAGTTAGCTTCCTGCTTGATCGAAATCCCTGTATTGAATTACTTATGTAAATAGTTGCACCAGAATCTATCCACCAAGTATTGCGTGGAGCATCAACATAAAGTGATTCAAAACACGCAAATGCTAGGTCATTACCTTTCTTAATTAGCCAATCTCTGTATTTCTGACAATTCTTCTTAATGTGTCCCTTCTTTTTACAGAAGTGACACTTGATGCCAGAAGTAGATCTGCTAGTTTCTCCTTGTTTGATTTCCGGTGGAGAAGCTTTCACATTCTTTCCTTTATATTGTCCCTTTTTTCGCTTGAAATTTCCTTTCGATGATCCAAGAGCGGCGTAATGAGCACTTTCAGGTTTTTCAGCCCGAAGTCTTTCTTCTTCTTAGACACAGTGAGCGATTAGCTCGTTCATCTTCTACTTCTTTTTCTGCATGTTATAATTAATCTTAAACGGACCAAATTATGTAGGAAGAGAAGTTATAATGAAGTGAATAAAATAACTCTCAGAAAAACTCATGTCCAGTTCTTTCAATTGAGTTGCCATGCCACTCATTTTCATAATGTGCTCTCGTATGCCGCTATGACCATCATATTTTATGGTTTCCATTTTAACAATTAAACTACTGGCAAGTGCTTTAGAAGTCCCTTGAAATTTTTCCTTAATGACTTACATATATTCCTTTGCATTGTGCGAGTCTGGAATACCTCCCCGAATCGCATCAGTAATAAAACTCTTTATGATCATGAGGCTCATACGATTTGATCTCTCCCATTTCTCCAAATCCGTATTGTTCACTGCCAGATCCTCAGCTGAGGCATCAGCGGTGAGCATTTTAAGTTTATCAGATCATATAGCATAGTCAAAATTCATACAGCCTAGAACAATAGCAACTTGTTCCTTCCATGTGCCATAATTTGAGCCACTCAGAAGTTCAATTCCACCAATCATATTAGTTATAGAAGACGGGTTCAATGCTGTACAATAATTAAGGGGTTTATTATGTCCACAAACAATTGAAGTAACTAGCAATTTCACAAGGTTATAATAATAGTATGTGACGCAAGTGTTAAAATATATCAAGGAATATAAGAAAAATTAAAACCAATGTGATTTTATTGAGAAATAATTTGTATCATTTTAACCATCCGTTTGGTCGAGTCATAACATACTAGCCGCTTCCTCAAACTATATTAATGATTGTGGTACTAATTTCGTCGTTATGACCCTCCGTTGGGTCGAGTCACAACACGCTAGCAGTACCTACATACAAAAATGATAAATAGTGAAACAGAATCATCATACAACATTAAGTGATTCATCACCATTGGGCAGAAGAACCGCTTATGTTGTGACGTCAACGTTCACTACACACTTTCACTGAGTTGGTAACACGGTCTTGGACAAAATTAAACCTCACTATGAAAGCCACGACACTAAGAAGAATCATCACCGTTGGGCAAAAGAATCTTTCCAAGCCATGCTGTCAAATTAGGTTTGATAATATTTTTAGATGATCACTAAAGTGATATTAACAAAAATAAGCCAAGTCTAACTCGTGTTATGAGTAAGTGTAATAGCCCGAAAAATCACGCTAAACTATGACCTCGGGATCCGTGCCCGATTGGTCACAAGTTTGACCAATCAGGAGATCAAGAGTTAGCATAGAATGTGATGAACGGACAAGATGTGATGGGTTGAATGCCTATGTGGTGTGTGTTGTGAATGTGAAGTCGCATACACCTACCGCGGTGTATGTGCTCAACACACAAGTGAGGAAAGGGATAAAAGGGTTTAATAGCCCTAAAAGCAAGAGTTTGATGGTTGTTGAAGGAGAGTAAAGAAGAGAGAGAGAGAGAGAAGTAAAGAGAGGAGTAAATGCTAGTTGAGGAAGGGAGATTCGAGCAATAAACGTCGGATTCGACGCGAGGGACCCGCTAGAAGCAAAGCTGGAACCCTAGCCTTCCAACCACTGGATTGAAATCAACTTGAGATTGATTCAAGGTAAATTCTTGTGAATAAAATGCATAGATCGTAGAGTCTAAATTGTAGTTGAAAATGGTTTAAATCATAGGATAATGATTTAGAAAAATAGAGGAAAAAGTGTGGAAAAAGATGGGGAAGAACAGCTCGAAAAGGGCTGAATCTGACAATTTCGATTAATCGAAATTGGGTTTCGATTAATCGAAATTGGTCAGGAAGTTGAAAAGTCAGTGGACCCCGATTTCGATTAATCGAATTGGAGTTCGATTAATCGACTTTGGATTTCGATTAATCGATTTGGGTATCGATTAATCGACTGGGAACCTCCAGTGGACCCCAGGGAGCTAGAGGAAAAGACTTGGGAAAATCGACTAATCGAAATGGGATTTCGATTAATCGATTTCAATTTTCGATTAATCGATTTGGGATCGATTAATCGATTTTAGGAACTCGATTACTCGAATTGAGAATCGACTTGGCTGAACAGAGAATTTCGATTAATCGAATTAAGATTCGATTAATCGAATGAGAATCTCGATTAATCGATTTGAGAATCGATTAATCGATATTGACTTTCGATTAATCGATTTTGGAAATCGATTAATCGAATCAGATTCGATTAATCGATTTTGGAGTTTGATTAATCGACTGAGATAAGTTATGTTGACTTTTGAGTTTGACTTTAAGATTCTTGGAGGGTCTTAGACCTTCTTTATTGCATCCTTTGTGATGTGTTTCACCTGTTATGTGGTACCATAGGTGGTACGTGTGGACTAGTGCACAAGGAGCCACGTGGGACCTTGATGCATTGATCAAATGAAGACTTGAGGTAGGGAACACCTTGAACATGTACTTTATTCTACAAGAGCATGTATGTAGTGATATAGAATTCAACTCAAATGTTTTATTGCTTAAGAATTGTGAAAAGTGTGTGTGCGTGTGACATTCGTAAGAGTAATCATAATGAGCCATCCCCAGGGGATGAAGAAGTAAAGAGACAAGAGCATCAGGAGTGATGCAAGTAAATGGATACATCCCAGGGATGTATCCAAGATTGAATCATGTTTGATAGGGCCTAACTGATATAAGATAGCACACTTACACGGTGAATAACTATATGTAAGGCACCAATATTTTTGTTATTTGAGGTTTGATAGGTTACCCCACCGACGTGGCGGGATATCCACGACTGACACGGCAGGATATCCGTGACCGATACGGAGGCGAAACCGTAGGCCAGTGCGGAGGCTTATCCGTACATAGTAAGCACACCCCAGGGGTGTTGATTTGAGACAAGTGAAATCCCGCCACCGATTCCCAGGGGAAAGGGGCTTGGGTACTATATGGTATTCCCAGGGAATACGTTAAAACTGTCTATATAGATGACGATGAAGGGTATCTCATCGGGGCTCGATGCTATATTGCTCGGGGATTACTTAAGTTGAAAGTTTAAGTTTTGCTTTAGGCCTTTTCAGCATCATTCATGAGTAAATGAAAACATAAGTAATCAACAGTAAAACGAAATGCTTTTTAACTGTTTTCATCAATAACTGCATAGATACATCATGCATGGCATATCATGGAATATATGTGAGTAATAATTTATATGTTCAACCGTGTTTGTTCCCTATTGAGCTAGGATGTAGCTCACCCTATAGACTATACGTCGCAGGTCCACTACTAGCAGCCGAGGCTTCGTGGAGACGCCGATCCCATGAGCCTGGACTCATACGGTGACGAGTTGGAGCCACCTCCTGAGGACTTCTTCTAGAGGACTCTGTTGTGCCGTTTTGAGGGCTTTTTAGAGAGATTTTGTACGGCTTGGTATGTCAAGCCTTGATTTTGTTTAAAACCATGTATATAAGGAGTTGGGATAATTCTTTTGGGACGAACCATCCGTGATGATTGCTGTCATCGATGGTTCGGATCGGTTCTCCATTCATGCAGAGGCATGAGGGTAGAACTGTCTTTTGGGGAGTTGATTGATATAGATTTAAATTCCGCAATTTCGTTTATTATTCTATTACAATGCTTGATATACCAGTGTTCCGTGTTAAGCTAAGGGGCACGGTCAAGATGATCGTGCTGATGGCACGGGTTTCGGGGTGCCAAAATCCGGGCTGTCACAGTAAGTGTCAAAATTGATAATGATCGAGTATTATAATGTGTAAGTACCAGCCATGGTGGTGGAGCACAGCCTTCACTACCCAACTCTAATTAATGGTATTCAAAAATTAATGATTACCTAATTAAAAATTAAAAAAATAACATCAGGTCATGAATATTTTATAACATAGACTCATTGTCAAAAATAGACCTCAAAAACAGATTTAAAATGCTCGAGAAAGTCAAAATTCATATATATGTTCGAAAATCGGACCTATAAATAGCTCAGAAAATGCCCGAACAAAATAAGAAATTCAAAAGGTCATAATTGGGTCGGGTATCGGGCCATGGGCCTTAGTGGCCGAGTAGGCCTCAGCCAATGGGCCCTGTGGGTCGGGCTGCGTGTCGGGCCATGGGCCAAAAGGCCGAGTGGGCAAAGGGCCAAGCGGGTCGGATCTTAAGCTTATATGGGACGCACCAACTTTGGTGCTCCCATTACACAGGCAATAAAAACCATTAAGGCACCTAATACGCAAAAGTAAAAAAAGTAAAACAACCGACCTATGACTGCTGTAGTCGTCTTAGTTCTTTATTTAATTATTGCTCCAAAGTCCTTTTAGCCACATATTTCATAGCCAGACGTTAAAAGGTGTTGCATTGCCTGATGAAAGGAAAGTAATCTCCTATTAAATTATATAGTCCCCCAAACGATCCCACTGTAGAAAGGGCATAACACCGCCCATCATGTAGGGATGGACCGGAGAGGGCACTAGCACCGACCGACCAGTCTTCACACAAAACTAAATGCGGTACCTCGACACCTTAGCTTGAGCAACCGACTATTATAAATAATTGGTCAATAAAAGAAAATGCTTCCGCACCCACATACCACCAAGAAGAACATACAAACTAATTTAATCGTAGGTTGACAATGAAATTAATTTGACCGATCAAACACCGTAACTTCGCTCTGATACCAATTGATGGAATCTAAATATGGATCTATCGATCTATTCATCTAAAATAAGGCGTAAGATCTAGGCGCATGATCAATCAAAATCAATAAATATATAATTCATAAATTATATAAATATGCGCACCTTAAGTGTGAGTCATTAATGGTCGGTTTCCGATCTTCAATAATCTTCTCGCATTTAAAATCTCCTAACATAATGGGGATGCTTTCGCCAATAGGGAGGATTTAATTGTTTCGAGCAATCATTGGGATCAGGCACCCCTTATATTTATAGCCAAAGAGTCGTTTCCCATTAAGAACTGAAAATACTAATTATACTGTGATTAGAAATCGCAATCATACCTTAACTAAAAGACTCACTAATTAGTTGTCTATTTTCTTCAAACTCACCGGAATAGCAACTGTACATCTCAAAACTGATCTTACACCATTCAACGGTCAAAGGGTTGACCATAATGATGACCACCAAAATAGAAACTTCTAACAATATGTGCACACCAATTTTTTCTTAGCACACAGTTTCTAAATCTCACACTAACTTCTGCAATCCGAAAACCAATTAATGAAAAATAATAATAATAAACTTTGTTTTGATGTGTCTAATAAAAATCCAAAACATATATTATTTTAAAAAAAGTGTGTTCGTAGTAGCTTTTGGGTACACATTATGGTTGTGTTTGGGTTAGCTCTCCCGTGCCAAAGAGCAGTTCTTTTGCGCTTTGGTTCTCTTGGAGAGCTATACGCATGTTTGCTATTACAACTCTTTGCCCAATTTGCTTTGGCGTGCTCTGGTGGAGAGCTATTTTAAGAGATAAAACAGCTCTTTGCGAACTCTCTAATGGAGTAGATAAAACCTGCTATGACAGAGCAGGCGCTAGAGGAGAGTGGTATGTTTTCAATTTTGTATTCCTTTGGGTTTGAAAATATTTAGGTACAAACCAAATTTTGCTATTTGCAAACTATTGTACTTTTATTTTGTCTGTCAACGTTCCATTAACGTTATTGTCCAGTAAGTGTTGCCACGTATTAATCAGGTCAAACTCATTAAACTCAACAACCTGGAATAGAGGTGCAACCGGTTCAAATTGGGGTGGGGTCGAGGACAGGTGGCTGGGTTTGGGGTTGGGGTCGGGTTCACGACAAGTTTAGGGTCAACTTGAACTCAACTTGTTAATCATTTTCGTTAATTTGAACTTAACTCAGATCTGTTAACTTCTAAACCTTATTAACCCAAACCTGTTAAAAAAAACCTGACTTGAATCTGACATGCTAGCTAGACCCCGATCTAGATGTGAACCTCCAACCTTAACTTTTCTTGAAAAGTGTAATTTAATCGTATTTTTTGACCTAACTCGGCCCTCCAATTTAGATATGAAGTAGACTTGCTTGAAAATGCAACGTATACGTGTCTTAGACCAAACAAGTACTTCCTTGGGTTTGCGACTATCTTGAACCTCAGCTGTTTATGTTAGGTCAAGATTTTTTACCTCACCTGACAGGTCTGTATTTTTACACGCAAATCTGACCTGCGTTGTACGTGGGTTTGAAAAAACCCCCAAGTCGACCCAACCCGCTTGCACGCACCCCGCATCTGGGAATCACAAGAAAGGCATTAGTTTCTCAACGAAATAAACCCATCTCTTTTTCCCTTCTGCCACGTTAGCAAAGCTAGCTGCCGGTATAGATTATAAATCAAGAGGCGAGATGATTTTGAACCAATTTTAACATGAGGCGAATGTCGCAATTTACGGGAGAAGTCATGAATTAATTGTGATTTAATCGTGAAATTAAAAAAATTTATAGATCTAGATGCGAGATGATTAAAATTAAAAAAAAAAATTGCAATTAATTCTTGATTTATTCAGCAAACCAAAAAGTTGCAATTTAATCGCGACTTTTTTCAAAACATCTATGATTTTGGTTACTATGAATTATTATTACTTCATATATGTGACTACATATAGGCTTTGGAGAGTGCATTAGGTACACGATTTTGTAATTGATTCTCCCACAGATGTTGTCAAACACACCTCTAAGGCATCGTTTGGGTGATTTTACGTTTTCCTTAGAAAAGCTCAGAGTCCTACATATTCTTGGCTTACTAAGAATTCTGGCTTTCATGGGATACGTTCTTATGTTATTTTGATTATTGATTTTTTCGTAGAAAAGTTTATGTTCCTGTGTTTTCAAGTTTAGAAATTACAGTTTCCCAAAAAACACTCTCAAACAACATAGATGATCTACACTCATGTAGATACGTTCATAAATTTTTTTTTGCCTTTGATGATTTCTGTTGTTAACACCATTAAGTGCCTTGAATCTAAGGATGAAGATTAATTTTTGTCCCAAACTTTCACACTATAAGTCTTGAGATCATGGCCCACCTATCAGGCAATCAAATGTTAATTACACAAGTCGCACATTTCCGAAGGTGACTGTGATCATGGGTACCATGAGATGTTCTCCGATAAAGTTTGGGGATATGTGCCATATGGAGTTAACATCTGATGGTCTGATAGGTGAGTCATGATCTCAAGATGTATTGTGTGAAATATGAGACAAAAATTATCCCCATCGTCTAATTTAAGGCAGTCAACTATGTTAATAGTAGAAACCATCAATCCCAGAGACCAAATCTTCGGTTGCAAACACTCGTGCCCTTCTATTAGATTGTCTTAGTATTTGCAATCCTCAATACACATGGGACTATTTGCAGCCCTGATTTCACTGTTTTCTACCTTGAATCAGACAAGATCGTTTTTCATCCCAATCTTTCTCACAACGGATCTTGCAATCATTGGCCACCTATCAGACGGTCAAATGTTGATTCCACGTGACACACATTCCTAAAAGTGACTCAAGAACCTTTCTCATGGTCACAATAACTTTTGGGATTGTGCCACGTGAAATTAACATCTGATCATCTGATAGGTGAGCCATGATCTCATAACTGTTGTGTGAAAGATTAGGATGAAAAATGACCTCCATCATTCAATTCAAGGCAGTCAACAACAAGGTCAAAATAGTGGTTTCATTCTCGACACCAAGGATCAAAATTTCAGCCGAAATTTCGATCATTTTTTGTATGGGATTGAAATTATCGACCGAAAATTTCAGTTTCGATCCCCTCCGAAACCGAAATTAAACCCGAAATTTTGATCCTTGCTCGGCACATCATTGGTAGGCCGATAATCTCCCCTCCATATATATTTGGACTGAAATTTTGATTCAAATTATCATTTCTGTGGGGACCGAAACCAAAACAATACGGCCGATAACTTGAGTTATTGGCCGAAATTTTGAACCATGGTCAACGGTGTTAACAGTGGAACCATCAGTTGCAGAGACTGAATCTTTGATTGCAAATATCCTCACCCTATACAAATGCCTTGTTTGGCAGAACAAGTTCCGGAAATAAATCCACAAAATCACAAGATTTCACGCAAATGAAAAGTTTCCACTGTTTGGAAATATAGTGGGACCACAAACTAGAGTTTTTTTGAAAAAAAAAAACTCTTAAAAGTTCCAACAAAAATTTGGCTGAAGCTTTTTTTCCGCCCACGGGTTAAAAACTTAAAGGAGAATTTTGGTAGCCACCCTTGCAACCCGAAATTCGCTCTTCTCAACTCGAATATTTCATGCTTAGAATCGTTTGATTGCTTTGGATCAACCGATTGAGGTTTTTTCTTCACCATAATTTTTTATATAATAGATCTTAAGACCATTAGCTTATCATCAAACACTCAATTTTTTCGTTGATGTGGCACACATGCCAATACCTCTTTGTTCATGCCCACGTGTTCTCTAAAAGCGCCTATGTCCCAAACCCCTTAATAAAACATTGATTTCTTCGGATCAGATGATGGAGATCTTTTTTAACAAAGATCTTCCACAAAATAGATCTTAGGTTCATGGTGCATTAATCTGACGGTCAATTTTTGATTTTCTGTATCATCGATAACCCAAAAATGACTCTTCAATCATATAGCACACATCATGTTGAAACATGACTTTATGGCCATTTTTTTGGGACTAGGGACACATGGAACCACAAATTGACCGTCTGATAGGTGCTACATGATCTTAAGATCCATTCTGAGGACGATCGGGGTGAAAAACAATCAACCTCATATGATCCAAAGCAATCAATAGTTTTCAAGGAGTTTGGGACGTGGGCACTTTCAAAGAACGCATGGACGGGAACAGAGGTACTCATAAATAGCGACGCCAATAAATGCAACCCAACCATCTAAGCCACTTAATTTGAAGGTCATGATCTAAATATCGTAAGTGAAAAGACTGACACCAAGCATAATCTTTATCATATAACTCAATGCACTCCAAAGCCATTACCAATTCAACAGTCAATTGTATCGAATCATATGATAGAGATTGAGTTTTGCACCACTCTTTTGAGTCGTAGATCTGTACATCATGATCTTTATATCAAACGATTTAGATGCAACCTCACTTCATAATCGTATCATTTATTTGCATTGTAAAATCGTAACTTTGCCACATCTCCTCCGGCCAGCATGCATTGACTGCTTTGAATCTGACAAAGGAGATTGTTTTTTATCTCAATCTTCCACATGAGGCATCTTGAGATGATGGGTATATCATTAGACGATTTTTTTATTTCATGTGGCACCCATTCTAAAAAATGACCTGTGATTTGTATTTGAGCTTGATGTATGTCTCACGAGTTTAGAGTTATCGTTTGGGATTTGTACCACGCGGAATAAAAAACTAATTATTTGAGTATATACCCATGATCTCAAGACCCATCTTGTAAAAAGTTAGGACAAAAAAATAATTTCATGTTCTAATTCAAAGCGATTAATGCATTTTGGCCCGATGAGATGGGGTGAGGTTACATGTTTACACAGTGTGAAGAGTGGTTCCTTAGGAAAATAAAATGGTTCATTAGGAAAATAATTCTAAAGCAATTTATGCATTTTAGCTCGATGAGATGGGGTGAGGTTACATGTTCACACAGTGTGAAGAATGGTTCCTTAAGAAAATAATTCTACACAATGTAGCCAAACAGTTGAAAAAATAAAATAAGACCATTGGAAAATTTTAAAAATAAAATTTCTCATGAGTTCTTTTATTTACAATCCCATGTACAGTAAAAATATAAAAAACTATTTCCATAAGTTCTGTCAAACAAGGCAAAAATATATAAATGGGAGTATACCATTAAATGGGTGTATGATTCTTTCATTTCCATTGATTCTTTCATTTCCATTGCTGATCACTTGCCATGTGGCACGTGATGGAGTTACACCAAACTTTGCACTTCAAATTCGCTGCCTGAATATGGGCCAATGAAAAATTTTTCTTTTCACTGAAAAATCAACGGTGAAAATTTATCTTTTTATTTGATCGGTCATTGATCCACTTTGGAGATGTTGACATGGCTTGACTTGGCAGTTGGCACCAAACTGACTCACGAGTAGTTTGCAGGCTAAATCTTTGGAAACCGTAAAGTTACTATAATTTTATAATTATATCATTAACAAAAGTTGAGATGGCCGAGTTGGTCTAAGGCGCCAGATTAAGGTTCTGGTCCGAAAGGGCGTGGGTTCAAATCCCACTCTCAACACTATACTTTTTAAAAATTCTTTCAGGCTATCTAACCTCTTTTTTTCCTTCTAATTAAGAGTTCGACCCTCCCTTTCATAATGAAAAAAAAAAATTAAAAATCAAAAGGGCTTTAACGAATTGAGATCATACTTCTCCACAAGAAAAAATTAAAAATCATAAAGATCCATTTGAAAAACTATGAAAGCCCACAAAAAAAATCATCATACCCTCTGGAAGAAAGACACTTCTCCACACAAATTGAGATCATACTGAGATCACAAGGGCTTTAACGAATTAAGCCCACAAGTTTGAGAAACTTCATTATATCTCATATAAGAGTTTTGAATAGGCTTTTAACAATGCTTTTGTGATCCGCCATTAAGGGTAGGAGGAATCCCTAGAGAGAGACAAGGTCAGAGTGGGAGATAGTGATGTGGGTAAGCATGGGCAAACCAGATAATGCCATGTGCACTTCAAGCAGATATAAATCTTGATGATTTTGTTAAAGTTTATTCAAGCAGAGATCAATATCACCTAGTTGGAGTAGCAAACACAAAAAATGTTCAATGATTCATTAACAACCTCCAACTGCATATGAAAACAATCATACATGGCCTATGAATCGGTAGTTCTCACTTCAGACACTCTTCATCGCAAAGAGATACATTGTGGATTCAATCGCAGGATCTTGCATCTCCATTAGCATCTAACTATGGTAACAAAACTCGCCTGATGCATGTATTGGCGGTACATATCGGTTACCATGAATACAGTAATTGAATTGATCATGGAATTTGTTAAATTTTGCGAAAAGTTGTTGATTTGTCTTCAGATCATATGAATACTTGTGCACTTTCATTTTAACACCATTGAGAGGGATGTAAGTTCGCAAAGAATAAGGCTTACAAACATGAAAGAACATTATAGAATTACCAAACATACACCAGATTTCATCAACAGGAAAATGAAAGCGATTTCATGAGCGGGCATCATCGTAGACTCGTTCCTGATGAGTGGGCATCACACTTCTTCGCTAGCTGATCAAACTACTGCCTTGTGTGATTTTCTGGTCCATTTGGGGAGAAAAACATGAAAATTTTCTACCGTCATGGCAATCCCCTTCCCATGGTCATTGACAGACCATCAGTTTTGTCCTCACCTGGACCAATTAGGCAGGCGGCACCTCCTGGGGTCCCTCCAAAGACTGCGAAAATTTTGGTCTACTCACCTGTACAGAGTCTTGTAGGTCCCCCGGCTCCGCCCGGCCCGGTTTCCTTTTTGTGCTTGCTCTTGTTTTCTCTTCTGTTTTTTGGGCATCTGGCCGCCCTGAGCATCTCACTCATTTCGATCCCTTGAGGTAACTCATTTCTCATTTCTTTTTAACGAAAATATATCATTATCAAATATCAATCAAACAAAAATCAAGAAATCTGAATAGAGGTGAGAAAGCAACCCAACCAGACTGAGTGACTGACTAAAAAAAGGAGATTATAACAGATAAACGCCAAATAGATGTCCTATGTGTCTCAGATCCGAAGAAACCGTCTCTCAGCTGCTTATACATTGCGCAGTTGTTACAGAAGTTTGGGGAACGTTTATGAAGTCCCTTGATCTCAGCTGGGTTAACTCAGAGAATTTACCAGATTTTATTTTGTCTTGGAACAGTTTGAAGTGGGAAGGTCCCCAAGGAGCCTACTGGAGGGTGGCAGTTTATGCAGTTCTTTGGAACCTTTGGCTTGAAAGAAACGGTCGGGTTTCTAATCGCAAGTGAAGGCCAATGGGTTCCATCCTTAGACTAGTCAAGGACACGATGTGCCATTGGGTTTCTTTGACAAGTATGGAGGGCAGGAATGGGAGAAATTTTGTACCTGATTTCATTTTGTGTTTTGTTTCTCCTCCGGGCTCGGGGGAGTGCATGTTTTGCCTTCGCTGAGCCCATTTGCGAGTTTTTTATTCGTATTTGCCTTTTCGGGTTCTTGCTTGTGTAGTATCTTTATTTTTCAGCGTCTTGCTGGTTTTTAATATACTATCATTATCAATCAAAATAATTAAAAAAAAAACAAATAAACACCGAGTTGAGAAAATTTAAAAATTTTTAAGAAAGACGCATGCGACCAGTTGAGCTTGCAATATTTTACCTACAAGTTGAGATCCTTTTCATCCAAGCTCGCAATATTTCAACCTACCAGTTGATCTCCAGGCCCAACCCCACTTGGTTCTTTATCGTTCAGCCGCAAAACCGATAGATATTGGTCCGGTATGATACATTGTCTTATATGTATTGTTATCGAACAAAAAATAATAATGTGTATATGTATTGGTGAATACATAGAAAGTATCAAACCGATGACCTCCAAAACTGATACACATTGGTTTCGTCAATGTTTGAAATAATCCCAACTAATCCTTAGCGCCTCTGTAGAGATCCAAATAGAAAGCTAAGTAAGCTGATGTTACGAACACGGACCAAATTGGATCAAATTAACAGACGAGTAATAAAAATATGGTGCCCTATATATAAATGATAAATCAGATCATGGAAACAGTTGCTAAGTTCTATTTTATGTGTTCCACTTTTACATACAGTTAGCAAACTAGTTTTAGTCTGCATGTGCAACCAACTCTGATGCTTGTGAAAACTGTGCAGGAAGTAGTTAAGAAGGTACAAAGATACGTTGCACCTTGTTTGAAAATTTAGGTTCAACCAAGGATGGGTCTATTTAGCACCAGTATTCTCTTCTTTTCCTTTTTTTCAGATGGATCTCTAACCCACCTAATCACTTTTTCCAACACGTCAAAGCACAACCTCCACGAGTTATATCCAAGTTATACTTATAGTATCTCCCATGCTTCACTTTTGGCCATTAAGATAAAGATTTATTTTATTTTTGAAAGAGAAGACGCAATTTTATAAGAGTAAATAAAATTACATTGAAAAAAAGAGGGGGGGGTAGATACTTGGCGAAAAAACAAACAAGAAAGTGAAAAATGCCAAACCACACGAAATGAAATACACCCTCATCTAAACAGAGACAACCAAAAGTTTGGGCCAGCCGAGTACCATACGCAACCTATATCAAGGAAGGCACTAAAGCCGATGGTAGACTCGAACAGATTCAAGGCTGGTCCCCAGGGGGATTCAGTGAGTCACAGGGCCCCATTTTCGAAGAGAATTCAAAAAATCCTGCTCCTACCTTAGAAGGGCAGCCAACACAAAGGCCCTGACTGTGAGAGTCTCCGGCTGTCTGCAACAGGTTTGTCTTTGACGCTTCCCTCCTTTTGGACCTTTGCTTGCTTTTTTTTTTTTTTTTTTGATAACCTTGGGTATTCGGACCTCTTAGAGCACCCGCCTAATCCTAGGGGCACATGCGCACCCTAAATTTAGCACATGCCGGGTCAGCATAGGATATAAATCCCTAGGGTGGCCTCAGGGGGACTTTGCTTGCATTACTGCCAACTGTATCTCGTGGCTTAAGCTTTTCCCTCACAAAGATGGAACCAGCCACGGGCCTCGATCCAAAAACTTCAAATCAAAGTTCCACTAACCCCTGCAATTTTCCGTAGTCACCTTCTTCAGACACCATAGTGCCTACCCATCAAACCCTTCATAGAAACCCACCCATCAGGTTCTGATAACACAAACCCAATTGCCACCCAAACTTCAGGCTCCACCAAAACAGGAAACCCCAACTGAAATCAACAGCATCATTTGCACGATCGAACGTGCCAACCCCAGAAAAACCATATCCTTTATCATCAACTCCACCTGCACAAGGAAATCCAAGCGATACCATTCCAAATGAGATTACCAATCTCCACCCCCATCTCATTTTCCATTTCCTTTTCATCAAAACCACTTTTGCTCCAAGTGCTCTAGATCTACCAGTATCCCAAACGAGACTGATGATCTATCATTTGGAATTTTGGATGTCCCCGATAGATGAACAAAATCATTCCATGAGTGGGAATTATCAGAACTTGGTTTACGGAAACAACTTCATTTGCTTTCTGGAGTCACGCCGGCAAAATAAGGCAAGTTCAAATTATCAGAACCAGAATAAGTCGCCTCGGGAATAATCCGTTGGAGGGGCCTTCAGCTACATAAAAAGTTTTCGTAACAGAGGGGACCAAGAGTGAGAAAGCCACGTATTTTGAGTTGCACCTATGACCTGTAGTGCAAACCATTCGCAATTGGAATGAGATAAGATCCCTAGCCCCAGTACATAGAGCTTCCAACCATAAAACCTTGTTGATCATGCTCAATAGCTCCACCATACTTAAATCTCCGATAGATCTCGTCAATACAACCCCCGGGGAGCATCGCCTTTCTCGTCACACTCACATAAGAATTACCTCCAACTATCATTTTCTACCATTGATGACAATACAAATGATTGTATGCAATAACCTTGGCTATTGATATAGAATAGAAATGAGATTTACCTTAGACTGCGTTGTTTTATCACGTTGCAGTTGCAGCTTCTATTCCTCATGAAAAGGGAGAGGGGGGTGGGAGAGAGAGAGAGGCTTCAATGCATGAACAATTAGCATTAATGTTGCCATAATAAACCCCTTGCATTCTATGTATTCCTCCTTTCATCAATCAAATTGTTGTCCACCAAGGATAAAACAAAGTAACCTTTAGGGTACGTTTGGTTCATTGTAATTGGTTCCGTGTAAAAATCATTATACCTGTAAAATGATGTTGACTGGATTACATGTAGATTTTACTTTTCTCATGTAAAATACATGTTTGTTTCACCGTAAAATTTTAGTGTAAAGTTCACTTTTTGTAAAAAAATAGAGCCTTTGAAGTTTGCTTTTTACTTTTGCAAGTAATATTTCAATATTATGAGTCATCACCCTTGTAAGTCAAAAAAATTACAAGTAATTTTTGTGGCACAATCCACGAGAAAGTACGGTGAAACAAACGACTTTTGGTGTAAAAAATAGAGCTGTTGGGGTGATATTACAAGCTTTACATGTAATATCCCCCTTTTACATTGAAACGAACGTACCCTTACTGTTAGTATGAGTGCACAATCACTAAAAAACTGAAGTAAAACTAAGTGCAAAATAGTTTAGCATGGATTGCAAATTTTTGTAAGAAGTTTACTTATTCTGCTAAAAACAAATTAAATTCATAGTTAACCAAACACAGACAATAAATTAAATTAAAATCTGGATAAATTTCTATAGTGTCTTTCCTCAGAAGAATGTGGGTGTCCAACCAGACAATTTCTATCATTTCTGTCTTTTTTGTCATAAAACTGAGTTCAGGCAGGCATTGATTTTAATTCACCACATGTAAATCTAAATCAAAGGGTGGCTACATAACAGGCTTTGGCCTATGTTTTATAGATTCCCAGTTTCCCACCCTATCCACCCCGACTACGACCCACTTTTCCAAAAAAAAACGACATGACTAGCTTAAGCTGAGTTTTGGGCCAGTTGTACCCCATCCCCATGTTCAAGAAACCTCCCAACCGTTAATATCCTGGTGCATTATTCTGTTTCTCTTCAACTTTTCTCTAATATTTTTTTATGCGTTCATCAATTCATCATGCGTTTTCACTTCTTCCAACTGATTTTCCATTTCTTTGATATATCCAAACTCCATAGCAAACATTGGGCATTACAATCAAAAATATTCTGGATATGTATACAGTCTTCGGATAATATGAAACTTTTTTCTAAATGTGTATACAGATCTAGGATCACATCTTGTTCCCACACATAACTCAAATGATCATTAAGGTTATACGACCAGCTTTTGGAGTGGATGTTTGGCTGGAAGACCAATTCTTGGAAAATTGGTCAAGAATTTGTATGGGTGAGCTTTGAATCAGGAAGAATTAGTTTTTTTTATCGGTAAAAAGAAATTGATCGGTAATCAGGAAGAATGAGTTATGGAGGTGGTTTGCAGGTCTGTTGAAGGCTGGTGATGGGACATGAGATTGAAGAGAACCTTAAGGATCAGGAAATACAAGATCTGACGGAGCTCTTTCAGGTGCTGGATGATTGTAGGCGGAATTGGATGAGGGGCTGACAGAAGGAAATGGGCCTCTGGATAGAAGAAACGATATCTTTCTACATTTTTTGGCTGTCAAAGGCCAACTATTAGCCAAGGTAGGACTGTATTTTTGAAGCACAGTGCCCCTCCCATGATGCTGTTCATCGGATGGATGGTTAGTTGCATGGGAAGGGACCTTAAGTTTTAACTATAGATATGTAATATCTCTTATATTTTTTACCTATTTTCGTTTATCTCGATAAGCGTGTCCGAAAAATATTGTGGACTATTTTAGATTTTTGGTAATCTAAGTCTATGATAAGACTTTTGGTATAAGGATTTCGTTTTAAGAGGTGTGCAAGTCATGTAATCTATGACTCACACAATAGCATTGGTGTTTGTGTTTAACACCGGATAATGTTTAAACTTAAGTAGATAAGTAGTAATTATAAATATCTAGATTTTTAGTAGGTTTTGTTTTATATTATAAAGAGAGAGAGATTTGAGAGAATTTACACTTCTCTCTTTCGGTTGAAAGTAAATTGCAAACTAATTGGCCTGCTTTTGATCTTTAGATCTTAAGATAGTGAGAGCTCCTCTTCCCATCTCAACCATTGGTTTATTTGGTATTTGAAATTGGATCAGTTTGAGATATTGGAAGAGAAGGTTAGAGGAGAGGATATCACTGTGTTGTTAGGATCTGTGCAATGGAAGAAGGGTTATAATGGGCTGACTTGAAGCTTTTAAACCTTCAATCATAGAAGCTTGTTCCGGTGTGTGAATCGGTACAAGGGGATCAACAGATTAAGCTACAAGAGGTATGCCTTGAAACCTCCTTATATAAATTTATTGGGTTTTGTTAAGAAATTAAGATTTGGATTCAATAGAAAGGATTGAATGGCTGTGTAGAAAATGATGAAAAAGAATCCGGGCATGTAGAATTAACAGCCACAGAGCCTGGGAAATTCGACTGTCGATTTCAAAATCGACTGTCGAAATTGAAAATCGACTGTCGAAAATAAGATTTTAAGCTTTAAACAGAGTTCTGAAATTCGATGGTCGAATTTAAAATCGACCATCGAATTTGAAATCGATGGTCGAATTCTGTCCAGCTTTTGGCTTTTAAATATTTGATTGGATTTTTATTTTGTGAGCTTTTGGGTTGATTTTTGGGTTGTATATTAACACTGAGGGTGTTAATATATGTAGGTTTTGACAATTGGGAGTCCTTGGAGAGGACTGCTTGTTCATGCTTTTGAATTTTCTTGGTTAAGGTAGGGGAATCCTAATTATTATTTGCATGAATTATAAGCATAAACTGTTATAAATCATTTTATTTTTAGAAGCATAAAATATGAAAATTTCGTTGCACACAGTGTAATTAAAACTTTGAACATATGATACAATTCGAAAATTTGTAAACCTTGTCATAAATAAGAATCATTGGAAATCAGAACCTCAGCTAAATTTGAATCAGAACCTCAGCTAAATTTGAATCAGAATCTCAGTTAAATTTTGAATCAGAACTTTGAAAAATCAGTATATGATATGAATAATAAGCTTGGATATGTGTTAGCATTTGCATTTGATTTTGGGTTCATAAGTACGATGCCCTAGATTCTACCAACCGTGTTGACGGTAAAAACTTTGGCGCAAGTTTCCCTCATAGCGTAGGGGCTTATTGCATTTTCGAAATGGGTTCATGAACGACGATGGTCAGTAGGGTCTTCCCATCGGTCACGTAGTCTGCTCTCATGCTATAGGAAATTTGGGAGATAAAATTAAGTTATAAATTTAAGACAAGAAGCATACTAAATCTGAACATTTTGAACACTTTAGAGCATGTTTCAGTTTTGACTCAGTATTAGAACTGGAGATTTAATTTGAAAAGCATTATTGAAAAAAACCATATTTGATCTGATTCCGTCTTTTGAAAACCTTTACTTATAAAGAAATGCAAATAGATCTGTCTTCCTCTATTGAGCTTGGTTGTTAGCTCACCCTCGACTATACGTCACAGTCTTTGAGGATCGACCTTGGGTCAGAGGATCCGGAGGACTCCGATTATATTCCCGAGGAGGATTTGGACATACCAGCTGAGTAGTTCTTCCCGTGATCTTAGATTCTGTATTTTGGTATTTTGTCTGGATATTATTTTTGGATTGATGAGCCTTAGGTTATTATTTTTGATCTTTTGATATCACTCGAGGAACCATTATTGTGAACCTCTATTTTAGGTGATCGGATTGGCCATCACCGGTGGTTCCTTTTGGTTCCTCACAGTGATATATCTAATTTTGTTATATGAAGCTTTTGTTTTTGGATAAACAATGTTGCCTCTGTCTTTAGACCTTAGTTTATGTTGTCGGCTTCTGTTTGTTACGGCTTATTGAGAAATCAATAAGATGATGAACCGGCCTTTCCTATACCTTAAGGATTGAAAAAGTCGGGTCGTCACAAGATCAGCTCTTGAAAAGAGGGATGTAGCTGCAGATTAAGTGTCATGTAGGGCAAACAAGAGGAAGATAGAAACCACCTCTTGCTCCCTTGCAGTTTTGAAAAGAGGATGCAGCAGTGTTTGTGTGGCAAAAGGGGCTTGAGCCTGTGGCACAATGAATGGTTGACAACATAGCAGCCTCAGGTCGAGCTCAGCTTACCTATCAAAAGAAAATGTATCATGTGGCAGACAGGGGCAGATGCACGTATAGGCTTGTGGGGGCCAGAGGGCCCTGGCCCCCACAAACTCCGATAAAATCCTTTAAGCGCTAGTAGTAAGTTATTTTTAAGGCACCATATTTTGTTTCTATGGCCCCCATAAAATAAAATAAAAAGGTTTTAGTTTTATTTGAGTTTGGATATTTGTAGCCAAATATTCGATCTCTGTAATCCAAGACTTAACTTGCAAACCTTTGGTTTTAGAGACCAAATCTTCAGTTGTAAATAACCAATTAAGTAAATAAAAATTCCCATCCCCACACTCTCTTTCAATCTGAGCTCTTTCTCTCTCTCCCCACAATTTGCCTCTCTTTTTCTCTCTCTTCATAATCTGCTCTCTCTCCTCTCTCAGCACTCTCTCTCTCCTCTTTCTCTACAAGGCTATTGCAGTCTCCTCTCAAGCTCCACGACAGTCTGCACGATCCTTTACCCTGAATCTCTTATCTCTCTCTATCTCTATATCTTTCTACGTGCCTAAATTTCTAAACCTTAACCCGTAAATACCTAATTAATGGTATCATGCTAACCATAAATTCATTTCTAAACTCACAGTAATATTTTTAAATTGGTTCCAACTCTCATGTCTATCATTTAAACACCAAAATGGTATTATAATGATCTTACACCATCAATGGCTTAAGATGTTGGCGATCCGTACTGTCAAAGTGATAGATTATGAATTGAAGTGCAATATACCCAAAAATAGTGTTCTAGGTAGATTTTAAACCATCCAATCTATGAACTAAAATAACAACTAGTGTATTTAGTTTTAATGGTTGATATTAAAGTTCATCAATCAGATGGTTCAAATCTACTTATAGGCATGTTTGTTTGGGCTGAGACATGTTCCACTGAAAGATTGACACTTGAACAATTTAGATTGTTAATGGATGAACTCTACATTATATAATGATAAATCATACTTCAATGGTATGAGATAAAAATCTAATTTTAATGTAAGATAATTTCAAACACCATTTTTGTGTTGTCCAGCTTTACTAAAAATTAAAATTGTTTGATATTTTAAAGGGTTTTGTGATTTTGTAAAAAAAAAAAATTCTATTTCAACTAAGGGCTGGAAAAAAGTTTATTAGCATATAATATATCAATATCGTGTGCCCCCCTTTAAGAAAATCATGCATTCGCTACTGGTGGTAGACATGAAAATTTAAAGCACCTATTCCCCCATTGGAATTTCAATAAAGAAATATGGGGCATGTTGCTAGTCACTTTTAGTGTCAGTAGGGTCCTCCCATAGTCATAGGTGGGGGTGGTATTTTTGCAGTGTGGAGAGACTAGATGACGCGGGACGGAAACCCTAAAATGCGTGATTAATGATTTATTGCAATTTGGCCGAAATTAAATAAAATTAATTCAAGCTTAATTTCAAAATTAACTCGATACCTTCATATTCAAAGAATTCAGATACAGATATCACGCGAGATCCAGCTAGGGTTCAGTCCGATGCACAAGTACCGTTAGATTTAAGGCGAGATCAAGCCTAGAGATAGAACTCTAGCTTTTCCAGGCTTTGGCGGTTGTCTTCGACCCGATATAGATTCACGGGCTTGAACCAGGTTTGCAGAATTAGGTTTATGATTTTGTAATAGGCTTATGGTTTGGTTTATGTTTATGGTTTAAAAGAAGGTTTTGGCTCTAATTGATTTAGGGTTTCAAAAAAAAGGTTTTGAGTTTTGGGATCAAAAAATCAATAGATTGGGATTTACAAAAGCAAGTAGAGATCAATAAATAGCGAATACAATGAAAGATCAAGAAAATAGATGACAAAAGATAATCAAGAAGATATATGGGAATCACTCCCTTGGCCTCACACCAAACCCATCTCGGAAAGAAGAATATTCGAGCAATAATGCATTCAAAATATTCAAAACTAATTAAATTGTATTTACAAACCTCTTTATATAGGCCACCAATAATTATTTCGAAATAAAGAGTCCTAATAATTATAAAAGACTAAAAAAGAAAATATTTACAAAATTAGAAAACTCCGTCACGACGCCCATGGACGTCTGTGACCTACATACAGTGGAAGGTCAAAATTACGAACATCCATCACTGTTCATAATTTTTTTTCTTTTTTTCTCCCTTAAAGTTGCGGTACTCAAGTTACTCGGACTCCCTCTTCACTTCTTTCGACGCCGATAGAAACGATGTAATCCAAAACCAATATCCACATACTCAGCATTCACGTCACTAAATGAAAAACATGCATAGAAAAGCATGACAATTGAAACTCCGAAATATCCTACAATTATAATCCGGTTTCATGGAATTGAGAGATGAAACTAATTACGAGGATCATATTCTTTACTACTCATCACATTTCCAAGTTATAGAAGTAAAACTACTTCACCAGATACTAAAAACGGATCACACCCTGTTCCCACACATAACTTGTTAGAACAATAAGTTCGAGTTGCAAAAGAAGATAAAGATCGGAATTAAAATATACGCTTAAATATCGTTGTTTTTAAACTGAGATTTGCCCCTACCACTATGATCTAGTGGTCACCAATAGGTTACCGACAAATCGGTTCCAGGATACAACGAACCGGCAGCATATTCGTGTGATCAGATTTGGTGAATCTGATCACGCAACCAGAACACCAAAAAACTAAAGCGAAACTCTTAGAAAGAAAAAACTTAAACTCGCGGAGAAGAAATTTGCGAAAATATGCAGTGTCTAAAATGAGGGGTCTTGGGGCCCTTTTATAGATAAAACAGGTGTAACCGAACGAATATATCCGTTGCATATAACTGAACGGTCGGATAAGACATATCCGTTTAAAAAATAACTGAATGATTTAAAATTCAAATGGGCGGTTACACAATTGTTCAAAAGATTAATTAAATTACCATATTGCCACGCCACGTACACGTGCTCGTGCCCGTGCCCGTTCCGTCCCGTCCCGACCCAACTCGGCTCGGCTCGACGCGCACGCGCGTGTATGTGACTGATGGGTTGCATGGCGGTGGAAGGTACAAAATTTGGTGCCCCCTGGGTGAAGGCTACAAGCCTTGAGCCAAAACAATGATATATAAGCCAAACCCAAAAAAGAGTTTATACGATGTGAGACAAATCTCAATTTCAAAAGCTTATTTTAAAACCTTTAAAATATCCAACAATCTCCCACTATTTTAAAGATTTAAAATAAAAATAAAATAAAAAACAAACAATCCCCCACTATTTTAAAGATTTGAAATGGAGCAACGCTAGAAAAATGTGCATAAATGAAAATGTCTTACAGACTTGAATTTTCACTTTAGTGAAAATAATTCAAAATTTATCAAGATCTTTAGTGAAACTAAGTCTTGAACTAACGATTTTATATGACAAATCGAAATTATTTCACACACATATTTCACATATTTTGAGGTTCAATAAAAGGTTAGCACATTTAGGCCCTATGCTAGTACCCTGGTTTTCGTAAGTGTTTATGAGATAAAGCCAAGTCTCATTGAAAGCGGCTCTACCTTCACACTTATATAGGCAGACCTATAAGAGATGTCCCTGTAACTGTAACATCCCAACACATAGTGTTATAGGACTATTAAGAGCAATGCTCTACCTCCTCTTATCCGTTACAGGTGAAACACTACCCTTCCTGGGATGTATATGAGATTTATTTCTCATCAATATAGTGTCTTTTAGCTGCCACGGATTTATGACTTGTTTTTCCCTTTGAACCTAAACATTGATTAAACAAATATTAGGTAGGGTTTTCATCATAAGTGGCTGTTTAGGTTTAATGACTTTAAACCCATCCTGATTGAAGTTTTATTAATCTCATCTCTGCCAAAGCTTTTAGTAAACGGATCCGCCAGATTTTCTACAGACCTGACCCCAATTACTGAGATTACTCTATCTCTAAGTAATTGTTTTACATTGCTATGTCTTGGACCAATGTGTCTATTTTTTCTATTATACGTTTGACTATAAGCTTTTGATAGTGTTGCGTCACTATCACAATGTATAGAGATAGGTGGCAATGATTTAATCATAATTGGAATTTCTAGTAGTAAACTTCTTAACCATTCTGCTTCTTTTCCACTTGCCGCTAAGGCAATGAATTTCGATTCCATAGTGGAATGTGTGATGCAAGTCTGCTTCTTTGATCCCCATGAGATCGCAGCACCTCCAAAAGTGAATATCCATCCACTTGTAGACTTTGATTCTTCTGAACCAGATATCTAACTTGCATTGCTATATCCTTCTAAAATATAAGGATATCCAGAAAATTGTAAACCATAATTAATAGTACCCTTTAAATATCTAAAAACATGCGAAATAGCATTCCAATGAACAGAACTAGGGTTATTTATAAATCTACTTAACTTACTTACTGCAAATGCGATGTCTAGTCGTGTACAATGCATTGCATACATAAGGCTACCAATAACCCTTACATATTCTAATTGTTGCACACATCGTCCATCATTTTTAGTCAATTTAAGATTATTATCTAAAGGTGTATTGGCAGATTTCAAATCAAAATAATTAAATCTCTTCAAAATCTTTTCAACATAATGAGATTGAGATAAAGTTAATGTATTTTCATTTCTTATAATTTTTATTCCCAAAATTACATATGCCTGACCCATATCTTTCATGTTAAAAGATTAATTTAAGAAGTTTTTAGTTCCTAAAATAACTTCTAAATTAGTTCCAAAAATAAGTAAATCACCTACATAAAGACATATAATAACACCATTATTATGAGAAAATTTATAATACATACATTTGTCGGCTTCATTAGTTTTGAATCCAAAATTGGTAATAGTATTATCAAACTTTTCATACCACTGTTTTGGTGCTTATTTTAGCCCATATAGAGATTTAATAAGTTTACAGGCTTTCTTTTATTGTCCAGGTAGAACAAATCCTACTGGTTGTTCCATATAGACCTCTTCTTTTAAATCACCATTTAAAAAAATGATTTTACCATTCATTTGATAGATTTGTAACTTATGTAAAGAAGCTAAGGCAATTAGAAGTCTTATAGTCAAAATTCTAGCAACGGGTGCGTAGGTATCAAAATAATCAACACCTTCCTTTTGTCTATATCCTTTGGCAACCAATCTTATCTTAAATTTTTCTATAGTTCCATCTATTCTAAGTTTTCTTTTAAATATCCATCTACATCCTATGGGTTTAGATCATTCTGGTAAGTCTACTAATTTCCATATTTTGTTTCCCATTATTGATTCAATTTCATCATTGATAGCTTCTTTCCAAAAAGCACTATCTCTAGATTTCATTGCGTCGTTAAAAGTGATAGGATCATTGTCTATATTTAGACATAAATGTTTCTTAGTACTTTTGGTCCTATTTCCTTCAATCAAATAGATATAATAGTCTTTTGAAAGACTAGTTTCAAATCGTTGACATTTACTTCGTCGAGGTTCAATGATGACCTCTTCATCACTTGAAGATTCAATAACTTCTTTAGATTTAGAAGATTCTCCATCTTCATAAGTTTTACTTTCAATATTTAATTTATTAGTTAAAGTAGTGAACTTAGATTCATAGAATATAGCATCTCTAGATTCTATTATAGTATTTTTATCGATGTTATCATTAGATTCCATAACTAGAAATCTATAAGCTTTACTATTTTATGCATAGCCAACAAATGCACACTCAATAGATCTAATCCTTATCTTAGGTCTTTTAGGATCTACTAATCTAACAAGTGCCCAACACCCCAACACTTTAAAATAGGTTAGACTAGGTTTTCGATTCTTCCAAAGTTCATATGGTGTAGTTAAACTTTTCTTATGTGAAATTCTATTCAAAATATAAGTAACAGTTAATAAAGCTTCACCCCATAAATTTTTATCGGAATTAGCGTTAACTAGCATTGCATTAGTCATTTCTACTAATGTTCTATTTTTTCTTTCGGCAACTCCATTTTGTTGTGGCGTATAAGGAGCCGTCACCTCATGACGAATTCTATGAATTTCACAGAAATCGGAGAATTCATTTGATATGTATTCTCCACCCCGATCAGATCAAATGGCTTTTATTCTTTTATTTAATTGATTTTCTACTAATGCTTTATAAATCTTAAATTTTTCAAAAGCCTCATTTTTAGTATTTAATAAATATATATGAGCATATTTTGAAAAATCATCTATAAAAGTTATGAAATATCGTCTTTCTCCTCTAGTAGGAACATTGTTTAAATCACAAATATCACTGTGTATTAAATCTAATAAATATGAATTTCTAATCACACTAGGAAAAGATTTTCTAATAATTTTAGTCTTAACACATATACTACAAGCACTACTATCGAATGATTCATGAATTAGAATTAACTCTAATTTAGTCATGCATGTCATAGGCCTACAATTAACATGTCCTAATTTATCATGCCATAAATTAGAAAGAGAGATCGAGTAAGAAGAATGAGAGATTTTATTGATTGAATCAGTTACATTAAGTTTGAACATGCCTCCCATGGCATATCCTTTTCCAACAAATTCGTCATTCTTTGATAAGATAAACTTATCCGATTCAAATACAAGTTTGAAACCATGTTTGATCAGTAAACCACCCGAAACAAAATTCTTGCGGATATCGGGTACATGGAGCACATCAGTAAGTGTAACGACTTTTCCGGATGTGAAATTCAATTTCACTTTTCCACGTCCTATGATCTTTGCTGTAGATAAGTTTCCCACAAAGAGATCTTGATCATCATCAGCTTTGTCATACGTCCCAAACATGTCACGATTATTACACACATGTTTTGTGGCACCAGTGTCGATCCACCATTCATTGATGTCACAAATCATATTGACTTCCGAAAAAACGGCTACAAAGTTGTTTTTTACTTCCACTGCATTCGCTTGATTCTTCAACTTCTTGAAGATACGACAATCCCGTTTGAAATATTCGGGTTTCCCACAGTGGTAGCAACCACCATTCTTCGGTACCATGGTCTTATTCTTCTTGGCGAATTTCTTATTCTCCTTGGAATGAGAATATCCTCTCTTCCTCTTCTTGGACAGTTCACTAACAACCTTAGACTCAATCAAGTGTGCCTTTGATGTTATATCAATGTGATCTTCTGTTTTGTCCCTAACTCGGGATTCTTCCTCAATACGTAAATGAAGGAGAATATCTTCTATAGAAATCTTCTCATTATTACGCTTAAGGATTTTTCGGTAATCTTTCCATGATTGAGCAACTTGGCAATTACCGCACCAACCAAAAAATCCTCATCGAAATGAGAACCATTAGCAACCATATAATTAATAATAACTTGAAAATCATGAACTTGGCTAAGAATAGGTTTATCATCAGCCAGCGTAAAATTGAAAAACTGACTGATAATATAAGAATTATACCATGCATCTTCAGTTTTGTATTTCTTCTCGAGTGCATCCCAAAGTTCCTTCGAAGTGTCGTAGGTGCGGTAGACGTCGAACAAAGAATTCGACAGTGCATTTAAAATGTAGCCTTTGCAAGTGTAGTCGTCGTCGTCCCATTTCTGCTTTTTACGGCCTTCAACGAGGGTGGATGATTCGGTAATAGTCGGATACGGAGTGTGATAACGTATACAACTTTCAGTGTGGTTAACAGAAAATGCAATTTCTATTGCCACCGTTTGAAATTCGAATCATCAAAATTGTCTAACTTGTGGATGTTGTTAGGCAGCACTGGATGAATCTTATCACTCAGTAGAGCATAAGTGGAAGACTAAATATGAGTCATAAATCTCGGTTTAAAATTGTTAGAACAATAGGTTCGGGTTGCAAAAGAAGATAAAGATCGGAATTAAAATATACGCTGATCCGATTCGAGGCATGTTAAATATCGTTGTCTTTAAACCGAGATTTTCCCCTACCACTATGATCTAGTGGTCACCAATAAGTTACCGGCAAATTGATTCCAGGATAGAGCGCACCAAGTTCAATAGAGCGCACCAAGTTCATGTTCGACAATAATTCGGTAAGGTGAAAGTCAAAAAAAAAATTCGATAAAATTTGGTAAGCTCTAAGAAATGTTGGAAAGAAAAAATATAATAAGATTAAAAAATAATAAAAATCACAATTTATTAAAAAATTATGAAATATTCGTGATTTTTTAAAACTACCTGAATATTTTTTAAAAAAATTGCAATTAATTTTGGATTAATTTGCTGAACTGCATATTTGCATAAATTTAAAAAATATATAGAGAATTTGGTGATTATACAATACGTACCCTTCGCTTTCTTGCCAAGTTGTGTGTGCATTTGGCATAGCTCCACGGGCTTAAAAGCCACTTTCGACTCTCTTAGAGAAATCTTAAGTTGTGTTTGGCTTAGCTTTCCTGGGCTAAAGAGCGGCTCTTTGGCTTTAGCAAGGTGTTACTAAGTTCAAAGAAGTTGTTTAAAATGTTAAAACTATTAAAATGAGCTCTCTGCTAGAGCAGATAAATTTTGCTATGGCGAAGAGCTAGAGTCTACTACTAATAGCGTCGACCCAAATACAACTATAGGGACCTGGGCTAGAGCGCATTTGGTAAACTAGCCCTCCTGGCAATAATGTTTGAAGGAACTATTTTTAATTAAAAACAAATTATTTGCCAAAGCAAGTAAAACCTGCTTTAGCGAGGAGCGGGTTGGGAGTCCAAACAAAGTTAGAGAGCGTTATATCAAATGCATTTGTAATGCCTGTTCCTACCTCGATATCCATATTTCGCAAATATTCGATATGCGGACGATATCAATACCCGATACGTATCAGTATCAACCATGGTCTGAACCATAAATTATCACAACTAACAAATAAAGAAAATCATAGTTCACTCCCAAAACAAAAACTCATATATGATATCATTCCATGTTGCATACCATCAAATAAAACTATATCTTATAAAGGCAAGCATGATAATTAAATTTACAAAATGAAATAAATAATTAGATAAGATTTAAATGTAGAGAAATACTACACTTGAACATACATAAGATTATACTGTTGATAAAAAATTGGTATTAATAATGGCTTCGAAGCACATAGTTCACTACGTTGTCTTAAAGACAATAGACGCCCCCACTTCGTCGGATAAGCGAAAGTGCATTAGTTCTAGCAAAAAGATACAACTCTCTGAAAAAACACAAGTGAATCGATTTATCATTTTACTGTTGTGTGAAAGACAACTCTATGAAAAGACACATTTATGAAATCTTTTCACCGTAATCAGAAAAGACATAATGGTTCAAAATTCTCTTTATAAATAGAGATAAAATCTCCATTAAAATAACACATGGCATACAAGGTACAACATAAACTATAATAACATCTATTTCTCTTCTTTCCTTACATCATTATTTTTTTTAAGAATGTAGAAAAAGAATATATAGTTCTTGGCAAGACCGGACTCTATTATATCCTAAAGGCATATTCGCTGGGAACCCTATTGTTTTTTTAGAGAGTTGTATTGAGTAAACTAGCAATCTAGGTTTTATCCCCTATTGTTTTTTTAGAAAGTTGTATTGAGTAAACTAGCAATCTAGGTTGTATCCCCTTCTTGTTTCAAAATAAAAAATTTGTATATCAGAAAATCTATGTGGCAGGTTATTTTTCTAGAAAGTGCTATCTAGAAAATAGTATATAGTTATTGGCAAGATCGAGCTCTGTTATATTCTGTAGGCAGATTCGCTAAAAACCCTTTTGCATCTTCGTTTATCCAACAAAGTAGGGGCATCTATTGTCTTTAAGAGAGCGTAGTGAACTACGTGCCTTTGAGTCATTATCAATACAAATTTTTTATCAATAATTTAAAAATAATAGATCGTTCTAATGGCTCAGAGCATAAAATTTATTAATCAAGATTTCATCAAACTTGATCGATTTGGCAAGTCAAATTTCAAAAGATGTAATTTATCTTGCGATAATACAAGATTGCTTACGTCCTCACTATACCATGTCTACCAATTTCGGTAGCGGAAACAGCGGAAAGTATAACTAGTAGAGAATTGGATGTTCGACTCAAATGGCTGAAAGATGATCAGGATTTTTGGGACCACATCCTCAATGCATTGAACGATAAGTTATTCAACACATTCAGTAAGTACACTATTACTAAAGATTTTGAGATTCATTAGCAAAGAAGTATCTAATTAAAGATATAGATACAAAGGTTTTTATAATCTCTAAATATTTTGATTTTAAGATGGCTTGAGATAAATTGATTATTAAACAAGTTCAAGAATTACAGTTTATCATAACTGAGATAGAAGTCTTATATGTTTAATGAAGTGTATTAGACCCAATATAGCGTTTACAGTGAGGGTATTGAGTAAACTAGCAATTCAGGTTTGAAATATTGGGAAGTTATTCGTAGGGCATTAAGATACTTGAAAGAAACAATGCATTGTAGTTTATAATATAGTGGCAATCATGAACTCTTAGAGGAGTTTACTGATGTTACTTTGATTTTTGACTCCTCTGATTCAAAATTCATAAGCAAATAAATTTTTGCTTTGGTAGGAGTAGTATCGTGGGGGTCTAAAAAATAAACATGTCTTTCTGACTTAAGTATGGAATCATAATATATAGCATTATCTACTGCTCCTCCTACCAAAGCAAACGAGACAGAATGACTTCAAAGGTTCATGTTATCCAAATAAAGCATCATGTGTGCCCCATGCACAATGGTTGGCTTAGATGGCATAAACTAGTGCAAAGGTGCAGAGGACGCGGGCCGGTGACACTTAGTCTTGGCATGCGTGTCGCGAGTAGACACGATGTGTTAAGAGGGTTTACCTCGGGTGAAGGCAACCATGAGCGAGTTTCCGTCCTCTAGGCGGGTGGTATCCGAGTGATGGTTGGATGAGTTGTATCTCATAAAACCGGTATCTGTTAGAATGCCTCCTCAGAAGTGGCAGAGAGGCGTTGCACGGGTGTCGAAAAAAGTTACCTCATGATATTTGGTATCAGAGCCAGATCGTTCTGATTGGGACTACATTGGCAAGCCAGAGCGAGCAGGTGTGTTCTAATTTCTTGACAGCCAGAGTTACTTATGTGCTGTAATAGCTCAAAAAATCATGCTAAACTATGACCTCGGGATCCGTGCCCGATTGGTCACAAGTTTGACCAATCAGGAGATCAAGAGTTAGCATAGAATGTGATGAACGGACGAGATGTGATGGGTTGAATGCCTATGTGGTGTGTGTTGTGAATGTGAAGTCGCATACACCTACCGCGGTGTATGTGCTCAACACACAAGTGAGGAAAGGGATAAAAGGGTTTAATAGCCCTAAAAGCAAGAGTTTGATGGTTGTTGAAGGAGAATAAAGAAGAGAGAGAGAGAGAAGTAAAGAGAGGAGTAAATGCTAGTTGAGGAAGGGAGATTCGAGCAATAAACGTCGGATTCGACGCGAGGGATCCGCTAGAAGCAAAGCTGGAACCCTAGCCTTTCCAACCATAGATTTGAAATCAATTTGAGATTGATTCAAGGTAAAATCTTGTGAATAAGATGCATAGATGGTAGAGTCTAAATTGTAGTTGAAAATGGTTTAAATCATAGGATAATGGTTTAGAAAAATAGAGGAAAAAGTATGGAAAAAGATGGGGAAGAACAGCTCGAAAAGGGCTGAATTTGATAAATTCGATTAATCGAAATTGGGTTTCGATTAATCGAAATTGGCCAGGAAGTTGAAAAGTCAGTGGAC
This sequence comes from Chloranthus sessilifolius, assembly GCA_021018995.1. Lineage (NCBI taxonomy): Eukaryota > Viridiplantae > Streptophyta > Magnoliopsida > Chloranthales > Chloranthaceae > Chloranthus > Chloranthus sessilifolius. Next base: position 179,561,596 of record CM037585.1, on the reverse strand, counting down.
CCCGATTTCGATTAATCGAATTGGAGTTCGATTAATCGACTTTGGATTTCGATTAATCGATTTGGGTATCGATTAATCGATCGAACTCCAAAGGACCCTGTAATGGAGGAAAAGACTTGGGAAAATCGACTAATCGAAATGGGATTTCGATTAATCGATTTCAATTTTCGATTAATCGATTTTAGGAACTCGATTGCTCGAATTGAGAATCGACTTGGCTGAACAGAGAATTTTGATTAATCGAATTAAGATTCGATTAATCGAATGAGAATCTCGATTAATCGATTAATCGATATGGACTTTCGATTAATCGATTTTGGAAATCGATTAATCGAATCAGATTCGATTAATCAATTTTGGAGTTCGATTAATCGACTGAGATAAGTTATGTTGACTTTTGAGTTTGACTTTAAGATTCTTGGAGGGTCTTAGACCTTCTTTATTGCATCCTTTGTGATGTATTTCACCTGTGATGTGGTACCATAGGTGGTACGTGTGGACTAGTGCACAAGGAGCCACGTGGGACCTTGATGCATTGATCAAATGAAGACTTGAGGTAGGGAACACCTTGAACATGTACTTTATTTTACAAGAGCATGTATGTAGTGATATAGAATTCAACTCAAATGTTTTATTGCTTAAGAATTGTGAAAAGTGTGTGTGCGTGTGACATTCGTAAGAGTAATCATAATGAGCCATCCCCAGGGGATGAAGAAGTAAAAGAGACAAGAGCATCAGGTGTGATGCAAGTAAATGGATACATCCCAGGGATGTATCCAGGATTGAATCATATTTGATAGGGCCTAACTGATATAAGATAGCACACTTACACGGTGAATAACTATATGTAAGGCACCGATATTTTTGTTATTTGAGGTTTGATAGGTTACCCCACCGACGTGGCGGGATATCCACGACTGACACGGCAGATATCCGCGGACCGATACACGGCATTTAAAACCGTAGGCTGCATGAGGCTTATTCGTACATAGTAAGCACACCCCAGGGGTGTTGGATTGAGACAAGTGAAACCCCGCCGCCAATCCCCAGGGGAAAGGGGCTTGGGTACTATATGGTATTCCCAGGGAATACGTTAAAACTGTCTATATAGATGACGATGAAGGGTATCTCATCGGGGCTCGATGCTATATTACTCGGGGACTACTTAAGTTGAAAGTTTAAGTTTTGCTTTAGGCCTTTTCAGCATCATTCATGAGTAAATGAAAACATAAGTAATCAACAGTAAAACGAAATGCTTCTTAACTGTTTTCATCAATAACTGCATAGACACATCATGCATGGCATATCATGGAATATATGTGAGTTATAATTTATATGTTCAACTGTATTTGTTCCCTATTGAGCTAGGATGTAGCTCACCCTATAGACTATACGTCGCAGGTCCACTACTAGCTTGCCGAGGCTTGAGACGCCGATCCCATGAGTCGGACCTTGCGGCCGGTGACGAGTTGGAGCCACCTCCTGAGGACTTCTTCTAGAGGACTCCGTTGTGCCGCTTTAAGGGCTTTTTAGAGAGATTTTGTATGGCTTGGTATGTCAAGCCTTGATTTTGTTTAAAACCATGTATATAAGGAGTTGAGATAATTCCTTTGGGACGAACCATCCGTGATGATTGCTGTCATCGATGGTTCGGATCGGTTCTCCATTCATGCTGAGGCATGAGGGTAGAACTGTCTTTTGGGGAGTTGATTGATATAGATTTAAATTCCGCAATTTCGTTATTATTCTATTACAATGCTTGATATACTAGTATTCCGTGCTTAGCAAAGGGCACGGTCAAGATGATCGTGCTGATGGCACGGGTTTTGGGGTGCCGAAATCCGGGGCTGTCACATGTGCAGTTGAGTTGCACGTCTGTGGTTGAGGTACACTCTGTTACAGTGACTTTCGAATGAGTTTCGGAGCTCGATCGCACGCAGAGGGATGGTACTATTGGGTTATATGATGAGTACTGAAAAATGATGATATTTCACCCCTAAATACCTATATTTAGCTGTCCGATGAAGGCTATCTGATGAGATTGATTAGATTTGAAGTGTTTTAGGTAAATACAAGCCAAGTATCGAAAACAGTCCAAGAATTCTGAATATAATGCCAAAACACTGCAACTTTGGGTAATCAAGAACTTGATGTGACTTGCGGCTAGATTTGGACCTTCAATATGGCAAAATTATGAAATTGTCAAAACATAAAAGTTGTAGATCTTTTCGTCAGCTTTTCAACGGCGTAAGAATCGTCTCAATCCGAGTTCGGAACAAAAAGTTATGGCCAAAATACCGAAGCAGTATCTGAACCAAGAAAAAGTGCTGAATTTCACGGATTTCTGGGGTCGATGCATCGACCCTATAGGTCGATTAATCGAGCCAGAGTCAGAGTCTGACACGAAACTGACACTGGAAACCTAATTTTTGGGACTTTTTTGGCGGCTCGATGCATCGACCCTCCCTGGTCGATTAATCGACCCTAAAAGTTTGGCTTGGGAGACTTCCGCGAGGAGAGTCTATTTAAAGCGACTCAAACATTTCGGAAAAATATATCTTTTTAGAATTAGAATTACGTAGGAATTAGTTTTAGGAAAGAGTTTTAGTTTTTAGTGTTCTTAGTTTTTAGCCATTATTTTTCATAGTTAGACATAGAAATAGGGAAATTTTATTATTCTTTTGAGAGCTTTGTTCCCTTTAATTTTTCAGTACTCATTCCTAAATTTTGTTCAAAGTTTATTTCTGCATTAATTTCGTTTCTGAAGATCATCATATTTATGGATCAACGTAATTTCTTTTGAAGTTTGAGGTAATTTTAATTAATGTTATTTTCCCGTCTTTATTTATTTATGTCATTTACTTACAATATGTGTGGCTAAATTTATAGGGATGGGGATCTAATGATTCCCATCCGAGGGATGTACTTTTAATAATATAAATTTAGGATTAAAATATGAGATTTTATTTTATGGTTGTTGTGCTATCATGAACGGATGAAATTCCCGTCACTAATCGGGATCGCGTGTGCCGAGCCATGCCCGGGATCTCAGATCTGTGACGGTAATTTTACTCAATCATTGTCATGGTCTTTTTGCTTTCATCGTGTGGATCTAATTACGATTATATTCTGGGATCGAGTGTGCCGAGCAATGCCCTGGATCTTGGTTCTGTAATGGTAATTTTATCTTAAATAATCTCTAATCTGAATAAAGTGTGCCGAGCCATGCCCTTGATTTCAGATTTGTAAGTGGTATTCTTGTTGAAATTTTCACCTACCTTGGGGATGATTTTTATTTGAACCTGAGATCATGTGTGCCTAGCCGTGCCCTTGATCCCAGATCTATATATGAAAATCATCTAAGTCCTGATTGCAGGGATGCAACGTGGAACCTATTAGGGTGTTGACCATTGATCTTTTATAAAAGATGTTTGTTACCAATGAAATATCTCATAATTTAATCCTTAGATTTATATTATAGGAAGAACAGACCAAAGATGGGAGGATTTAGTATCTTCATCTTTATCATCATCTTCACTTTTATTTTTGAATTATCAATTGAATTTTAGTTTGTAGTCATTAATTGCCATCTCATCAACCGCTTAAATCATAAAGCTGGTAGAATACTGTTAGATCTTCATAGATTTCTAGAATTGCTTGTCTCTTTTAGATGTTTCAACATTAATCCTCGTGGGAACGATCTCGTACTCCGCACCTACTATATACAAACCGATTCGTGCACTTGCGAGTAAAACATCACATTAAAAATATCACAACAAGTTTTTGGCGCCGTTGCCGGGGATCAAATTAAGAAAATCTGAATTTTTGGTAGACAGTAAATTTTAGGAATTTTCAAGGATTAAAATAGTATTTCTGCTTAATTAAAAAAAAAAAAAAAAATTTTTTTTTTTTTTTTTTGCTGGGAGTCGATGCATCGACCTTGCCTCGATTGATCGAGTGTGACTCGATCAATCGATTTTTATTAAAAAAAAAAAAAAATTAAAAAAAAAAATTTTGAAGTTTTCCTGCCTAAAACCTCCACTCTGTGCATCATTTGCATGCACACTAGGTCTTCTAAAGAGAGAAATTTAGAACCGTTAAATTTTGAGATCGAACGTGCCTGTCGGTCAAATCGTAAGGACGCTAGATCAAGGCAGAAATTTTTAAGTGAATCATCCACTGAAGTCAATATGACTGACAACATGAATGGGCAACTCGAACAAGAGGAAGAACCAACATTGAGAGAACTGTTTTCTCCGATAACTACAAATACCCCATCATGCATTGTATACCCCGCCACACCTGGTGGCCGGTTTGAAATTCGGACAAATGTTATCCAAATCCTTCCAATCTTTCATGGCATGGAGCGAGAAGATCCATACCAACACGTTAAAGACTTCGTGTCCGCCATCTGCTTACCAAAATTTCAAATAAGAAGAATCATTAGTGCGCTATTTCCTTTCTCTATAAAGGATAAAGCAAAAGCATGGTTAAATTCTACCATCGGGATCCATAACCACCGGGATCGAGGATGGTCAAAAGTTTCACAAAGTTCTTCCCTATGGCGAAGAATCATAGACGTGAAATCACGGATTTCACGCAAGAGGAAGATGAGAGATTATATGAAGCTTGGGATAGATTCATGGATCTCTTACTCAAATGTCTGCACCATGGATACTCAAAGTGGAGATTGGTCCAGTGTTTCTACAATGGACTAAATCAACCAAATAGACATCTGGTGGAGTCAATGAATGGCGGAGGATTCCTGAGCCTTCAAGAAACCGAATCTTATGCTTTCTTAGAAAAGCTGGCTGAGGATTCTCAGCACTGGGATTTCACAAAGACTCGGGAACAATCAGTCAAAGCCCGTGATCAAGCCGGGAGTTCAACCAAGAAAGGAGGACTCTATGTAGTAAAGGATTCCCCAGATCTGGTGGCTAAAATTGATTTCCTCACTCAACAAGTGGAGGAATTGAAATTAAAGAAGAATGTGCATATGGTCAATACACAACCTGAGCCATGTTCAATTTGTGCAAGTCCAATGCATATGGCAGATGATTGTCCTTCAATGCAGAACTATCATGAAGACACATCTGAACAACTAAATGTTGTGAATAATTATGGGCGGAATCAAGGAAGCGTTTTCAATGAGAATAACCCAAATAGCTGGAGATATCACCCAAATTTCTCATGGAAACAAGATAATCAAAGAATGCAGCCCAGGAAACAGGGGACGAACTTTTATCCCCAACAAAATTTCAATCAAGGACCGCAGCAGAACTACGGTCAAGGGCAATTTCAGCAGCAAGGGTTCAATAACCCGAATCAATTTCAATACAATCAAAATCAGGTTGCTACCACGGCAAATGAACCAGAATTTTCAGGTTCTGTGACCAATGGGAGGTTATCAAAACCAACCACAACAAAATTTTGTGCCGACATTTCCACCACCTGGATTTAACAACCCACAGGGAAATCCTGCCCAACGTCCTCATACACAAACTCCTTCTACTGAGGACCTGATGAAACTCATTCATTCTCACACGTCCTCAATCTCTAAAATAGAGACCCAAATTGGGCAATTGGCATCCTTTCTCTGTGAAAGAGAAAAGGTTCGCTTTCAAGCCAACTGTTCCCTAACAAGGGCCAAATGGTTGTTGAACAAACATCAACTTCAACACAAGAGGATAATCAAACATATTACAACGTTGAGATCTGAAAGCTGGTCGATAACAAAGTAGTGTTGCGAGGAGGAGGAAGAGTCGATGGAGAGAAGAAATCAAGAGAGAAGAAATTGATGACAAAGTACAAGCAAAAGAGATATCGATGACAAGAGTGAATGTAAGAAAAGTCTTGTTTCGAAAGCACCGTACCCACAAAGATTGATGGCACCACTGAGAAATCACGATGTGGAAGGAATAAATGAGATTTTCAAGCAATTAAAAATTAATATTCCTTTCCTAGATGCCATCCGTCAAGTACCTGCTTATGCTAAATTTTTGAAGGTATTGGTCACAATCAAAAGAAAGACCAATATTAAAAAAAAGGCTTTCTTAAATGGTGGTTAGTTCGATGTTGCAAGCAAAGCTCCCAATCAAATACAAGGACCGGTTGTCCTACAATCTCGATCATCATCGGCGATAACGGATTGATCAGCCCTTTTGGACTTAGGAGCAAGTGTCAACTTGTTGCCTTATTCTGTATAAGGAGCTCGAATTGGGAGAACTTAAGACCGCGATGACCCTTGATTAGTGATCGGTCCATAAAGATCCCTCGAGGAATTGTAGAAGATGTCCTCATCAAGGTGGATTCTTTCTACTTTCCTGTAGATTTTGTTGTTCTAGACACTGAACCGGCATCAAATTTGAAGAATAATATTCCAGTGATTCTAGGAAGACCATTCCTAGCAACCTCCAATGCGCTGATCAATTGTCGAAATGGGATCATGAATCTGTCATTCGGGAATATGACAGTGGAACTTAACATTTTTAATATTCCCAAGCAGCCCATGGAGGATGATGAACATGCACAAGCATGCATACTCGATGAAATTGTAGAGGAAATATTTAATGCATCTGAATCTGAAGATCCTTTAGCAGCTTGCCTTGCGCATTTTGGAAAAAATTTTGATGTGGATCAACTAATCCAAGAAGTAAATCACATGTTGGATTCCACACCACGTCTGGGTGAAGAACAGGAAATAGAGTGTGGAACTCAAATTGAATTAATCAAGGAAAAGCCGAAAGAGGAGGAGAAAGTGTCCTTAGAACTTAAACCTCTTCCGGAAAATCTCAAGTATGCCTACCTGGGGGAGAATGAAACTCAACCCGTTATCATATCATCAACACTGGATGCGAATCAGCAAGGCCAACTCATGAATGTACTCAAAGAGCACAAAAGTGCCCTCGGTTGGTCGATAAAAGATATCAAAGGGTGTGCACCGAATCCATTTGGAAGACAATGCTAAGCCTTCTAGGGAACCACAGAGGAGACTGAACCCTATAATGCAAGATGTGGTCCGAAATGAGGTAATCAAACTTTTAGATGCTGGAATCATATACCCCATCTCGGACAGTAAATGGGTCAGCCCCACACAAGTGGTCCCTAAGAAATCGGGAATCACAGTGGTGAAGAATGAAGAAAACATACTGGTCCCTACAAAAATTCAAACAGGGTGGAGAGTGTGCATTGATTATCGGAAGTTAAATTTGATGACGAGGAAAGATCACTTTCCATCGATCGGATGTTAGAAAGATTGGCGAGCATGAGTACTATTGCTTTCTCGATGGCTATTCCGGGTATAACCAAATAGTCATTGCACCGGAGGATCAGGAGAAGACCACTTTCACATGTCCTTTTGGTACTTTCTCCTACCGACGAATGCCGTTTGGGCTTTGTAATGCACCAGCTACATTCCAAAGATGTATGCTGAGTATTTTTTCGGATATGGTCGAGCGATTCTTGGAAGTCTTCATGGACGACTTCTCGATACATGGAAACAGTTTTGCTGACTGTTTGAATCATTTGTCGCTAGTGCTTGCACGATGCCAGGAGAAGAATCTTGTTCTTAACTGGGAAAAATGTCACTTCATGGTTAAAGATGGCATTGTTTTGGGACACATCATATCGTCCCAGGGTATTGAGGTCGATAAGGCTAAAGTTGATTTAATTGCCGACCTACCACCACCGAGGACAGTGAAGGAAATCAGATCTTTTCTGAGCCACGCCGATTTTTACAGGCGTTTTATTAAAGATTTCAGTAAGATAGCACGGCCGCTCTGCAGCTTACCCATTCATCTTTGATGATAAATGTTTGCGGGCCTTTGAAACCATTAAGGCCGAATTGATAAAAGCTTCAATTATTCAATCTCCGAACTGGGCCTTCCCGTTCGAAATTATGTGCGACGCCTCTGATTATGCAATTGGAGCTGTTTTGGGGCAACGAATAGAAAAATTACCGCATGTAATCTACTATGTGAGTCGCACTCTCAACGATGCCCAGTTGAACTACTCGACCACTGAAAAGGAACTTTTGGCGGTAGTTTTCGCGTTGGATAAATTTCGATCCTATTTATTAGGATCTAAAGTTGTGGTATTCACAGATCACGCTGCTCGTTATCTCGCTCGCTAAGAAAGACGCTAAGGCACGTTTAATTAGGTGGATCTTGTTGTTGCAAGAGTTCGATTTGGAGATCAAGGACAAGAAAGGTTCAGAAAATGTGGTGGCCGATCACTTGTCACAAATAATTATTGAGAAACCTGACGAGCCTGTTTCGATCTTGGAGCACTTCGGATGAAGCTTGTTCAGGATTGATTGCCCACCTTGGTATGCGGATCTTGTCAATTTCCTAGTCACCGAGAAATTACCTCACCATTGGTCAAAGAATGAGAAATCTATTTTCTTAGCCGGGTGAAACACTATTTTTTCGAAGATCCGTACTTATTCAAATACTGTCCTGATCAAATCATACGAAGATGTATTCCTGAATCTGAGCAACCACGAATCATCTCGTTCTGTCATGAGTTAGCTTGTGGAGGTCACTTTAGTTCCAAAAAGACTGCAGCAAAGATCTTTCAAAGTGGTTTTTACTGGCCGACGATATTTAAGGATTGTCATCAACATTGCAAATCCTGTCACAACTGTCAAATGCTGGGCCGAATCTCAAAGCGCAACATGATGCCGCTCAATCCAATTTTAGAAGTTGAATTATTTGATGTTTGGGGGATCGATTTTATGGGTCCTTTCCCGAATTCGTTTGGAAATACGTTCATTCTTGTCGGTGTTGACTATGTTTCGAAATGGGTAGAGGCCGTGGCTTGTAAATCTAATGATCACAGAGTAGTGATCAAATTTCTCAAGGATCAAGTGTTTTCACGTTTTGGCATTCCAAAGGCGATAATCAGCGATGGTGGAAAGCACTTTTACAATAAAGTGTTTACCCAATTAATGAAGAAATATGGTGTCACACACAAAGTTGCTACACCATACCACCCTCAGACAAGTGGCCAAGTTGAAGTCTCTAATCGGGAACTTAAGCGGATTTTAGAAAAGACAATCAATCCGAACCGTAAAGACTGGTCGTTAAAGTTGAATGACGCTCTATGGGCGTATAGAACTGCATTTAAATCTCCAATTGGCATGTCGCCGTATCGGTTGGTCATTGGTAAAGGATGTCACCTCCCGATTGAATTGGAACATCGAGCATTTTGGGCCGTTAAGTCATTGAATTTCGATCTCCTGGAATCTGGTACCCAAAGGGGTCTCCAAATAAATGAATTAGAGGAAACTGGCGATGCATAAGGATGATGCTAAATCGTATAAGGACCGTATGAAACGGGTTCATGATCAATCTATTCTCAAAAATCGCTCGTTGTTGGTCAACACGTTCTACTCTACAATTCCCGCCTTCATCTATTTCCGTGGAAACTAAAAACCCGTTGAAATGGTCGTTTCAAAAACTCTCGAATACTCCCCAATGGGGCAGTAGATATTATCAACCCGAAACACGGGAATATTTTTCGAGTTAACGGTCAGCGATTGAAACCGTTCCTTGAGAATGCGATTGCATTCTCTGCCACTATTTCTTTGAGTGAGCCACTGGCTCACCCTGACTGAGCTATTCCCATGGTCGAGCTATCGACTTTAAACTAGCGCTCATTGGGAGGCAACCCAATTGTGTATTTTCCGTTTGGTTTGGTTTTGTTTTATTTTATTTTTTTTAATTAAAAAAAAAAAAAAAAAAAAAATTTTGAATCGATGCATCGACCCCTTTTTGCTCGATTAATCGAGAGTATTTAATGGAGTCTCCTTTTTCAAGGAGACTGCATTTATGACGGTTTTTGACTTTTTTTTAGTCGATTAATCGACTCCTTGAGTCGATGCATCGACTGCACATTTTGAAAATTGTGCTGTTTTTCGAATTCTGTCCGTTTTTGTTTTATTTGGTGTCGATTAATTGACTCTTTATGGATCGATTAATCGACCTTTATTGCGGGGCATGCGTTTTTGATTTTTAATCTGCCTCGATTTGTGTTGATTAATCGAGTAAGTGCGTCAATTAATCGACTTTTCTACTTCCGGACGTTGCGTCTTGTCACTTAAAGACGTTGCGTGTTTCCATGCGTCGGGACTTTTGACGCGCCCGTTTTCAATGGAGTCGATTAATCGACCCTGTTGGTCGATTAATCGATTATTTTGCGTGTGTCCGTCCCGAGAGGGCGCCTTTGCGCCTATTTAAATGGAGCAGTCTCACTACGTTTTTCATTGAGTTCATTTTTCTGACTGCCTCCGATTTCATCAAAAGGTAATCATGGCCGACCTCGCCACCGCAAAGACTTGCATAACGCCGCGGTCATCCACATGATCAGCCAAGTGGTCGCTTACCCGCGACCTATGTTAGAATATGTTTTGATCTCGCGCTTTTCAAGCACCGCCATTCCGCTTCTCGCCTATGCGATGGCTCTCAATGCCCATTTTCTCCTCACTCCACCCGTGATCAAAGTGTCAGAACGCGTTGTTCGGTTATTCTATCAGAATATGGCATGGGTGCCCGCCTCCATCGAGAATCAAGTCGCCGCCCACTTCACTGTTACAATTGATGGGTGGTCGCGCCCGATTTTTCCGCACACCATTGCGGAGGTCTTTAATGTTTTGTGCGAGCGCCCTCACAATCACATTTTGGGTGAGGAACTCGACGAGTCTCAGGAGGATATAATCAACGAGATGTGCCGCGGCATATTTTCTTCTGGGATCGCCACTAGGCGATCGGCGTTGCCGCGCTCGCTTTTGTTTTGGGATAGTGTGGTCAATAGCAATCTTTGTCCCCGTGGCCACGTTTCTGAGCGCACCGGTGATCGGGTTCAAGCACTTTATGGGGCCCACCGCAATTCATGGATCAACGTGCCCAGGATTATTCATGATGGCATGTGGCGATGCCATGACGAACTCACTAAACCTACAACTGGTGAAGCCACGTTGGTCTACTTCCCCCATTATGTTATGAAGTTGCTTAATTTTCTTCGTTTTCCGTTCTACCGGGATGATGATATCGGGGACCTTGCATTCTATCGGCCCAACTGCTCCACCACGCCACGCCTGGCTCATCGGCCAAGATGACCAACATGCACCTGATCAAGGACCCGAGGAGGGTGTGTCGCTTGGTTCGCTCCAAGCCCAAATTCATTCTTTACATGAGGAGCAGCAGCGACAACATGGTGCACTCCTGCGCCGTAGCCACTATGATCGTTCCTTCCTCCATCAGATCGGGCAGTGCATGTGGCCTGATAGTTATGATGAGATGCGCGCCAGGGCCCGCCAGGCCGAGGAGGATGGAGATGATTAGTTTGATTGGTCTAGGATTAGGATTTTTCGTTTTGTGTTATTTTTCTTTCTTTTGTTTAGGCTGTTTATTTTAGGAGTCAAATCAGAAGTGTCCATGTAATCATCGTATTATTCAATGGAAAAGTGTGTTTTCTAATCTGTGTGGGATTGTCACAATTTTGCGAATTACCGGTTGCCTTTAGAGTAGTTGAAAAGCACCATTACAATGCCATTTTTTTCAAATTTTCAACTCTCTGCCAAGATGGTGTCGATTAATCGAGGGTTATACTCGATTGATTGACCCATTGTTTGCGGAAAAAAAAAAACAAAAAAAAAAAAAAAAATTTAGGTAGTCGATGAATCAACCCCACTGTCGATTAATCGACCCCCAAAGGGTCGATGCATCGACCTTTAGGGATCGATTAATCGACCCTCTGTTGCTAAAAAAAAAAAAAAAAAAATTTGGGTGTCGATTAATCGACCCCCAGAGGGTCGATGCATCGACCTTCAGGGTTCGATTAATCGACCCCACCGTTTTTTGGTTTTTTTTGTTTTTTTTTTGCGACGGCACTCCTATTGGAACTCTAATTTGCCACTTTTCTCACGCCCGTGGACTCCCTTAGACGTTCTGCCACACTTTTCATTGTTTCTTTTCTGCAGGACACCTCTTTCCAATCCTACTCCATCTCTATATATTTTCCCTTTATATTCACCTTTAGGCTCACTTTTCATTAACTCTGCACAATCTTTCTTATGGCCCGACGATTATATCTCACCAGAGCACGATTATCAAAGATGGAGGAGTAAAAGGTGAGCGCCGCCTAATCAGACCCCTTTTGTGCCAAACAATGTTGAAATCATCGACCTCGATCCGATGATCATTCCTTACTGGGGAGAACCATCTCGAAAAAAGGTAAATCGCTCCAAATCTCCTACACCGTGCATCAATACTGATATCGAGATAATTGATGTGATGCCGTCACCGTCTCCCCCATCTTCATCTCCTACTTTCGCCTCCCCACCTTCATCCATACAATCGGCGGTGTCTCATCAATTCCCCCTTGATCTTTGGGTGAAATTGTTCCCTGTGCCTAAGAATATCAATTTAAGTGACCCGAGGTGGATGGGTCCGCCTGCCAATGACTAACAGAGTTGGATTCATGTTTAGTTTAGGATTTAGGATTTAGGATTTCTTAGTTTTTTTCTTTCCTTTTTATTTTATTTTGTTTACTTTAGGTTATTTTTCTTTCCCTGAATAGTGTAATCATATTCCCTTCAATATATTTTTTGTTATGTTCCAATTTGATGCACATATTCTCTGCACCTGATCTTTGTGTTGAGGTACTTTTTTCAAACAGGTTTGGGGGTACGCTACTTCTTTCAGTCAATGAGGACATTGTCTTCTTTAGGTTTGGGGGTATGGTTATTTATTTTGCGTCACTTATACGTTTTATCTGAAAAAAAAAAAAAAAATTTATTTTTTGAAGTCATCGTGCACATTATTTTACGATTGTTTTCAAACTTTAGTTGATGATGCATGTGAATTTAATTTTGAGAATACTAGTGTCATATTTTGATCACTTGTATCTAAGATGATGAAGCTTAATGTGATATGTTGTGGATAATTTTGATATTCATGCTTAGAATTTTTACACTGATACCAAGCTAAGACTTAGAAATCGATGAACTGTTTTGAATGTTGAATCTTAGGTTCTCAGTGGAGACTAAACCCAGTGAGCTTTAGAGCTAATTTCCCGTCATTGATGAGTGAATATATAAACTCGGAGTTTTCTTTGAATACGACTTATTTTGCATAATCTCATACACTTCATTTTGACTTGTGACTTTGCATGAAATCAAATTCATATCATTATGTTAGAATGTACTGTATATCTACTCAAGACAAATAGGCAAAGTTACTATCTTTTAAGGACATGATTGAAGGCCATCTTTGGCTCGTTTGTGCTTATAATACCCCACCTCAAATAAATTTATCTTTCTAGTACCCCTTTGGGCCTATTGAAAATTTACCTTTATACATTCTTTGATAAGCCACGTTAACCTTTAACCCTTCACCATTTCTGAAAATTCAGCTTTACCCTTCTTATTTCTGAGAAATTAGGAACGAGGGATGAGAGTGAACGAAAAGAGAGTAAGTGGAGAGATACTGAGTTGTGGTGTTTACTGAGAGTGTATGGCAAAAATAAAAAGAAAAAAAAAATGAGAGAAAAAGAAAAAGAAAATTGTGAAAAATAATGAAAAATCTGAGGTGCTTCAAGAAAAAGCAAAAGAAAAAGAAAGTTGAGAAAAATAGAAGAATATTGAAAAAATAGTGAGAGATTAGAAAAGAAAAAGAAGAGAAATAGAAAAAAAATCAAAAAGGTATTTCTTTTCCAATTTCTCAGAAACTTTGAATCCCAACTTCCAATTCTTTCTTACCCTTTCCTGAGCCCCATTACAACCCTAAAAAGACCTTCATGATCTGATCTTGCATTAGTAACTGCCTTGTGGAGAGTAAATATGTGATACTTATGACACTTGATATGACATGCTTAGGATATACAAGTATCTTCTTATGAGATTTATTTTTGTTCATTGATTGCATCGTGTTTCATTTATCATGTGAGACCTTTTTATTTGCTTTGTATTGACCTCTCACATATGTGCGAAAACTATCCATCATCGGTGTCTTTATATTCTGAGAGTATACCTAAAGTGAGGATTGAGTCAAAACAACAGATCCAATAGTTTTCCGTTTGAACTAGTTCTGAGATGAATGAATTTTGGTTTGGTTATGCACACTTCACGTTTAGGCATGAATGGATGAGCTATCTAACGATTTGAGCATTAGACTAATTTGAATGAATATTAGTATGATTAGTATAACATTGTTATTTAAAATTGAGAATTCGCATGTTGAATTGATTAATGATTTTTGTTTTTGAATGGTATATATGTTATCAAAATCATGTTTTGAAAACTCAATTTTATCAATGATTTCAAAAATATATTGAAGTTTGTGGGTAACTTCACTGTAAACCCTCAGGAGACACAACTCCTCCACTAGGATCACCTAGGGGTTTAAAGGCTTGTTGCACATGCTAAGTGCAATCGTGTTCCCTACGAAAGTGGCATTTATTTTCTTTAGTTTGCTTTGCTCGAGGACTAGCAAAGTGTAGGTTTGGGGGTATGATGAGTACTGAAAAATGATGATATTTCACCCCTAAATACCTATATTTAGCTGTCCGATGAAGGCTATCTGATGAGATTGATTAGATTTGAAGTGTTTCAGGTAAATACAAGCCAAGTATAGAAAACAGTCCAAGAATTCTGAATATAATGCCAAAACACTGCAACTTTGGGTAATCAAGAACTTAGTGCGACTTGCGGCTAAATTTGAACCTTTAAGACGGCCGAATTATGAAATTGTCAAAACCTGAAAGTTGTAGATCTTTTCGTCAGCTTTCCAACGGCATAAGAATCGTCTCAATCCGAGTTCGGGACAGAAAGTTATGGCCGAAATACCAAAGAAGTATCTGAACCAAGAAAAAGTGTTGAATTTCACGGATTTCTGGGGTCGATGCATCGACCCTATAGGTCGATTAATTGAGCCATAGTCAGAGTCTGACACGAAACTGACACTGGAAACCTAATTTTTGGGACTTTTTTGGCGGCTCGATGCATCGACCCTCCCTGGTCGATTAATCGACCCTAAAAGTTTGGCTTGGGAGACTTCCGCGAGGAGAGTCTATTTAAAGCGACTCAAACATTTCGAAAAAATATATCTTTTTAGAATTAGAATTACGTAGGAATTAGTTTTAGAAAAGAGTTTTAGTTTTTAGTGTTCTTAGTTTTTAGCCATTATTTTTCATAGTTAGACATAGAAATAGGGAAATTTTATTATTCTTTTGAGAGCTTTGTTCCCTTTAATTTTTCAATACTCATTCCTAAATTTTGTTCAAAGTTTATTTCTGCATTAATTTCGTTTCTGAAGATCATCATATTTATGGATCAACGTAATTTCTTTTGAAGTTTGAGGTAATTTTAATTAATGTTATTTTCCCGTCTTTATTTATTTATGTCATTTACTTACAATATGTGTGGCTAAATTTATAGGGATGGGGATCTAATGATTCCCATCCGAGGGATGTACTTTTAATAATATAAATTTAGGATTAAAATATGAGATTTTATTTTATGGTTGTTGTGCTATCATGAACGGATGAAATTCCCGCCACTAATCGGGATCGCGGCAGCCGAGCCATGCAGGATCTCGGATACTGTGATTTACCAATCATTGTCATGGTCTTTTTGCTTTCATCGTGTGGATCTAATTACGATTATGTTCTGGGATCGAGTGTGTCGAGCCATGCCCTGGATCTTGGTTCTGTAATGGTAATTTTATCTTAAATAATCTCTAATCTGAATAAAGTGTGCCGAGCCATGCCCTTGATTTCAGATTTGTAAGTGGTATTCTTGTTGGAATTTTCACCTACCTTGGGGATGATTTTTATTTGAACCTGAGATCATGTGTGCCTAGCCGTGCCCTTGATCCCAGATCTATATATGAAAATCATCTAAGTCCTGATTGCAGGGATGCAACGTGGAACCTATTAGGGTGTTGACCATTGATCTTCCATAAAAGATGTTTGTTACCAATGAAATATCTCATAATTTAATCCTTAGATTTATATTATAGGAAGAACGGACCAAAGATGGGAGGATTTAGTATCTTCATCTTCACTTTTATTTTTGAATTATCAATTGAATTTTAGTTTGTAGTCATTAATTACCATCTCATCAACCGCTTAAATCATAAAACTGGTAGAATACTGTTAGATCTTCATAGATTTCTAGAATTACTTGTCACTTTTAGATGTTTCAACATTAATCCTCGTGAGAACGATCTCGTACTCCGCACCCACTATATACAAACCGATTCGTGCACTTGCGAGTAAAACATCACATTAAAAATATCACAACATTATACTGTTGCGAAAATGTGCGCGATGCTTGTGGGCCGTAAGAGCTATAAAATTGCTTCAAGCTGAGGCAGCTTGGGTGGCAAACTCGTGGTTGGAAACATACATCGAGGTACTGGTGTTTTACAAATAAGACGGAGGTCGAACTCTTGGGCGAAGACATAAAGGTATTGAGGTGCTAGACAACAGTGCAAATGAAAGCTATATTCGTGGGAGAAGACGGACTGCTGAGAACTTAGAGAGTTGCGATGCATAATAAGTTGCGCAAACTTGGATGCTAACGATTAGTTTGCTTCTGGTTGTATGAGAAACTAGTATAAAAAGATACCTGGGTAAAATATTGATCGCACCAAATTATTTAGAACACTATGTGAGATGAAGACATAGAAAATGGTCGAGGTACTAGTACAGAATTGCGGATGAAAGCAGCGAAGTGGAGTACCTGTGATTTAACATACATATACAATTAATATTTATTGTGATAATAAAGTTGTTTTATAGATTTCAGATAATAAGAAATATATAGGGAAATCAAGACATATACGCTTTCAATATAACACCATTCGGTAGATGTTGAGTGATGGGGTAATCGTGTTAGACTACATGCCAACTTTTGAGATCCTTGCGGATCCACTTAAAAAAAGCACTATCCAGAGATACAATATTGCAAACATCGAGGGGTTGGGCCTAAGACCAATATTTTTAACGGCACGATAGTTGAACCTCAACTTAGTAGAGTTAGAGATCCAAAATCCTAAGTTCAACGAGATATGAAACTACTTCGTGACCCTTGAAAGTGCACAAATGTATGTTACCTATTGGCCATCCCTATGGTATTAAATTTTGTGCACATCTCTTGTAATATGAGTCGGTGAGTTTAACTCTTAATGATTCTGTAAACATTCATATACTGGAGTGATAAAGTATAAAAGCACCCATGACAGATTCACCTAAATGAGCATAGAAGTGAAGCCGCTTCAACATAGATTCGATCATCTCTCTGAGATACTCATGAAATCAAGATTTTAGCGCATAGTTGTAAAGCGCATGCCTTATGTCACTAATGATTTAGGTCATAGTAGTATATATATAATTCTGATTTGTTAGACAGGTTTTAAGATCAAAGCCATAAGTTACTTAAAGTCTTTACAAGTTTTGAGTTGTATGTACTAGTCAAAGGTTCAAACCGATCAGTATATCTGATGATGCTTAATATGATCGCTCTTATACACAATTTTTAAAATTTCGAAACAAGTGGATGATTGTTATATATATTAATTTAGTAATATATATTATATTATTTCAAAATTAAGTTTATAATTATCATTATATATATATATATATATATTGATAATAATTTAATGACAAACTTATAAAAATTATTTTTCTCTCTGAATAAGTGTCTTCAAATTTTGATTTATCTTTTTACCGTTAGTTGAAAAGACAAAAGTCTGACATCTCTTCATCATAAAAGATACAAGTGAATTGATCTTCTTTTTACCATTATTTGAAAAGACAAAAGTTTGGTATCTCTTCACGTAAATTTGAAAAGACACAAGTGAAATCGATTTATCTTTTTTACTATTATCTGAAAAAACACAACTCTCTGAAAAGACACAATGTCTATAAATAGATATCAGATCCGGGTTAAAAAGACACAAAATAAATTATAATAACATATATTTCTCCTCCTCTCTTACATTCTTATTTTTTAAATAATCTTTTTGTGTATTAGAAAATCTGTATAGCATATTTTTTCTCTAGAAAGTGCAATCTATAAAAGAACATACGATTCTTAACAAGACTGGGCTCTGTTGAATCCTGAAGGTAGATTCGTTGGAAACCCTATTATATCTTCGTTTACCAGACGGAGTGAGGGCATCTATTGTCGTTAAGACATCGTAGTGAACTACATGCCTCGGAGCCGTTATCAATATTATTATTTTTTCAACAGATTCATAAAGTTCTCATAGGTTTTGATAGGAAACTCCAAAATTTATGATCCAAGTGAATTTAAAAGTAGGCATAGTATGTCTTCATTCTCCCCAAAGTCTTTCATCAAATTATTATTCCCCCAAGTCTTTCTTTAAAATATTATATGTATGAAAGGGCTAGAGAGTCTATTTTACATGATCTATATATTTGTTAGATCACTTCTAAATGTATAAGGCTACGGTTGGGTTAGCTCTTATGGGAAAAGAACAACCCTTTCACATTTTGACTCCAACGGAAAACTACTTTTACATTTAATAATACAAGTCTTTGCCTCATTTGCTCAGTTATTTTAAGTAATAAAATTGCTCTATGCCTATTCTATCCTAGAGCACATTTTATCTGCTCTGATAGAGAACAGGCTTCTGCTCTTATACAAGCTAACCCAAACACAACCTAAAAAGACATGACTCTAACAAAGTTAGGGTTCGATCAATAGTTTTATTACTCACATAAGTCCTCAAAATCTCATAACTTGCAAGTAATAGTTTATTCTCGTAAGTAATAATTGTAACACTAAGTAAATATTAAAACTTAGATTTTTATTGCATTTCTAAAATAAAACACAAATATCTAAAGGCATACTTTCAAACCAAGGTATCAAATATCGGCCGAAATCGATACCTAGCAGCGATACGTATCGGTTTTTCTGGCCAACCGATACGTATTGGCCCCAATACGTATCAATTATCGACTAATTCGTAATGCATGGAAACTAGTTAAATTCAATGGAAAACCAATGAACATCTATGCGTTTTTGACAACCAGTGCATAGGAAACCAGCAAGCATTGACATTCAATGCATCATAAGATCTGAATTCAGAAGTCTCTTTTGAGTTTTTTACAACTTAGCCAAGTGGTCTATTGTCTACGATGCAGATTTAAGCTCTGGTCCAAAAGGGTGTCATTTCAAGTTTTCAACTCCCCTCAACTGTCACGCTGTGTTTTTAAATTACAAAAAAAGTTCTTTTGTCCATTAAAAAAAAGAGGGGCACCTCTAAATGCACCAATGCATTTACTAAAAGCACCAACATCTCTGAACCCTTAAAACTTGTTGATTACTTCATATCTAAGGATGGAGATTTTGTTTCACCCCTATCTACCATACAGTGGATCTTGGGATTATTTCTACCCAATCAGGCGGTCTATTTTTTATTATGCATGTCATAGATCACCAAAAAATGAGTTTTTAATCTTATGGCACACCAAGTCACGCTCAAACAAATTTTAGAGCCATATTTTGAGGATCTGTGACATGCAACATGTTGTGATTTTTAATTGTGATGTTTTACTCGCAAACGCACGAATCAGATTGTAAATAGTGGGTGCAGGGTACAAGATCGTTCCCACGAGGACTATTTTAGAAGATCTACAAAGATGAAATAGTAACTCAAGAAATCTACCAAGATTTAACAGTACCCTACCAATATTACGATTTAGGCAGTTTTGTGAGCTAAGATAATTACTGACTACAAAATAAAGCTTAATTGATAATTCAAAAATAAAAGTGAAGATGAAGATACTAAATCCTCCCATCTTTGATTTGTTCTTCCCGTAATACAAATCTAAGGATTAAACTATGAGATATACCATTGAAAAGCATATTTTATGGAAGATAAATGATCAAACCCCGGATAGGTTCCACATTACATCCCTGCAATCGAAACTTAATTTCATAGGTGATTTTCCATATATAGATCTGGGATCAAAAGCATGACTCGACACACTTGATTTCAGATTGGAGAGTAATTAAGATAAAGTTATCATTACAGATCTAAGATCCAGGGCATGACTCGGCACACTCGATCCCAGATCGTAACCATAAGTAGATCCACACGATAAAAATAAAAAGATCATATAACAATGATTGGGATAAAATTACCGTCACAGATCTGAGATCCAGGGCATGACTCGGCACACTCGATCCCAATTAGTGGCGGGGATTTCAACCGTTCATGATAGCATAACAACCATAAAATAAAATCTTAATGTTTAATCCTAGATCTATACTATTAGAAGTACATTCCTCGGATGGGAATCATTAGATCCCCAGCCCTAAGAAATTAGCCACACATGTTGTAATTGAACGACATAAAAAAGTAATAAATGAAAAATAACATTAAAAATACTTCAACCTTCAATAGAAATTCTTTGATCCAAGCTTAATCCACAAGTACGATGATCTTTCGAAATGAAGTTAAAAGTACTTTCTACTAATCTCCAAATTTAGCTAAGAATTAATTAAGCAACAATAAATTCTCTTAAGAAAAGAATGATAAAAATGAAGGTAAAAGGAACAAAGCTCTCAAAAATAAAACTCTCTATCTCTACGTGTATCTACATCTATCTATATATCCTTTTCGAGTTGTTGGTTTGGCTTTGAATACTCTCCAAGTCTCGTAACTTTCCTGGCTCGAAAAGTCAGAGTCGATTAATCGACCTTCTAGGGTCGATGCATTGACCCCCCTAAAAATCTGCACTATAGAGTCACTTCCGTTTCAAACTCCATTGGTTACCTCGATTAATCGAGTGCAAGGTCGATGCATCGACCTCCTATAATTTTGCAACCAAAAAGGTGCTTTTTGTGTCAGACTCAGTTACTTTTCTCGATTAATCGAGTGTAAGGTCGATGCATCGACCTTCCCAGATTTCCGTGAACTCCAGCCCAACTTTGCATCAGATACTGTCTCGGTATGTCGGCCATAACTCTCTACTCCGAACTCGGATTGACATGATTCTTATGGCATTAGAAAGATGACAGAAATCCCTACAACTTTTGGGTTTTAGCAATTTCATGAATCTGATGTCTTGAAGGTTCAAATTGAGCTACAAATCGCACTAAGTTCTCGATGACCCAGGGTTGCAGTGTTTTGACATTATTTTCGGAATTCTTGGGCTATTTTATGCACTTAGATTGTATTTACCTGTAACACTTCAAATCTAGTAATTCTCATCAGATAGCCTTCATCGGATAGCTAAATGTAAGTATTTAGGGGTAAAATATCATCATATTTCACTACTCATCACGAAATAAAAAACTTACAGTTTGATAGGTGAGACATGATCTCAAGATCGTTTTGGTAGAATATAGGGGCGAAACACGATCTCCATCATTTGATATAAAGAAATTAACGGGTTTTAAAAGGTCTGGGATCTTGGTGCTTTCAATAAACGCGTTGGTGCATTTAGAGATACCAAAAACAAGCAAACAACTGGTTTCTGTGTAATGTGACAACTTGTCAATGCTTCACAGTTCTCAAAACAGCAAACAACTACTTTGTGTGTCACGATCCAAAATTCTATCCCATCTTGAGGGCCTAGAATTTCGAATTATGACCCGCACATATCTCAGATAAGCTGAGCGGACATACATATAATCAGAGTTATTGCGCAAATCTAGCTCTACGAAATCCGTAAAAGCCAATACATAAAGGTGAAAATAAAAGCAGTCATAAATAATGAATAAATACGGTAAAATCTAATAAATCCACAATTATAATTATAGTACAAGTCGGAGACAAATCTGATAAAATGAAATCATAGGGTCAAAATAAAAGTATAAAATGAAATACAATACCGAATATAAAACTATCAGTAACCGGTGCTCGGATCAAGGTCAGTACCAAGGTCCTCCTGGTACTCAGCTGCGTCGCCCTCCCAAGGCTCCTAATACTCAACGCCCGTGGGATCAATAAACTCAGTGTCTGCGGGATCTGGATTGTCAGCGTCTACTCCACCAGCGTAATTACCTACAGCTGTTAGATTGTCGTGGGATGAGTTTACTCAGTCACATAAACTCAGTAGGATACACCACTAATCCATCCCATACTACTTAGGTACATTATAGGTGCATCTTGTGAGTGATAAACATAATATCTCAAAGCAGATAACAAGAGAAAAATAATTATTTGCATATCGTAAAACTCATATAATATCTTAAATACAAGACCATGATCTAGACATTCACATCCTAACATACCTTATCATATCTCATAACATATCATATCATGTCTTATTATCATTCTCGTATATACGTCTATACATCGTATGAGCGTAACTAACATACTCGTAAAATCTTAAACGACCTATGCCAGAGTTATTGCTCAAGCTATCATAGGAGGGTCAACATAGTATCATACTACTATATCATAACGCTCTCGTGTCATACTCATATTCTACCATCCAATAAATAGGGAGACATAATGGTCAAGTCACTCATAACATACTCATACTTATAATCTCTCCAAGAAAACCAGCTTGGCTAAAAGACGTTGCCCTTATGGTAGCTACGTAAGGAACGATACGTACAAAGACTTATATTTTTAATCTTTTACTGGTTTACATAGCAATATCTTATTATCATACTCATAACTTATCTTATCTCATACTCATATCTTATCTTACTCTTACACTTAATTTTAGGATAAACTATAGTGAAATAACCTCACCCAAGAATCAAAATTTCGGTTGAAATGATCAAAATTTTAGTCCAAATTATCGGTTTCGGTCCTCACCAAAACGATAACTTAGATCGAAATTTCGGTCATATTTTATATACGATTGAAATTATCGATCAAAATTTTAGCCAAATTATCGGTTTTCGGCCAAAATTTCGATCCAAATTTTTGGTTTCGGTCATGCCCGAAATCAAAATTTTGGCCGATATTCTGATCCTTGACCACACCACAGCTAAGGCCAAAGGTCTGGATCTCATATCATAACTCATATTTTATCCTCTCATATTAAAACTCGGGGTGATAAGGTTACCGTATATAAGGTTACACTGAATTCTCACTCACCCAACTTGTCATGAGTCTCATTCTATCATGAGTTATAAGACATATGAATACGGTGTATTCCTCACTTCGATACCATCTCAGTGAAACATCACACCTAAGCGTAAGTATGATCTCATACACTCTCATACTTATGTCCTAGCTTGACCATAACCTATATAACATAATCAAGATGGAAGAACAAAATTATCATACATATAACATTGATTTATATTTAGATTTAGTTATGTTTATATATATATATATATATATATATATATTTACATTCATATCAATACAATATAGAATAAAGGTAATTATTATTGTGATTTTGAAAATGTGAAGATCAGAGTTTAATTTCACGAAGTATTAAATTTCTAACCTTTCGTGTTATCGAGGAGGTCGCGTTGAAGCGATAAAAGTGATATATATAGTACTATAATTGAATAGTTAAATTGAAAGATATTTATATTTTCTAAGTTGTGATTTATCATGATCATCAATCTAAAGACCTTAAGTAAGATATTATATACATATCAATTTTGGTCATAAAAATTAGAAAATAACACTAAATTCGTGTAGCCTTGGGTTATTCAAAATTGAATCCGACTTATTACTCTATTTTG
Source organism: Chloranthus sessilifolius (assembly GCA_021018995.1). NCBI lineage: Eukaryota > Viridiplantae > Streptophyta > Magnoliopsida > Chloranthales > Chloranthaceae > Chloranthus > Chloranthus sessilifolius. The sequence continues at coordinate 179,537,901 of CM037585.1, read as the reverse complement.
ACCTCTAAAACGTCAGATTCATGAAATTACTATTTATACAAAGTTGTAAACTCGCTATCTTCTTTCTAATGTTGTAAGAATCGCGTCAATCCGAGGTCGAAATAGAATGTTATGAAAAAAATACTGCGACCAGTACATCAATGGTCACGAGCTCAGGTTCGTGGCCGCGAGTTTGGACCCGTAACTTCAAGATGGTGCAATTTATTATTCTTTTAAATAAAATAAGAATATTATTTAATTTTTGGACTTAATTAGTTTTAAATAAATAATAATATAGACTTGCAATAATAATATGTCATTATAGATTTTAGTAAAAAGGGTAAATTACTAATTATATAGATTTAGAAATAAACAATATCAATATGGTATTATTCTAATTAAGTCAATCTATCAAATTTATAAATATTAGAGTTTAATTAAATAAAAGAGGGTAAAATATTAAATATGAAAACCTAATAGAAAAGTATAATATTGAATAGTCAAACAAAGAGATTATTTGAAAAGAGAAACAAAATATAAACCCGACTTACAAATCATATAACTTTAATAGAAAAATAAAATACTAAACATGCAGATTTATTATTCTTAATGTGACGACCCAACTTTTTCAATCCCTAAGGTATAAGAAAGGCCGGTTCATCAACTTATTGATTTCTCAATAAGCCGTAACAAACAGAAGTTGACAACATATTCAAAGATCTAAAGGCAGAGGTAAACATATAGTAATCTAAAAACAAAAGCTTCATTAACAAAATTAAATATATCACTGTGAGGAACCAAGAAGAACCACCGGTGATGGCCAATCCGATCACCTAAAATAATGGTTCACAATAATGGTTCCTCGAGTGATATCAAAAGAACCAAAATAATAGCCTAGGGCCCAATATTCTAAAATAATATCCAGACAAAAATACTAAAAATACAGGATCTAAGATCACGGAAAGAACTCCTCAGCTGGTAAGTCCGATTTCTCCTTAGGAATATAATCGGAGTCCTCCAGATCCTCTGACCCAAGGTCAGTCTCAGCACCTGTGACGTATAGTCAAGGGTGAGCTAACAACCAAGCCCAATAGAGGAAACAGATCTATTTGCATTTCATTATAAGTAAGGTTTTCAAAAGACAGAAATCGGATCAAATATGATTTTCAAATGATGCTTTACCAATTAAATCTCCAATTCTAATCCTGAGTCAAAACTGAATACATAATTCTGATGTGTTCGAAAATCTTCTGAATTAGTATGCTTCTTGTCTTAAATTTATAACTTAATATTATCTCCCAAATTTCCTATAGCATGAGAGCGGACTACGTGGCCGATGGGAAAACCCTACTGACCATCGTCGTTCATGAACCCGTTTCTAAAGTACAACAAACCCCTACGCTATGAGGGAAACTTACGCCAAAGTAATACCGTCAACACGGTTGGTAGAATCTAGGGCATCGTACTTATGAACCCTAAATCAAATGCAAATCCTAACACATATCAAGGCTTATTATTCATATCATATACTGATTTTTCAAAGTTCTGAATCAAAAATTAACTGAGGTTCTGAGGTTCAAATTTCAAAGTTCTTAGTCATAACAAAGTTCCAAATTTTCAGATTTGTGTCATATCTTCTAAGTTTTATTTATGCTGTGTATAACAGAATTCCAAAATTAATGCTTCTTAAAAGAAATAGCCGAAACAGTTTATGCGTATAAGTTGATGCAAATAACAAATAGGGTTCCCCTACCTCAACACAGAATATTCAAAATCATGCACTAGCAGTCCTCACCAAGGACTCCCAACAGTCAAAACCTACATATATTAACACTCTCAGTGTTAATATAGAACAAAAATTTCAACCCAAAAGCTTGCTGAGAAAATAATCCCAAAAATTTCAATGCCAAAATAGACAGAATTCGATGGTCGAATTCCATTTCGACCCTCGAATTTCAAAACTGCATCAGTCACAAAAATCTGAAAATCGACCCTCGATTTTCAATTCGATGGTCGATTTCCAAATTCGACCATCGAATTAGAAATCAACCCTCGATTTCAAAAAAATTGGCTTCAGGCACAAAAACATATTTCGACTGTCAATTTTCAAATCGATGGTCGAATTCCAAATTCGACCCTCGATTTGAAAATCGACCATCGAATTGCTCTGGTTCTGTGGCTGTTAACTTTTCATGTCTGGATTCTTTTTCTTCAGTTTCAAATACAGCCATCAGATCTTATATTGAACACACATCTATAATTCTAAACAAAATACAAACAAAATTACACAAGGAGGTTTCAAGACCTACCTCTTGTAGCTTAAACCGTTGATCCCGTTGCACCTATACGCGCACCGGAAAAACTCTCCAAGCTCAATGGATCAGATTCTTCAATCAATCCATATTCCAAAAAGAGGTGGACACTGCCTCAGTCACAACAAGATCACAGAGAACTTCTCATTACCCACATCTCTCTTCTCCTTCAATATTTCAAACAGATCCGAATACAAGCTTAAGGTGAACTAGTGGTTGAGATGGGAAGAGGAGCTCTCAAGCTTTCTAGATCTAAGATCAACAATGAGGCAAGGCCTTAGAAGTTTAATTTCTAACGAGAGAGAGAGAAGTTAACTTCTCTTGTAATTCTCTCTTATAACCAAAAGCCAAGCAAAATAATATCTAGATTTTTATAATTGCAACTTATCCACTTAAGTTGAAAACATATCCGATGTTAAACACAAACACTAACCCTATTATGTAAGTCATCGCTTACATGACTTACATACATCTTCTGACAAATTCCTTTTGCCACAAGTCTTATCATAGCCTTAGCTTATCAAAAATAAAAATATTTCACAATATTTTCCGGACACGCTTATCGAGGTAAATGAAAAAATAGGTCAAAATATCCGGGATATTACACTTAAAGATATTCATGATTAATTAGTATGTAGATTTAAGAGGAAGTAGACATATTAAATATGCAAACCTAATAAAAGATAAAATATTAATATCCTAAACAGAGGAGTTCTTGAAAAAAAAAAAGAAACAGCATATAAACCTGACTTACAAAATATACAACTTTTAAGGGAAAATATAATATTAAATATATAGGTCTATTAATTTATGAGATATTTGAGTTTAGATAAGATTTTTAAATTCGTCGATGCACGATTAAACGTATCCTACGCGACGGGATCTGAGAAGAACAAAATGGATTGATGAGTACCCACCTCTTGAAGTGTGAACGATAGATCAACGGAAATTCGGGTTGAAAAGGTCGATGCTCAAAGCTTCGGTTCGTCTAAGTCTTAAGAGAGAATAATTTTTTATTATAGAGAGAGGAGAGTTTTTAAAGTTTTATTTATAATGGTATAAAGTTTTTGATCAACTCTACTTAACACTTTTAGTAGACGATTTAATAAAATATGAGTTTTTACACGAAAGAAGAATTCATACGGATAACTTGAGAAAATGTTTCGTTCCAGCACTTTGTATAAGCACCAAAGCAAATGGTGTTTCTCTCTTGAAATTATAGTTATATCCTTCAACTTGCTTGATTACTTAAAATGAGCATAACTTTTTATATTTTTGTCGAAAATCGATAAATTATATATTGAAATCGTATCGATGAGCACTTTTCAATGAGTATAATATTAGTATAGGAAAAATTAGAATTTTTCTAAAAAGAGAGTGGATTCTGATTCTGGTGTAGAGTGTTAGCATAGTGCACGATGTCGAATATCATCTAACATCGTTAAAATAAAGTTAAAAAATCTGAATTGTTATAGTGTGTGATGTGATAGCTTGTCTGCTTCACACTTCACATAATATTTTTATTTATTTATTTTTAAATGGGCCGATATGCATCGGCCGAGTCATATCGGTCCTCCATGAACTGATACTTGAGTCCGATACCGGTTTTGCCACCTTGTTTCAGACTCAATAATATATTTTATATTAAATTATTAAAATCTTCTATGACTTATTCCTTAAAAGACTTTAATACTATAAAATTACTCATTGAGTATGATATAAGATTTCAACATGTATTACAAATTATACTGAATCAAGTTTACCATCGTGCATGACTTTTCCTACAAACACATGCTTTGCTCATTTGGACCATCATGTGTGCCTCTATGCCAAGCCACTATACACAATGTACATCCCTCTCACCTGTGACAAGTGCCTCCGACATTTGCCATGTGCCCGCAACCTAGAGACAAACCCCAAGCCTTTCTAATTTGTCACTAGAAGTTCCATTGATAAGACAATTTATCATATTTCAACCCTCACGAGTCTCCGACTAACCATCTTAAGTCTCCATACAACTCATCTCGTAACTTCGCGGGTTCACCCACCAAAGAGTGACCGCACAATATGTTCGAGTGACCAAAAATAGAAAATTAGGATAATAATGTCTCCATCGTATAATTTAAAATAGTGGATAGCTTTTTGGGCATCCTTTGAAAGAGATCTCTAAGTTGAGCTGTCAATGGGCCGGATCAAAATCGTGTTGGGGTCGAAGATGGCTTGGTCCTACATAAGCTTTGAAGCATAGAGTCATGGCACGGCCCCTATTGTGTTTAGCCCAACCCGACCCTTTTGCGGGGCTGGACCTGGGCTTGTCAGAGGCCAAATTTTGTTTTAATAAAAAAGGATTGTCATTTAATTTACTTTAAATTCAATTTTTTCCACAACTATTTAAAATGGGACTTGATAAATTAATAAGTATGATCAATAAGGTGGTTTAAAATTGTGTCTTACTGTGTTACTTCATTTATATTATATAGAGGCTTAGAAATTTACCTTCATTATTTTATATGGAGAGTTTTTAGGGATGGTTTTTTACAAATACAGAGTGTAGGAGGATTTAATCAGGATACTTGGGTCATTTTACCAAAATGCCCCAAGTATGCATTATAGTAAAATGGCCCTAAAGGCTATATATTATATATATATATATAAGTGAGAAGGGCATTTAACTTTAGATTCCTTCCTATCACAAAAAGACAAAATAAGTAATAATCTTTGAAATTGTAAAAACAAAGCAATAAGATAAAATCTCTCTTTTTGGTAATTTGGTTTTTGGTTTTGAGTACCTTTAAATCCACCCCCTAATCTTTGGGTTCACTCACACTGAAACACATGGACTGCATTGAATCAGACGATGGAGATCGTTTATCCTCCCAATCTTTCACATAATGGATCTTCATATCATGGACGTACTATCAAACGATCAGTGTTTTATTTCACGTAGCACACATCTTAGAAAAGTGATCTTAACATCACGGGAATGCTTAAAATTGATTTTAAGGTCACTTTTTTTAGTGTACCAATGATTTTTTTCGGTGCTCAATGATTTTTTTTTTAACACTCAAAATTATCGGCCGATAATTAGAAGTTATCGGCTGATCATTTGCAAATCAATTTGAAGTTATCGGCCGATCATTTGCTAATAATCAAATTATCGGCTGATAACTTCAAATTGTCGACCGATAATTTTTGAGTTTTAAAAAAAAAAAAACATTTAGGCACCGAAATTTCGGCCCGGACCACAAGATTTTGTGCAAAATTTCGTCGGAAATTTTCGACCGAAATCCTGAAATTTCAGTGGGGTTCGAAACCGATTTGTTTCAACCAAAATTTTCATCCATGTTACAAGGTATGACATCCTAGGCAATACCGATACATAACAGCGATAAGTATCGGTTTTTCAGCATATCGATCTGTATCGGTTCTGATACTTCTCGGTCCTCCAGTTCGGCATCGGTATCGCCTGATACAGGTTCGTATCAGTTTGCGCCGAGACCTTGATTTTTTTTTTTTCACAAGGGATATGTATCTGTATCGGTCATCCATGGACCGATACCGATACCGAGTTTTACACCTCGATCCCAAACGATTAATGCTTCATTTAAGTTGAGGTTAAGGATCAAAATTTCGGTTGAAACGCATTAGTTACGAATCCCATCAAAACGAAATCTCGAAATTTTTGATCAAAAATCACGGCCTTCAAATTCTTGACTGATAATTTGAAGTTATCGGCCGATAATTTGCTAATCATCAAATTATCGACCGAGAATTTGGATTTAATATATATATAGGGCACCAAAATATCGGCCGACATTTCTTCTGGTATTTTCGTCAAAATCCCAAAATTTCGATGAAAATACCATATTCGGTTTCGGTCCCAACCGATATTTCGGTGCCCAATGATTCTTTTTTTTAAACCAAAAATTATCAGCCTTCAAATTATCGGCCGATATTTTGGGTTTTTTTTAATTATATATATATATATATATATATATATATAGGCACTGAAAGTTTGCCCTAGCCTACAATATTTCGATCGAAATTTCGTTCGAAATTTTCGGCTCAAATCCCAAAAACTTAGTGGCATTCAAAATCGATTCGTTCCAGCTGAAATATTAGGATTTTGGCCGAAATTTTGATCCATGTTATGAGGTATGACATCCTTCGCGATACTGATACATAACAGCAATACGTATCAGTTTTTCAACAAATCGATGCGTATCAGTTCTGATACATCCCGATCCTCCAACTCCGTATCGGTATTGGGCGTCGAGCCCGTGTCGATACATACTGATAAGTATCGGTTTTCAAAGATATCGATCAGACGGTTCTGATACTTCTCGGTCCTCCAGTTCGGCATCGGTATCGCCTAATACAGGTTCGTATCGGTTTGCGCCGAGACCTTGGGTTTTTTTTTCACAAGGGCCGATATGTATCTGTATCGGCCAATTTGTATCGGTCATCTATGGACTGATACCGATACCGAGTTTTACACTTTGATCCCAAACGATTAACGCTTCATTTAAGTTGAGGTTAAGGATCAAAATTTCGGCTGAAACGGATCAGTTACGAATCCCATCAAAACGAAATCTCGAAATTTTCGATCAAAAATCACGGCCTTCAAATTCTTGACTGATAATTTGAAGTTATCGGCTAATAATTTGCTAATCATCAAATTATCGATCGGGAATTTTGGGTTTAATATATATATATATATAGGGCACCAAAATATCGGCCGACATTTCTTCCGGTATTTTCGATCGAAATCCTGAAATTTCGGTGAAAATACCATATTCGGTTTCGGTCCCAACCGATATTTCGGTGCCCAATGATTCTTTTTTTTAAACCCAAAATTATCAGCCTTCAAATTATCGGTCGATAATTTGGGTTTTAAATATATATATATATGGGCACTGAAAGTTCGCCCTAGCCTACAATATTTCAGCCGAAATTTCGTTTGGGATTTTCGGCTCAAATGCCAAAATTTCAGTGGCGTTCGAAACCGATTCGTTCCAGATGAAATATTAGGATTTCAGCCGAAATTTTGATCCATGTTATGAGGTATGACATCCTTCGCGATACTGATACATAACAGTGATACGTATCGGTTTTTTAACAAACCGATGCGTATCAGTTCTGATACTTCCCGATCCTCCAACTCCGTATCGGTATTGGCTGATACGGGCCCGTATTAGCCGATACGTATTAGGTTCGGCTGATACATATCGGGTTTGGCCGATATGTATCGGTCGATTCTTATTGGTCCTCCATAGACCGATCCCCAATACCGAGTTTGACACCTTGATCCCAAACGATAAAGACTTCATATTACTTGGGGTCATGGATCAAAATTTCGGTCGAAACGCTTCGGTTTCGAACCCCACCGAAACGAAATCCTGAAATTTTCAGTCAAAAATCACGGCCTTCAAATTCTCGACCGATAATTTAAAGTTATCGGCTGAAATTTTGACCTGGCCCACAAGATTTTGGTTGAAATTTTGATCCATGCTCTAAGGTATGACATCTTGTACGATACCAATACATAACGACGATACGTACCAGCTTTTCAACAAACTGATACGTATCAGTTCTAATACTCCGCGGTCCCCCAACAAGGTATTGGTATCCGTATCGGTTGATACGGGCTCGTATCGGTCGATCTGTATTGGGTATCGACCGATACATATCGGTCTGCGCCGAGACCTTGTGTTTTTTTTTTTTTTTTTGTAAAGGGCCGAATTTCACACCTTCATCCAAAACGATAAGACTTCATTTTAGTTGAAGTCTTGGATTAAAATTTTGGCTGAAACTCATCGGTTTCAAACCCTACCGAAATGAAATTCCGAAATTATTGGTCAAAAATTGCGGCCTTCAAATTCTCGGCAGAAAATTTGAAGTAATTGGCCAATAGTTTGCTAATCACCAATAATTATCGGCCAATATTTTGAAGGCCAATAATTTTGGGTTTTAAAACAAAACAAAAAAATGTATGGGCACCGAAACTTTGACTTGACCCATCACTTTCGTTTAGGATTTTTGGCCAAAATCCCGAAAATTTGGTGAAAATATCGAATTCGGTTCCAACCAAAACTAAAATTTTCACCGAAATATCAGTGCCCAATGATTTTTTTGTTAAATACAAAAAATATTTTTAAAATTTATATTGTAACGATTTATTCTACAAATAAACAACTCTCAAGTGCATTGCACGTGCAGGGTCCACTAGTATGTATATATATATATAACACATTTGGGCTCGGACTTGGCTGGATTTGGAGATTCGAATCCAAACTCGGCTCGGGTTAATATAGGTTAAGGCCATAGTGACAAATTTCGTCGACATTCAACGAAATTTCGCGAAATTCGCCGAAAAGGGGTCAAACGAAAATTTCAGGAAAATTTTGATATTTTTCGATAATTTCAGTATTTTTGGGTGAAATTTTAGAAATTTCGGTAAATTTTTAATTTTTTAATTTTTTTATATATATTTTAAATATGCTAGTAATTTAGTATATATTTTAGTAATTTAAAAAAAAACAAAATATATTTTTTGTATATTTTTAATCCGAAATGTACCAAAAGGACCCGCCACCGTGACATTACCGAAAACAAAATTTGTCACTATGGTTAGAGCATGTTCAACCCGGTCCGGGCCAGGTTTACAACTAAAAAAAGCCCATATTTTCTCGGCTAGGTGAGGGCCGAAATCCGGGTTGTCCCGGCCCATTGAGAGCCCTACTCTTAAGTACACTGTGCAGAGGCTTTAGGTGTATAAAGGGCCTGGTTCAAATCGTTTGTGCACGGATTCAAGAGAGTTTACAAAATCTGGTATCCCGTGTCGTCTCAGGGTACAGTTGTGTAGCGGAGGACTGATGTTGATCCGTGTACCACGGATCATCTCAGGGTACACTTTCAGCGCTTTACACGAAATCTTTTAAGAATGCCCAAGTCATAAGCGTAGAGAGAGGGAAACGCGGGAGATAGATCCAGTGCTCGTCGGTCCGATGGAGCACGGCACCGAAGCCCAGAAGTACGTGTGGGGAGGAGCGATTCCTCTCCAGATCTATCTCCATGAATCTGAAGTCACCACTTTTCCATCTCCTCCGCCTGTACACGTAATTGCTATTCTCTTTAATTCCATTTATGTCGTTTTCGGGATTTTTTTATAATATATATGATATTTAGTATTTAATTTTTTCTAGGGTTTTAAGTATAATTTGGTTTTGATGCATTGGGCGCCTTGATGTTTTGATGAACTTGTTCTCCTTTGTGGTTGTTTATGAATGATTTGTCTACATCTTTCATATATTTTGATATAATTGAGGACTGTTGATGCTGATGAGTACAGGCTACTTGTTTCGTTCAATCTCTAGGATTTCTCTGTGTCCATGGATTTTTGGCTTATTTTAATTTTTTTCTTGATGTAAGTATATGAACCTGAAAAAAATGTTATTAAATCTAGGGACATGTGTTCCTCAAAGTGTGTGAAATTCAATTATTGAGGCATATCAGTGAAAATATTAAGTATTTATAATCTATTCCTTAAATATCTTTCAATGGATAAAATCTGAAAATATGTTTCGGCTAGCTAGTGCCAATTAAAAGACTGCTAAATCAATTTATATCAAATTGAAAATTGTTATCTCTAAAAATAAAAATAAAATAGAAAATTGTTACGAGATCCCCGATCATATTACGAATTTTAGGGAATAAATAAATAAATAAAAGAAACATATTAGAAAATCCCTTTGAGGGTTATGGACCTCCTTGAGATTCGTGGAGTGAATCAAACTCTAAGCAAATATTTTTTATTTTATTTTTGATACGGCCATTTAGGTCGAGACAGCCTCGAGAACTGAGGAGCAGGCACGCATACACATATGACAGTTGGGGAGCAGTGTGAGGGAGCACCAACTACAGTGGTGAGGGTTAACAAACAGAACCCAACCCACACCTTGTAAAGACAAGTGTGGGAAATAGCGTGGAGGACGAGTATTGAATCCACGACCTCCTCCCTCACAATGGAGGGAGGTTACCAACTGGGCTAATGCCTCTTTGGTCTAAACAAATGTTCATTCCTTAATAATTTCATTACATGTTCAAGATATTTATAGATTTTCAATACAATTCAAACTTATACATTTAAAATTCAAATTCACAATAGAAACTACCCTATTCTATCTAGAGAATTTATGGAAATAGCTAACTAATTATTCAAAATAGCAAAAGGAAATATTCCATGTAAATAATGGACACCGTAGTTGGGTATATTGCAATTAGGGAACATATCATTCCACCCTCCTTGAAATCAACTTTGTCTTCAAGGTTGAAATTTTAAAAATTGGATAATGTTCAACCAGGGTCTTCGTATTCTGGAGGTCCCATTTGGAGACATAATGCGCATGTGATATGTGGTCGATGAATTATCCCCATTGTATGCCAATAAAACATCCTCATCTTGAATGTGTCGGGAATTTTTTTGAGACGGGAGTTATGACCTTGCCATTAGTTACAGGGCAGATTTGATCTATGACTTTCCATTCCGTAGTTGAAGAAATAAGATGACTTTCCTCCATCGTCAGATCAGTCGATTCTACCTCTTGATGCAAACACTGAATGAGATTGTCCATGTGGTGATCCATCATTTTCATCGAGTCATGCATCTTTTCAACCAATGCACGTATTTCGCTAAGCTCAATTCGTATATCACGAAACCCATACATGGTCTCCATCCCTAGGATCGAGTGCTCTGATACCATTTGTTACGATCACCTATTGGATCACAATTTTTAGGAAATAAATAAATAAAAGAAACAGATTAGAAAACCACTTTGAGGGTGGCAGACCTCTTTGAGATTCAAATAGGTCAAATTTATAGATTTTCAATACAATTCAAACTTAAAACATTTAAAATTCAATTCAAATTCAAAATAGAAACTACCCTATTCTATCTAGAGAATTTATGGAAATAACTAACTAATTATTCAAAATAGAAAAAGGAAAGATTCTATGTAAGTCATGGACACCGTAGTTCAGCGTATTGCAATTAGGGAACATATAAAAAATTTGTTGAAACAAATATCCAGGGAAATATATGACAAATGAGTTTGATCAGGCCAAAAAGGAATATATATATATATATATATATATATATATAGACACACACACACACACACACGCATTGGAACCAGCACCCAGGCACTGGGTTTAAACACATCTCTCTCTCTCTCTCTCTCTCTCTCTAGGGTTTTAGAATTTTGTTTTTGGACATTTATGTCCTTCATTTTAGGGTCAAAAGGTATGGTTTTATCCACCCAAAAGTTTTCCGGTTCAAATTGTTTGCCATTAACCATATAGTCAATGACATAAGATTAGATTGTTTTGAACAGTCGTTGATTGACCCTGTGCACGTGCACGTGGCACCCAATTGGTTCAAACCCAGTGCACCAGGCTGTGTTCGAATTGTACTCCCGAGCCTTTTATATATATATATATATATATATATATATATAGATATGGAAAGATGTATACAAAGCTATAAACCTAAACATCCAGCTCTATCGAATCAAAACCACATTCAATAACAATATAAAGGGACTAATACTGATGCATGACGGAAACGGCGCTAACTCTAAAATAGCGTAAAATCTCGCACAATAGGATTTAGGGTTCTCGATCTTCAACTAAAACAAAAATAAAAGAAGAAAAGTGGTAGAAGATCTTCGGAATCGCTCGAAAGGGCTTATTGGCTTCGCACCAACGATAGTTTTGAAGAATCACTTCTCAAAGGCGAAAACTCATCGTAAATTTTCTAAGAAAGATTCACTCTCTCTCAAGATACACAAAAGCAACCTTAATTTTCATTCATTATAAACTATTTCTCATAAGAGATTGCAATGCTTTATATAGACTTTTGAAACCCTAATTAGGTCTAATCCTACTAAAATAAAACTCCTAACCAAGCATTAAAACTTTTAATCTAACGATCATAATTTATTTCACCAATAATCTCATTGTTTTGTTACGCGACCACTTTTGAAGGGCCAAATGATACCCGATTAACACGAGATTAGTCTTGTTTGAAAGCTTGCTGAAGTAGCTTTCCAACAGGACAAGAATCGTGCAATTCCGACATATATTGACTAAGTTATGACCACTACACTAAAAGTGATGAAATTAATGGTCAAATGTTATACATGTGTGCGTGACTCCTAAATATCTCAAATAAGGAAACTAATCATAAAGTAAACCACAAATAGAAAGTCCTAAAATAACTAAAACTCTTAATTTTGGAATTTTCTCGTTAAAATTCCGTGTAGCTACTAAATCACAGGCCGTTTGACTCCTAAATATCTCAAATAAGGAAACTAATCATAAAGTAAACCACAAATAGAAAGTCCTAAAATAACTAAAACTCTTAATTTTGGAATTTTCTCGTTAAAATTCTATGTAGCTGCTAAATCAAGGGCCGTTTGAAAACACATTTATGAGTCCACTTCTTCCTTGTTGACTTTCTTCATTTTACCCGATCATGATCCGAACATGCGGATCTAAATTCCGCATCAAATACCAAATCCAAAAAAAAAAACATAATAAACAAAGGTAGAAATCATAAAAATGTATTAAGATAACAGATTACTGATCTATCTATGATCAAAGAAATCAGAATCAGATTCAAGTGTAAGTGTGTGTGTGTGTGTGTATATATATATGTGTGTGTGTGTGTGTGTGTGTGTGTGTGTGTATATATATATATATATGAGAAATAAATAAACAAGTAAAACAAGTTTAATGCGCTCCTAATCCAATCCAGTGGAGATGAATTGACGATGGTGTAAGACAATGATTGGGTGTTGGTGGCAGTAGGTGGTTTGTTTTCAGCAATGAGGTCTTTTGCAAAATATTTAATTGCGTTGCAACTTGCAACTGCCTACTAGGTGAGCAGGTGCTCTATGGAAGTGGCAATATTGGTTTTTTTGGATTGTTTTTGTGTTTCAGTGCATTAGTTTTGATCCTAGGATGAATCATGTTTAGAGAGACAATGCGATGAAACGACTTAGTGTAATGAATGTTGAGGACATTGAGGAGTTTATTTTCCTAACGTGTTTGGTTTGGCCTATAATTAGATTGTTGGCTTGTTTTATGAATTGGGTTAGAGTGAGTTTGGGATTGAGATGATGCACCCAATTTAGACGAATTGGTGTTGGAGCGAAATGGGAAAACTTTATTATCTTCGAAGGCTTTGGCTTGTGATCCCATGTTGCATAATCTTCTCAAAGGTTGTACGGCAGAGGAAGGATAGTTGGAAGCACAGTTCAAGCGCTAAGGCTCGAATGGTGGCAGAGACGAGGAATGATTCACGCCTAAGAAGGACAAATACATATACTGGTACTGCGAAACGATAATTTTCAAAAAATCAAGATACGATACAAGGGGGATACGTGTATTGAAAAATTATTTTTTATATATTTTAGGTTAGTAAACCTAAGAAAAAGAAGAAAACGAAAAAGTACAAAAAAAAAGACTTACAGAGACTGATTTCAAATGGGTAGGCTGTGCACTGGTAGACTCCTTCAATTTCTTCTTTTCCGAAAATCCCTAAATCCCAAACTCGCGGGCTGACTTCTTCTTTTAATATTTTTTTGGGAAACACCTAGGATACGCATGCAGCTGTATCCCTCAAGTATTGGTATCCGATACAAATATGTATGGAGTCGGAGACGTTGCCAAGAATGAAGTATCCATGCTTCCTTGACTCACGTTAATGGCCGGGTAGCTGTATAGCTATTCCATTGTTCTATGTATGTTGTAAAATTAGGTAAAGATTTTGTCTTTCCCATTCCGTAAGTAGTCTAGTGGGATTTCATTTTCCAAGTTATAGCAAAATGGTCAATAACAAGACTTGACAATTGGATGAAAGAGGTAATGGATTGACTCGTTAGCTAGGTGAGCCATGTAAAAGCAAGACCTGTAAGGCTTTATGGAAAAAGCCGCTTAGGTAAGGTTTCTTTATGTTGGGTATTTTCACATTTTATTAAAAATATTTTGAGATGATTATGAAGGCTCACAGTTCCACCATATTGAGGTGCCATAAAGTCTAGAGGATACGGTAATGCTGTTATGGATTGGGGGTACGGTAACGAGCAAAGCTCGTGTAATGTCATTGAATGAGTATTGGAATTTGAGAGTTACCAGATCATTTATAACTTGTTCTAGGCGATCTTGATTCATTTGTTGAGTTAAAGTTATGTGATTGTTTAGGATGGGTTATTCGGGTGTATGTGGAAAAGACGGAATGTTACTGGTCTTATTATGAAGTGGTGGAGTAGTGTGTGTAGTGATGGGTTGAGGGGGGTTGAACAACGATGAAGAAATAGTGAGAGGTTGACCATTTTGAATCTGAAATTGTAATTCACGTTTTCCAGCTACAATGACAGCGAGCCTTTGGTTTAAGGCCACAATCACATCCTTGAAATGGGAGGGGGAGCTCAGTTGACCTTTGGGTTGTGTTAGTATTGTCAACGGACGGGATTTGATGAAGGGTTTTGATTTTGAAAGTGAAAGGTGAAAATTCGGTGGTGTGGTGTTTGGGGGAATAGTTTCATTAAGTATTCAAGCATGATAAGTTGCCCAAACATGATTATGTAGTTTATGCTTTTATATTTTTGTTTGCTTTTATGTGCAGTTGTTTTAGCATGCAAATGCGTATATGACTTAGAATGTCTAAACGCACCTAGGTGCACAATAAGGATGTAATACAAGATGAAAAGATGCCTAACTAATACTATGAAATGTTACCAAATGAAGTAATAAAAGAAAATATAAAAATAAAGAAAGAAAAATGTTCATTCTGTGGGAAGCCTGGGCTGCCAGTGTAATAAAAGAAAATATACATACTCTTGCACTTGAACAATCGACGATTCATGATATTAGTGCATGTGGCTAATGATTTAGAATATTTAAATGATTGAAATTGCAGATCTATATTTGACTATTAATTCATTAGATAGTGAATAAATGTAGGTAGATTTGGCATTTCTACCACTGTTCTTAGTTTCTGTAGTTAAATTTTAGAGGTAACATGTTTACCATAGTTCCTGGATTGCATGCGCCCATATATAGATTTTCATCTCAATGTGTTTTTTCATTGTTCTTAATTTGCACAATATAATAATTAACTGTTATCTTGTTTTTAGAAACTTTTAGAAGATTGCGGTTTGTTTTTTAGTCTAAAGTTTGTGTAACTAATAAAGAGGAGTGAGGTGTCAGTTATGGTGACCCTGGAATTTTAGACGATGATGTCTTCGTGCAATTATGTAAATTCAAGAGGTGTGTTTCATGGAAAGATTAGTTTATAACGTAAGATGTCACTTCAATCGAAGTAGAACTCGTTGATCACAATTCACACAATATCCGACTTTTCTGTCTCCATTTTGCCTACCGTTCATTGATCCAATTTGACATGTTCTCAAAACCAATATCCAATTGTATGGTAGAGCCCAAATACCGAAATCTATGACGTTATGGCACTAAATGGTTTCTAATTTGACCAAATCATCTTCCAGGTTCTCTTGTTTGCTAAACTTGCACTCCAATATATTCCATCTTTATTTTGCTATATTTAAAACCCATAATTCTAAATTATCTTTCCTTAATCAAAAACAGAAAGTTACATAGGGGCATGACATTTTGATTTGGTGTCCCACTTATATCTTTCATGAAGCTTAAAGTACGATTTATTGTGCATAACCTTTAGATGCCGCCAATTACTGTTTTGGGAATTGAAACGTGTGACATGGTCATGTTGTTGTATACCATGCATTAATTTTTCATTTATACATTTGTAATATGCACATGCATGCATGCAAGTATATGCATGAAAACTGAATGGTAACATGGAGGCATGTACATAATTTCATTGTCAACCTCAGGAAGATAGATACATGTACAAATATGTATACACACAGTTACACACAGTTACCTATGTAAGCATATATGTTTGGATTACAAATAAATAATACACTAGCATACATTACATATGATATATAATTTTGTACAAGTACATACACGTGTATATTTGACACACATATACAGTCCTAAATATGCACATATCTATACAATATCATTCAAATATATATATATTGATGCACCCTACATATAAACCTGTATATCAATTCATATTGTTTATTCTACACATCACCTTCATACGTGCGTTAAATACGCCTTATATGCACCATCCATGGCACAAGGAAGACATGCCTGTTATGCATTTGTTTTCTGTTTTATTCTTAGTTTACAAATTTTGACTTTGCTCATTTAATTTCAGGTTTTAGGTCCTCGGCTTGGTTATCTGCCTTTATTAGCACCTCTTATAAAGCCTCATTTCAATAACACTCTTCCACCTGGGGTTGACACAGTCTGGTTTGACTATAAAGGCTTGCCTCTTAAATGGTATGCTATTGTTTAATTGTATGTTGAGCGTCAAATTTTATTGAAAACAAAGGCTTTTTTATTGAAGGGGAGGATTTTATATTAAGTAATTGTATGTTGGTGAGTGCCAAATTTTGAATATGTCTAAACTCTAATGCATTACCAGTGGGGTTTTGTGACTTTTGTCAAAGACCATGTTTCTTGATCAATAGAATAAACGAATCTAATTTTGAATTTCTAGGTCTACCAGGTTGTTGCATGTTGAATTATTGTTTAGTGTTGCCAGTGGAGGTTAGAAAAATTGTTTAATGTGGATCAGTATTACTTATAATTCCTCATTCATATTGGATGTGCAAATCAATAGTATCATCATGATCATCATAGCCTTATCCATCTAGTTGGCATCAGCTTTGCGAGTCCTATTTCTCCACTTGTTTTTGGACAATGCTAAGCTCTGCAATTCTTCATTGTCACTTCTCACTGCTTTCCTCTAGGTCTTCTCTGGTCTTCGTCCTGCGTCCTTGTGTTGGTATGGGTGAATGTTTCAGGTTCTATTATTGTATATTGTGAGTAGTATCTGTAGGGATCTATGTGTATTTTTTTCCACTTGATATAAATGCTAGTGAGGATCTGTCTACTTATTAAGCCTTCTATTTTTCTCTCCTTTCTCCTCTCTTCTATCTTCTTCTTCTAACTTGAAACCTAAAACCAGCTACCTAGCCCTAATACCACTAACCTAAACCAACATACTAACCCTAACCTACCAACACATTTTCTCCGAGGACCATAACTTGCCCCAAGAAAAAAAATCCTTGCACTGTCCCTTTACCCACCAGTATTACCACAATTAAATTGAACTCTACAAGTTATTTGGAGTGGAAATAAACAATTACCGTATCTGTACAAGGTCGGATGAAGATGGAGATTCTTACCGGTACCACCACATGACCTGAAATGACTTCCGTTGACGAAGAAAAATGGGATGAAGGAAATGCCATAATCCTAAGTTGGCTCTTCAACCCCATTGACTCCTATCCAACATTTATGTTCTATGATTTTGCAGCCAATTGGAGCAAGCTTGCTGACACTTGTGATCCATTTTAGCATGATACATGTATCTACCAACTCAAGAGTTTTATAGTAATAGTATCTTACAGAGCATGTAGAAGAAGCTTGGTCGCTATGAGCCTTTGTCTGAATTTGGGAGGAGGTTGAAGCCAAACTTACTGAGCGCCTTGAGAGGGATCAAATCCTTTAATTCTGTGGAGGTCTTTGGTCCATCAGACTATGAGCAGACCTGTACCCTAGTACTTACTACGAGGCCCTTCCCACGCCGTGCACTATGGCATCTGGTAATATTAGTGGAACTCATATGAGTAAACAATAGAATTATTGTCATGGATGGTTTAAGCCATGTCAGAAACACGTAATTTTTTCTCGTCTTTGAATTTGTCGGGACACCATAATGAGCTTGATCTTCTCCAGTCATGTTTATCAGCTTGCAATGTTCAGATATTTGCGACAATATGGAGTTGTTTATTGACAGTACATTCCTATGCATATTTTGCAGGTATATACCTACAGGAGTTCTTTTTGATTTACTATGTGTGGAACCAGAAAGGCCTTGGAATTTGGCGGTAGGAGTCTTTGCTTAGCAAACTTGGCAATAGTAATACTATTATCTATCCGTTGGAATTTATGCATATAGCACGGTCTAAAATGCCTTGACAATAGGTATAATGTTTCTAGATTGGTAGAAAATAGTGATTTATACATTCAGCAGCTAATAAGTTTTGCTATACTGAGGATTGCATTTATATTTTTATAAACAATTAAAGACGCTTCTACACTAAGGATCTGTTTGATAGCAGGGAAACTTCAAGCAGAATATGAATCAATTTCATCGTTGATTTCTTACGAAATGGTTTTATGCAGAAATAAAATATTTGTTCTTTGTTTAGGTTAGTCAGAGAAATGATTTCTACTGGAAATTGGTTTCTCTTGTTTGATTAGTGTGCTCTGAAAAGAATCCAAAAGAGGGCTTTTTTGTCTAAACAGTAAAACAATATCCCTAATTATTTAGAAAAAGGGCTTTTCTACCAAATTAGTTTTGAAATGACAAAAAAACCATTATTTTGTTGGTGAGAAACTCAGTTTCAGCCACTTGAGATGTTAAAATGATTTCCTCCTAAAATTGTTTCGTGTATGGAAATTGAATTTCTTTGTGGGGCCATTTAAATTTCCTTTCAATCTCCTTATAATGCTATCAAACTGAAACGTATGGAAACTGAATTCCTTTTCCACTAATATTTGGTATTTCCAAGTTATCAAACAGGGCCTACAGTGAATATTTAAACATCTTGCATATGTAACTAACTGCAACACTAGCTGGTAAGCCCTCATCGAGAATTTTTTGCGTTCTGCATGAGGCCCATTGTCAAGTGTGAATCGAGATAGTGGGCAAGTCATGGTGACAGGTAATTGACTGTCGACATTTCCCGCATGTATTTGTTGTATACTTGGATGTATTGTATGGTGAGAGATGAATGTGTGTGAGATAACTATTAGTGTTTAACATAGGTTGTTTGTGAGTGATAAGTTGTGAGAGTCTCACATCAGGTAGCTAGGTTTTTTATTAAGAATTTAGGGAGCTGCTCTGTATAAGAGCCAATGCATTGTAAATTTGTATATATGAAGTGAAGTCAAGATGTAGCTGATTGTTGTAACTCGTAACCGATCTTCCTCTTTGTCCTTCTCTTCTCTTTCCATTCTTTCCTCTTTCTCTTTATTCTTTATTTTAATATATATATATATATATATATATATATATATATATATATATATATATATATATATATATATTCCTGCATTTTGGTTATCTATTTCAGTTTTACAACTATATTTGCTTAATATAGATGAAAGTCTGCAGTAACTTCTTCCATGACCCTGTTTTCTTGTGAAATTGAAGCATGAGGTGGTTGTGTAGTTGTGCAAGAAATTCCATATGTTATACCACATCATAGTGGAATATACCAGGGTATATTCTCACGGTTATTTTTTGAAATGTTATGGAAAATAAATTTATAACAGGCAAGAATTTATTATTATACAGTCGAAGGACTATTTCTTATATTAAGTTTTAAGGTATTTTTTATTTTGATTCATAAAACGGAGGTATTTTTTTAAAAATATAGTAAGAGATGACTAGCCGACTCTTCCATTTGCAAACATATCACAGAAGAATTCAATATTCACTTCCCTCTATTGTAATTGATATCAACCATCAAAACACGAATGCAATACTCCAGCCGAAGAACCTCACTTTAGGGGGATGTGGGCTTTTCAGAAAAATATTAGATCCTCTTCAATAATCTATTCATTCCCGCCAATACGTGCGGGGCATGTTGAAGTTTAGTCCCACATTGGGTAAATTATAGCCTTGTCTCTCCTCTTGTAATAGCCGGGGCCCCTCCACTCATAGCCAATTGGTTTTGAGTTGGATGCACAGATTTATCATGGTATCAGAGCAGGCCCTTCTCCACTCCAAGTCACCCTGTTCAATTGTCCACATGATTTGGCCCAGTCCAGCCAACACATGAGGGGGCTTGTTGAAGTTTAGTCCCACATGGCTTAAATTATAGCCTTGTATCTGCCCTTATAATATCCCGTTCCCCTCCACTCATTGCTAATTGGTTTTGAGTTGGATGGACAGATTTATCATGGTATCAAAGCAGGTTTTTCTCCGCTCCATGTCACCCAATTCAATTGTCCATTTGATTTGGCTCAGTCCCGCCAACACGTGCCGGGGCATGTTGAAGTTTAGTCCCACATTGGGTAAATTGTAGCCTTATCTCTCTCTTAAAAATATCCTGGGCCCCTCCACTCATACTCAATTGGTTTTGAGGTCCTCTTCAATAATCTGTTAACCCTGATTCAACCATCAAAATACCACCCCTGTGCCAGAAAATGCATATCTTTTGTGAGTCGTAAACCATTATAGGTGCATGGTTGCATGCTTGCTATCCAACCCATGTATGCTCTTGCTTAAATAAAAAAACCCATGCTATGTTCTAGTAAATATGTTATGAACTTAAAATTGCAGTATTGATAGATGAATATGCTTTACAAGCCCTATTTTGGAGTGGGATCATTAGCTTATAATTTCCCCCCTTTCAAAAGCTGAATGATGGACTAAGGATTCTACAGGTTCATTTTAGAGGATATCCGGGGGAGCTGTTGACCCCCTGCGAGGATGAAGACAGTGTAAAGTGGAGCTTCATTAATTCACTGAAAGAGGTTTGGGCTTATATGTTTTTGGGTGGCTTTGGTTTTTCCAAGATTTGTTTCATATGTGCTAATTAACTGATGATTAGTTTTGTATTAATCTAAAATTTTTACTTTCTTTGTCTTCTTTATTATTTCTAAATCAAGTAATCTTTTATGTCATCTGCAACAATTTACTCTAGGGATAACTAATCAAAGGTTTTTGCTAGTTTAGATCAGTTATAGATGCAAATTTTATTTTAATTTTATTTATTTTTTATCCTTAGATTGGAAGAGGCATAGGAGATGATGCAATTTAGACATCCTTTCTATTTTCATTATTTTCATTAACTATGTTAGATTAGGCTTGCTGATGGTTATCAGGACTAGGTGTTTTGAGCTTGTCGCAAGTTTTGATTTAGGCTAGCGTTTGTTGGGCTTGGGAAAACCTTGGTTGATGGCCCAAATTGGAACTTGCCTGTTAAAATCCCTAGTTTTGAGTCAAAACCAGATCTCACATTCTGTCTTCTCTTGTTCTCTAATTTGTTCAACTTCTATCATTTTTATTCTTCTCTCATTTATGGTACCTTGAGCGTGCTAAATCCTGACCCTATTTCTACGTCTTAATCCCTCTTCCAAAATGTAACTCTATATATCTATAAAAAAGTTGTCCTCCCATTTTTGTACCTCTTGTTCTAATTGCTCTTTAAAGTTAGCTAAGTTTTTAAAAGGTGAACACAGAGGTGGTCAGGTCTTGTGAAACAAGGTGCAAGCCTCATAGTTTTTGTTTTTTGATAACCTGGGTGTCCGGGCCTCTTAGAGCAGCCGACTAAGCCTCAGAAAATATACTTTAATAATTATAAAAAATTGAAAAATGTAAAAAAAATAAGTACAAAGAAAAATATAAGCCATTGTAAGAATTCTTTTTTCTTTTCTAAACCATAATTTTAGTCCTAAAAGTTTCTTGTTTTGAAGGTGAATAATAATTGGACCAAGTTGGGTTTATGCCTATAATACTTAGCATTAAGTTACCACTTACCAACAATTAAGTAGTTTAGTAGTGGAGTGTCAAGGGGTTTGGTGAGCTGGCCAGGTACCTGCCTCAGGAAGCGGGAGACCTGAGTTTGAATCCCTCCCCTTGAGGCCACCCTAGGGATTTATATCCTGTGCTGACCTGGCATGTGCTAACTTGGGGTGCGCCTGGGATTAGTCGGGTGCTCTAAGATGCCCGGACACCCAGGTTATAAAAGAAAGTAAAAAAGAGTAGGTTAATAGTGGGACAGAATTGAAAGCTTTTCTAATTTATAAGAGAAGATAAACCGAAACAGAACTGGAATGAGGTAGCATGGGGGTAATGAAAGGAAAGAAAAGTAGTGTGCATTTGAAAACTGCCACCAAGGGGCAGCACCAACTTAATGTCGATAGGCAACCCTGGACAGCTGGGGGTGGCAGTGAAATGAGGCTGGTCCCCTTTGACATCTGTGGTTCCAACAAAGTGTAAGCGGGGGTTCTCTTTTTCCGATAATTTGTGGCCAATTTCTTAGGCCGTCATATGGTTGAAGCGGGTTCTTCCAACATCATAAATTGGTTATGCAAGAAAGTAGAGAATTCCCTTGTTGAGGTTAGCTGATGTGATAGAGAAAGGAATTGGCTTCCACAAATCTATGTAAGTTTTTTCATTGGATAGCTAACATGTAAGTTAATTGCTTAGCAAGTGAGGGATTGAATGGATCTATGTCTGCACTGGGGCTTACTTTCCTCTTATGTAAATATTCATTTATTTAATTGTGTCTGTATTTAGTGCATCTCAAGCTCAAGCTCCTTGCCTGAGACTGTAGATTGTAACCTTCGTCTTTCCTTGTCAATAAGATTATAACCACTGATAAAAAACCACACACTAATAATCAGCAAATAAGTATCTATCGCTTGCAAGCAAATAAAAGATAGTAATTGCTACCAATGAGGATTGGTTAGTTATTTTATTTTAAAAGTTGAACAAAATAAAAGTATCAAGAACCATA
This sequence comes from Chloranthus sessilifolius, assembly GCA_021018995.1. Classification (NCBI taxonomy): domain Eukaryota; kingdom Viridiplantae; phylum Streptophyta; class Magnoliopsida; order Chloranthales; family Chloranthaceae; genus Chloranthus; species Chloranthus sessilifolius. The sequence goes on along the minus strand of CM037585.1, from coordinate 179,514,893 downwards.
TACTCTGGACTCTCTGGAGCCATAATGTCCTTACCACTTATGGGACCATCCACCAAAACACCCTCAACCATTTTAAGTCCTATTCTTTGTTAACCGATAGGCCCAAGTCTTTACAAAGAAATTCTGAAAATTAGAGAAGCCTTTTCACTTTTAGGGGTTAGAGATTCTTGACTTATTAGAGTGATTTTTCTCTATTGCTTACCATTTGAAATACTCTCTCTAGCCAAATGGGATTATTAGGCATTTGAAAGGGCATTGTTACCTTGAATGAAGGGGCCGGTTTAGGGTTTTATATATTTGATTAGAGACCCTTACATAGTCTTGTCAACAGCCATATGACGTGTGATCTCCTCAAGGAGGAGTGACTACATCAGGACCGTTGTTCAATTGTAGGCTGCTCGAGATCGTAGCGATGGTAAAGAAGTATGATCTCTATTTGTATTTCAGATTTACATTGTTGGTCAGATCAAATTTGAAAACTAACACTCCCTTTTCTACACCAAAGGGCGCGGTATCTCTTCTTAGAGGTTAGAGGCCCATTGAACTACCTGCGTGTACGCATGAGATCACAGCCTGTGCAGGTTGAAATTTCACTCTTCCACTAACCTTTTTTGGTGATCATGCTTCTATCATATAGGTAGTGGATACAGTAGATGAGATGTTTTTCCAAAAATCTGACGTCTACACAAGTGAATAGAAGGGAAGGGTCTTAAGCCAGATACTTCCAATTACCATAGTAAGACTGAAAGGAGATAACTTTGTCCCATTTTTCCACTTTGTTAGAATGTTCTTTGGTGGAAAAATGAAGGGGAATTTAATTTATGTCAGTAGTATATGTGAGGATCTGTGCATGGAGGACATGAGATATGATGATTGCCGATGGAGAAGCCAATAGCTATCTGGCCATGTTATGACTCATCAATTAAATGGAGCTGCATGTGATTAATTGGCTCGTGTTCATTGGAGTACTAAAAAATATAAATTACAGTTTTATCCTAAGAGGAATAATATTTGCCCGGACATGCTCACGCATCATCAAGAGGGTGACAAATCTCTTAGTAAATTCTTTCAGAGGAATGTGGAAGGAGCTTCTCTATTACAGCCTGTTCCATCGAACTGCATAAAAAGATGAAAACTTTGACATGTTGACTGGTTTAAATCCTTATTATGAGTGTATCCAAGTCCAAATTTTTGTTTATGTGACTCGTCCCCATTGAACTTTGTTTCTGCCCTTCTCCAGAGAGAGGAACATACATGCATGATGATGCAATTCATTTCCGCATCACTCGAGATCTTTGCTTGGTTCTGGCAAAGAAAATATTTGTTTCCAAGTCAGTATGAAGATTTAGACCTGTATGACGTTTTGTTGTTGAGATTCATCATGGCAAATCTAAGGATGTATGTTAAAGGTAAATTTTACTACCTAAAGTCGAACATCGTCTCAACCCTCAAGCACAATTAGGTGTGAATTTCAAGACTAATTTTCTTTATTCTCTGCTATCTTCTTTCCAGTAGTTAAAGGTAAATTTTATAAATTTTGAGGTTTATAACAGGAAATTTCAGAGGGGCACCTATAAAGGAAAAAATGTGGAATGTCGCTTGAGGTGGCTTAGACATGTTTATCGGAGGCCCCTAGCACTTTGTATGAAAGGTTGAGATGCTACAAGCACAAGAAAGCAGGAGAAGAGGAAGGTGAAGACCTAGAGGGAAGCCTTGAGAAGGGGCATGAACGATTGCGAAGTTACATAGAGCTTAGTGCTAATAAGAAACGAGTGGAAAAATAGGATTCGCAAAACCGACCCCTAATAGATGGGATAAGGTTGTGATGATGATTTTAAGATTTATTAACGGTCCATTATGGTTAGTTAAAAGCAAAGATTAAAAAGCAGAGCTTGGGTTGAATTGAGGTTTTTTATGTATATTCATGTTTTAGGAGAGAAATTGAGTTAAATTTTGCTGGAAATTTGGATGGAGGTCCTATTTTTTGAGTTCAGAACCTTAGTTAAGGGTGGTGGACCTGCCTCTTTTTACTTGGTATAGTTTTTGAACAGATTTGTTTAGTTTCTTCAATTGTTTGCGTGGAATTCATTTTATTATTGGTGAAATTATATTAATTCTGCTATCAATGTGACAGGGACGCCACATACATGGACATCGGATTTGGACCACATCAGTTTTACCGGTATCGGAAGAAGTGTAGAGGAAGCTCGGATACCATAGCCTCAGAGGAGAAAAGGACACAAACCGTCAGAGAAACGGTCTTGCAGTTGGCAGGCTCTTGCCAACATATCTGTGCAGTAGTGTGACCGTATGTACCATGGCAAATCATGTTTATTAGTATTAGGATTCTTTTATTTTCGGAATTAATTATTGATGACCTATATATAGAGGCTTGTAAACACTTTTTAGTTAGTTGATTGATTATTGAATGAGAACTTTTGCTTTATGAAGAGAGTCTTCTTCCCCGTGATGGGTTTGGTGTGAGACTAAGGGAGTGATTTCCATATATCTTCTTATTTATCTTTGTCATCAATTTGCTTTGATCTATTATATTTGCTATCTCTCGATCTGTGTTTGCTTCTCTAAACCTTAGTCTAATTGTTTCCTTTCGATCCCAAAACCCTAAACCTTTTGAAACCCTAAATCAAACATAGCCAACACCATTTTCCAAACCATAAACCGATCCGAAACCATAAACCTGTTACAAAACCAAAACCTATTACAAACCCATAATCTAATTCCGCAACCCTGGTTCGAGCCGTGAATCTATATCGGATCAAAGATGAATGCCAAAGCCTGGAAAAGCTAGAGTCCTATCTCTAGGCTTGATCCCGCCTCAAATCTAACGGGACTTGCGCATCGGATTGGACACCCTATTCAGATCTCGCGTGGTTTACCTACCGAAATTCTACGAACCCGAAGGTATCGTGATAGTTTTGAGATTACGCTTGAATTAATTTTATTTAATTTCGGCAAATCGCATTAAAAATCATATTCACACATTTTAGGGTTCCCGTCCCGCATCAGTTTTGGTATCAAAGCTACGTTTTCTAGGTTAAGGCATCTTTGCTTGTCATATTTATTTTATTGCATTGTTTTTCCTTTTGAGTCCATATTGCATTCCGGCTTCGAATGAGGTTCTCGATACTCTTAGAGCTATGCGAGAAGAATTGGGTGCAATTAATGCGCATCTAAATACCATAGAGCAGGCCCAAACATCCCTAGGAATCGGTAATGATAGATTGCGTGATCGAATCAACCAATTAGAAGCGGATGATGAACTCCATTCTCTGCACCAAGAGCGTGGAGGTTCGCACTTTGAACGCAATGGTTGCCAAGGTAATCGGAATCAGAATCGTACGAATCCTCGTAGAGATGACTACGACCCCGAAGTGTTAACTCCTTAAAAATGTTAGAGTTGAGATTCCGACTTTCGATGGAAGAATGGACCCTACAGTCTTCCTCAATTGGCTTTCCGACATGGACCAACACTTTGATTGGTATGTTACGGATGACGACCATTGCATCAGGCTCGCTAAAATGAAATTGGTTGGTCAAGCTCGACTTTTCTGACTCAATGTCGAGCACATCAAGGTGAATGCGGGTTGTCCTCCCATTATCAGTTGGGACGACATGAAGGAACGACTTATGGAGAAGTATGTTCCTTTATCATACCACCAACGCCTCCTTGACCAGTGGCAAAATTTATGCCAAGGTGGTATGCCCGTGATCGATTACATTGCCAAATTCGAAGAGTTCATGATGAGGGCCAAAGTATCGGAAGACCCTAAAATCACTCTCTCTGGATTCCGCACTGGATTGTGACTTGAATTACAAAAAGAGTTGATTTCTCACCCCGTAGAAACTCTTGAAAGATGCTATGCCATTGTGCAAGATCTTGAATGACATTTAAAAACTACGGTGGTGAAGAGGACCGAGCCACAATATAGTGGTCAGCGATCCTGTGAGGGACGATTTAATCCTCCTCCCAAGCCTACACAACCTGTCCCTACCAATACGAGGTTTGAAAAGGGAAAAGGTGTTGGAGAATCCTCAAGGGGCAACTCTCAAGTTAAGTGTTATAAATGTCATGGGATGATGGGACACTTTGCCGTCCAATGCCCTACAAAAGACTCCCAAAGGACTCTCTTCATTGAGGGAGAGGAGGATGATGATGAGGTAGTGATTGAAGAAGAAGTATTTGAGCCGGGTAGCACACCCAGTGATGAAGAGGGTGATGCTATTGGTCATGCTTTAGTTGTGAGGTGTGCTCTTGCACAACCTCAACGGAATGAGAAGGATGACTGTCTGACGGGGACGCCGACATCATAGACATCGGATATGGACCTTTTCGCATGTACCGACGGCGGAAGAAGCGGAACGGACATCAGAACTAGGCGAAAGATGAAATAAAGATGAAATTATGGAGAAATAGGAGGAACACAACAAATTTGATCGATCGAATTGCAATTTCGATTGATCAAAATTCTCGATCAATCGAAGTCCTATTTCGATCGATCGAACATTGCAAGGAAAACACATATTCTGGAGTATATAATTCGATTGATCGAATTTCCATTCGATCGATCGAATTTAAATTTCGATCAATCGAGCTTCACTTTTGATCGATCGAAATTGTGCATTTTTTTTTTTTTTTTTGGTATTTTAATTTCGAACTTAATTTTCAGGGGCATACTTTTCCTTTTGGTATTTGTTTAGTGTTTGTTTTTGTTTGAAAGGACTCCTATATAAGGTCCTTAAGATAAACAATGCAATTAGTTATTGATTATTAAATGAATGAGCTTTTGCTTTTGAAACTTGAGATGAGTTTCTCCGAAGAGTTTCTCCGAAGAGTGAATCTTCTTCCTGAGAAAGGTTTTGTGATGGCCGGATTAGACTCAAACCCGTGCCATCGATATCATCTTGGACCGTGTTAGCTAAGCACCATATCAAGCATAAAATGAAATAGTAAATGAAACTGCGGAATTTAAATCTATATAAAAGCATTTCTCAAAAGACAGTTCTACCCTCATGCCTCTGCCTGAGTGGAGAACCGATCCGAACCATCGATGATAGCAAATCATCACGGATGGTTCGCCCCAAAAGAATAGGTTCAATTATACAGGTACATTGTTTAGCCAAAACAAAGCTTGACATACCAAGCCGTACAAATCTCTATCAAAAAGCCCTCAAAGCGGCACAACGAAGTCCTCTAGAAGAAGTCCTCAGGAGGTGGCTCCAAACTCTTCACCGGCCGCGAGGTCCGACTCACCGGGGTCTGCGTCTCCTGAAGCCTCGACAGCTGCTAGTAGTGGACCTGCGACGTATAGTCTATAGGGTGAGCTACATCCTAGCTCAATAGGGAACAAAACACTGTTGAACATATAAATTATCACTCACATATATTCCATGATATGCCATGCATGATGTATCTATGCAGTCACTGATGAAAACAATTAAAAGCATTACATTTTACTAGTAGTTTACTTATGTCTTTATTTATTCATGAATGATGCTGAAAAGGCCTAAAGCAAAACTTAAACTTTCAACTTAAGTAATCCCCGAGCAATATAGCATCGAGCCCCGATGAGATACCCATCATCGTCATCTATATAGACACTTTTAACGTATTCCCTGGGAATACAAATAGCACCCAAGCCCCTTTCCCCTGGGGATTGGTGGCGGGGTTTCACTAGTCTCAATCAACACCCCTGGGGTGTGCTTACTGTGTACGGATAAGCCTCCGCACTGGCCTACGATTTCGCCGCTGTATCGGTCACGGGTATCCTGCCGTGTCAGTCGTGGATATCCCGCCACGGTGGGGTACCCTATCAAACCTCAAATAACAAAAGTATCAGGTGCTTTACATATAGTTATTCACCGTATAATTGTGCTATCTTATATCAGTTAGGCCCTATCAAACATAATTCAATCTTGGATACATCCCTGGGATGTATCCATTCACTTGCATCACACCTGATGCTCTTATCTCTTTACTTCCTCATCCCCTGTGGATGGTTCATTATAATTACTCTTATGGATGTCACGCACACACACTTTTCACAATTCTTAAGCAATAAAAACATTTTGAATTGAAATCTATATCACTACATACATGCTCTTGTAAAATAAAGTACATGTTCAAGGTGTTCCCTACCTCAAGTCTTCGTTCGATCAACGCATCAAGGTCCCACGTGGCTCCTTGTGCACAAGCTCACACGTACCACCCATGGTACCACATAACATGTGAAACACATCACTAAAGATGCAATAAAGGAGGTCCAAGACCCTCAAAGAATCTTAAAGTCAAACTCAAAAGTCAACAAAAACTAGCCTAGTCGATTAATCAAACTCCAAAATCGATTAATCGGAATTCTAAATCGATTAATCGAATTCCCATTTCGATTAGTCGATTTCTCCAAGCTGTTTCTGTGACGACCCGACTTTTCCAATCCCTCAGGTATAGGAAAGGCCGGCTCGCCAACCTATCGAATAAACGATAAGCCGGACAAACAGGGCACATATCAGAGTAAAGCGCAATAAATATCCATAGCTAAAATAAATGCGGAAGCAATTAAAAGTAAAGAACCACCGATGATGGCCGACCATCATCGAAACATGGCTCATAACAGAAATCAACGTCAAATATAAAACTATGGTATCCAACTAAAATGGGCCCACAAATTCAAGTCTAACTCTCACCACAAATAAGAAAATCAGTAAGTTCTATACTGGGAAAAACTCCTCAGGAGGAACCTCAAGCTCTTCCTCAGGCACGTAGTCGGATCGATCTCACGATACGAATAGCCACGTCAATACCTCGAACTCAGACGATAGTGAGTGAGCTAACCAACAAAGCTCGAGAAGAAAGACATCTCTGCATTTTACTTTAACTAACATGGTTTCAAAACAAATATCGAATATAGCTTGTCAAACATATAAGCGGATAATAAAACCAATTTAGGTGCGGAAATCATATGTAAGATTTATTTCTAAATGTGTGAAAAAGTTTCAAGAATGTATGCGCTGCTCTCTAACTTCTATATGCAAAGTTCGGAATTCATGACTTAATCCTCAACTTAAAATACCTCCGAGTAAACTATATCTCGAGAGCGGGGAATATAGCCATGGGAACCCTACCTACCATCTGCTCATGAACCCTTTTTCAGATGCAACAAGCCCTGCGTAATGAGGGAAACTTGTGCGGAAGTTGTTCAGAATTTTGAGGGGTCGTTCAGTCAATCATAAAACAAATGCGAATACTAATATAATCGATGGAAGTCTCTTATACATAGTTCGAGTTCTTGATTTCAGATCTTGAGCTTAAGATTCGAGGTTTTAGGATTCGGTAGATTTAGATTTTAGTCATTCATATCAATTTCAATTTAGATGTGATTTCAATGGCATATGCAAGTTCAAGATTTTAATTCAAAATATCCATGCGAATTAAAATAAAATCTTTGTAAAGATGAGATTCTCCTACCTAAAACTTCGGAGTTATCTGAAGTCAAGCAAAGGTCCTATTGATGGCCTCTGCCCTCAATCTACATCACAATATCGTTCATGCATTAAGATAAACTCTAATTACTAATAATATAGACCTATTTAAGCGTTTCCTCAAAAACAAGTCAAAAGCAGGCAAGTTCGCCAATCCTAGAATTTGGCGTAACATTCTCATATTTTTTTTATCAAGACGATTGATTCATGTGTTGGTCAAAATATGAAAGTTGTAGATTTTTATATTAGCTTTCCAACGCAAAAAGAATCGTCTCAATCGGAGTTCGAGATAAAAAGTTATGACTAAAATACTAAGGCAATGCCGGAGTTCGGTGATACCTCGCTCGAGCGATGATAATAGCTCGCTCGAGCGATTTGACGTAACATTCTCATATTTTTTTGACCATCAAGACGATTGATTCATGAGTTGGTCAAAACATGAAAGTTGTATATTTTTCTATTAGCTTTCCAACACAAAAAGAATCGTCTTAATCGGAGTTCGGGATAAAAAGTTATGACTAAAATACTAAGGTAATGTCGGAGTTCGGTGATACCTCGCTCGAGCGATGATAAAAACCGACAGGTTTCCTCAACGATTCGCGCCGCGATCGATCCCACGAGTTCACAGAGACAACTCCAACACGCCCCCAATGATCTCAACCTCTCCCAATAGCCAACTACGAATCCAAGGTTGATTCAAGTTCTTTCTAAGGTTTAAGTGTTTTCAACAAGGAGGGTTCTAGAGAAGGAGGTTTTCTAAACCGATCTCCTACGATGATTGAAGAAGAGAGAAGGAGTTTCACACGGTTGGGTAACTATCCTCTCTTAACAAAACCTAGTATATCTGAGAATGCAATTCCTTCTTATAATAGGATTGCTCACAAAGTAAAACACACACACACATCTTATGTATTATACACTTCTAATTTTAAAACTCAAGTCCTGTTGGCGGCTACAAGAGTCGGTGCACAACTTTCACGAGGTCCAAATGGGCTCTAAATTAAAATCTGTCCGCACAATCACATCTAGATAAAAATCCAAAACAAATGGTGACGTCGGTTGCCGAGCCGAATACACACACAGGGTCAGTCTAACTCGGGTTCAAAATACGGGGCTTTACATTCTACCCTCCTTAGGAATTTTCGTCCTCGAAAATATACGGATAGCTAAACCGAACTGCGGTAAGTCCTTATCCTAACACCAGTATAAAGCAAAATCGAAACAGTCTAAAGTCAAAGAACTTTGGTCACGATGCGGTAGGCTTCACCAAGCACGCTTTCAAGGGTCGGGATCCGTAGTAACGTGGATGTACTGCGTGTGGCATCCCATACTGCCATAGAGGATTGCATTCGTACATGGATGCATACCTTCCCAAGTGTCACGTGCCTGGAAATATACTTCACCATGACACAAACCTAGCACACACACCTACCTCACCCTTTTGGTAATTATTTGAGCAGAAATTTCAGATGTCAGAATCGAACACTTATTCAAAAGCATGATCACGTGCCTGGTAACATGTTCTAACTGATGACACGGGTTCCAACAGACATCTGGTTCTAGCAAGAATGAATAAATATGACATTTAAGATTTTATTGTGTGATCGTTATAGATATATATGTAAAGCATCGATGTTATGAACCAATTTAACATTGAAGAATTTGAAGAAATTCTCCTTTTTTTTTTTTTTTTTTTTTCAGAAGCAAATTCAAGAATTTAAAGTGCGTATGGTTTTCTTACATAACTATAGTTTACAATATACCTTCACTCGAAAAGTTGTGGAAATTGCTTCATGAATCTCCGCTTCACGCCCCATGTGGCTTCCTCTGAAGACCGGTTCGCCACTTCACGAGTACTAAGGGAATGTTCTTTGTCCGTAAGATTTGTTCTTACGATCCAAGATTCGACGGTTCCTCAACCAAGGATAGGTCTTCTTGGAGCTCAATGGTGCGTAGTCCAATACGTGAGTCGGGTCCTTAACATATCTTCGTAACATGGACACATGAAACACGTTGTGCATTTCCGATAGCTGCGGTGGCAAGGCTACTCGATAGGCAACCTCGCCGACTCGGCCCAATACCTCGAAAGGTCCAACATAGCGCGGACTCAGCTTCCCACGCTTCCCAAAACGCATCACGCCTTTTGTAGGAGAGATTTTGACAAATACGTTATCTCCCACCTTAAACTCAACATGGTTTCTTTTCAGATCAACAGCGACTTTGAGCAATTCGTAGTCTCTCACGGATTAACGCTGTCTTGGTTGTATTCTCCACGATCTCGGGACCTAAAATGAGTTTCTCACCCACTTCTTCCCAATTAAGCGGAGACACCTGCTGCGTCCATACAAAGCTTCGTGAGGGTGCCATGCCGATGCTAGCCTTAGCTATGAAGCTATTGTTGGTTCCATGACCCTGAAAATCCAACATGCAAGCACGTAACGTATCTTCTATAATCGATTCACCCTCTCGAGAGGATGGAATCGTACTATAATCGAGCCTAGAGCCCATTCCTTCTTGAAATCGTTGCCAAAACTGAGATGTGTACATCGGGTCTCTATCGGAGACAATACTGACCGGTATACCATGCAACCTAACTATCTCCTTGATGTATAATTCTGCGAGCTTGTTGGCGGTATACAACGTATTATAAGGAAGGAAGTGTGCGGACTTAGTCAATCGATCCACAATGACCCAGATGGCATTGTATTTTCTTAATGTTCTTGGCAATCCCAAAATAAAGTCCATAGAAATAGCCTCCCATTTCCACTCAGGTATCGGTAGTGGTTGCAACAGTCCTGCCGGATTTCGATGATCCACCTTTACTTGTTAACACACAAGACATCTCGAGACATACACATCGACATCTTTCTTTAAACCTCTCCACCAGAAGCTTTTCTTTAAGTCTTGGTACATCTTGGTACTGCCAGGGTGAATAGCGTACATAGACTTATGAGCCTCTTTCAAAATAGTGTCCCGAAGCTCAAGACTTGGTTGATGCATACCCAGTTTCTAAACAACAAAGTGCCATCATCTTTGATAGAAAAATCTATTTTGCTTCCCCCAATCACATCCCGTCTGATAGCCATAAGTTCATCATCCGTCATCTGAAGTCTGCGAATGTTCTCATAGAGGGTCGAACGAATCACCAGCGTAGCCATTACGTCAAATCTCATGCTACTTAGAGCCATATCTTCCAAAAGATGCCATCGTCGCACCCTTGTGGTGAGATGTGATAACTGAGCAGAGAACTTTCGACTTAACGCATCTGCCACTACGTTTGCTTTCCCGGGGTGGTACTGGATGGTACAATCATAATCTTTCAAGAACTCCATCCATCGACGCTGTCTCATATTCAACTCCTTTTGTGAGAAGAGATACTTAAGGCTCTTATGATCGGTAAATATATCGAAGGTCTCCTTTTGTGAGAAGAGATACTTTGTGAGCAATCCTATTATAAGAAGGAATTGCATTCCCGTATTATACTAGGTTTTGTTAAGAGAGGATAGTTACCCAACCGTGTGAAACTCCTTCTTCTCTCTTCTTCAATCATCGTAGGAGATCGGTTTAGAAAACCTCCTTCTCTAGAACCCTCCTTGTTGAAAACACTTAAACCTTAGAAAGAACTTGAATCAACCTTGGATTCGTAGTTGGCTATTGGGAGAGGTTGAGATCATTGGGGGCGTGTTGGAGTTGTCTCTGTGAACTCCACAGGATCGATCGCGGAATCGTTGAGGAAACCGTCGGTTTTATCATCGCTCGAGCGAGGTATCACCAACTCCGACATTACCTTAGTATTTTAGTCATAACTTTTATCCCGAACTCCGATTAAGGCGATTCTTTTGGAAAGCTAATAGAAAAATATACAACTTTCATGTTTTGACCAACTCATGAATCAATCGTCTTGATGGTCAAAAATATGAGAATGTTATAAATCGCTCGAAAGCGAGCTATTATCATCGCTCGAGCGAGGTATCACGAACTCGCATTGCCTTAGTATTTTAGTCATAACTTTTATGTCGAACTCGATTGAGCGATTCTTTTGCGTTGGAAAGCTAATATAAAAATCTACAACTTTCATGTTTTGACCAACACATGAATCAATCGTCTTGATAGTCAAAAAATATGAGAATGTTACGTCAAATTCTAGGATTGGCAACTTTGCTGTTTGACTTGTTTTTGAGGAAAGCGCTTAAATAGGTCTATATTATTAGTAATTAGAGTTTATCTTAATGCATGAGTATATTGTGATGTAGATTGAGAGAGGCCATCAATGGGACCTTACTTGACTTCGCGCATAACTCCGAGTTTTAGGTAGGAGAATCTCATCTTCTGATTATTTTATTTTAATTGCATGGATATTTTGAATTAAAATCTTTAAACTTCATATGCCATTGAAATCACATACGTAAATTGAAATTGATATGAATGACTAAAATCTAAATCTACACGAATCGCTTAAGCTCAAGATCTGAAATCAAGAACCGAACTATGTATAAGAGACTTCCATCGATTATAATAGTATCGCATTTGTTTTATGATTGACTGAGCGACCCTCAAAAATTCTGAACAACTTCACGCACAAGTTTCCCTCATTACGCTGAGGGCTTGTTGCATCCTGAAAAGGGTTCATGAGCAGCGATGGTAGGTAGGGTTCCATCGGCTATATTCTCGCTCTCGAGATATAGTTTACTCGGGAGGTATTTTAAGTTGAGGATTAAGTCATGAATTATCGAACTTTGCATAGAAGTTAGAGAAACTAAGAACCAAACGCATTCGTTTTGAAACTGCTTTTCACACATTTAGAAATAAATCTTACATATGATTTCCGCACCTAAATACTGTTTATTATCTGCTTATATGTTTGACAAGCTATATTCAGATATTTGTTTTGAAACCATGTTAGTTAAAGTAAAATGCCGTTGATGTCTTTCTTCTACTGAGCTTTGTTGGTTTGCTCACTCACTATCGTCACAGTTCGTATTGGCGTGGCTATTCGTGTAATTGTGAGATCATCGACTACGTGCTCGAGGAAGAGCTTGAGGTTCCTCCTGAGGAGTTTTTCCCAGTATAGAACTTACTGATTTTCTTATTTGTGGTGAGAGTTAGACTTGAATTTGTGGGCCCATTTTAGTTGGATACCATAGTTTTATATTTGACGTTGATTTCTGTTATGAGCCATGTTTCGATGATGGTCGGCCATCATCGGTGGTTCTTTACTTTTAATTGCTTCCGCATTTATTTTAGCTATGGATATTTATTGCGCTTTACTCTGATATGTGCCCTGTTTGTCCGGCTTATCGTTTATTCGATAGGTTGGCGAACCGGCCTTTCCTATACCTGAGGGATTGGAAAAGTCGGGTCGTTCACTGTAGGTTCCCAGTCGATTAATCGATACCCAAATCGATTAATCGAAATTCAAAGTCAATTAATCGAAACTAAATTCGATTAATCGAGATCGGGTTCCTCTGACTTTTCAACTTCTTGGCCAATTTCGATTAATCGAAACCCAATTTCGATTAATCGAAATTGCCAGATTCAGCCCCCTTTTGGCTGTTCTTCTCAATCTCTTTCCTTACTTTTTTTCCTCCATTTTTCTAAGCTTTTACCCTACATTTTACACCATTTCTAACTACAACTTAACCCTTTAATCCATGCATTTAAACTACAAAATCCTACCTTCAATCAAATCTCAAATTGATTTCAAATCGAGTGGTTGGAAAGGCTAGGGTTCCAGCTTTGGCTTGAACGGATTCTCCGCGTCGAATCAGTCTCTTAAATGCTAGAATCTCCCTTCCAATCACCCACAATAACTCCTTGCTCAACCACCTTCTTTACTCCTCTCTCTCTCTTCTTTACTTCTCTCAACAACCTAAAATAGAGATTTAGGGTTATTAAACCCTTTTATCTCTCTTCACACTTGTGTGTTGAGCACATGCACCGCGATAGGTGTATGCGACTTCACATTCTCATCACACACCACAGTCACTCAAACTATCACATCTCATCCGTTCATCACACTCTATGCTAACTATTGAACTCCTAATTGGTCAAACCTGTGACCAATCGGGCACAGATCCCGAGGTCACTGTTTAACGTGATTTTTCGGGATATTACAGGTTTGGTGTGAAGCCAAGGGTGTGAAGCCCGCAAATCTATCTTCTATCTATCTATCTCTTATCTTCTCTGCTTGTGTTGATCCCATAACCCTAACTTAGCCATCATCCTTATGAAATCCTAAAACCCTAGCTTTTCCCTAAGCCATTGAATCGATCCGATTCAACAGCCGTAGCCTCCATCAGACTATTAAGCCCAGCCATATCAAAATAACTAGAAAATCGGAGATTCCATCATTGCACTGCGAGCGCCCTAATCTGGAAATCTAGAGTTCTATCTCAAGGATCGATCTCCACTGCAACCTAACGGATCTAACACCCAGACTGAACCTTGCTCGAATTATACGCGATCCTCCAATAGAATACTACGAAAGTCTAAGGTATTCGCTATATTTTAGGGCTTATTGTTTAATTTAATTCGATTCAATTTCAACAATCAATTAATCATTGCATTCACGTAGTTTAGGGTATCGTTTTGCGTCACTGTCGAAGGGAGAACATCTTCCACACCTTTGCCAGATTTGGTGAAAAGAGTTGTAAGGTCATCATTGACAGCGGTAGTTGCACCAATGTAGTGTCAACACATGCCTTACGCCGCTTGGGGTTTACACTCGAAGCCTACCCAAGGCCTTATAAAGTCGCATGGGGAGACTCTTTATCTGTTTCCTTGTCGAAAAGGTGTCATGTCTCGATTCAATTAGGTTCTTATTCGGACACCTTATGGTGTGATGTGGTGCCGATGAATATGGGCCATATCATTTTGGGAAGACCGTGGCTCTACGACATGGACGTGACTCTTTATGGTCAATCAAATATATGCACGTTCATGCATAAGGGCAAGAAGATCACTTTACAACCTTTGCCTCCCAAAACACCATCGACCAACAAAATCGAGAAAAGCGAGTCTTCTAAATCTATCAATATTGTGAGCCCTTCAGAATTCGAAAAGGCATCGTTAGATGAGAGTGTGTTGTACGTAGTGGTCACCGTTGAGAGTGCTCCCGAGTCGGTGAGCGAGTGTCCCAAGGAGGTTGAGCCTATCCTGAAAGAGTTTACGGATGTCTTCCCTGAAGACTTACCAAACGAACTCCCTCCCCTGCGTAATATCCAACATGCAATAGACTTGGTTCCCGGATCTACCTTACCGAACCTGCTCCACTATAGGTTGAATCCGGTTGAGCACACCGAGTTGACTCGTCAAGTCAATGAGCTCCTTCAGAAGGGGTTCATCCAAGAGAGCATGAGCCCGTGTGCCGTACCTGCCCTACTCACTCCTAAGAAAGATGGTACATGGCGCATGTGTGTGGATAGCCGTGCAATTAATAAGATTACGGTTAAGTATCGGTTTCCTATACCAAGGCTCGATGACATGCTCAATATGATGATTGGTGCTACTATCTTTTCAAAGATAGACCTTAAGAGTGGCTACCATCAAGTCTGCATCCGCCCTGGTGATGAGTGAAAAACTGCCTTCAAGACTAAAGATGGTCTTTATGAGTGGATAATCCGGTCATGCCATTTGGGCTTTCTAACGCCTCGAGTATTTTCATGCAACTTATGACCTAAGTGTTGAGGCCGTTTCTAGGCAAATTCCTTGTTATTTATTTCGATGACATTTTGATCTATAGTCATGACAAGGATCAACACTTGAACCACCTTAGGTTGGTTTGTGTAACCCTCATGAGCGAGAAGTTGTTTGCAAATCTCAAGAAGTGTACCTTCATGCAACATTCTGTTATCTTCTTGGGATTCATTATCTCGGCCAATGGAATGGTTGCGGACCTCGAAAAGGTTAAAGCCATTGTGGAGTGGCCCGAACCTAAGAACATACATGATGTCCGCAACTTTCATGGTTTGACTACTTTTTATCGTCGTTTCATCAGAAGCTTTAGCACCATCATGGTCCTAATTACAGATTGCGTGGAAAAGGGGGACTTTAAATGAGGCAAAGCGGCGATGAAAGCCTTTGATGAGATCAAACAACGGATGAGTAGTGCACCCGTCATGCGATTGCCGGACTTTTTCAAAGTCTTTGAAGTCGTATGCGACGCATCGGGTGTGGGTATAGGAGTGCTTCGCCAAGAGGGTCACTCAGTGGCCTATTTTAGTGAAAAACTTAACGAGGCAAAGCAAAAATACTCCACCTATGACAAGGAGTTCTATGCGGTCGTTCGATCTCTTTGGTATTGGAAACATTACCTTAGACCGCATGAATTTGTGCTATTCTCTGACCATGAAGCCTTATGCTTTCTTGCTTCACAGAAAAAGTTGAACCCAAGGCATGCGAAGTGGGTCGAGCACCTTCAAGGGTTCACATTCGTGTTAAAGCATAAGGCCGGTGCTGAAAATAGGGCCGCTGATGCACTTAGTCGGCGAGTGGTGACTTTGTGCACAATGAGCACCGAGGTCGTCAGGTTCGAAATGTTAAAGGATGAGTACCTCGAGTGCCCAGATTTTGGGGTTGAGTACACTGCTGTCCTTAGTGATCCGACCAGCACACACTCGTATATCATCCAGGATGGGTACTTGTTTAAAGGCAATCGCCTTTGTATCCCTCGCACTTCATTGCGTGACTTTCTCATTTGGGAGTTACATGCTGGAGGGATGGCCGAACATTTCGGGTGTAATAAAACTATTGCACTTGTAGAGGATGGGTTCTTTTGGCTTAGCCTAATGAGAGATGTTGCTCGGGTCGTTAAACATTGTCGTACTTGCCAAATGTCCAAACAGGCTAAACAAAATACCGGCTTGTACACCCCGTTACCGTGCCACACACACCGTGGCAAGACCTCTCAATAGACTTCGTGCTTGGACTTCTCAAAACTCCAAGGAAGCACGATTCCATCTATGTCGTAGTGGACCGATTTTCCAAGATGGCCTACTTCATTCCTTGTTCCAAAACCTCCGATGCATCTCATATTGCTAAATTATTTTTCGCGGAGGTAGTATGTCTTCATGGGTTGCCCAAAACCATTGCGTCTGATAGGGATGTTAAATTCACTAGTTATTTTTGGAAAACCCTTTGGCACATGATGGGCACATTGCTCTAATTCTCGACAGTTTACCACCCTCAAATGGATGGCCAAACCGAAAGCACCAATAGGAGCCTTGGGAATCTCTTTCGTAGTCTTGTCGGTGATCATGTTAAGACCTGGGATACCATTTTACCTACATCTGAGTTTACCGATAATAATTATGTCAATAGGTCCATAAGCATGAGTCCTTTTGAGGTCGTACATGGTCATAGGCCTAGGACCCCATTAGATTTGATCCCCATGTCTGCATCCCATAGAGTGTCAGAGTCCGCCAATGCATTTGCACAACACATTTATAGCTTGCATGTCGAAATTAAACAAAAAATTAATTCAAGCAATAGTCAATATAAATTATCTGCAGATGCGCACAGGCGTTTTAAAGAATTTCACGTGGGTGATTATGTGATGGTTTGGGTTAGGCCTGAGCGGTTCCCATCGGGATCCGCAAGGAAGCTCCAATCCCGAGGCGCTGGACCTTTTAGAATTTTGGCTAAGAAAGGTCCTAATGCATACGTGCTTGAGCTTTCTCCAGGTACGGGGGTTAGTTCAACGTTCAATGTGGAGGACTTGGTTCCTTACTTGGGTTTCACCCTACCTCCGGAAAACCCACTCCAACCACCTCATAGCCCCAACCCCAACTCAACCTTGCAACCTGTACCTCTTCCATCCCCAAGCCGATAGAGAAAATATGAGATAAAGGATATTATAAATGATCATGCCATCTCCACACAAGATGGGGGATTCCAGAAGTACTTGGTTAAATGGGTCGGAAAATCGGAGTCCGAAAACACTTGGATCCACGAGAATGAGGTCCGCCGATTGAACCCCGATTTGATTGACATCTACCACGAGCGCGTTTCATCGGTGATGAAACCTATTTGGTCCGGGGGAATTGACGAGGACGCCACATACATGGACATTAGATTTGGACTACATCAGTTTTACTGGTGTCGGAAGAAGCGTAGAGGAAGCCCGGATACCGTAGCCTCAGAGGAGAAAAGGACACAAACCGAGAGAAACGTGCCGCTGACTGGAGACGATTCTTCTTGCGACCTTGTTAGAGATTTTTTATTTTTTGCGAAAATTGTCTTTTATGTTTTATTAGTATTAGGATTCTTTCATTTTCGAAATTAATTATTGATGACCTATATATAGAGGCTTGTAAACACTTTTTAGTTAGTTGATTGATTATTGAATGAGAGCTTTTGCTTTATGAAGAGAGAATCATTTTCCCATGATGGGTTTGGTGTGAGATCAAGGGGGTGATTCCAATATATCTTCTTATTTATCTTTGTCATCAATTTGCTTTGATCTATTATATTTGTTATCTCTCGATCTGTGTTTGCTTCTCTAAACCTTAGTCTAATTGTTTCCTTTCGATTCCAAAACCCTAAACCTTTTGAAACCCTAAATCAAACATAGCCAACACCCTTTTCCAAACCATAAACCGATCTGAAACCATAAACCTGTTACAAAACCAAAACCTATTACAAACCCATAATCTAATTCCGCAACCCTGGTTCGAGCCGTGAATCTACATCGGATCGAAGACGAACACCTAAGCCTGGAAAAGCTAGAGTCCTATCTCTAGGCCCGATCCCGCCTCAAATCTAACGGGACTTACGCATCGGATTAGACACCTTATTTGGATTTCTCTTGATTTACCTACCGAAATTCTACGAACTCGAAGGCATCGTAATAGTTTTGAGGTTACTCTTGAATTAATTTTATTTAATTTCAGCAAATCGCATTAAAAATCATATTTACGCATTTTAGGGTTCCCGTCCCGCGTCACAATGAGTTTTTCTTCTATATTTTAGAAGCCCTCTACTGAATAAAAGGTGGAATGCACTTAGGCTGTTTGCTTCATTATATGACTACTCATGCAAAAAGTATAAACCCTATGACTGCGACTTACCGAAGGGCATTTATACGTGTTCCCTAAAAGGTTTGATTCTCTATTAGTAAGGGAACCTGTCTTACATTGTTTTCTAAGATAAATAATGTAAAACTTTGTGATAGAATTCTTTTTCATTTTTGATTCTGTAGACCTCTGTGAACACTCATATTTCTCTGAAGCATATGAAGCAAAACAAATTATCAAAATTTTCTTATCAGCAAGTCTACCCATTTTTCTAAACTTTGCCTCTTGATTTCAATAGCTTTTGCTACTGCTATAATTTAAAAATAACCAAAATGAAGTATTACTATTGTTATTGGATTTGTTGTAATTTGACCAATGCTGTTTTCTAACACCAAGGAATACACAGAGTAACCTAGTTGCATGAAAAAATGAAGTATAAAAAACCACTCCCTTGCACTAGTAAGAAATGCCAACATGATAAAAAAGCCATTACCCAATGCTGGTCTGTATGTACATATGTACGACACAATTTTCCAATGTCAGTCTGATTTCTGAAGCCACCTATTTGTGAATACCAATGTTACCTAGACACGTGGCATTGGTGCTAAGTGTCAAGGTGCCAATAGATGTTTGGCACGCCAATTTCTAAGGGCTCTAATACGGCATCACATCCTTAAAAATATATATTATATAAACAGAACATATATTGAAAAAATGGTGAAGGGGAATCTTAGAGAGCCAATTAAAATATGTAATGAAAAGATACATAATATATGTCATGAACCTAAATAAAAGTAAAATATATTATAAAAATCGTTTTCAATGACACAAACCAACTTCATATGTTTTTTTCGTTAAATGAAGGTCATTTATCGTTGTCAAAATGATGAGCATTTTGATGGTATTATCTGGTATTTTCATATATATCTAGAAGTTTCTTGCTGTTTGAGGAGTGTCCAAGTGTCGGCAAGTGTGCCAAGTGCCACCAAGTGTCGGCACGAAAAAAATTCCAAAAGTAGAAGTGCCAAGGTAACACTATTGAATACATAGAAATGTGTTTGTGCAGTCTTGGATTCTGGTTCACATTTGTCTTCATTGCTCCCAAAATAGCATTTTACGTGTGGACGTACTTATTTTTGAACAAGGATTGGATCAGCACTGGAGCACCAAGCCTTTAATTTCCTTTGAAAATTTGACTTAGACCAGCACAATCATGCCACATACACTTGCCTGAATCGTACTAGTGTGTGCGTTCATGCAGGTGCGTGTGTGTGATGCAGTACGGGCTATAAAAATAATTAGGATGGTGGAATCACTCACACAAATACTAGGGATTCGCTCACCTAGAGTAGAGAACCACTCACTCAAAATGGAGGTTCTATTGTTCAAAAAAATAAAAATAAAATGGAGGCTTCAAGCTCTCAACATAAAAACTCAAATTTTCTTCTTCTTCTTACACATTCTCTAGCTGCCCAATATCTAGAAATAAGCTTATAACCATCAACTAGATAATCAAAACTAATCTATTTCCTAAGTGGCTTATGCAATTTTCTAAATGCCTTTTCAACTCCCAATACTAACTATTAATAAGAGTCCATAAGCACTAATAGCCAAAAACCACAAAACACTAAATGTGTGCCACATAGGCATGCCATGTGGACGGATTGAATTGCACCAAATGGACAATCCAAGTATGTGATATCATCCCGCATCAATCTCCTCGCCCCAAATTTGAGAGGACATGGTGCAACAATGTATGGCTCGGTAGATGAGTTGTTTACTTTGCACTCATGGTTAGATAAATTAATTGAGCATCTACCAGGTGCAGCCAGGCCGAAATCGTAACCCGAGAAGATGAATACGTGAGGCTCGTTGAATGTTATCCAATGCTTCACCCTGCTTCCAAACCCCGTAAAACACAACTCTACAAACTTCACATAGTCGTCAATGAACCTTGGGCTTAGTCAACCACCATATGAATCTTGAAGGGCTTGTGGAAGGTCACAATGAAGCGCGTACATATCCCATATGCTCCTCCCTTTTCCGTCCAATTTGGCTGCTCCTTCATACTGAAATAGTATCTCCTCTTGCAGATTGTTGTTCTTTAGAATAAAGGGGCCAATGACCTACAACTGACCCAAATCAGCGCTTTCTTCTTCACCTGCATACACATTGTATATCGGAGGTTCGTAGTAGAGATCCCAAAAGTCCTCCATATGATCACCTTTCATCCCTTGCACCACCATTATTCGAACCCGCTCTGATACCACTTGATGCAGTACGGGCTATGAAAATAATTTGGATGATGGAATCACTCACACCGGGGCGAATCGCTCACGCAAATACTAGGGACTCGTTCACCTAGATTAGGGAATCAACCACCTAATAAAGAGGAATCACTTACTCAAAATGGAGGCTTCAAGCTCTCAACATAAAAGCTCAAATTTTCTTCTTCTTCTTACACATTCTCTAGATGCCCAAAATATGGAAATAAGCTTACAACCATTAAGTAGATAATCAAAACTAACCTATTCATTTCCTTAGTGGCTTGTGCAATTCTCCAAACGCCTTTTCAACTCCCAATACTAACTATTAATAAGAGTCCATAATCACTAATAGCCAAAAATCACAAAACACTAAATGTATGCCGCATAGGCATGCCATGTGGATGGATTGAATTGCGCCGAATGGACAATCCAAGTTTGAGATTTCATCTTGCATCAGTGTGTGGGTGTGTGGGTGTCTGTAGGATGTGTGTTCTTGTGTTTAAATTGTGTACTTGTAGCAAGGTATCAAACTTGGCATCGGTATCAATATAGGGTATCGGTCCATCTTGGACCGATATGTATCTGCCGATATGGTAACGGTATCGCCGATACCGTATCGGCCATTTTTTAATTTTTTATTTGAAAAAAAAGCAAAAAAGAAAAAGAAACAAAGTAATTGGATTGGTCAGTATTGGCCGATACCGAGGCAGTATCGGCCAATAGTGACCCGTATCGGTCTAATACTGATACCATCCCAATACCTGTATCGGGGTGGTATCGGTATCAGCCAAGTTTTGATACCATGACTTGTAATATAGCAGATGCAAGTTTTAGCATGCATTTTGGATGAGTGTTGGTCCAAGGGCACAAGTTAGGCAAGTCTTGTATTTCTGTCTGTTCTGTTTTCTCATCTTCTGCTTGAGAAGCATGTCTACCCACCTGTAATATTTTATATATATATATATATATATATATATATATATATATACAGTCTGTGAAAGCTACACATTCACATTGCTAGTTTTCGCTCTGTTTTGATGCTTCCTTAAGTCCTCCTGGTCTTATTTTCTTAAATGGGTTTCAGTTTGCATTCTGGTTTTTGTGTGGAGTAGCTCTGCCAAAATATTTTCTGATGAGTCACTTTTATTTTTGAATTTGCCAGTTGCTTAAATAAACCTTTGTACTACATTTTAGATTCTCTTAAATTCAAGACACTAATGTTAAGCGATTAGTTAATTGAAATGAAAAGCAAAGTTTTGCATGAAAGATATGATCCAATGTTCTTTTATTAAGGTTCAACTAATTAAAACACCTAATCCTCACTATCTTAATATGCATACAGGCAGCATATATAATCAATGGGAACTGCAAGAATATTATGAATATGTCCCAATCTGATCAGTTGGAGCTCTGGCGAAGTGTGGTAACGAGTAAGTTTTCCTTAGAATTAAAAAGACAAGTTTTGAAATTGTATAATGTTTTTTGTCCCTTATTATTTTACTTTCACGACCAAGGATCAAAATCTCGGTGTTCCGCTACGTATCGGCCAGCTCCAAAACTGATATCTATCAGACGATCCGTTTCGGTTTCGAATGATACATTGGTATGTATCGGCTGATACATGCCAATATATATGGGCTGATAAAAACCGATGCGCATCAGATGATACGTATCAGTTTCGTCCGGAATTTTGATCCATTTTCATGACAAAGAACCAGATTTGCCTTTCAAAGTCATTACATTTTATGAAATGTATTGGGATTCCTAAAGGTGAATTATAATAAGGACATCAAGGATCATGTGTCGATTAGAAGGCTATTGAATTGTTTGATTGAAATTCATGGCCATCAAATTTTAATGCCTTTTACTGGATGAAATGACTATCTCTCCAGAGAGTTACAAAAAAAAACACCTAAAGCATTAGGCGGATCCAAATCATAGTGGCAGTAGACATTGAGAGGTGGAAGATAAGGGCCAGTTTGGATGAATAAAAAAACATGACTAGTTGTGAGTTTCTGTCAATCTGAAAAAAATTATGAAGTATCAAGATGCAATTTTTGGATGAAAAAAAATGTTACTTTTAAAAATCACAGGAAAACTTGAAAAGCATGATTTTTAAAGTCTTCGTAGTAGAAATTTGAACTCTGCAATTTATTACATGAGGTTGCAAACAGGTTAGGATGACCCAAAGGGACATGGAGCGCTCGACCCACAGAAAGCTGAGTCCCAATATTGGTTTCAACTAACAGCGTTGGTTGGGCTGAAACCCAAGCCTAATTAATAAATGGATTGTGTTTAGACTGAAGTGCTAAACAATTTTTTCTTTAGATCTGACCTATATAAGCATAAATGCACCAAGCCGAGTCCTGATTTCTAGTTATGAGTAATATATGACATTGATCGAATTCTTTCCTTGTTTCCTTCTCTTATCTCCTCTTCTTGTTTATATACTTATTACAAGTATATAAACAACTGAAATAAGATACATCCAAAAGTAGCAGTTGCAAAGAAAATAAGAAATATCTTAATTACTTAAAAATTTACATTAAAGATTCATGGGTAAACTACGTGATGCTTGGGTCTTTGATGTTTCTTAAATTTCGGAATTAGGATTAAAAAATGTAAAGGATGGAAAAAATAAAAAACTGAGTCTTTTTTTCTTAAATCTTAAAAAAATCTTACCCTACCTCTAATTTAAGGTAAACCAATATCCATATTTCTTTCCGTGGTTCTTTGATGTTTATATGTTCAATTGATGAAAGTAAATAAAAAATTCGCAAATAAAAGTTGAAACCTACTTGTGAAGATTTGATTTAGATCTAATCTAATTTACTCGATATGAAAGATCCACTGATCAAGTATATTATCTATGGGTCTCTGATGTTTTCTAATTTAGAATGAAAAAAGGATTAAAAGCCTTAATTAAACCCTATTCTAGGTTAATATATTTCAAAGATCTGTGCAATATATATTACTGATGGATCTTTGTTATTATCTAAGTATAAAATGAAAAAATAGAAAATATAAAATTAGCCTTAAAAATTGATAATCTAGCCTTAGTTCAAGCTAATCCCCCTTAAAAAATCCATGAATTTGATGTTTATTCAGTTTATAATCAAAAGAAATAAAAAAGAGACTAAGAAAAATTGTTAGAAGTAAGGATAATAAACTACCTAGAAGGAAAAAATTTCAAAATCATCACAAACCTCCCTTTTTGCATTTCTATTGAAATTTATCAATATTTTATGAGGATTTCTTAATTTCTTAATTTCCCTTATAGAGCCTTAAGCCTTATTCTAGTTTTAGGTTACCTAGTCCACATTAAAAATCCATAATCTTTGATAATTTTTTTAAGATCTAGATTCAAAAGAAATAAAAGAATCCAAAAATTTAGCCAAAGGTTAAAGCTATTTAAAAAAATTAATCTAGTTTTGGTCAGATCCATAATCATTGAAGTATATTGTACATCTTTTATGTCGAGTAAGTTTAGTATGGAAAAAGCAAAAGGTCATTACCCACTGCTAGTGCCGTAAGAACTGGGTGCTAGGAGTGGTGGACTGGGTATAGACCAAAGCTTTGGTTTTTTACCCCCAGAGTGGCTGCTCTCTGGACTCGAACCCGTGTCTTCACTCTTGACCAAGGTATCGGGTATCAGTTCATCTTGGACTGATACGAATACGGTATCACCGATACGGAATCGGTCTATTTAAAAAAAAAAAAATTGTATCGGCCGATACCGAGAAAGCATCTACCGATCCCTATCGGCTTGAAACTGATATTGATACCAATACCACCCTGATACCTGTATCGAGGTGATATTGGTTCTCGACCAAACCCGTACTTATTGCGATACATTTCAATCGGCTGAGTTTGATACCATGCTCTTGACAGCCCAAACCTTTTACCATTGCACCATGCCACCAAGCAATGGCCCCGACAAAAGACTTGTGAAATAATGTAAATTAGACAATAATTCTTAACAAATCCTGATATAATTTAAGCTAATCTATAATGAGGATGCATGAATCAAATACATTACACATCGATATTTAATGTTTGCATGAAATGAAAGAGTTCTATAGCAAAAAGACAAGGAATATATCCCGAGATAAAGAATCCCTCAAATCCTTCCCAATCTTGAATTCTTGATTTTCATTTTTCAATTGACACATCATTTCACATTCGTGTCACTTTAACCTTCAATGGAGGGTAAAAGAACACTTAAATACGTTAAAAAGTGAAATAAGGAGTGGAGAATGATTTTTCACTGTTTTTGGTTCTAAGGTAAATTCTTAGTTGCATTTTCCACTCTAGAGAAACTTATGTATTAAAAGACGGAACATTCATTTAGTTATGTATCGAAATATGCAATGTGAATATGATTTTACCGATAATAAAAACTATTCTATGCGAATCATCTGGTACACATCATCTCCCTCGAACTTGTCTTAGACTCATACAAGTCTGGGATGACTCAGCAGATATGACTCGGTATTCTCCATGTCCGAAAATGTTGCCTACATAGGAATGCCTTATGTGTCCTGCAACTTCGAGTTGGAGCTCCATATCATGCACAGGTTGAATGAGAATTTTGATTTTTTTTGGACAAATTACAGAAAAAATTATGAATGGGATTTATAACATCCATAATTACCCTCTTTTGATATTAAGGCTCAATGTTTCTCCTTAGCATGATTATTATCAATTATGTTCTGAAATAGATTTGAATCAGGTAATATGGAAGGCTACCTTCGGATTTCATCTCGGCTTAAGCTTGGAACAGTTGGAGAAGCATGTGCAACAAGAATGACTTCATCATCAGTACAACGCCAACAATCCATCAATGAAACTGATACTGTTGGACCAATTCGAACAGGTTATTTTCTCACCAAAAAGTGAACTTCACTTGCCAAGTAAATTTATACATGATGCACTCTTACAATCATGTTTTCCATTTCTTGATTTTCTTATCATGGTTCTTCGGGATTAGTTGGTAGGAAAATTTTAATTAAATGAGAGATCTTAGAGTACTAACCAGTGATGTCATATGCGATCGCATATGTGACTCCAACTACCTCAATCGCATAAGTCATGATGGATTATGCGATGCAGACACTTATGCGATCACATAGTGCTCCAACAGTCAGAAATATGACTGTTGGACCATTTTATGTTTATTTTTTTTCTTCTTTGGGGTCCCCTAGCCTCTATAAAAAGGGGGGTTGGGTGCTATACTCTTCACACAACTATTTTGGCTCATTCTTCCTCTCTAATCTTCATTCTAAACTCCCAATCTCCTTTCATCTTCCTAATTTGCTCTTTAATATGTTTTTTTAATTCTTTGTAATCCTCTTTTTTAAGTGTATTAAAAGTTGTTGTGATTAGTTCTTTAGTAGTGTTAGTGTGTAAGCCAACATCAGTTTCAACCTATGTTACTTAATTCGTTCACTCACCCAGCGAATCACGAATTGAATACAGCAAACCAGTTCGCAGTTCATTTTGGTCCGATTCAGCATTACAAGCGAGCTAACTGTTTGATGCTAAAAAATTTGTTTTAAAATAAAATTTTGGAAAGCATAATAACGAGGAGATTTGAACCTAAAGACTTTATAATTTTAAAGTTTTATAGCTAATCAAATGATCGCTTGGATTTCTTTTATTAAAGAATGAAAATTTAGATTATAAAATTTGTTATATGCTTTTAAAACTCATCCTTCCTCTAGCGAATTGGATCGCTTGATATTAGCGAATTACGAATTGCGAACCTGTATTCGAACCAAGCGAACTAGCCAACTAAGTAACTTTGGTTTCAACTTCACTCCTGATACCAGTAAGTCAACTGCAAAGGAATACCATATGCCACCTTCATCATTTGACCTACTTTGTTGCATTTGCTAGTGCTATTAAACTTGAGCAGTAACCGAACTCATGGGAGCACCCTCTAAGCCAATCACAGAATATTATAATTCTGTCCAATCCTTGAATACTTGAACTGGTGCGATGGACTGAAACATGATTCTAGTGAGGCTCCTTCTAATCCTTCTAGGATGATACCTCTAATAAGTAATAACGTTCCTAAGGTCCGAGGAAATCCCAGTGAAGAAGAGAATAGTCTCCTTTGACTCGTACCCCATTAAATGCACCTGGCTCCTTGTTTCCTCCAGTTCTGTTGCACATGTAACATATGTTAGGTAAAAAGGTATCACATGTAAATAAACATAAGGCATGATTAAACTGAAAAATGCCTTACTATGCCCAAGACACTAAATGAAAATAGAGATGTCATTTTCTTCAGTATTGTCTCAAAAATGAAAGGAGCCATCATGGAAATATCACATATGGCCAACTCATCACTGACATGAGTCGTCTTTTATGGTCAACATTCAACAATTTAAATTCAGTCATAGAAGAAGGCACACTGGCAAAGTAAGTGGTACCAGTGACCAATGGGTTTTGAGAACTATGTAACAGGATTTGACCATAAAAACCTACTAGTTTTCTGGATTCAAATTACAAATTTCAGATCTGACATTATGTAGAATGAAAAACGCCTTAACATATATAAGACGCCTACTTATTTAAAAATAAAAATAAAAAAGCGTATAACAGAGGCCTTGGTGATCCTTCAAAGCTTTCCTTAAAACTCCATCTCTAGTTCTGTAGAAGTAGAGTATGATAATCTCAATTTCTCGAGTCGCGAAGTTAATTTTTCAGACCTTCACGCCAATTTTACAAGCAAAACAAGGTGATGCGGGACAAACACAAATCCTTAAATGATGCAAACTTGGGATTAACCACAGATTAAATTGAATAATGAAAATAGCCTAATTCACCCAACACATGAAATTAATTTAATGAATTCAATAAAACAATTAGGTTGATTCAATCGTAGCGTTCACATGCATCTATATTCCCAATCTAGAAAAACGGATCCGGTGAAGGATTTGAGTTTCGATCTAGTTTACGGCATCAAACGACAATTATGGTGTCATCTCTTGACTCCTCTAAGGTTTGAGAAAATGAAGGTTCAGGTAACTAAATTAATCAAAAGGGGTAGATCAAAAGATTCAAACTAACAATATTTTGGGATTTTGGAATTTATCAAAGCAAGGGAAAATATTACTAGATAATAAATAGAGAAAATGGTAGAATAAGAGGATAGAGGTCCAAGGCTTCACACCAAGGATTCTGAGGTTTCTCACTAAGGTTGTACATCGGCTTCGCACCAAGTCGCACGAGAAATGAATGAACACTCCTCAGGTTTCGAAAGATTCTCTCCTTTGATCAAAAAATCTGCACGTCTTCTAGGGTTTGCATAAAAGCAAGCTCTCAAATTTTCATTTCATATTCAATCCCTTTTACAGTATAATAATGACCTTATATAAGAGGTCTCAAAATAGAAAAGTCCTAAAACAGAACAATTACGAAACTACCCTAAAAAGATTAATTCACATCAAAGAAACTTAAAAAAATGATTAAAATTAACAAAGTTCGAAGTCGACTCACTTGAGCGACAACCAAACTCGTTCGAGCGACTTATTCCAGAGAAAAATCTTCTGTGCTCTTTGATGTCTCGCTCGAACGACAATCGATGCTTGTTCAAGCGACTTTTGGCCGAAAGTTTGGCCTTATTTCTGAAGCCTTTGAATTGTGATTTATTATTAAGCCATGAGTCTATTTGTCACTCTTTAAGGCTCTCTGAAGCTATTATACTCTTCTTTCTCTCTTGTTTCCTCTTTCCACTTTTCATCTGTCTTGTTGTGTGAGATGTCCCCATCACAAGGACTTCCATTTCCAACTAGAAACCTCATTTTGATACGTCTAATGGAGGTAATGCGTTCCTTATTGGCCAAGTGTGTAGTGCCCCTTTCATTTTGTTGAGAATTTTGTGTTCTCAGATAATGATGGGTACATTATTATCTGCAATCTCAAGGTTGCAGATTCAAGCCCAGCTTACCCATAAAACAGGGGCAATGGCTTCCTGACCGGCATTTAAACACCAAAATGGTGTTTAAAATGATTTTATATCATTAAAATGTGACTTTTTATCTCACACCTTTGAATTGTGATTTATTATTATGCCATGAGATGCACATCTATGATAATCTGAACTGTCCAAGTGGTAATCTATCTTTGGAGCAGTCTTAGCCCAAAGAAATATGCCTAGAAATTGATGTGAACCATCCAATTGTTGAACTTTAATATCAGCCATTGAAACTAAAAATAATGGTTGATATTATAGTCCACATATCTGATGGTTTAAATCTTCCTGAAACAATTTGACTTCTTAATAAGTTCGAAACGAGAGACGTTTATGAAGCTGAAAACAGAATTGAAAGTAAATTTTCTATGGATTTCAATAAATAGAAAATCCATTATACTTTCAATTCTGGAGGATCCACCATGAAACTTATTTTGGGCCAATTGCACTCCAATCTATGATCTATCACTTTGACGGTACAGATCACCCACATGGTAAACCATTGATGGTGTAAGATCATTTAAACACCATGTTGGTGTTTAAATGACGGTCAGGAGAGTCGGGGCTCTAAAAAAATGATGGGTACATTATACAGAAGCTTTTGAGGCTTATGAACCTATGGTTAGAGCGACATATTATTGTCTTCACTGGTGCTTCAGCCAAGCCTACACTTGGCTTGGCAGCTCTACAGGCTGAGCTTGCACTAGACTTGGATATACATTACAATAATTGACTGCAGAAGGCAAGCCATACAACAATTTTCTACCTGTTGAAATATATATCACCATCCTGTGTCCTAAAATGATATGGACCAATGTGGTCATATGTATCCCTTAATTATCCCACGTTTCTAAAATGATATGGACCAATGTGGCCATATGTATCCCTAACTATGGTTCCAACTATAATTTGGACTGTGCTTTACTTTATATATCTCGGTCATTTTGAAGGCATGCTACTAACTTGTTGGATTAAAGATTTGCATTTATGCTGGGAAAATTAGTTTCTGTGGTTTCATTTTGTTCATTGTGTAGAGATTTTAATCATATGCATGGGCAGAAGATTTCATCATTCTGAATGAGCCCTTTTACTTCTTATTACTGAAGCCCTGATCAGGCAGAATTCCTGTTCGATTGTACGTGCGGAATGTTGGTGAAGACCTCGATGATTTAGAAGCAGTACCTACAATTGA
This sequence comes from Chloranthus sessilifolius, assembly GCA_021018995.1. Classification (NCBI taxonomy): domain Eukaryota; kingdom Viridiplantae; phylum Streptophyta; class Magnoliopsida; order Chloranthales; family Chloranthaceae; genus Chloranthus; species Chloranthus sessilifolius. The sequence continues at coordinate 179,484,944 of CM037585.1, read as the reverse complement.
TAGCTGGGACAAGATCTCGTATATAAACATACCAGTTGAGATTCACAAGGAAGAAGGTATGTGAAGAACTGCATATGTTTTTCTTAAGAATTACAGTATTGGGCATAGGTGTGAGTGTGGCAACAATCTCATCCCTCAGTGATTTACCCTTTCCACTAATTTTTTTGCTTAATTTATTTTGGCTGGTGTTACTACTAAACCACTTTATGTTACAGCCACCTCACTTAAACAAAGGAGAAATCCATTGACTGTTTTAAATCAGATGCTGAAGATCGTTTTTCGCCCCAATCTGTCACACAAATCATCTTGAGATTGTAGGTCTACCATCATACGGTCAGATGTTGATTCCACTTGCCACTTATCCCAAAAAGTGAACATGGTCATAGCACACCATCAAAGTGGTTCACGTTTACTTTTTGGGATATGTGCCATGTGGAATCAACTTCTGACCGTCTGATGGTAGGCACATGATCTCAATATCTATTGTGTGGAAGATTGGGACGAAAAATGATCTCCATCGTCTAATTTAATGCAGTCAATGAATTTTTCCTTTGTTTAAGTGTGGTGGCTATAACATGAAGTGTGGTAGTAACACCAGCCTTTATTTTATGTCCCATATGTTTTATTATATTTCTGTTCATAACATTTAATTTTATCTATGCCATATTGTGTATGCTAATATACTTATGATATTTCAATGACCTATATATCTATTGTACTGTGGGGTTTATATCTGATCTCCTGTCTCCGCGTCAAAATTTACCTGACCATGTAACAAACCAGTTGTCTATTGAATGCCCCACAGTATTAATACGAAAGAAGCGTCTGTGATAATTTGATATATCACGTTTTTTGGAACATTTGTTTACAACTTACTAAAAAATACTTGTTACCTCACATGCCATTGAAATATTGGTAGCATAAAATTATGAAATCAAATATTGAAACAAAACCAGATGTAAAAGATCTATCTGACAACCAATTGACCCAAGATAATTTATGGTTGGTAATGGAAAAACTAATTCAAAATGTAAAAAAAAGTTTTCAATTAGAATGGAACTAAATTAAGGTTAAAAGTTGTCGAAAGCAATAAATATGGAAATTAAAAATAGAAAGAAGATTCTAGTTTAGTTGCTAATAGAAAAAATCTCAACTAAAGAGTAGAATAGCACGGTAATACCTTATCAAATGTACAACAAAATTAAGTTAAAATAGAATATTAGTGTAACTCCATTTTGATTTTAATAGTAAAGGTGATTTACTTGTTTCTCTTCTTCTTTGTTATATATAGGAAAAGTGTAGGGGGAGTACACCAAGCTCACGTGGCACCCAAAATATGGTTTTGTGGCCCCTGGTACCACCTTACACTGTGGTCCCAACTCCATTTCACGCTCCACGTGGCATCCAGAAATGGTTTTTGGTGCCATGTGGACCAAGAGGGCATTGCATAGATCATATTCAAATATATATATATATATATATATATATATATATATATATATATATATATATATTTAAACTCATCAATGACAAAATTATAAAATTGACTGTATTGAACAAAACACCCTACTTTCAAAGGGTGGAAAATCCAATTATTGTTTTTTTAATTAATTTTTTAAATCAGCTATGCAATGTTGTTGACGTGATCCCAAAACAGGTTTTGGGTGTGTATGTCACATTTTCAAGAGGCTTGGGACCATGGAATCTTTTTCCTATATATTTTATATAAATTTTTTTTCATATTTTATTTTATTGTTCCATGATTTTACTGATCAAGAAAAAATTTCTATCATTTTCTTGGGTCTTCCAGAGAAAAGACCCAAACTTGTAAAATCTAGTAAGAATTAGACTGCTGATAAATTTCTGAGGTAACAGTCTGTGAACGTGCTTAAGAAACATGTTAATCTCGCTTCCGTTGTTTTTTTGTTGAAATATTACTAACTCAAATATATCTTTAGGAATTACCACACTCCCATGTCTTGGATATTTTTGTTGTTGATCTACATGTCTTGGATGTTTTAATTTGGCTGGTGTTATTATCATACCACTTTATGTTACAGCCACCTCACTAATACAAAGGAAAAATCCATTGACTGCTTTGAATCAGATGATGGAGATCAATTTTCGTCCCAAACTTTCACATAATATATCTAGAGATCATGGGCCTACTATCGACGGTCAGATGTTTATTCCACATAGCACGCATCCCAAAGTGAACATGGTCATAGCGTACCATCAAAGTTGGTTTACATTCACTTTTTGGGATGTGTGCCACTTGGAATCAACATCTAACTGTCTGATGATATGCCCATGATCTCAAGATCTATTTTGTGGAAGATTGGGACGAAAAATGATCTCATATGATTCAAAGCAGTCAACAGACTTTTCCTTTGTTCAAGTGAGGTGGCTTGAACATAAAGTGGTGTGGCACTTCCTGTTCATAGCTCCAAATGTTATTATTGACATCACTAAGGTTGGCTAGTTTATGTGCATGCATGACACTACAGGTCAGTATCACACTTTAAGTGACGCCTTGAAGACTCTTCTGCCGAATTTCTTCGTTGAAGGGCCCCCAACGGAAGAGCAAATAACGGAAATTGAGACAGAGGAGGAGCTGATAGTCCCGGAGGCAATTTCAAGCGGTCTTGTCAATATTTCAAAGAGCAAAGTAATTGAAGAGACATCATATAATATGGAGCGAGGGTCGCTCTCGATAGGGAAGGCCAAAATCAAACTTATTCGCATCCAAGGCATTGAACCCAAATTGGATATTCCCTTTTCTTGGGTTGCTAACCACTTGATGAACCCTGATTACTTTCTTCATATCTGTGTATGCGTTGGGGTTTCAACAGATCAAGTAGAAGGAAGATGATGAACACCGCACCCTTCGGTCCCTCCACGTAAGAAATGTGAAATTTCCATTAACTCTTAACAGGTTCATTTGATATATAAATGTACAGAACAGTTGTCTTCTCCGATAATTGTTTAAGGAAAAGTGGGGTGTGAATAACGCATAAACTTTACCATGTTTGACACTAAGAAACACTGCCCCATGAAGTTGCTTCACCATATCAGCTAATAAGTCATTTTCACCGAGCGATTCCGTTAAAATCCTCCACAGAACTTTTTTTTTTTCAACATCTAGGTTGTGTCAAACATGGTAAACTGATGCGCTTTTCACGCTAAGTTTCACATTTTTCTCATTCAAGGAGTCTTAACTTTTAGTGAACTTTACGCGATCATTTACGAAAAGATTATTTTGATACGGGCAGTCTGGCAGTACCAATATTAGAGAAAGGGTTTTTCCTCACGGGTAACATTTTTTTTGTCCCAGTTTGGCAATGGGAAGTTACTTAGATTAAAGGTTATTGCCCCTTTTAATTTTTTTCTTGTTATTGCTGCTGCTGTTGTTATAGTTTGTTATTTAATCTTGCTTACCACGTGCGGTTGCTCCTTTTAATGTGAGTTAATATTAGGTACCCAACCTGAGTACCGTCCGCACTTAAGTCCAATTTTAGGATGTATGCCATGTAATTTGACACGCACGATGTCACGTTCTTAGTGTAGAAGATTGGAATCAAAACATGATCCCCATCATCTGATTCAATGCGGTCAAACACCATTTAAAATTAGGTGTGTTGAATTTACATCGTAGCCATTAATTTTAGATGGAGTTTGATTGTTTAGAATCAAATGATGAGATCATTTTTTGTGCCAATCTTTTACACTAAGTATCTCTAGATCATGGTACACCCATCAAATGATACAAAAGTTGATTCCACGTGGCACACATACCAAAAATTGATTCTGAGTACCCTAGCGCTCGTCACTTACCTAATACTACTATTTTCTCCAAAAAATTTCATCAGTAATTAGGTAATGAAAATTGATTATGAGCAGTGGGTGCTCTTTGAGTTATGTGCCACTTTGAACCATCATGTATGCTGGGTGCGCCAGAAATTTAAGATCTTAACTAACAAATTTGACGAGAAATGATCATCTGATTCAAAGTAGTTGATTTTATAAAAATAATTGTATGTTGGATTTAAGTGGCAGCGGGTAATTTAAAAATGAATGGTATGTTAGATTCATATGGTAGCAGTTAATTTAAAAATGATCGGTATGTTGGATTTCAATGGAAGCATTACTCTTAGATGGCGTATGAGTGGTTTGAATCAGATGATTGAGAGTTTGAGGCTGTTTTTAATCCCAACTTTTTTTATAGTTTAGATCTTTAGTTCATGGTGCACCGAATCGATGATTTCGAGTGGCAGAGATGCCAAAAAATGACCAGACCTTGCACTCGGGCAGCTTCCGTAAGACTAATTCATCTTGCTCAAGAATCCAGGCTCCACCAGAGGGCTCTAGTTCCAGATTGGGCCGGATCGATGGCCCTATATATGCTGTGATAATATTTTATGGTACAGGAAGAGGAAAAGGACAATAGATCCTCAGTGATCGTGCATCAATCACCATCCAAAAAATGATCAGAAGACCGAAGGGAACGAGAGAAGTGGCTTCCTCTTTCAGAAAGTGTCATCGTAATCCATCTGATTCCCTTAATATCATAAGTTATTCCCTTCTTGTATATACAGAATAATACTATTTTCTTTAATGGCTGGTGGGTTAAGTCCAAAGAAGCAGCCGAACTCCCATGTCCTGCGGAGAGGTCGAGAAGAGCCTTGTGGCCGTTGGAATAATCAACATTGAAATCTTCACTACCCATTGAAGAAAACAAAGGCCCAAATTTCCTATAAAACAACCCATTTCCCCTTCTTTCAATCCACGAAAGTGAGGGTAGAGAAAAGAGAAGAAGAAAGGAGCATAATGTCTCGGAGTGAGGAGGTCATTTTGTTGGACTTTTGGGCAAGCCCATTTGCGATGAGAGCGAGGATTGCGTTGGGGGAGAAAGGGGTGGAATTCGAGGGGAAGGAGGAGAAGGATTTGTTAGGTACGAAGAGTGAGCTGTTGCTGAAGTCGAATCCGATATACAAGAAGGTGCCGGTTTTGATACACAAGGGGAAGCCTGTGTGCGAGTCTTTAGTCATACTTGGCTACATCGAAGATACCTGGGCCTCTCCCCCGTTGCTCCCTTCATGTCCTTACGAGCGGTCGGTTGCGAGGTTTTGGGCTGATTTCATAGACAAGAAGGTTGGTTGGATTTTATGCATGGAGTAAAATATTGCCGAAAATTTGACCAAAAGTTTGATCGAAATCCAAATTGATCTTGGTTTCAGACATGACCAAAACTGAGACCGAATCCAAGTTTTTGATCCTTTGTTTTGTGGTCACACTTGGGCAATCACCACCATCTTTGCCATAATCGATTTTATGGATTTTGGCGGTGGGGGAATTAGGATCTCATTGTACGAAACTATGAATCTTTGCGAAAAAACAACTAGATAGACACAAAGGCACCAGCACTTTCGAGCTGTCTGATAAGTGATAAGTATTATTATTGATGGATCAGGGCTGTCAATGAGTCAGGCTGGGTCGGGCAAATTTTTTTAAATAACTTTTAATTCATTTTTGAAAATTTAAAAAAAAAAAAATTTAACTTGCGACTCGTGAGGATAGAGCAAGGATCAAAATTCTAAGACTGAAATCAAAATTTTGGACCGAAATTTCGGCCGAAATCTTCATTCCCATACAAAAATTCCAAAATTTTGGGATTTCATTTCGATTTCGGTGGGGACCGAAACCGAAATTTTGGTCATTTCGGCCGAAATTTTGATTCTTGGGGTAAAGTTAAAATCTATTTCCCAAGGTTTAAAAACTCATACGTTACTTTCATTTTCTGTAAAAGTCTCATTATTACGTTTCCTTATGATAAATCGTTCACATTAGTGTTTCCGTCGTTTTCATTTGAGAAATGTATTGCTTGAGAAGTGTGTGTTTGTGCGTAAAGATCTACCGATTGTTAGGATTTTTAGAAACTAGTATAGAGGGTTCTAGAATTTTAAACTCTTATATAATGATTTTAAAATCAATAACTAAGGATTTTAGAAAGTAAATCTTCAAACAAAAACGTGAAAATTAATGCTAAAAATTTCAGTTTTCCAAGATTTTATAAGGTATTAGAATTTGGTGCTGAGATTTAGGTTGGGTAAGTGCTTAATTTCTATGTATAGGTTCAACTCATTTTAAAACCATTGGACGCAAAGGAATTATAAGTGGCTATGAATATATGAAAGTTAAAATCAAGATCTCCTTGCCTCCAATGGTTTCAAAATCAGTTGAACCCAACATAGAGTTTACCCGATTGGACCGGACCAAAACTCTTTGAAAGTATTTGCATCCATCATCATTGTCATAGTTTTATCCCATCTATTTGGGTCGACTTTGCGAGTCCTATATCTCCACTCGTTTCTAATTAGCTCTAAGCTCTCTATAACTTCCCAATCCTTCATATCCCTTCTCAGAGCTTTCATCCAGGTCTTCACTAGTATTCCTCTTCTCCTCCGTACTTGTACTTGTAGATATGAGTCAAAATATTGATTTCCCAACATGTGTCGTCTAGCCCCTAGGACGATAATTTTAAAAAAATCCCAAAAAATACTCTAAATTTTTGAAAAATTATATTTAACGATTTTTTATTAATTTCAAAATTTTTAAGAATTATTTAAGACTTATTTGATGCATATTTGAGAATTTTATTAACTCAGAACCTGAATTATATTGTACATGAATGCTTTAGCACCACCCGCGCTTTTCGGGTGGTGCGAAAAGCCTAAAATGGTCTCTTGATGCTCCTTTGATGAAATAGGAGGAAGAAGAGAGAAAATAGGGAAAAAAAAAAAAGAGAAAAGGGGAAACCCCATGTTTCAGCTCGGTGGAGGGGCCCACAAAAATTTAGTTCAAATTATCGGATGATAATTTGAAATTATTGTCTGATACGGGCGATAAATGGCCTGTATCGGACAATAAATTGATGCTTTTAAGGGGTGCCCAATAAATACCCATTTTACCATATTGGGCACCCCTATAATGATACGTATTGGACGATATGTATCGGTATCGTCCAAGATTTTGATCCATGCTTGTAGAGTTTCGACCCTTGGTAATCGTACAGGGTGTCTACTTTTGGCTTTCATTGACCATGTCGAAACCACCTCAAGCAACACTCAATAAATTTTTCATTTATAGGTGCAACTCTCAAATTTTCTTATTTTACTCATTTTATATTTTATTCTTTCTTGTTACTATTTGAAAGTATATGCTTGTCTTGAATAATAACAATAATAACAATACTAATAATAGATGGATGCAACAGGAATTTGTGATAGCAGGGTAGGCTCAATGGAAGGTTGATGATATTGCAACCTCTAGGTCCGAGATTCCACCGTAGCTTACCTATAAAAAAAAATAATTGTTATTGTTATAAATAAGCGACTAGGGCATTAGAGGCTTTCTAGAATTCTAGGGACCGACAGTATTTTTTTTATTATCTTTTCACCATGACTAAAAACCCCTAGAAAATGATTTAGTGCTAAGATTTAGGTTGGGCAAGCACTCTAGTTCTATATGTCTTGGAATTCCTCTTAAAGTATAGCTTTGGTCAATTCCAACTGGTTGAACTCTATATATTTTCAACTGATTTTAAAACTTTTGGGTGGCAGGGACTCAAAAGTGGATGTGCCTTGTTGACAGTTAAAATCAAGATTTCCTTTCATCCAATGGTTCCAACCACATTTACTGTTTAACAAATTGGACCTTTTGCATGTCTTGAGTAATAATAGATAGATGATGCAACATGCATGTGCCATATTTGTTATTGAAATAGCGACTTATTTTTGTTGCAGTTATTTGATGGGGGAAGCAAGATATGGAAGAGCAAAGGAGAGGCACAAGAGGTTGCTAAGAAGGAGTTCATTGATATATTGAAAGTGTTGGAGGGAGCTCTAGGAGATAAGGACTTCTTTGGTGGTGAGACTTTTGGTTTCTTGGACATTGTAGCAATCCCTTTTGCCTCTTGGTTCTATGCCTATGAGGTATTGGGGAGTTTCAGTGTGGAGAGTGAGTGCCCTAAATTTAGTGCTTGGATTAAGAGATGCTTGGAAAGAGACACGGTTGCCAAAGTCCTTCCTGATCCCCCAAAGGTGTTGGAGGTTGTTTACTTCCTGAAGAAGATTTATGGATTTGAGTAGTTTGTTTGTAGTACCAAAATTAAGAGTGGTTTTTTGTTTCTCTTGCCTTTTTTTTGTCTCCTTCGAGGAAAAAAAGGATAAATAAGTGCACTTACGGAAGGTAATAACAAATAAATGGGTTTGAGTCTTTGAGATTGATTGTCATGTTTTAATATGGATTGCAATCTAATATTTAATTTTAAGGCCATTTTATCTAGCCGTTCGATCAATGCTGTTGTGGTCAGAACTCCAATCACAGATAAACTCAACTGAGATCGAATACCCAAAAATCGAATAATTCAATCTGATCATTAGCACATAAGAATATTAAGAATTGTTTGGAAAAAATAAAAGAGATGAACAGAATAAACACAATTTACACATGAACATAAGATATATATAGTTCACCATTATAGAATACCCTAGAGCAATTCAGCAAAGGAAAATTGCAATGCTACCATTAGAGATTACAAGTAATTAGAAGTAGGGATGCCTCTCACAAAAACACCACGAAACTATGCTACTTTATCTTCTCAAATCACTTATATCTTATGAAACACATATAACTACAAGAGAAATCCTTCACACTGACCTCTATTATGAATCACTTGATTTACTATCAAGAAATATGCTTGAAGCTCTATTAGTGTACAATACGATCCTGGATCGTATTAGGATTTGATGACAAATAAAAAAAATAAAAATAGATAGAAAAAACCACTTCAAGGGTGATGGGCCTCCTTGGGTTTCCTGGAGTGAATCAATCTTTAGACAAATATTTCATTCCTTAGTAATCCGTATACATGTGAAGATATTTATAATTTTTCCATACAATTCAAGCTTAAACATTTGAAATTCAAATTCAAACTAGAAACTACCCTATTATCTAGTAATTTATGAAAATAATAAGATTAATGAATTATTCCATGTAAACCATGTACACCATAGTTGAGCGTAATGCAATTAGGGAATGCAACAATGTAGAAAGAAATCCTGGAGAATCCATCTTGAGAGAAACCCTATTTTCCCTTCTTTTCACAAACTTACAGGTCAAACTTTGTAAGACTTATTTGTGTCAGTAGTAGGGATCTCAATGGATCGCGTTAGGGTTCATCCCTGCCCTAACCTGGGTTTGAGATTGATTGTCATTTATCTTAATATGAAGTGCAATCTAATTTTTTGACTCAGTCCGACCTCATAGAGCACCTGACTAAGTCACCAGATATGTGCAATACCCGCACATCACATGTACTAGTCAGTAGGGATAAATCCTTGTGAGTGGTCAACAAGGGGTAGGATTCAAACTCAAAACTTCTGCTTCATGAGGCGTAGTCCGGGCTATTACGCCAACCTCCCGTTAGTTAAAATCTATGGTTGTGTTTGGCATTGCTCTTTGGGAGGTAGAAAATAGCATCAACTGCTCTTTGTATTGTAAAGTAATATGAGAGAGGGAATGATTGAAAGAAGATAAAAGGGAGGCTCCTCTTTAAAATATAAAAAATAGTCCTCTTTAAAAGAGTATGATTATTCATGTACTTTTAAAGAGGGACGTTTTCATATTTCAATAAGCAGCCTCCTTTTTTTTCTTCCCCCAATCCTTCTCTCTATCCCCATATTCATTTTGCAACAATAAAAAGCAAGAATTGCTCGTTCCTACTTTCCCAAAGAGCAATGCTAAACACAACCTATTGACTTTCTAATTGGAACGGATATACATGATCTGTTTTCTTTTACACATCAATTGCTGGTTTGGCAACACAATTGTACTTGGTCCATGGACCTAATACCTAACCATCTTAGTGGCACCTCTATTAGGTACATGATCTGTGTACCTGCACGGGTACCCAATACCAATTCTTTTTAGTATTAAGAAAACCAAATTGTGTGTTTTGTGAGTGGTTTTTTGGTTTATTTTTTTTTCCTTAGTTGATAAAAAAATATATAAATATGTCCACTTAGAGAGGATAATTGTTAGAAAAATTAGGAACAAAAATTCGAAAATGATAAAATTAGCAAAAAAAATTGGACTCGAGGCACGTAATTGCTATCTTTAAAATGTTATTCGCTCCTTACTCGAGTAAATTCTCGAGTTTGCAAAAGGGTTCTAGCGAGACGTTCCCAGGATACAACGAGCCCAATCTCTTGGATGCGATCAGTTATTTTGCAGCAGTAGAGTATCACCCCAGAAAACTCAATTTGATAAAGTACCAACAAAAGAAGAGAGTAAGAGGAATTCTCAAGTTGTATGCAAGAATTTCGATGGATTTCAGAGTATCTGAAAATCTATCTATAGATCTCCTTATATAGGTCTCAAGTGCCTTTTCAATATGACTGTTGGACCAACAGTCATATTTTGGACGGCTAAGATCCCTCAAAGATCTCAATCGCTTCATCCAATGGTTGTATGAAAGGTTGCACATTTTCTAATTCAAATTCGAACAGTTGCACACCTTTATAAAGGTGTTAAAACAGTTAGGTCCAACAGTCAACATTTGACCAATCTGTTTGGCCCAATTGAATTGAATTGACCCACTTATTAGTGACCCATTAGGCTCGACCCGGCCCGCGAATAATCTAATTGTTAGATCTACCTAGTCAAAAAGTTAAACCTCTCCTTACGACGATGCGGAGTGCAAAGTGCGTGCGCGCCTAATCGCCAATCGCCATGCACATGCGTGCGCGATCGCGATAGTTCGCTGCTAGGCACACTCTTCTCTTCTTATTGTCAAACAATAATAGAAGGTGAAATATTCTATATATAGCATGATCCACTTTGACATTTATCAATATGAAACTATTTATTTGCATACAAAAGTTGAAAACATCTATTGCCTAAAAAACCAACCCATAAAGCTAAGAAATGAAAATAAAATTTTATTTTCTTTAAAATTCTTTAAAATATTTATTATATAATAAATAAATATAGCAATCCTCCATTATTTTCAAATAAAATAAAGACACTGGTACCGAAATTATGTGGATACCATGAAAGGTACCTTTTAAGTTTGAACCTTCACTTAGTGCAAACTTATCAAAGTCTTATCAGGGTGCACAGAGACCATAGTCTTGAACTGAGGGCCCTATGTGACAAGACCGGATAAATAACACACACATATTTTCTTAAGATCGAGTTTTCTATAAAGTCAGTACTATTATGGCATTGTGCTTATATCCTGGTTTCATGAATATTTTTTGAGAAAAATCATAATTTCATAGGAAGCGATCGCACCTCTACATTCACATTGGTAAGTCTATCGAATGTGTTTCTGTAATTAAACACATTAACATAAAATATTACAAACTTATTAAGAGGAAATACTCATCATTCTCTTTTTCATTATAAATTTCAAAGACTTTACACTTGTCCTAGGATGGATATTTTAATTAAATTAAAGTGCTTATAATCATCACTCTCATGTCATACTCTTCCATTAAACTTAAGGATTTATTGAACAAATATTAAGTTGGATTTCTGACAAAGATGATCATTTATATGGTTTTAATCCTATTTCGATAAATATTTTCTTTACCAATTCTCTAGAAAGTCCTTTGGTAAACGGATTAGCCAAATTATTATTGCTCCAAATTGAGTCCATTACAATTACTCCATCCTAGAGTAATTCTCTAGCATAACGGTGTCGTAGACCGATGTCTATTCTTTTCATTATAAATTTTATTGTAGGCTTTTGTTCTTATAGCCTCACAATCATAATTTATTGTAATAGGTGACAGGCTTTGGCCACATAGAAATTTTTAAGAGTAAATTTCGAAGTCATTTTACCTCTTTGTCACATGCTATTAAGGCAATAAACTCATATTCCATTGTAGAATGAGTAATACATGTTTACTTTTTAGATCCCATGAGATCGCAACACCACTAAGAGTGAATACTCATCCACTCGTTGCCTTAGATTCATTTGAATCTGAATTTCAACTTGCATCACTGTATCCTTCTAAAACATTAGGAAAATCAGAATAATTTAATCAATAATTTACAGTTCCTTTTAAATATCTAAATACACGAAATATAACATTCTAATGATCATAACATGGATTACTAGTATGTCTACTCAATTTCTTCAACTGCATATGCAAAGTCAGGTCTAGTACATTGCATTGCATATATCAAACTACCGATTATTCTAGCATATTCTAACTGATTTACAGATTTACCTTTATTATAAAAAAGTTTAATGCTAGGATCATATGATATAGATGCAGGTTTACCATCTAAATGATTATATTTCTTGAAAATTTTCTCTATATTTTGAGACTGAGTTAAAGTAAGCTCATTATCATTTCTTATTATTTTGATTCCTGAGATGATATTGACATTACTCATATTTTTCATATCAAAATTGGAAGAGAGAAAATATTTGACATCCATTATACTGTCTAAATTAGTACAAAATATAAGCATATCATCTACGTATAAACATATAATAACTCTCTTATTTGCAGAAAATTTACTATAAACACATTTATCAGATTCATTAATTTTGAAACCGTTAAAAATAATAATACTTTTAAAATTTTCATGTCATTGTTTAGGAGCTTGTTTTAAATCATAAAGATATTTAATTAATTTATAAACTTTATTCTCCTGTTCGGTCATTACAAAACCTTCATGGTGTTTCATATAAACTTTTTCTTCTAATTCACTATTTAGGAAAGTGATTTTTATATCCATTTAATGAATTTATAAATGATAAATAGAAGTAAGTGCTATTAAGATCCTAATAGTTGAAATTCTGGCTACTGACGCATAAGTATCAAAAAAGTCAATACATTCCTTTTGTCTAAATCCTTTTACCACCAATTTGGCCTTAAACTTATCTATAGTTCCATCAGCTTTTAGTTTTTGTTTAAAAATCTATTTACAACCTATAGGTTTATTTATTCAGGAAGATCAACTAGTTTTCATGTTTTATTACCCATTATAGATTCCATTTCATCATTTATTATTTTCTTCCAAAAGACTGCATCTTGTGATTTCATAGTCTCATCAAATATTAAAGGATCATTTTCGATATGAAAAGAAAACACGATTTCCTTTACTTGTTCTAATATTGTTCCTTTTACAACAAACATATAAAAATATGATCCAAAAGGTTTTTCTTTTCGCATTCTTTTACTTCTTCTGAGATTTATGTTTACTATATTTTCAAAATATATAATTAGCTTTTCTTTATCATAATTTTCATTAATTCTAAGAATAGAAGAAAAATAGTGTTCATAAAATTCAGCATTTCTAGATTTAATTATATTGTTTTGATCAATTGCACCCTTAGTTGCACTTACCAAAAATTTGTAGGCTTTACTGGTTAATGAGTATCCAATAAATATACATTAAATGACTCTATTACTTAATTTGGGTCTTTTAAGATCTGGTAATCTAACCAGTGCACTACACCTCCACACTTTAAGGTATTTAAGATTTGATTTTCTTTTCTTTCATATCTTATAGGGAGTTATGCTAGAACTCTTTTGTGACACTCTATTTAAAATATGACAAGCAGTGAGTAGTGCTTTACCCCATATATTTAAATTTAAGCCTGAATTTAAAAGCACGACATTTATCATTTCTATTAAAGTTCGATTTTTTCTTTCTGCTGTATCATTTTGTTGAGAAGTGTAAGGTGTAGTCGTAAGATGTACGACCCCCATATTTTTACAAAATTCACTAAAATAATTTGAAGTGTATTCTCCTTCTTTATCAAATTTTAAAGTTTTAATTTTAAAATTTAACTAATTTTCAACTTCTTCTTTATAAGTCTTAAATTTTTCTAAAGCTTCATCTTTATGTTTTAACAAATAAACATAAGTATATTTAGAATAGTCATCAATAAATGCTATAAAATATTTTTTCCCTCCTCTACTTAATAGACTATTTAAATCACAAATATCAATATGAATGAGTTCTAAAATCTGATATTTTCTTTCTACTTTATTGAAAGGTTTTCTAGTGATTTTAATTTGAACACAAATTCGATATTTTTCACAAATATTTTTCTCGCATCTAGGAATTAATCCTAATTATATTATAGAATTTAAACGATTAGCATTCACATGCCTTAATATATCATGCCATAATGAAATAGAATCAACAATATAAATGGAAGAAAACATTTCATTGATTATATTCAATTTAAACATTCCATTACAAACATATCATTTTCCCATAAATACACCACTCTTAGTGATTACAACTTTATCTGATTCAAACACTAACTTGAAATTATGTTTATTGAGTAAACTGGTTGAAATCAGATTCTTATGAATCTCAGGAACATACAATATATCGGTCAAAGTAATGGTCTTATCAGAGGTCAATTTGAGATTGATTTTTCCTAAATCCTTGACCTTTGCAATTGAAGCGTTCCCCATGAAGAGCTTTTGTCCGTTCGTGTCATTCACATAGTTGGCGAAGAAAGATCGATAGTTACAAACATGTCTAGTGGCACCAGAATCGATTCACCAGTCTTTTTCGCTTCCAACCATATTGATTTCGAAAATTATGGCTACGAACTTTTCTTCAGTCACATTCGTTTGAGATTTTTTCTCCCTTTTAAGAAGTTTGTAATCCTTTTTGAAGTGATCGAGTTTACTACAGTGATAACAATTGCCCTTTTTCTTCTGGCTCTAATGACCTTGACTCTTATTTTTCTTATTAGCCTTATCAGAATTGAAGTTATCTTTTCGCTTTCTATGTGATTTGGATGTGCTAACTTCCATCATATGAGCCTTTGAAGTTAATTGATATTGCTCGTCTTTTTTGTCACGAATACGAAGTTCGTCTTCGACTCGAAGATGATGGCACAACTCTTCAAACGAAAGTTCTTTCTTTTTTTGTTTGAAAGTATTTTCGTAGTCCTTCCATGAGGCAGACAATTTGTGGATAATTACATGATTGTGAAAGAATAGACACATTTTTATGCCCTTTTAATTCATTTGGTCGATAATATACTGAATCTTACGAACTTGATAGAGAATCGATTTATTATAAGTTATTTTGTAATCTAATATTGACTTACAATGAAACTTTTTGTACCGGCATCTTCTAGTTTGTACTTTGTCTTCAGCGCCTTCCAAAATTTCATTGCAGACGACATGCTCTGGTACACATCGAAGAGTGAATTTGTTAACATATTGAGAATGTATCCTTTATAGATATAATAATCTTGCTCTTATTTCTAACAATTATGAACATTGGCAAGAGATTTTTCATCAGAATCTTTAGGCTCCCCAGGTTTTGGAGTGGTTAGAACATAAGCAACTTTCAAAGTCGTCAATACGAAATGTATCTTTTGTTGTCATCTTCTGAAGTTGTTGCCGTCGAATCGCTCCAATTTGACGAAGTCGTGACTCATTACTTTCATATTTGACGGCATGATAATACAGAATAACGTTTTAAAATTGTTAGAAAAATTATGAACAGAATCCGAAAATGATGAAATGGGCCGGCAAGAGAAATTGGACTCGAGGGACGTAATTGCTATCTTTAAAACGTTATTCCCTCCATACTCGAGTAAATCCTCGAGTTTGCAAAATGGTTCCAACGAGACGTTTCCAAAATACAACGAGCCCAATCTCTTGGATGCGATCCGTTATTTTGCAACAGTAGAGGATCACCCCAGAAAACTCAATCTGATGATGTACCAACAAAAGAAGAAAGTAAGAAGAATTTTCAAATTGGATGCAAGAATTTCGATGGATTTCAGAGTATCTGAAAATCTATCTAGAAATCTCCTTATATATTCAAGTATCTTTTCAATATGACTGTTAGACAACAATCATATTTTGGATGATTCAGATCTCTCAGAGATTTCAACCGTTTCATTCAACGACTGTATGAAAGGTTATACCTTTTTGAATTCAAATTCGAATAGTTGCACCTTTCTTAGCGGTTATGAAAAGGTTAGGTCAGACGGTCAACATTTAACCAATTTATTTTGCCCAATAGAATTTAATTGACTAACTTATTAGTAGCTCATTAGGCTCGACACGGCCCATGAATAATCTGGCCGTTGGATTTACTTGGTCAAAAAGTAAAACCTCTCCTTGCGATGAAGCGTAAATGCAAAGTGCCTAAAGCGCCAATTGCCATGCACATGCGCGCGCGAATGCAACAACTCGCCGCTAGACACACTCTTCTTCTTATTGTCAAACAATAATATAAAGTGAAAGGTTCTATATATAACATGAACCACTTGGACATTTATCAATGTGAAATTATTTATTTACATACAAAAGTTAGAATATCTATTTTCTAAAAAACCAACCTACAAACTAAGAAATAAAAAAAAAAAAATTTATTTTCTTTAAAATTATTTAAAATATTTATTATATAATAAATAAATATAACAATAATGAACAATCGATTCAATCGACGACAATTGATGATATCCACTTTTTATTAATATAAAAAGACATGTGGGCGCTTTTCGTAGGCCTATCACTGTCTGATCATGAACTAGACCATGAGGTGGCTCCAACATTGAAGAATTGGACTTTCTTATTGGAATTTGTATTAGGTACATGATCTGTGTACCTGAACACAGGTCAATTGTGCCTGTAGGTACACGGCCCATGGCCCTAATACTACCCCAACGTTTTTGTTGTCATCCATAATACAAGCCTAGTGCATTGAAGGATCCAAAATGTTCAATAATTGCAAGTAATGGCTCCCACTTCCTATCACTCCCACCACACCATGGAGGTGACTCAAACATGGAGAGAATCAGTGGAATTTGGATTGGGTATATGATCCATGTACCTACGCAGGTCAATTGCGGGTCTGCGGTCCAATTGACCCGTTCATGTACATGGCTTATGATTCTAATACCTAACCTTTTTATTGTCATCGATAAGTGTCTAGTTCGTTGAAGGACGGTTAACCTAAACGACCACTATATAAAACCAAGTGGGGAAGCTCTCTCTCTCTCAAACCTTTTACCTTTGTGCTGTTAAAGCCTGTTATAGGAGGCATTCCAGTGAGGATCGTCAAAGGGTCGGGTCAGTTTTCGGGTCAGATGGACCACCTAGTCAGGTCGGGTCGGGTGCGAATCACACAACTCAATTTTTGTAATACAGACAAGAGTTGGTATTAGGTACCGTTGTAGGTGCACAGGTCATGTATCTAATAATGATGACAATAAAAAGGTTAGGTCCATTGGCCAAATACCTACAAGGATCAAGTGTGCTGCTCTGTCACAAACTTTTAAGAATTAAGAAATTTTTTGTAAAATTCTTTGAATTGGTGATCTCCGAGCAAATGAATATTTACTTGATTCGTCGATTCTCTGAATTTTTGTTATTTTTTTTCGGATGTAATGAATTTTTTGAATTTTTATCATTATGATTCATGCTTTAATCATACGTCTGTTTTTGATGAATGTAAGTTTTTAATCCATGTGGATTTTGTGATACCTTTATCTTATTAATTAGAGATACCGTCTTTAACGTTACATAGGTTAACATATTTGTTTATATATGTTAATAGTTTATTTTTTATTTTATAATCTTGAAAAAATTCCTGAATATTTCCAAACTTATCCAAATTAAATGGAATTGACAGCCCACTGAGTGATTTTTGAATCCGAACTTGGTTATTATGCTTGTCATCTAGGCCCGAAACACTTTCATGTTTCCCTAGGGTTGTCACGGGTCGAATTGTAGGCTTTATGGCCGGCGCCTATAAATCCTAGCCTAGCCCTAGCAGCCAAGGTTAGGAGGCCCTATTCCGGCATAGCTTAGGCGGCCTTTTATATGACTAGGCTAGCCCTAATTGCAGAGGTCGGGGCAGGCTAAGGTTAAGCGTCAGTGTTTTTTTTTTAAGTTCTAGTAAAAAATAAATTTGCACAAGATAAAGAAAGATATTTCGAATGCAGGAAAAAAAAGTCCTAATATTTCTCTTTATAAATATTCAAATTATCAAAATATCCTTATAACCATCTATTTGATGAATTTAACAGTAATATTGAGAGTTATTTTAATAATTTAATTGTAAATAATATACAAATATTAATACATTAAACATATAATTAAAAGAAATACATCCAGAGCCGGGCTTATTGGCTTTAATCTTATAGCCCTCAGCTGGCCCGACACACAGCGAGCTTTTGGGTTTGACTTCCTAACCGGGCACTCCTACCCCATTTTTGAACCCTCGCTCTATGATTTTAGGGGTGTGCCAGGCCAGGCAGGCTGATGGGCTAGCCCAGCCCTATTGCCGGCCATAGTGTCTTATAATATAGTATCGTATCGTTCAATCGAATAAGTATATCGTATCGGCCAGTATTCTAAAGACTAAAATAAGGGTGGTGGGATCTGGTTGCACCCTGCCAGCAGGGATATTTCACCAATAATACTTACATTAGAAGTCTCTGCCGCCCAGGTCCTGGCTATTTAATTCTTAAAACATGGCACAGGCCATGGTCCTGGGCCTCACGTGACAGAGCTCGTGAGTGGTCTATCTCCTTTCTCCAACAAATAACCACCTATCAGACAAAAGTGACCTATCATTTTTTATACGTTTTACAAGCCCCCCACCACTCATCAGGGTTTAGGGTCAACATCTAGGGTTTTATTACATGTCTAGCGTTTATGGGACCAATTTGACAATTGGGCTCTCTGTTGTCAATTCACATCTATAGCCTATAGTCGTCTATGGTAGTGGGCCATGAACCCTTTGGCTTCTATCATTCGTCAGTTTGGGAAGCTCTATGTTTTGTGTGATGCATCAAATGCATGTGGCCATATGTTGAATGAGAAGACCAATTTTTTTATGTGGACATGGCTGTCCTCATCTTTGGGATTGAGATGCCCATTCTCTAGGGTTTATGTAGGCCCTTGTCACCTTGTGGGTGATATACCCTTCTGTTAGTAGGTGACCCACATGCTCCAAATTGTTAAGTATCACCATCAAATCAAATGGAACTCTACTTAACCCAACTCTAGTCCATTTCCTTGAAAACTACTACACATCTACACGCTTAAGAAGGTCTAAAGTCTCTATGAGAGAGAGAGAGGGGTCGAACCCGTGACCTCGACATTTCGAACCGTACATCTCAACCGCCATGGTACATGGTCCAACCACAAAATTATTGAAGTATCTACAGTAGACTTGATCATAGAGAGGTTGAATCATTATTGACGTCATTAATTAGTTGGCTTCTTCTCTACTCCAAAGAAAATGTTGGGTATAACCAATGAGATGATCTGGAAGATGATGCACAACAATAGAAGGAGAATGTGATATAGCGGGTGGGTAGGAAACGGTTGAACATTCAACGGTTTGCTTATGTGGCGCAATGCAAGTATAGTGGGGCCCAACAATGCAAACAATGCAATTGAGGCAGTCACTTATATTGTGTCCCGTAAGCATATCCATTCAAGGGTCTGCTTTTTCATCCATTTATTATAATTTTTTAAAATAAAAATAAATAAATAAATAAAAAGGAAGCCATTACTTGCACACACAGTTGGCTCCTTTCAAAAGTAAAAATAGTATTAGATACCTGCTTCAGTGTTGATGCTTTTGGAACTTAGGTCACTTTAGTTTTAGAATATCTAATATAAGTAATCATCATGCGTTCTATGTAATTTGACGCTCATGATCTTTGAGATTTATTTCTTGAAGTTAGAAATTAAAATAATCTCATCATTTGATTCAATGTTGTCAAACACCATTAGTTTTATATATCAATCTAATAGCTTTAAATTAAACAATGAAGATTGCTTTTTGTCCCACCTTTGTTTACATAAAAGATCTTTAGCTCATGACGTATACAAGGTACCAAAAATAGGCTGATACTATACATATAGGTCGAGACGGGCCTATATTGGCTGATACGTATCGATTTGAGTTGAGACATGATTTTTTTTTAAGGGACCAATCCGTATCTATATCGGCCGTTACCTATCGGTTCTCCATGGACTGATATCCGATACCAAAACCGATTTTGAGTCTTTGGACACATCTATTAGATGGCATGTTAATTTCACATGGCAATCATCAGCGACAAATAGCAGTGAAGAAAATTGTTTGCAACCAAAAAATTAGCCTCCATTTACCAATCTAATCACATGATCAATGCACTTTTTTATATTATAAAAATAGACCAAATGGGCCTTTTTGCACCAAATAATCTAATTATAGTTAAGCTTGTTAAATAAACATTTAGCTAAAGGGCTAGAACAAGTACCTTCTGATAGGCCATTCATTGCTCTCTCTACTTCGATCCTTTCAACAGCCCACAAAGTTTGACAAACTCATTATCTAAAAATATACGTTTTTAGAAGTTAAAACCCAGTGACAGCTACAGAAGTCTAGCTTTATTAAATATTTAAATCTAAAGGAAGGGAAGCACAATTACCAAGAAACCCAAAAATCATATCTTATAGACTTATACAATAATGAGAAAGGTAACTAATTTTGTAACCTTGGATTTATTAGAGAGCACAACAAACATGGAAAGGTAAACTTTATTAAGGATAATTTTATATTAAATAACATTGAAACCATAAAGAAGGATAGGTTAGCCCTACCTCAATTTTTGTAATAAAATATTTCACTTATTTTCATGCTCATTCTTACTGTACACCATTTTTATTCACAGACCAACTTTTCCTATCCACAGACTAATTTATTAAAAAATAATGATAATAAAATTTTCTTTACACTTGCTAACAAAGATCTAAAACATATACTACTTAGTCAAAAGCATGGTATCAAAAATCGACCTATACTAATACATATCGGTATCGAGTATTGGTCGATATAATATCAATTTCGACTGATTCCTTTATATTCTTTCTTTTTTTTTAAATATGGGCCGATACATATCGGTATCAGCCAATAGGTATCGGCCGAGTCGTATCGGTCCTCCATGGACTGATACCCGAGTCTGATATCGATTTGGACACCTTGCGCAAAAGTGTGTTCACTGGCTTTTGGGTTCGCCCAAACTTTTTATAATTACCAATTTTTCTTATCTACAAACTAATTTATTAAAAAATAATAATGATTGAGTTTTCTTTACAATTGTTAATAAAGATTCAAAATACATATTACTTAGGCAAAAGTGTGTTCACTGGCTTTTGGGTTCGCCCAAACTTTTTCTAATTTTGTATATTCTTTTAATTAAATAAAATAAAATTCTTTACGTGCATACTAGAGTTTTCTATTTGTGCACCACTTTGTTATTTTTCTTGAGCATGCAGGATGAAACCAGTGGTGTGCGTGCCTAGCAACTCTCAATAATCCGCGAATTTGATATTCTACAAATAATTTGCAAATAATTCACAAATTATTTTAATAAATCGTAACTTTTTAAATACTTTTAAATTTTCATACTTTCATATCTTATTTTTATTTGATTTTCTCCAAAAAAAATTCCTGAACTTGCCAAAAAAAATTTCCAATTTAAACTTTGCCATATTACCATAAGGAAATTGACTTATAACACTAGTAACAAGTCATAAGTAAAAACTCCTATCGATCTAGAAAGGGCAGCCTACAAACCTTTTTTTGTTGATAATAAGCAACTCTCAAACTTAAAATAAACTATATTGTAGGAAAAGAAAGATTCTCATGTCTCATTATCTAATTTAGATAATATGTCACATGTTTAATAGCATGGGACATATTATTATTGTATTATATGGACATAAATAGAAAATTCCCATAGTCACCCTTTTAGAAAGAAGCAACATGTGACGGTGTGGAGCAAATAAGCAATAGCAAATGCAATGTCTCCCTAACATAAAACATGAATCGGCAAGGAACGCCCACGCGTGCAACCCGGTGCTTCACCCTGGCACTTTTGATCCGACATCTTATGTCTCAATCATAATGGTAACTCACTGTTACGATATACCCCCGACACGTTACGGTGCATATTAGTTTTACAACTTATTTTTTATTTTTGTTTGTTTTTATAGGCAAGTTGAGATTGAACATGCTGTGACCCTCATGGTTGCAATAATATCAACCGTACATGATATCTTTTAATGTTACCTAAGGCTGTCAATGGGGCCAGGGAAGCTTATTTGCACGCTTAACTCAATCCTAAAATCTTTAAGGCTAAGGCTTAAAATTGAGGTAAGGATATTTTGATAGTGTGACTGTGTGAATATTTATAAAGTAAAGTCAATTTTATTTTTCCTCATATGAAATAATTTTCTCAATTTTCAATAGAAAACTGTTAGTGAGAATTTTGAGAAAAAATATATATATAACAATAAAGCCCGACATGAGCAGGCAGCAACCCGCTTAGGTTAGGGTTAAGGTCAGGCATATCAATATATAGCTATTTAAGTTACAGCTGGGCGGCTAGGTTTAAAGAGGGCTTGACCTAACCTGACTCACTGACAGCCCTAATATTACCTGTTAGGTTGTTATCATTAGCGTACCTAAGAGCCTGTTTGGATAAAAATACGGAAACGTGAGAAAATAAAATAATATTTCTATATTTTTTCATGCATAAATAAGTTGTAGGAAATCATGAGATTCTTTTATTTTCTTTTATTTTCTGTTGTTTGGATAACCATATTGCTAGCTGGAAAAATGTAGGATTAATCAAATCTTGTGTTTGAATTCATATACAGGAAATTATAAAAAAATAACATATTCTAAAGAAAAAATAGTCATAATATCACAAAAGATCATCCAAATTAAAAAAAGCAGCTACAATATTATAAAACGATCCACAAAAATGATCATCGATATAAATTATCCAAAAAAAATGTGGGAAAAGACATCATATCCATATGAAATATAAAGGGGCATTGAGGACTAAAGTGGAAAATACACATCAACTAAACAGATCAATGTGGAAAATGCATCCACATGAATAAGAATGCATCTCCTACTAAGTATAAAAGAGATGAGAAAAAAATGAAAATGACATGAATTAATTTCATATAAAAGAGATGAAAGAAAAATGAAAAATTTATTAATCAAGAAATTTCAAGAAAATATGATAGCGAAAGCAATGTTATGATTATGACCGACTTGAACGCACAGAGCCGATCCTCTCTCTGATACCATATTAAAATTATAAAATAAAAAAGAAAAATAAAAAGAAAATAAACGAGAAGAATAAGATAGAAAAATAAATCAGACAAATTTTCATGAGACTAGTTGTGTTGGAGAGAACGAAGAGTCCGAAGGCTCAGAAGATAAAAAAATCGACACCCCCATAGTATTTGTTTTCGGATTTTGATGGAAAACAACAAAAATCTCACTAATTAATTTCCTGAGTTTTCCCTTATTTTCCAAAAATAAGCTTATATTAAAAATTAATTTAGGGAGAAATATATACTTGAGCTTATTTTATCTTTGTGGGAAAGTGATACCCGAACCATTCATTTGGATTTATAGGGTAGTTATTACCTTTTGTCTGTAAAAAATTAAATAAAATCTTTGAATTTTGAAGCTAAAGATTCGGTGACAACGCTTTTTGTTGGGATCAATTACCAATGAAAGCTAGTCTTTTTGGCAAGTGGGTAACTCTATTTGCAGCCGCGAATCGAATCTCTAATAAAGGTATAAATATTGTAGTAGAGGATGAAGATTATTTTTTTGTTCCAATCTGCCATGTAATAAATCTTCAAAATTGAACTGTATATAATACCACCAACAGATTTTGTTTTTGACCTTTGCTCGTCCGCGAGGGTCTCCAACTATCCCATGTTTACCTGATAGAGTCCGACATTTGCTTATTACCCCAATAGGGTCCAAACTATTAGATAGCTTCTTAATAAAGTCACTAGCAAAAATAAAAAGTCAACTAATTTAAGTTTTAGATTAAAATAATCTAATTGGTGTAATTTTGGAGCTATGTCCATCCAATTAACGAGCTATTGACTTAATGATTTGGATAGAAGTGCACATTAACTCGTAGTTATCAAGTCAAAAATTTCGAAAAAAACTCTCGGCTAAGGCAGGAAAATAACATAAACAAAAGCAAAAAAATTGATAAAATTTTAAGAAAAAATGAGAAAAAAATAATAGAAAAATGTTAAAATAAAAAACAATTAATATATGAGCGAATTTACATCTCCATAATTATCCTCCTTTTTACCAAAAACAAAGTCAAAAAGTTTACTTATATAAATCTGGGTAGTGAACTAGAGAGAAAGCAAGGGAGTGGAGAGACAGCCACTGAGCCAACCTTTTACCTACATTACAAAGGCTTTAAGGGTATCGCTATTTGTACCAACCACCGCTCAACAGAACCCACCGAACCTCATTTGTATGACATATACAAACTTTTGATGCATAGAAGTTTGTGCACGTCACGTAGCCTCACATATATGTGGAGAGCTTTAATGCGCATGATAGGTGGACGCTCATAATAGATTAACTCTAAAATAACATAATCCATATTAGAATATGTAGGTGAGATGCTTGAAATCTTTTATTTGTGATCTTACCACCGTTTAAATCATGTAAAGAGTGTCCATGATCTTTTATTTGTCACCTCTATAATTTAATTCAATCGAGTCTACAGTGTCGGAGTTAACTATGTAACCCTCAAGTGCAAACATTAAATTTTCAGTTGCAACAACCCCTACTTTTTAAGGCCATGATCGGGTATTTCCCTAGTTATCTTAGAAAAGCTCTGATTCCTAACAACTCAGTTTCCTGCAGATTTCTGGCCAACTCAGATTCCTAGTTTTCCCCAGGTGTATTCTTTTAGGCCTCAGAAAAGCTCTGATTCTTGGCATTTCACAGAAACGAAGGATTTCCTGTGTTCTTTTAATTGTTCCAGAAAAGCATAGAATCGGTCTACTTTAGGGACATCGTATGACCGTAGGAATGACGGTAGAGCATCCGATACCGTGCTGCATATATTTGAAGGTCATTTTTAGCCGATACACGATCTATGAGAAGTTGAACACTTTTATTGGTGCAATTATTGATTTCGTCTAATCAGATAACGGAGATCGTTTTTCACCCCGATCTTCCACGCAATAGATCTTGAGATCATGAAACAGCTATCAGATGATTAGTTTTTTATTGCAAGATCTATTGTGTGAAATAGTGAGGTGAAACGAGATCTTTATCCCCTGAGCAGAACGAAGCAGAACGAATCAATGGCTTTCAAACGGTAGTTAGAGAAAACGTGGGTGCAAACAGAATTGGTTTACTTTAGAGACATCGTATGACCGTAGGAATGACGGTAGAGCATTTGATACCGTACTGTATATATTTGAAGGTCATTTTTGGCTAATACACGATCCATGACATATTGAACACTTCCGTCGACACAATTGTATAAAAAAAATTCGCTCAGCTTTACTACCCGATCGCATATCATACTAACTTAATAATAGTCGCTTGTACGATTAACGAAAGTACATAGTACATTTGGTCATTACATTCAAAAGCAGGTTCTTTGGAGAACCAATTACAAAATTAAGACAAATATAAGTGCACAGGAAAAATGATATTTAACGCCAAATGTTGCTTCGAGGTCACGTCATTGCCACCCCCCTGGTCGGAAGAGTATGAGGTAGTGACCGTATGAATGTAAGAGCTACCTCCGTCATCCGAACTATCATTGTGGGATGTATCCAATCAGAGTCCTCCTTATCCACCGACTCCATCCAAAAGCTCAAGCCCAACCTGATCCGCCTTGGCTCATTGACAACTAATATGACTATATGAGTGCAAACAAAAAAAAAAAGTAAAAGGAAAAAAATAAAAATAAAATATGAGACCATATTCTAGAAACATCTATAAAGCTCAAATATGAAACCACGTGTCTCACTTGTTGTGCATCCTCACCCAC
This sequence comes from Chloranthus sessilifolius, assembly GCA_021018995.1. NCBI lineage: Eukaryota > Viridiplantae > Streptophyta > Magnoliopsida > Chloranthales > Chloranthaceae > Chloranthus > Chloranthus sessilifolius. The sequence continues at coordinate 179,459,017 of CM037585.1, read as the reverse complement.
AAGATGAGACCATATTCTAGCGTCTATAAATCTAACAAAAATAATACAAATACAAAAGCCATCTTCTCTGCTTTTCTGTGCAACTCACACCCTTCTTACTCTCTTCTCTTCCCTTTGTCCTACCAGTCGTTCTAAACGGTCACAGATTTTTGGAGGCCAAAGATGGCCCAAATCCGAACTAGCGAACTTGTTTGGGATCTGATCAAGAAGAATCTCAATTGGGTACTTCTCTATGGCGGAACCATCACAGACTTCACAATTCAACACGCCATTAACGATTATCTATCTTGTTTGCAGAGAAAATCAATGAGAGGGATTGGGGTTTTAGAGGAAAGAATGATCTCTTGTGAAGCTTATATATCCATTAGTAAATTTGAGTGATTGGGATCCTCAATTTCCATCTACAAGCGATCCATCCCCACACTTTTGTAGCGATCCATCCTCAGTTTCCATCTGCGACTTTTAATGGCAGCTGAGGAGAAGAGAGGAGAAAGCTAGGCTTTAACAGCCATTGGGAATATACACAAGGGGTTTTATGTAGTGCATTGAACACTTTAAGTAGCAATATACTTCCTGCATGGGACTCAATTTCGGAGCATTCCTGCGCTTTTTTGTAGGAAATGCATATGCTGCCAAAAGTCGGAAAGTGGATACTTTCCTGTGGGTCCCATGTTGGTTACTAAACGCGTGCAATGCTCGGAAACGGCTAAAAATTCTCACTTTCTGAGCACTGTTCACAGAAAAGGGCAGAAACAGGGTATTCGAACAAGGCCTAATTAAATTTTAAAGACTACTCTTTATTCATATCTTTAATGTGAAAATGACTTCAACGATTGCCACTTGGTCGCCTCAATTTGTGCCCAACTTGCCTGAAATTTGTACACTCTTTACACGATTTAAACGGTGGTAAGATCACAAATAAAATATTTCAAGCATCTCACCTACATATTCTAGTATGGACTATATTATTTTAAAGTTAATCTATTATGAGCGTCCACCTAAAAAAATTTACACTTTCGACTTTATAAGTTTGCGTATTTGCAGAAATGGCCCTATAGTTTCAATCCATGCATAATAGGCTAGCTCCAAGTCTAATCGGTTCCACATTTTCCTTAGTGTATATATATATATATATATATATATATATATATATATATATATATATATATATATATATATATATATGCTTCTCTATGTTTATTTGCCCTTTTTAAAACTTTTTCTCGGATTACGATTTCGAGATTCGACTACAGTTGGTATAACTCAGAGAACTACAATAGGCTAGATAAGATATTGAGTACATTATCTTTGTAAAATATTATTTTCCCTTCGTTTTTAACATATACTAAGTAGACCAAACTAGATAAGATATTGGTCGATATCTTAGGATATCGGTCGCTATCCTAAGCCATCGGCCGATATCTTAGGATATCGGCCAATAGCTTAGGATATCGGTCGATATCCTAGGATAGCCTTTTAATCATTCAATTTTTATTTTTTAATATTATAGCGCTAAGTTAAGTATTACCCTTTTAAACAATCACTTTTCATTTTGTAAATATTGTAGGTTGAAATGGATGTTCCCTTTCTTTGCCATTTTGATTTCGTCCATATGGGAGATAATACTTACAACGGAGGACATCGAAGGATTGTTACTGTCACAGAGAATATATCATTTGATGAGTTTATGGAGAAAATGTACAAGGTCAGTAGGACACGGCCGGAAGAACATTATATTACACTAACGGTTTTATTACGTATAGGGAATGTGCTTGTGTTTGCTGAATTGTCTGACTTTGATAATCTTACAAACTTATTCAGAGCATATCGTATTGGTGATGGTGTGATAAATATTTATATCAAAAAATCATTAGTCACTACCGTAGCAGAAATTTTATTATCTTTATAAGCATTTCAACCGTTCTAGGAAACAAACGAAGATGATGATGGTGTGAGAACAGAACATTTGATTGAAAATCAAGAAATACGATTTGAAGATGAGAATATCGCTGTACCAATGATAGTCGACGATGATAGAAATATGAATGTAGGATTTTGTCCCTACCGTAGGCCTCTGGAGCAACCCTCTTCAGACATTCCAATGAGTGAAGGCGATGAAGATCAAGGATATTGTCATCAAATGAATCCGATGCATGATACATCTCAGTTCAACTTCGATTCGGTAAATCAGTGGGAAACATTTTTAGTCGGCTTTAGTCCATATCAATGGCCTTCCGAACTAATAGCTTCGAAGCCAACGATAATTGAGCCTTCAATACAACAACCTCTTGTACATCAAACATTCCTGCATCGACCAACATCAATCCAAACAACTGCACATCAACCAAATGTACATCTACGGGCTCAATCCCAATCACGTAATAACCATCTAGTCGATGACTGTGATAGTGATCCTGAAAATAATGAAGCACCGCCGTCTCCCACTTCGCGTGTTCATACTAATAGGGGAATTGATCAACCTCTGGTGGACGAAGACTATCAGCTTAATGACTCGGAAGGAGAGTATATGGATTCAGATGATGAGGAACTGTATGAAAGGGGACCAATTACATTGGTCAGGCGTTTAGAAATAAGAAATCCTTTCAGAAAGCTCTTAAAGAATTTACAATGGCAAATAATTTTTAGATTAAACTAATAAAAACTAGTCCTCTTCGAGTTACGGCGAGGTGTGTTGAAGTAGGATGTGCTTGATGAATACATGCATCGAAATTAGTAGGTGTTGACACATTTGCTGTGAAAACTTTTCATCCGGAACATACATGCGGAATGCCAGCTTTCGAAAGCGGACATCGCTAATGTACGACATCGTGGATAGCTTCATTCGTGAGAGATAAACTATTAAAGGGCTTTGACGAGATTCCTGCTTCAATAATTTTTTATATTTAAAAAAAATGCGGTATAACAGTAGATTATTGGAAAGCATGGAGAGGAAAAGAAATTGCATTGAATGACATCCGAGATAGCTGGAAGGAGCAATTTAAGATGTTACCGTCATATGTCGCCGAATTATAAAGGGTCGATCCAGATGTACAGACCGAATTATGTCTCGAGCCTGATAATGAATTTCAGAGATTCTTCGTGGCATTCGGACCTTGCATTCGAAGCTTTCGTAATACTTTATGAAGAATAATTGCGGTAGATGGAACGCATTTGCTTGAACGATACAATGGAGTATTGTTAATAGCTACGGGGATAGACGGAAATAGACATTTATTCCCTATAGTGTTCGGCGTTATACCGAAAGATAATGAAGATCATTGGATATGGTTACTTGATCTATTAGGGAGACGTGTAATCGGTGACTTTGAAGAGCAGTTTGTATTGATATCAGACAGACAGAAAGGTTTGATGAAAGCTGTGAAAAAAGTTTTTTCTAATGCTTTTCACAGCTACTGTATGTGACACGTAGCTCTAAATATGTTTGATACATATAAGGATACAATATCTAGACTGCTTTTCTGGGTTGCTGCCCGTGTATTTTCAAAAGCAAAATTTAAAAGAATTATACGAAAAATAGAAGACGACGCCCCCCCGGAATGTACAACATAGATTAAAGAAATTAGTGATTATTTGTGGGCGCGTGCTTATTTTCAAGGGAGGCGTTATGATTTGTTGACAACTAATATAACTGAAAGCATAAATAGTGTGTTAAAAATAGTCAGGGAAGAACCGATCGTGAGCATGTTAGAAACTATTCGCACAAAGGTAGCCGAATTTTATCTTCGCCGTCAGGAGGAAGGAAATAAAATGACACACATGTTAACACCGATGGCTCAAGAACACATAACACGAAATTCAGGATGGGCCCGTCGAAAAAATATTATACCATATGGTCGCGATATATTTCAAGTTAAACGTGGTGATTACACTCACAGTGTCGATCTAGATAAGCGAACATGTACATATAGACGTTGGGCTATTCTTGGATTACCATGTTCACATGCGATCGCGGCATTATCGCGTCGAAACAGAGAAAGAGAGATCTCCTAATTTTGTGAGCACTGGTTTACCAGTAACTTATTTAGGGAAACTTATAAAGAACACTTTGTCCCGATCGTTGACAAGCGCCGATGGACTTCACAAAGAGATGACATTCAAGTTTTACCTTCGCACAAAATACGTCAAGTCGGTCGTCCGAAGAAAAGGAAAATAAGATCTAAAGGCGAAGTTCGACCACTGCGATGTAAAAATTGTAACAAATACGGTCATAATCGTCGCTCGTGTAAATTTGTTAGAATTTGAAATTAACTTATATTACTTGTAAGAGTATCGTAAGCCTTTATTTCTACCCTTATCGATATCGATAATATTTCATATTTTATAAAGGGAGTCGGTTAGGTCCTCAATTGGAAGACGGTGACTGTCCTCCAAGATACATGTGAAGCTCCACGTTCCACCAAAAAGAGTATTTGAGTGCCACATGGAGCACAAGTGGACTGTATAGATTAATCTCTAATATTAAACCCACGTGAAATTAACTTATATTACTTAACAACTTTTTTGGGCCACATTTCACAATTCAAAATAAACTACTTTGGATAAGATAAAGGAGACCATTTATCATCATTCATCATCCAAATAGATTTTGACATCATGGCCTTAGTATCGACAGCTAATTTTTAACGAAAAATCATCGGCCGATGACTTAATTTAGCGACCGATGACTTAAGTTATCGGCCGATAACTTAAGCTTTCGTATAACTTAAGTCATCGGTCGCTAAATTAAGTCATCGGCCGATGACTTAAGATATCGAGCAATGACTTAAGTCATCGGCCGCTAAATTAAGTCATCGGTCAATAACTTAAGTCATCGGACGATAACTTAAGTTAGCGACCGATATATTAAGTTAGCGGACGCTAACTTAAGTTAGCGGCCACATATTTAAGTCTGCGCCGCTAATTTATGTGAAATCTAAAGGTCAAATACAAGTCTTTTTATGATATTTATAAAGAATTATTAGACAATTAGGATAAATTGATATAACGAAAATTATACAATAATATAAAATATTTAAAATTTTATCAAAAATATTTACAAAAATCTATAAAACTTTACAAAGATATGAAATATAAAGTTTAATTCTTCTTCCCAAACGTACACATTAAATGTTCGATTTCGGCTCTAAATTGTTGCATTTGTTTTTCTTCGAAATCAATAATCTACCGCTGAGAGAAGTATTCTATGTACTTCAAACATATACACCGCAGTCCCAACTGTTGCTTTGGATCGGGGGAATGAGACTATTGAACGCCGATACCTTCCACTGTTGATCGAAAGCTGACTTTAAACCGACAGCGTAAAGAAGACGCGGAAGGTGATGCAATAGACACCCTTTATGCTCTTCGAACCTCCTTGAGCACTCTCGGTCTGCTGGATCTATTAATTTAATTTAATAATCAACTAATGAAATTATAGCCAACGCCCAGTGGCTATGTTTTTGGTTATGTATCGGAAGATAAATCTACACAAAAACGGAACCGGAATTTTAAATAATTAATTTTATTTAAAAGCCGTTAACGTTAAATAAAGCAAAGTGTAGTATTAAAAAACATACTGTTCCACAGTCGACCGTGTGAATTCCGCGTTTATTATTTGTAAGTAGTGGTTCAAGCGACTTTAAATTATTACGAACCTTCCACTCGTCACAATAGGCCTGCCACTTATCGAAGTCGCTAAGTGCTGTTAGACCTTCATTCTCGATAAATTTTTCATATTTTTTCTCGTCTGCTATAAATAAAGTCTGAAATAGAATTATGTAGTAAGTAAATAAATTAAAAGTGTGAATGAAAAGACAAATAAATGAAACAAACGAAACAGTAAATAGTTGAAACCTTACCAGGGCGGACGCAGAAGCGAACTAGCTTTTTTCGGTATTTACCGTAAACGTTGAATCGTTGATAACTTCAAGGACTCTCGAGTACGCGTCGATGACTTCATTGTCAAGCCACAAACATCCTTTGAGAACCTTTAAAAGACCAACTGTGATTTCAACACCCATGACAGTATTGACGATCACATCGTCCTCTCCCTCCGGCCGGTTCCAAAACCTGAGCATATATTTGTGCTCTATTTATTTTAGCTCATCCTCCTCCTCCTCCTCCGCAACCAATCTTGGTCTTTTTATAACAACTTTACTTATCGGAGCCTTTCTCTTCTTCCGAGCACGCAAGTCATATCATTCGGCTTTACTTTTTCCAGTTGATAGTTTAACTAAAATTGATTTGAGGGATGCCGGCTGTGACTCACGAGAAGGCTAGGTAAGAGGAGCACCCTCATCACCCATTTCCACCAAGGTTTGTTTAGTAGGAGGTGGAGGAGCTTCAGAAGTTTTGGGGGCCGTGATTTGATGGGTAGGTTGAGGAGCAGTGGGTTTAGGGGCAGAAGTTCGGGGGGCAGTGGATTGATGGCTTGGTTGAGGAGCAGTGGGTTTAGGGTCAGTAGGTTTAGGAGAAGAAGTTTTGGGGGCACTTGATTGATGGGTAGGTTGAGGAGCAGTGGGTATTGGGCCAGAGGGTTTAGGGGTAGAAGTTCGGGGGGTAGTGGACTGATGGCTTGGTGGAGGAGCAGTGAGTTTAGAAGATGTAGGATGAGTGACAGAGGTAACGAAGGTTTCAAATAAAACAGATGAAAGAATATTATCTCGCATAATTACAAAATATATTAAAAACTGTCATTATTTTACAAAAAAAATTTATATTTGAGATCAAGTTAGCGACCGCATTATCGACCGATAATATAAGTTAGCGGCCGATAATTTACATTATCGGTCGATAATGTAAATTATCGATCGCTAACTTAGATTAGCGGCCGACAAGTTACATTATCGATCGCCAACTTATATTATCGATCGATAATTTACATTATCGGATGACAAGCGTATTTGACATTAATCTTTAAAAAAATATATTTTTTTCAAATTTAAAAAGAAATGGTTTAGTACCTTCGTCAAATGAGATGCGACTGCATCAAGGTCCTTCTGTATTGAAGCATTTCGTTCTGTTAAATTTAGGACCCGATGTTTTAGTGACCCTACTTCATCTTGTAATGACCCAACTTGCTCTTGGAGGGTCTTCTTTTCTCTCCCTTGCTGTTCAATTTTGAGTGCTTGCCCTTTAAGCACTATAAATGCAAGTCGGAAGTCACCTTTCATCTCTTTTACAGTCATGCGAAGCGTCTTGCATTCTTTTTTAAGCTCCGTTACTTCATTAGTTAGGTTGGGTTGCCTAACCGATTGTTCTTTTGTTGGCTAGAGCCTAATCTCCGGTTTGCCTTTGCCCTTTGATTCAGTATGCTGACGTATAACGACTTCATACTCGTCGTCTTCGTCGCTGTCATTATCGTCATCCTCATCGTCGTCATCGTAATCTCGGCTTTTCGGCTCTTTGTCTCTTTCTGGAGAATGTGTCTAGTAACTTAGGACATCATCGTTTTCATATATATCTTCTTTATCACGAGGCTCCTCAGCCTTTTCCTGCTCCCTTTCCATCTCTCTTTGTATAAAAAAGAGTCGAACCGATCTATACTGTAATTTGTACCTTACAGCTTCAAGCTCTAAGATAATCTTAGACTTAAAAAAATTTTCTCGATATAAATTAGGATTACTGTTGAATTTCGGGCCTTCCCATTTCATTAGCCTAGGAAATGGATCTTTGAGCTCAGTAAGAGCGGTGGCGACTCCAGGAAAGTGCTCAAACGCCCAAATCTGTAGGGCGATAGTGCATCCGTAGATGTTGTAATGCCCATTTTCTGACTTTTTTGTCATTTAACTTCTGACGTATGCTTTTGATATGCTATCTACTAAATTATTATAAACTATCAGGTCCCACGAAAACTTGTTGAATTCTTCAATGTTATCTACTAGTGCCAAGTACCGTGTGCCCACTTCCTTATATGTGTTCAGAAGTAAAAAAGAACATAATAGAAACAATAATGATAGTTTTAAAAATTCATCATTGGATAAATCAACACTATCAACTAATTCTTCAATACGAGGTCTTTTAGTCGGCTTCCCTCGAAAGAATTTGTATCGAATAGTTTCTTCCTCTGGCACGGCCACCTTCTCAGACTCAGGTTCCGTCAACATATTCAGGCCTAAAATGACTGCTATATCGGACTCTTGCAGCAGTACATTGGTATTTCTAACCTTGAAAATATTATCTTTAACCCAAAAGCTTAAAATAACATCAATCAAGTCTCCAATGAATCCTAATTTCTCATTTATCCTAAATAGATGACCGAAAATTGAATTATCTAAAATCTTCTTCCTCTCTTCGTTACAGTACAAGTAAAATTTCTTGACACCAACTTCAGAACATTTCCTGAAGGGCTTTAGAGACATAGTCATTTTACAACCACTTAGTGGGAACTGTAATATACATAAAAATAATTAATTAACAAAATAAGTGAGGTTGAAAAACTACCGACAACTTACATTATCGTCTGACAACTTACAATAGCGGCTACTAACTTACATTATCGACCGCTAACTTACATTAGTGGCCGATAACTTAAATTAGCGTCCGATAACTTATATTAGCAGACGCTAACTTACATTAGCGTCCGATAATGTAAGTTAGCGGCCGATAATGTAAGTTATCGGTAAGTTAGCGGATTGTTGAGAAACATAACTGATGACTGAATGTGTTTAAATGTAGAAAAAAAGAATTACCTGAAAACTTGCTGTGAGCTTTTTTCCGCTTTCTCGCCGACAAGCTACCGCCCTCTCGGTTTTAGAGAAAAGTAAAAGTTAAAGTAAAAAATAAACAATGAAAAGTTATAAAGTAACTGTTACTTTTATACTTTAAAAGTTATTTTAATTTAAAAGGCCGTTGCTGACGTGGAACCGGCTAAGCTTGGAGCTGGCCTATTATGCATGGATTGAAACTATAGGGCCGTTTCTGCAAATACGCAAACTTATAGGGCCGAAAGTGTAAATTTTCCTAAGTGGACGCCCATAATAGATTAACTCTAAAATAATATAGTCCATATTAGAATATGTAGGTGAGATGCTTGAAATCTTTTATTTGTGATCTTACCACCGTTTAAATCATGTAAAGAGTGTCATCTTTAGTTCTATCATTCTACGCTAGGCAATGGTTAGGTCCAATTGGTTGAATTGAATTTAGTGTTCAATTAGAGTTGCATCCATCCAATTGGTTGATTCGGATTTAATATTCAATTAGATTTGCATCCATTGGATAGAGAAGAATCTTGACTTCTATAATTTATATTTTTATAAGATTTTATATACCGATATTTTCAATCGAAGATTCATTCTTGGAAGCTTTGATTTTCCACCATTAAAACAATTAAACTACCTTGAATCGGATGATAGAGATCATTTTTCGTCTCAATCTTCCTCATAGTTGATCTTGAGATCATAGTTCACTTATTAGTCCCTCGGATTTTGATTTCATGTGAATCACAATAATTGATTCGAGAACTCTTCTCATGATATGTCATGATCAATTCACTTTAGGGATGTGCACTATGTGAAACCAGCACATTAGGACAAAAAACAATCTTGTTCGCATTATTCTAGGCACTAAAGGTTTTATTGTAAACCCCAAGCTGCAAAGGTAAAATCTTTGGCTGCAAATATTATTACCTTTTATAAATTGGATTTCTAATATTTCAGGCAAGTTGGGCACAAATTGAGATGGCCAAGTGGCAATCTTTGAAGTCATTTTCACATTAAAGATGGAAATAAAGAGTAGTCTTTAAAATTTAATTAAAGAGTAAGGGTTGCTGCAACTGAAAATTTGATGTTTGCACTTGAGGGTTACATAGTTAACACCAACACTGTAGGCTCGCTTGAATTAAATTATAGAGGTTTTTTCGAGTATGGATCTCTTATACAATAGATCTTGATACAATGGCTCACATATTGGTCAGATGTTAATTACAATACCATTACCTTTAGAGATGTGTTTTATATAAAATCAATATTTTACGGGCTGATTTTTTCAAAACAATAAAAATTTATCAGCTGAAAGGCGAGTCATGATCTCAAAATATATTGCAAATATATTGCTTAAAAAGATTGAGAAAGAACACAATCTATATCATATAAATCACAGAATTCAATGAAAGAATTATTGAGCATAAATATCCCTTTCCAAATTATTTATTATTTACAAAAAGTCAAGTTGATGGACCACGGTGGTGACGGTGTACGGAGGTTTAGGTGACTTTTGATGAGCCTAATTCTGGAAGTATGAGAAAAAAAAAATAATAATTTCTATCAATCTTCTGACAACTAACCGACACCCGCTTCCCTACTGTCACTGTAAAAGATTAAGAAAATAGTATTACCGTGACAATGACCCCTGTGGTTAAGATTCTTCTCACAAGGTTTCGAAAGTACATTTTGCAAGATCAACCCTCAAACTATTGGCATTGGCATGAATACGCATCTAACGGCCAAAATAGAAAAAAACTAAAATGATTAATCCCTCTTATTTTGACATGACACGACGGAAACTGTCTACGTCAAACCGTCATGCTTTAAGCAACTTTTCACCGCGAGCGAGTGACCGAGGGATCTCATGACGAGGTGTGCGGGTGATCGGTAGGAATATCGGTTGCTCGACAGTCGGACGATCGCCCGATCAGTTTTCCTCTTACTTTAGTAAGCAGTCAATCAGGCTCATTTATTATTATTATTATTATTATTATTATTATTATTATTATCTAGAAAAATTTCGGGCGACCCTTATTCATATCGATTGCCCTCCTATTTGCTTGTTCGGTTGATTGCTCGCCAGATCAGCAGTCTACTCGATCAAGCACGCGGCTAATCAAACGACTAAGATTAGCCTCCCGATCTATAGACAAGTCGGTTGTCCTATCGGTCGACCACTCGACCTAGTAGGCAACCGACCAACCAAGTGAGAAAATAAAGAGCATTTTGAGAACAAAAATCTTGCCAATTTGAATAGGTTGGAAAAGGTTCCTGCAAAGTGTCCTTTTTAAAATCATACATATCAGTCATATTGGACAGTAGGCCGATATATATAGATGATATGGTATCAAATATCAGCCAACATTGCACAAATCGCCCCATTTTCCTTTCATGTTGGCCCGAATTCTTATTGAGATTAAAGGGGTTGATTTGAACCATTGCGCCCCTAGTTGTATGGGCCCATGGTTGAAGAGTCAAACTGACCTAAGCATGCAATTATAAATCAATCATAAGGCATTTCGAACTTTTTTATTTCTTTTGTATAATTTTCTTGGGCTGTGGTGATCTAAATCCTTGGCGATGATCAATCATTATCATCACCCAGTCAGTTTAAACCCCACAAAAAAATAAAATAAATAAATATATCGCAATCTCTTTGTCCCATTTATTTGGAGTTAGTTGTGTTCTGTTAAACCCTAATATTATAATATAAGGATTTGATTGGATTTGACTAGATTCTTACAACCAGCTATATGCTTAAGCTAGTGATGCTAGCTTCTTCTTGTTTGCCTTCTTTGAATTGATTTTTATCTATCCATAAAAAAGTTGTTGGTGTCTTAGCGACAAGCACTTAATTTTTACTCTCTTTTTTCAACATATATGTAGTTGTTTGTGTCTTAGTGAGAATCACCTAATTTTTACCGTTTATTTATTTATTTGTATGAGTTGTCAAAACTCACATTGTCAATAATGTTGGCAAGAAAAACAAACGAATTGGTTTGCTTTTGGGTGGAAGGTTATCTCATTTGATTGGATCATAAAACGCCAAATCTAACGTTAGTACAATAACTGAAGAGTGGGGTTTTTGCAACCAAAGATTTAGTCTTTGCAATTGATCGACCCAACATTAACACCATTGGCTGTCTTGAATTTGATGATGGAGATTGTTTTTTCTCCCAATCTTTCTCACAATAGATCTTGAGATTATAGCCGCATATTAGATGGTCAAATGTTGATTCCATATAGCACAGAGATCCCTATTGTGATGATTGTGATCACGACGTACAATGAGAACAGTTCTTAGGTCACTTTGGGGGATGTGTTCCATGTTGAACTAACATTTAATTGTATGATAAGTTAGCCATAATCTCTAGAAACATTGTTTGAGAGATTGGGACAATAAGCTATCTTGGCCGTCTTATTTAAAGTAATTGACAGTGGAACCATTAGATGCGGAGACTGGGAGACTGAATCGTCTGTTGCAAAATCTGTACCCCCGTCCATAATTAAATGTTGGGTCACCAGGTCACAGAGGGTAGTCCAACTCTCCAACCGCTCCTATTTTCAGAGAAAATGCATTAGCAGTAGACAAGCGGCAAAAGCGTCAAATGAGTGCCCAGTGACTTGGAACTCAAGTCACTTTTAAAAATGCGTGTATCTATGAAATTAATTATAATGATGTTTGGGAGCGTGGAATCAAACAACGGAGATTGTGACTCTAATCTCTTAGAAAATAAATACTCTCCGGATCATGAAAATTACATTGACTGCATAACAATCCTACGTGACAATGATTTTAGGAAGTGACCTAAGTATCAAAAGCATCACGGCTCAACTCAGGTACCTATTATTAACTCAAGTAATAAGGGGGCTGGATTTAAAAAGCAATACATATCTGCACATGGGTCGGGTCCCAAGTGGATACTTATCGGACATATTGGATGCATAACTGATCAAATTTAATGACATTAAAATACTTTTTTTTAAATGTTCAAGATACATAAATAATTTATATAATAAAAAAAATTGGCCCAAAGGACATTTTTGATATTATATTTAATTTATATTGTGTACAATATCGGTTGACATGATTAAATATGAGTTGATATGACTCGATATTGACTAATGTTTGAGAGATTTATATACACATCGATCGATATGCAATGAATGTGACCGATGTTTAAAACTATGTTGGAGACTGCATTAAGATCTGAAAGGTTTTGCGTACTAGACCAGAATTATTGACATAAACAGATTGACCTGACTACTGCACAGGGCACATTAGACATATCAGATTTGTATTAGTAAGATCCATAGATGCTAAAGTAACTTTTCTTTTTTAAATATTAAAAAAAAATGATTTCTTAAAATAATTGAAGAATATTAACCCAAAGACATTTTTAATGTTATGTCTAATTAACATCAAATACATAATCCCTGATAAACCAATATAATATAAACATATACTATATAAATGGTTATAGGCCAGTATTCACACTGATGCCATATTAGGCAAGGCCCAGCGCAATACATATTGGCCCATATATAAAACCATATGGAATCGTGCGATCAACTCTAAACCCTTCGGGCTAGATTGATGGTTAACTCATTATCCAAATATTTAGTGTGAAAGGTTGGGTATAGAAAATGATTTTTATCTCCACTTGTATCACTTTTTGAGATGTGTCTCATAAAATTAACATCTAAGCCTTGAATTGATATATAATATTCTCACGATTTATTTTATGAAAGATTAAGATAAAAAAATTATCTCTATTTTTTAATTTAAAGCAATCAATAATTTGTTACGGGAGTGGTCTAGGTTTTAGTAGGTGCAAATAATTAATTATCAAAGGATAATTCTCTAACAGTCGAACTTAACGTGCAGCAGCATAGCTCTTGCTTCAAAAGTAACGTAAGCTCCTTTAAAATCTTTATACTCATTTTGCAAGCAATACAAAAATTAATTGTAAATCACAAATCTAACACCGTAAATCAATAGTTTGAATGTTTGAATCAGTGACCTCACTTTCTCTGCCTCTTGTAAGTGCCATTGTGGGGTGGTCAAAGGTGCAAAACGGTCTCAGCATGATGGTGCTCAACACCATATACTAGCTTAGAAATAAATCAGCTTTGAGATTATAAACGCATGTGGTTCACACGTGCTAATGGGTTTAGCTGTTTATAAACTTTTAAAGTTTAAACCCTCTGCACGAAACCCGACGAGAATAGTATGAAACTGTGAATAGAAGCATGGAACAGAGAACCAAAAGCTTCTCCTCATTTCTCTCTTAAATCTCCAGATATTCTTCCTCATTTTCTCTATCTTAGTTAAATATCTCTCATTTTCTCTATCTTAGTTAAATCTCCAAATAATCTCTCTCTCTCTCAAGTCTTTTTCTGTATTTTAGTTAAATCTTAAAATGTTCTCTCTCTCTCTCTCTCTCTCAAGTCTTTTTCTGTATTTTAGTTAAATCTTAAAATGTTCTCTCTCTCTCTCTCTCTCTCTCCTCCTCTGCAAAACTGACTGCAAATCCTTCTGTGTAATCATGCTTACTTAGGTTTCCAGCTCAGGAAACCGAGCACATTTTAGTTTCTTTTTCTCTGCCTTTTCTGTCGGCATCTTTTTCTTTAATTCCATGAAAACCGCGAGAAAAAGATTACAGCATAATGGCTGAAATATCTATAAGAACAGATCCCTTAGACAGAGGAACTGAACAGGTCAGATTATTTTTGATATTTTTTTCGTCTTTTTTATAGTTTACAAATGATTCATATGATGCCTTTTCCCCTTGTTTTCTAGTTGTGTTTGTGTGTTTGTGGGATATATGCATTGTTACTAGATGTTTTTATTTTTATTTTAATGGCTCATTTTTGGTAGATTATACTTTTTTTTTAAACGATTGTAATTACTATAAGCAATGTGCTTTTATTTTTTCGATTTTTTTTAGAAAACTTGGTGTCGGTATGATATCTTTTTTTTTTGGAGATTGTTTCTTCAAGTGGTTTTATTGTTTGGGTAGATTTTTGTTGTATAGTATGATTTTTTTCAGGATTTTTTTCCCAAATTGAAATCAGGCCCAGGCTACTTTCATCCATTCTTTTCGAGTTTTGTGGTAGGAATTACGTTAGTGGAAGTTAATACAGTTGGACCAATTTCACATCTTATTTCGATTTTGAAATTATTACATCTTTATTTCGCTTAATTTAGCATTAAAAGCTTCAATTTCTATCCCATTTGGTAGAAAATCTTCTTGATGCAGAGTATTTAAGGCTCAAATCGACGGTATATAATTCATGAACAATTTGCAATGCTTTGCATCCTTGTTCACCATATATGAGTTCTCCATAGACAGATATAGAAACTTTAATGTTGCTGTTTCGGGTGATATGACTCGGAATCCAAATCTTGATAATGGATGAGAAACTCTTACTAAACTCTTACTGAATACTGGGCGACGAAACGCAATTTCCTTTTCAATGTAGGCCACGGGACGAAGAAATGTAATTTCCTTTTCAGTGAAGGCCAACTTGTTTGATGTTTACGCCACATCGCTTTAACCTGTGTTGGAATTGTCTTTTGTTCTTGGACGACCTTTTATCAGTGTCACGGTTTATTGGTTGTCTCTTTCGTTATCGGTTTAACTGATTCCCGTTGTTTCTTTCTAATTGTTCTAGAAGAAGTTGGAATCTTTTCTAAATTATTTGTAACTTGTGAAGGCGATTGTGGCCTTGAAGAAGGGCGCACAACTTTTGAAATTCAGGAGGAGGGGAAAGCCGAAATTTTGCTCTATCAGGTTATCTGCGGTAGGCCCTCGTGCTTTCTGAAAACTCGTGAGTTTGTTAACTAGTTTGCATGCATGTCCAATATAGAGTAGTTTTGCGGGTATTGAAATTTGCAAATGATGTGGAAATATATATCATGTTTAGTACTAAAAGCGCTTAACTATTAGGCACCAACTAATGGTTAAAATCTCAGTATCGGAATCGTCTCAGATATCAGCGATACTATGTATCTGGTGATACTTGAGACGATGCATTTGTCATGGGTGGCTCTGATACCAAAACATATCGCCCGATACGTCTTGGTATCGTATGAGAGTTTGATCTATAGGCGTCAATTAATGAAGATTGTTACTTGCAAGTGTCCAAACGAATTCCTAAGCATGAGAGGAAAAGTAGTTGTAGCCTTCTGTATTGTTGAACGTAGTTGAAAGAATCTGATTTTTTTTTTTGCATATGGGTTGTTGTTGTATCCGTCTTTTGCTTCTACTCTTGCTCTGAGTTGTAAAAAAAAATTATGTATTTTCTTTGAAAGGTGCTGTTTTTTTAATATTGTTCTACCTTATTTTGTTATAGTTAATTTTTTTACTTTATTGTTATGGATGAGGAAAAATTGTAGAGAAGCACTCCGAAGAGAGGTGAAACCAGAAAGAGACCAAAAGCATGTGTAGGATCTTATACCCCATTGAGCTACCATTCCAACCAAATTCAATTGGTCGACCAAAACCAATTAGTGATGGAAGAGGCACAACTCAATGTTTTAAGGTGTTGGGAGAGCGTTTCCAGCATGGATCAAAATATCGTCCGATACCGATACGTATCGAACGATACGTATCAGTATCGGAGGTGGATGATACGGTACATTAAAAGTACCGTATCGCCCTTTTATATGTGTAATACCGGACGATACATTCAATGTATCGTCCGGTTTTTTACTGTTCCGGTACGTATCGTCCGGTACGTACCGGTTTTTTGACCGGACGATACGTACCGGTTTTCCGGCATTTTAACCCATGGTTTCCAGCATGTCCCCCACTCGGGGCCAAAAGGGTTGTACAGGGACCCAACAACATGCTATACATGGTTGCCCATTTCTAGCTAAAGGCGGGGTTGATATAATTAACGAGCATGTTCTCACTGTTCTCCACCTTGTGGACATCGAGTTGCAAATGAAACTGAACAAACTGAAATGTCTGCAACAGATTCAACACTTCACTTTGTGTAGTTGTTTTAACCAGTTTCGATAAGTTCAAAGTTGCCTCGATGAATGGTCGGGCCGATTTCTGAGTGAATTTGGCCGAATTTTAAAAAATGTTGATTCCTGATCCCTGGCAAAACTGAGTATTTTGTTGTAATTTTGACCTGAGTGGCAGGGTTTCATATCTTAGTTCTAATTTTCTCAGGACCGTTATCTTTCCATCTATTAAAACACCTTTGGTTTGTACGGTACTCCGAGGTGCCTATGAATTGTGTGATGCTGAAGCAAGAGGATCACCCTATGCGGGTAGAAATGGATTTAATCATTTTTATGCAATATTTATGTTTAAAAAACAGTTATGAGCAATTTTATGAAAAGGTTAAATAATTATTTAAAAAGGCGAGGTATTGGAGATCTATATAAATAATTGAAAAATGATATAACAGTGCTACTCTTTACATATGACAATTATTCGTGCCTCGAAGTGGTTTCATGGATGAAACTCTCCAAATCTCTTAAATGGCTTTTTCAACTAATCCCAAAAATAATTATTTTTTATTCTTCTCTATCCAAGCATTCAACCTTTATTAAAAAGGTCTTATATTTATGGATAATGTTTTATTTGATGTAAAACAATCCAATTTGTGGTTTAATCGGTTATGATATCAACTTTACACAATGAGATTCTAGCTTGACATTTTGTGGTTGCATTATTCCCTCCTAGTTGGGAAAGATTTCAACTTTGAGTTCTCATAGGATAGAAATTCGATTTTCAGAAGTCTTCCATGATTTGGTACCTTCTTTGGTGGTTCCCCATCACCAGGGGCGTAGCCTGGATTTTCAGCTGCGGGGGGGGGGAGCTTAATAGTTATTTTACCAACGATTGGGGGGGCTTATACACCATTAATTTGGGGGGGTATACACAATGGAAGGTTGTATAAGATGCATGTCTTATACAAATTCAAAAATTAAATGGGGGCTTCAGCCCCACACACTTCTATGTGGCTCCGCCTAGTGGCGGAACCACGTAGCCGTTAGTGAGGGCGAGCGCCCACACTGAAACCAAAAGAGCGTCCTTTTTTTTTTTTTTTTTTTTAATATACAACTTTATAACTCAAACCCATGCCCTCCCTTCTCTAAACCCTCTCTCTCTCTCTAAACCCCTTCTCTCTCTCTAAACCAACGCCCTCTAAACCCTTTCCTTGCCTATTTTCTCTCTCTAAATCCATGCCCTCCCTTCTCCAAACCCTCTCTCTAAACCGACGCCTCTAAACCCTCTCTTTGTCTATTTTCTCTCTCTAAACCCTATCTCCATCTCCATCTCTATTTTCTCTCACTAAACCCACGCCTCTAAACCCTATCTCCATCTCCATCTCCATCTCCATCTCCATCTCCATCTCCATCTCCATCTCCATCTCCATCTCCTTTCTCTCTCTAAACCCTCTCTCTCTCTCTCTTTTCTCTCTCTAAACCTTCTCTCTATACCTTTGTTCTCTCTCCAAACCCTCTATCTATCCTCTTTCTCTCTCTAAACCATCCCTTCTCTAAACCCACGCCCTCTGTTCTCTCTCTCTAAACCCACACGTTCTGGGCTCCCTCTGTTCTCTAAAAAGAGGAAGGTGTAGAGAACCCTCTCTACCCTCTCTCTATCTCTTTTCTCTTCGCTAAACCCAAGCGGCCACGGCCTTCCTCTGTTCAGCTGTTATCTCTACAAATTTGAGGTCTCCGACTCTGATCGCTCTCCGATGCATAATCTTAGTCGTAAAAAACTTTCAGAAAGTCAATCCCTCAAAGCCAAGGTATCTGTTAAATTTACAGCAATTTAGCAACGTTAATGCAGGATATTTCTCTTTTATTTTATTTGTATGGTATGTGAATTTTTTTTTTTTTTTTTTTTTATAAAAGTATGGTATGTGGAATTAGTCTTTATTTTTCTTGTATTTTCAACCCCAATATTTGTTAAAATTTTGAATGTGAGTTGCAGCTATTCATGAGATATTAGGGATGCAGGTTCAGTGCACCAAACCGAACCGAACCCGATTTTTTCAGTATTCAGTTTGGTGCCCAAATTGAAACGGAACCGAAACCCATTTGGTTCGGTTTAATTTTTTTTTTTTCTGAAACCGAAACCGATTCTGTTCGGTTTAGTTAAAATACCTATTTTTAGGGTTTTTTTTTGGTTTTTTCTGATTTTTTCCTGGGTTTTTTCGATTTCAAATTGAACCGAATTGCGCCCTGCCTAGATGAGAATCCTGGTTCCGCCACTGGCTCCGCCCCTGCCCATCAAGATATTGATGAAGCGTCGGATCATCTGATACACGGGTTGATAAGAGATAGACTCATCGAAAAGAGGTTCTTCATCGAATATTGGTTCATTATCAAAGTTTGGCCTTTCTTTAAAATACGCTTTTCATAAAAAATGGCTCATCGTAAAACTATTTTGAAAAAATAATACAAGGTTTTGCAAATCTGCTAATTGTCCCAAGTTTAATTCAAGTGCTGTCAATTTTGTACTTGACTTCTTTCGATACATTGAAATATGTTCCAGTTCATCAATTTTTCTACGTAGTTCTTCGATTTTACTTCATTGAAACTTCTAGGTTTACCTACGTGCCTGCATAGCTCCACTACAATAGGTGATATCTACTTTAATACTCACACTAAGCTTTATAACCCATTATATATTCCCCATTCTTGACAACGCATGTTTTATTTATGCTAAATATGTGAGATAACCTTATACATTAAACATATTAATTTAAAAATATTTGCTTTTCTTCTGCTTGTATTTCTTTTTTGCTCAATCTAACATGGTATCAAGGCAAGTTGTTGATACACCAAGATGACCTTAGGCGCTGGATCCTTCTACATCCCTAGATGATCACCTACATATCTACGTATTTGCCAAATGATTAATCCATCTTATCTTAAAATTTAAATAAACCAAACATCCACAAGTTGGAATTAGAGCTTTTATGTGATGTGAACCATGACTTAGAGTTAAGCCAAACCAAACAACCACACCTATAACATGAGAGTCAAATTTCTATTAAGAAATCCAAGGCCCTATTCAATCACCTAGAGCCAGTTTGGATGTCATCTACTCAAATTGCGGTTTTCAATTTTTACAGCTTTGAAAGATATAAATTTTCGAAAATTTTGATTTGAAAATTCACAATTTTCACTGTTTGATGGCTCCTTAATCATTGTCCATGAAAATCAAGATCAATTTGAAATGGCTCGGTAATTAGAGGTGACAGTACAATTTGAAACTCTGTTTATGTTTTAAAGACGCTGGGCCTAATATGCTTGAAAGGAGCCTAAATAAAAAATGATTTAACACATCAACACGACTTAAACGAAGTAGAGATCATGACGAGCCAAACATCAAGGTCAAAATCACTTCATGATAGGGTGGACCTGGGCCTTTTATTAACTGAGTTTAGTTAGAAATCAAGCTCGGGCTCAACCAATTTATGCATAGTCGGTAAGAGCATAGCAGGCTTGGGTTTGGACTAAATAAAAATGGTTTAACACCCAAGTATGAACCTAGATTAATTGTTCTTGGGTTTCATACTTGGGCCCAACTCGTGCTGGGAGAATCATCCAGCCCAAAACTCCCAACAGCAGAGCCGGCTGATAGACTCGATTGGGCTTTAAACATGCTCAATATTTTAGATGCGTAAAATCTTTGTCTAAACCTAGTTCAGTTATTATTTGGACCTAGAAATCAGACCCTTAATTGGCCCATTTTATGCTTCTATGGATCTAGGGTAAGCATGTCAATGGGCTGGGCCCTCCACGGGCCAATTCTAGGTTAAATGTTATGGTTGGGTCTTGTTAATGACCGGACCAACCCCTTAACACTTTACAGTAGGCTTGGCCCATGTTCATTAAGCCCAAATCTCTTATACCATTTCAGGGCTCAGGCCTAATATTTGTGGCTTCATTGATAACAAGATTGAACTAGACGTTTAGGCCTGATTAAAACTTGGTCTATTCTAGGCCTGATCCAAACCTAACTAGGACTTGTTAAAGCACTATTCAGGCCTGATAGTCTCCAATCGAGCTTAAATAACAAATGTTTTGGAACTTAGGCCCAAGCCCATCCCCTTTATTAATTGAGCCAATTTTAGGTCTGACCCTACTGGTTGGCCTTGAAACCCAAGCCCAAACTGAAATCATTGTAGGTTGGGCCCATCATTGTCCATTTGCACACTTAAAACACCCTTATGTGAATTCATATTTTTCAGGTTTTTTTTTAATTTTTATTAAAAAAAAAGGATTTCCCCTCCTCACCAACGTAAAGAGATTTCAAGCTAATGAATTGCCTTGTAGCTACCGAATACTGTCAAAAACTTATTGTTACAGATTGTTGGGGACCCCGACATTTGTAGAAGTTAGCTTTTGACGGGATTGTTGGAGAAAATGTGATGCGGGACGCCAAGATCAAGAGCTGTCGAGTCGATCTTCAACAAATATTCCAGCCAAGAAGAAGCAGAGCGAAAATCAGAACTAGGCGTGAAGATAAAAATTCTGGAGAAGGGAAGGAACACATGGCAAATTCGATCGATCGAACGTCGACGGTGAAATTTCATATATGAATTTCGATCGATCGATTTTCACATTCGATCGATCGAAATCGTGCCGAGTTAGTTTAAAATTTTCTATTTCGAACTTAAGTTTTAGGGATTTATTTATCTTTTATTTAATATTCGTTTTAGGGTTTCTTTTATTGTAAGACCTATGTAAGGTCTTTATAAACAATGTAATTAAGGAGTTTTTTTTTTTAAATGAAAGAGAGTTGCTTTTGTGCAAACCCTAGAGAGCTTGTGAAGAGTTTTCAACCGAGGGAGTGAATCCTTCAAACCTTGAGGAGTGAGCAATCGTTTCTCATACGACTTGGTGCGAAGCTGACGTACAGCCGTGGTGTGAAGCCTTGGAATCTATCCTTTTTGTTTGTCTTTTCTCTAATTGTCAGATATTATTTTTCTTTTTTTCCATTGATAAAAGAACAAAAAAAAATCCCAAAAGAGTTGTATTCCATGATATCATTAATCTCTCCTTTTTGAACTATTTATTCAAGTTTCATCTCCTTCAAAATCCCCGAGGAATCAAATCTGATATTGTAATTATCGCTTGATGCCCTAAACTAGAATGAATTCCGAGTTCCTTCATCGGAGCTGTTTTTCTAGATGGGGGAATTTTTACGTATGCGACTCTAAAATGGATTAACCTACCTGCTTTATTAATTTCATTGAATTAATTTTGTGTTGCTTGATTTTGAATATTTCCGCTATTCAATTTATTCTAAAAGTTAATCCCAAATTCGCATATTAAGATTTTAGTGTTTGTCCCGCGTCAGTTTTGGTATCAGAGCACAGTCTTAGTTTAGGGTTGTCCGTGTCATATAGATTTTAGGGTTCGCTTGAAGTTAGTATATTTTGTCTTGCATAATTCCGTCATGGATACCAGTACCTTAGAGGCCCTAATTAGAGATCTTGCATCTAAGGTGATTTCTAGTCAAACCCGAATGAATGAGCACATCACTGATCAACAAGCCCGCCATGAGGCTTTAGAGACTCGTTTCGAAGATATCAATGAGCTAATCGCTGAGAATCACAATAGAGTCAACAACCGTAACCGTAGGAGAGATGTTCCTCCCCGACGTGAGGTCCAAACTAATCTGGATAATAAGGTCATGAAATCTGTGAAAATGGACGCCCCTACTTTTGACGGGAAAAGACAATCCAAAGTCTTTCTCGAATGGGTCGCCAACATGGAAAACTACTTTGAGTGGTATGCCATGTCCGAAGACCGCAAGGTCAGATTTGCCAAAGTCAAGCTTATGGGTCAAGCCAGACTTTATTGGTTGGGAGTGGAGCGTCGTAGGCAAATCCATGGCCTTCGTGCTATTTCCACGTGGGCTGAAATGAAAGTCTAATTGCATGACAAATACGTTCCTGTATCATATGATGAACGTATTCTTGATCAGTGGCAGTCATTGCATCAAGGAGATTCCCAAGTCCCAGAGTACATCGATCGGTTTGAAGACCTAATAACCCAGGCCGATGTCGATGAACCAATAAAAGTTACCTTCTCCCGATTCCGAATGGGTCTTCGCCCAGAGTTACAGAGGGAACTCATTCCTTATCCCGTTGCGGATCTCGAGGAATGTTTTGCTGGGTCGAAAAATTAGAACGGTATCTCGACACCCCTAGTCATGGCCGATCTAAGTCTTCCAAACTTGAGCATCAATCTAACACTATCGAAAAGGGAAATAATGCCTCTAGTCAATCTTCAAAATCCATAAATCCTCAAGTTGACAAAGGAAAGGGACCAATGGTCGAGAGTTCTAAGTGTGCCCCGCAGCAATGCTATAAGTGTCAAGGTTTTGGTCACTTTGCATCCCAATGTCCTAGTAAGGGTCAGACTTTATTCATTCAGGAGCATACTGAGAAAGAGAGCAATGAGATACCCGAAGAAGTGTACGAACCATGTAGCACTCCAAGTGATGAGGAAGGTGAGGTTCCGGTCAGATCCATAGGCCGCATTAGGACAATTCGTATTGCTGTGGACGGCGTTGATAATGTGTCCATCTCAAGTGAGTCATTAGAGTTGGTAAGATCATATCATCATTCTGATTTTGCACGGGATTAACAATTTGAATTTATTGAGCATCGAAAATACGCATGATCGGATTAACACATTGAATATATTTAATGAATTTGATACTAACAGTTTTGTGTTAATTCCTGATGGTTCTGAACATGTGGAATCTTTCCCAATTTCAGAAAAGGGTAATGATGGAGATCCCGATCTTCTTTTAGACAAGGGCAACTATCCGATAGTTGCCATAACGAATCTTACGCCTATTCTTGATCCCACTACCCCGCCCTTTGATCCATTCATTCTTGAGCATCCAATCGAACCACCCCCATTGTCCCATTTTCTATCCCGTATCTTACATGTGCAACATGAGAAAAGGTCGAATGAGGAGGTTATAGAATTTCCAAGCTTCCATGTCAATAGAAGTAAACATCATGAGTATCTCACAGCGTGGAAAGGTAAGCCACGAAAGAAGCTTCCGAAGTGTGTCATCCATGGATTCCCTAACTCACCGGAGATGAGTTTTTCCCACCTGGGGAGAATGATGCGGGATGCCAAGATCAAGAGACATAAAGTTGAGTCGCAACAAATTTTCCAACTAAGAAGAAGCGGAGCGAAAATCAGAACTAGCCGTGAAGATAAAAATTCTAGAAAAGGGAAGGAACACATGGCAAATTTGATCGATCGAATTTAAATTTCGATCGATCGAATGTCAATGGCGAAATTTCATATATGAATTTCGATCGATCAATTTTCAGATTCGATTGATCGAATTTCAAATTCGATCGATCGAAATCGCGCCGAATTAGTTGAAATTTTTCTATTTCGAACTTAAGTTTTAGGAACTTATTTGTCTTTTATTTAATATTCGTTTTAGGGTTTCTTTTATTGTAAGACCTATATAAGGTCTTTATAAACAATGTAATTAAGGAGTTTTTTTTTTATGAATGAAAGAGAGTTGCTTTTGTGCAAACCCTAGAGAACTTGTGAAGAGTTTTCAACCGAGGGAGTGAATCCTTCAAACCTTGAGGAGTGAGCAATCATTTCTCGTGCGACTTGGTGCGAAGGCGACGTACAGCTGTGGTGTAAAGCTTCGAAAAATCCTTGGTGTGAAGCCTTGGAATCTATCCTTTTAGTTTGTCTTTTCTCTAGTTGTCAGATATTATTTTTCTTTCTTTCCATTGATAAAAGAACAAAAAAAATCCCAAAAGAGTCGTATTCCATGATATCATTAATCTCCCCTTTTTGAACTATTTATTCAAGTTTCATCTCCTTCAAAATCCCCGAGGAATTAAATCCGATATTGCAATTATCGCTTGATGCTTTAAACTAGAACAAATTTCGAGTTCCTTCATCGGAGCTGTTTTTCTAGATTGGGAAATTTTTATGCATACGACGCTAAAATGGATTAACCTAACTGCTTTATTAATTTCATTGAATTAATTTTATGTGTTGCTTGATTTTGAATATTTCCGCTATTCAATTTATTTTTAAAAGTTAATCCCAAATTCGCATATTAGGATTTTAGCATTTGTCCCGCGTCAAAATGTGTGACAGCCCGGATTTCGGCACCCCGAAACTCGTGCCATCAGCACGATCATCTTGACCGTGCCCCCTGGCTATGCACGAAACATTGGTATATCAAACATAATTAATGAACTGAACAATAAATAAAACTGCGGAAATAAATCACCTCTTAAATATTACTCAAAAGACAGTTCTACCTTCATGCCTCTGCATGAATGGAGAACCGGCCCGAACCATCGATGATAGCTGATCATTAAGGATGGTTCGCCCAAAAGAATAATCCCAACATTTAGTTACATTGTTTAACAAAAACAAGGCTTGACATACCAAGCCGTACCAAATAAGCTCACAAAAACTCTCAAAGATGCACAACGGAGTCCTCTAGAAGAAGTCCTCTGGAGGCGGCTCCAACTCTTCACCAGGCGCAAGGTCCGACTCACCAGGGTCAACGTCCCCTGAAGCCTCAGCAGCTGCTAATAGTGGACCTGCGACGTATAGTCTAAGGGTGAGCTACATCATAGCTCAATAGGGAACAAAACACAGTGAACATATAAATTAAAACTCACATATATTCCATGATATGTTATGTATGATGTATCTATGCAATTACTGAGAAAATAGTAGAAAAGGATCACATTTTTACTGGTAGTTTACACATGTCTTTTAGTTACTCATGAATGATGCTGACTAGGCCTAAAGCAAAACTTAACCTTTCAACTTAAGTAATCCCCGAGCAATATAGCATCGAGCCTTGATGAGATACCCTTTATCGTCATCTATATAGACAGTTTTAAATGTATTCCCTGGGAATACAATTAGTACCCAAGCCCCTTTCCCCTGGGGATCGGTGGCGGGGTTTCAACTTATCTCAATTCAACACCCCTGGGGTGTGCTTACTCTGGATATGCCTCACGCACCGGCTTACGGTTTCGGGCCAACAGACGGTCACAAATATCCCGCCGTCGGTCAGGTATCCCGCCACGTCGGTGGGGTATCCTATCAAACCTCAAATAACAAAAATATCAGGTGCTTTACATATAGTTATTCACCGTGTAAGTGTGGTATCTTATATCAGTTAGGCCCTATCAGACATTATTCAATCCTAGATACATCCCTGGAATGTATCTATTCACTTGCATCACACCTGATGCTTTTATTAAATCACTTCCTCATCCCCTGGGGATGGCTCATCATTAGATACTCTTCTTGATGTTACTCACACACACTTTTCACAAAACTTTAAGCAATAAAACAGTTTTCAATTTGATTCTATATTACTACATACATGCTCTTGCAAATTAAAGTATATGTTCAAGGTGTTCCCTACCTCAAATCTCTGATAAATCACGCATCAAGGTCCCACGTGGCTCCTTGTGCCCATGATCATACGTACCACCTATGGTACAACATAACACATGCAACTCATCATTAAAGATGCAATAAGGAAGGTCCAAGACCCCCCCGAGAATCTTGAAGTCAAACTAAAAAGTCAACAAATTTTAAGTCAGTCGATTAATCGAACTCCAAGATCGATTAATCGAAACTGATTCGATTAATCGATTTCCAAAATCGATTAATCGAAATTCAAAATCGATTAATCGATTCCCAAAATTGATTAATCGAGATCCCCATTTGATTAATCGGATCCTACATCGATTAATCGAAATTCTCTAATCTATCAATTCGATTCTCAATTCGAGTAATCGAATTCCCAAAATCGATTAATCGATCCCAAATCGATTAATCGAAATTCTAAATCGATTAATCGAAATCCCATTTCAACTAGTCGATTTCCCCAAGTCACTTTCCTCCAGCCACTGGAGGTTCCCAGTCGATTAATCGACACCAAAATCGATTAATCGAAATCCAAAGTCGATTAATCGAAATTCAGTTCGATTAATCGGAATCGGGTTCTCTGACTTTTCAACTTTTTGGCGAAAATCGATTAATCGAAACTTGATTTCGATTAAACGATTTGGCCAGATTCAACCCCCCTTTGGGCTGTTCTTCCAAATCTTTTCCTACTCTTTTTCCTTCATTTTTCTAAGCACTTATCTATCCTTTTAAACATTCTTTACTGAATTTAACCCTCTATAACCTATGCATTTAATTCACAAAAATTTACCTTTAATCAATCTCAAATTGATTAAATCAAGTGGTTGGAAAGGCTAGGGTTCCAGCTTTGCTTCTAGCGGATCCCCCGCGTCGAATCCGGTGTTAAATGCTCAAATCCCCCTTCCAATCAGTTGCAATAACTCCTTGATCACCCACCTTCTTTACTTCTCTCTCTCTCTCTTCTTTACTCTCTTCAACAACTCAACATTGATTTTAGGGTTATTAAACCCTTTTATCTCCCTTCAAGCTTGTGTATTGAGCACATGCACCATAATAGGTGTATGTGACTCCAGACTTACCTCACTCTCCACACATTCACTCAAATTCTCACATCTCATCCGTTCATTATATTCTACATCAACTAATGAACTCCTACATGGTCAACCCATGACTAGTCGGGCACGGATCCCGAGGTCACTGTTTAACGTGATTTTTCGGGATATTACATCCTCTCCACCTTGGGAATTTTCGTCCTCGAAAATAACCCAAAGGTGCGGCGGTCTGGGTCTTCCTCCCCCCCCCCTCCTACACTCTTAGGTGAGGTGGTCCAGTGAAGTTACACGAAATAGAACAACCATAGAGACATCGCATAAAAGATAACAGTCGTAGAAAAGTAGCAAAATATTTATATTGATGAACAGAAATTTGTACAAAATGTTTACATGGATTTAAACCAAGGTACAAACAAAATGTTTCTATAAAATCAAAATACAATGCAAGTATGGTAGTCGAAGACTCATGTCGTCCCCTCGCTAGGCTGATGTGGTGCTGGAGCGGGCTGCTCCATCTGGCCGTGAGCTATGGAGTCCGCTGGTCTCAGGCTGGCTGGGTGGTTCTGAGGCGCGTGTGAACAGTCTTGGCTGCTCGTGGCGGTGATCTTGAGCTCACGACGCCGGAGTCAGTGGTCGGATGGAAGACGGGACCCCTATGGAAGGCGGTCCGTCCCGCGGTCCACTCCTCCTGAGCGAGGTTCCGCTAATGGTCGGACGGGTAGATGTAGCGGAGCGTATGGAACATAAGGAAGTTCATCCTCCGGTTCATCCGCTCGTTGTTGGCCTCCATACGTGCCAACATGTCCTCGATGGTAGGACCGGAGTGAGATCTTGTGCCGTGATGAGGATGACGTGGTGTAGCCGTGGCGGTGTCGGAGGTGCCCCCTCCGTGATGGTTAATGGTGTGCCCCACCCACGGGTGGGTCCTGATGTGGTGGTGGGGGTGGTGGTGGTGCTATCTCAGCTGCTCTTCACTGGGGGACCGGGCGGTGGTCCGCTTCAACAAGTTGTAGCTACGTCTCCATAAAGACTTTGAAAACGTCTTCACTCGGTCCGTCACCCGCACCTCGTGGGGCGATACCGCATACTCGGGAGCGTTGGAGTAACACTCCAACATGCTCGAGATCAGCCGAGCATACGGCATTTTCTCCTTGGGCCTCAAGTTGCCCTTCATCAGTTTACCTTTTATGTATCTCATCCCCTCTAGGATGAGCATGGTTGCGTCGAACCAATGACCACAAAAGGCCGCATATAATTTTCTGCACTATCTCTATCCCTCGTGATGATTGAATCAAGCATCCACATGTAGTGGGGAAGGTCGACCCTCTTGATGGAGGATCCCGACCCCTTTTTCCCGTTAGTCATGCGGGTCATAATCTCTTCAAATTTAACTTCCTCTTCAAACGGTTGGAAGAGGGTGGTCTCTGGGGTGAAATCGAGGTAACACTCGAGTACCTCGTGGATGTGACGACGGGTGATGATGTACTCCCAACCCTCAATGGTGGTCTTTACCACGTCGTCAGTAGGGCCATCCACGAGCCCTTGGTAAAATAATCTAACCAACCTAGGGTAGTAGGAACCCCGGATTGGTTTAAGAAGGTTCCCGAGACCGGCATTTCGGAGGTAGTTGCGAGCCCATTGGGTCTCGCCTGGTACAATGGGGTTCGTAAAGAGGGTTGGGTCGATGTTATACTCGACCTCAAAGGTCTTCGCCTCCCACCACTCGTTGGGTTGAAGTACGTTAGTGGGTGGTGGCGGCATGGGGGTAGACTCGCGTGAAGACTCGCGCGAAGATGCGCTCGTCGAACCGGAGGTGGTCTCCGATGTCGACGGTGATGGAGTCCTCACCGGTGAAGGGGTAGGTGGTGGCAGTGCGACATTCTTACGCCGGACCGGAAGTTTAGAGGTCGCCCTTGCCGAAGACAACTGGGTTTTCGGCGGCATTATCGTGAAAATTTAAGAAGTTAGGGTTTTATGGCTCGAATTTGAAGAAAAAGAGTTGAACTAGGGTTTACCGTAGGTTTTGTGGTGAAAGTTAGCGTCCTTGGTCCGAAATCGACGAAGGAAATCCAAAACCCTAGCTCGGATGGGTGAAGGAAGAAGAAGAAGCAATGGCGCCCAAATGCAAAAATCCCAAATGATTTCGAATGAAATGAAAAAAACCCATCGATTCATATATATAGGCTCCGACTCGATTAATCGATTTCTGAAGTCGATTAATCGAGATTTAAATTAGGTGAAGCCGCGCGAAATCGATTAATCGATTTCCAAAATCGATTAGTCGAAACGCAAAATCGATTAATCGAAACCATTTCGATTAATCAAAATCGTATCCGTTAAAATTTTCAAGTTTTAGAGCTCACTAGCGTGAGCCAGTCGATTAATCGAAATTCCAAAATCGATTAATCGAAATTCACTTCGATTAATCGAAATAGTGCAGTCCCTTCCAAAATTTTGAGGATTCTTTAAGTTACTCGATTAGTCGAACTATGATTCGATTAATCGAAATCTCAAATCGATTAATCGAATTTCACTTCGATTAATCGAAATCGTTTCTCATACTTCAAAATTTCTAATTTCCTTAAGTTTATCGATTAATCGAACTTCCAGTTCGATTAATCGAAACCATAAATCAATTAATCGAATTCCTCCTCGATTAATCGAAATTTCATAAAATCTCTTTAAGTTCTTCTAAAATTCTCAATTTGTTCGATTAATCGAACCCTCAATTCGATTAATCGAAAACCTAAATCGATTAATCGAAACCAAGATCGATTAATCGAAATTTCACTCTGTCATTTTTCTAATCCTTATTCAAGTTCCCAGTCACTGGCACATGCCAGTCGACTAATCGATCAAAATCGATTAATCGGTTTTGATCAAATTCTGTTGGTTTTTAAATTTCTCTGTCTATTTGATTTATCTTGGTAATTTATGATATCAGTGATTCTTGGTGCTACAAAACACATCATCATAGTCATGTGTGTATATAAAAAAAAATTTCTATGTCATACTTTGATCAAAATTTTACATTGAATTACAAGTGTTGTCAAAATCCACAACACACCTGCGGGGGTATAATTGACTCTCAAGTGGTTAGAAACAAGGCTGGATATTGTTCCCTCACATCGGCCTCTCGTTCCCATGTAGCTTCCTCGGCCGGATGATGTTTCCATCTGACAAGTACTAGAGGAATTACTTTCGTTCGCAGCACTTGTTCCTTTTGATCCAAAATCTCTACTGGCTCTTCGATCATGGTCATGTCCTTATGCATCTCTAACTCTTGATCGCTCAACACGTGGTCAGGGTCGTTAATGTACTTCCTAAGCATTGATACGTGGAAGACATTGTGTACCGAATCGAACAACGGTGGCAATCCAATACGGTAAGCAACTTCCCCTACTCGTCCCAAAACCTCAAATGGTCCAAGATAGCGGGGACTTAGCTTCCCTCTCTTTCCAAATCTCATCACCCCCCTCATAGGTGACACCTTCACAAACACGTGTTCACCCACCTTATAGTCTACACTCGTCCGCTTGATATCAGTGTAGCTTTTCTGTCTGCTTTGCGCCATTTTAAGTTTTGCCCTTATCAAACGAACATAGGCGGCATTATCTTCAAGTATTTCGGGTCCCAAAATAGACTTCTCACCCGTTTCTTCCCAATTAATGGGCAATCTACATCACCGTCCGTAGAGTGCTTCATATGGTGCCATCCCAATGCTCGTCTGAAAATTGTTGTTATATGCAAACTCAATCAAAGGTAGGTGCTGATCCCATGATCCTTGTAGCTCTAACATACATGCCCTAAGCATGTCCTCGATAATCTGATTGACCCTTTCAGTCTGTCCGTCAGTTTGCGGATGGAATGCCGTACTGAAATCTAGTCGCGTTCCCATTCCTTCTTGAAATTTCTTCCAAAACTTTGATGTATACAATGGGTCACAGTCCGAAACAATGCTACCCGGAATCCCATGTAAACGGACAATCTCCTTCATATATAGCTGTGCCAGTCTCCCCGCCGTGTACATTGTGTTGTAAGGCAAAAAGTGCGCTGACTTGGTCAATCGATCCACGACTACCCAAATGGCATTGTATCTCTTGGCAGTACGCGGTAACCCAACAATGAAATCCATCGAGATCGATTCCCACTTCCATTCTGGTATTGGTAAAGGCTGCAATAGTTCAGCAGGATGCCTATGGTCAATCTTTACCTGCTGACAGGTCAAACACCGTGACACGTATTCGGCCACGTCTTGTTTCAAACCTCTCCACCAATAGTTCTTTTTCAAGTCTTGGTACATTTTGGTGCTACCAGGGTGGATAGCATAATTTGACTTGTGTGCTTCATCAAGAATCGTTCGTCTTAGCTCGGCATTGTCCGGAATGCAAAGACGACCCTTAAACAATAAAGAATCATCTCCTTTCACTGAGAAGTCCGGCCTGATGCCTTCAATCACATCTTGATGAATCTTTGTTAACATCGGATCCTTCATCTGTAAATCGTGGATATACTCAAATATTACTGGTCTCACTGATATGTTAGCCAAAAAGGACCTTGTAGCTCTCGACTCAATGTTTGCATCATAGAGTGCTAGGTCCTCCAATAATTTCCATCGGTGCATACCCAGAATCAAACAAGCTAACTGAGCTGAACTCTTCCGACTCAAGGCATCGGCTACTACGTTAGCCTTGCCTGGATGGTACTGTATAGAACAATCATAGTCCTTGAGGAATTCCATCCATCTGCGCTGTCTCATGTTGAGCTCTTTCTGTGTAAACAGGTATCGAAGGCTCTTATGATCAGTGAAAATTTCAAACGTCTCACCATACAAGTAATGTCTCCAAATCTTCAGCGCAAAAATGACTACTGCTAGCTCCAAGTCATGAGTCGGGTAATTTTTCTCGTGTTCTTTCAGCTGTCTTGATCCGTAAGCTATCACTTTCTTGTGTTGGTTGAGCATGCAACCCAAACCATTGTATGACGCATCGCTGTACACTGCGTATCCTCCACTGCCTGAAGGAATCGCTAGCACTGGAGCTGAAGTGAGTCTCGTCTTGAGTTCTTGAAAACTCTTCTCGCATGCCTCACTCCACTCGAATCTTGAATCCTTTCGTGTCAGCTTCGTGAGAGGTCCCGATATCTTTGAGAACCTCTCGACGAAACGTCGATAATAGCCTGCTAACCCAAGAAAACTTCGGACATCGGTCACTGTCTTTAGTTGCTCCCATTTAACCACTGCTTCTATCTTTGCTGGATCTACAGTGGCACCGTGCTTTGAGACAACATGTCCCAAAAAGCTAACCTCTTCCAACCAAAACTCACATTTACTGAGTTTGGCGTACAATTAGTGTTCACGTAGCGTCTGTAGAGCAATCCTCAAATGTTCTTCGTGTTCCGTCTTGGATTTGGAGTATATCAAAATATCATCAAGGAATACTACTACGCAGGAGTCCAAGTGTGGTTTAAACACTCGATTCATCAGATCCATAAACGACGCTGGAGCATTCGTCAACCCAAACAGCATTACAAGGAATTCATAGTGTCCATACCGTGTCCAGAAAGCTGTCTTCTGGATGTCCTCTGCCATGACTCTCAACTGATGGTATCCAGATCTCAGGTCGATCTTGGAAAAATACCTCGCTCCTTGCAGTTGATCAAACAGATCGTCGATTCTAGGCAAAGGGTAACGGTTCTTGACAGTGAGTTTGTTCAGTTGTCGATAGTCAATGCATAGACGCATTGACCCATCTTTCTTCTTAATAAACAAGACCGGTGCTCCCCACGGAGACACGCTCGGTCTGACAAACCCCTTATCCATGAGCTCTTGTAGTTGCTCTTTCAACTCCTTCAACTCAACAGGAGCCATTCTATATGGTGCTTTTGAAACAAGCTCCGTTCCCGGTGTTAAGTCAATGGCGAATTCTACTTCTCTCTCTGGAGGTAATCCAGGCAACTCTTCTGGAAAAACGTCGGTGAAGTCTCGCACAACTGCTATCTCAGAGATGACGTTCTTTTCTTCCTTGTCCTCCTTAAAAAAACCAAGTACCCACTGCAACCCTTCCTGATCATTCGGCTCATCACGAGATCGCATACGTGATGACCTCACTCCTTGAAATCAAAATGATCTTCTTGTGTTGGGTCTGAAGACGACAACCTTGTTCTTAATCGATCGCGTTGCACAATGTCAGCCAACCAGTCCATGCCAAGGATCACATCAAACCCTTGCATGTCCAGCAGTATCAACTTTGCCTCCAATTCATGCACCTCCAGGTCTCGAATTGCTACAATGACGGATTTGCAAGCTAGCTCCGTGCCCATTAACTCTCCAGTCGGAATAGACACAGATAGGACAAAATCCAACGCCTCTGGAATAATCTTCATCCTCTTGGCAAATCGTGGAGTGACGAGTGTGTAGACCCTGGGTCTATAAACACTCTAGCGTCATATCCAATGAAGCATCCTTTCTCATATACAGTTAGCGTACCTATAGTATACATACATACATACAATAATTTACATATCAATTTACACCCCTAATTCACATACAATTTCAGTGTTTGGAAACTAATCTACACTATTTCCTAATGAATGCACCTTCTCTATCTAAAATTTTTAAGGAATGTACAACCCTTTATTTAAATGAAAATCTCACCTTGGATGACGTCATGCACGTTCCCTGCTTCCTGAGCAGTGACTGCATAGGCTCTTCCATGAACGACCGGCTTTCGTGCTTGAATGGGTCGTGGCGCTACAACCGAAGCCGTCTTCCCCTTATCAACCTCGGGGCAATCCTTGATTAAGTGGCCCACCTTGCCACATCGGAAACAACCCCTGGTTCCCACTCTACAATCCACGGTCCTGTGAGGCTTGCCACACTTGGCACAAGTCTCCCGAGGTGCGGAAGAAACTGTACGAGAACCCTGTGTGACGGTAGCGCCAGTAGACATGGCAGGGCTCTCATAGCGTAAAGGTCTTCTCGACGCAAGTAGTGGAAATCTCAGTGATGTCATTACACGGCTTCTCTTTTGGGTCACGAACCTCGGCTTTTTATTCACCGGTTCGTAGTTCCCCGTTCTTCTTTGATCATTGCTTCCTCTTTGTTGCTCTCTCTGTCTATATTTGTTGTTATTTTCCTCTTCCACAACTAGTGCCTTGCTCATGACCTCTTCATAGGTCCTCAACTGAAATGGAGTTACTCCTCTAACCTCAGGCTTCAAGCCTTGCTGAAACCTCTTTGATTTCATCACGTCGGTGGCGACGTAATCAGGAGCAAAACGGGCGAGTCGTAGAAACTCCACTCCGTACTCTCTCACATTCATCCTCCCTTGCACTAACTGTAGAAATTGAATCTCCATTTGGTTTCTCACCACTTCTGGAAAATACTGTTTGTTGAACTCCTCAACAAACTCCTCCCAAGTCTATGCCAACTTTGGGGTCTCCTGAGCCCTATTCCGTACAACGGACTTCCACTAAAGCCCAGCCTCCCCATCTAGCATGTAGGCTGCCCATGTAACACTCTCATCCTCCGTGCATGTCAGCACGCTGAATATCTTCTCCATTTTCATTAACCGATTTTCTGCTGCCATCGTATCTGCCTGCCCAGAAAACGTAGGAGGTCTCATCCTCCTAAACTCGATAAAAGACGAAGGCACAGGCAATGTAGGTCCTACAGGTGGTGTAGGTGGCTGCTGCTCTCTGGCTGCATGAGCTGCAAAGGATGCGGCTTGTTGTGCCATGGCAATTGCCATAGTCTCCATGGTGTGCATCATCCTTTAGCGCTCCTCTCTATCCTCCTGTCTTTCTCTCACTCTCTCCTGTTCTCTCAGATCTTGATCCTAACGATCTCGATCCTCTTCCTCTTGTTGTCTACTACTGCTGCCCCCTGGGGCCTCACTCCTTCCCATGGGTACTCAATTGGTAGGAGAGATGTAATCATCTCCACTACGTAAACTTCTCTGTTGGCCTCCTCTCGGTCGGCCTCTTCCCCTAGATGACATTGGCGGCTGCATTTGAAACTAAGGTTTCGTTAGCAGAAGCCCCTATGTTCTGACAAAATGAATGATTGTCAGATTTGCTAAAAGAAATAGCTTTGATACCAACTGTGATAGCCCGGATTTCGGCACCCCGAAACCCGTGCCATCAGCACGATCATCTTGACCGTGCCCCCTGGCTATGCACGAAACATTGGTATATCAAGCATAATTAATGAACTGAACAATAAATAAAACTGCGGAAATAAATCACCTCTTAAATATTACTCAAAAGACAGTTCTACCTTCATGCCTCTGCATGAATGGAGAACCGGCCCGAACCATCGATGATAGCTGATCATTAAGGATGGTTCGCCCAAAAGAATAATCCCAACATTTAGTTACATTGTTTAACAAAAACAAGGCTTGACATACCAAGCCGTACCAAATAAGCTCACAAAAACTCTCAAAGATGCACAACGGAGTCCTCTAGAAGAAGTCCTCTGGAGGCTGCTCCAACTCGTCACCAGGCGCAAGGTCCGACTCACCATGGTCAACGTCCCCTGAAGCCTCAGCAGCTGCTAATAGTGGGCCTGCGACGTATAGTCTAAGGGTGAGCTACATCATAGCTCAATAGGGAACAAAACACAGTGAACATATAAATTAAAACTCACATATATTCCATGATATGCCATGCATGATGTATCTATGCAATTACTGAGAAAACAGTAGAAATGGATCACATTTTTACTGGTAGTTTACACATGTCTTTTAATTACTCATGAATGATGCTGACTAGGCCTAAAGCAAAACTTAACCTTTCAACTTAAGTAATCCCCGAGCAATATAGCATCGAGCCCCGATGAGATATCCTTCATCGTCATCTATATAGACAGTTTTAAACGTATTCCCTGGGAATACAATTAGTACCCAAGCCCCTTTCCCCTGGGGATCGGTGACGGGGTTTCAACTTATATCAATTCAACACCCCTGGGGTGTGCTTATCTGTCTGGATGCGTCATGGCACCGGCTTAGTTTTATTTGCCGTTATCGGTCACGGATATCTTCTTGCGTCGATCGTGGGTATCACCTTGCGTCGGTGGGGTATCCTATCAAACCTCAAATAACAAAAATATCAGGTGCTTTACATATAGTTATTCATCGTGTAAGTGTGGTATCTTATATCAGTTAGGCCCTATCAGACATTATTCAATCCTAGATACATCCCTGGGATGTATCTATTCACTTGCATCACACCTGATGCTCTTATTAAATCACTTCCTCATCCCCTGGGGATGGCTCATCATTAGATACTCTTCTTGATGTTACTCACACACACTTTTCACAAAACTTTAAGCAATAAAACAGTTTTCAATTTGATTCTATATCACTACATACATGCTTTTGCAAATTAAAGTACATGTTCAAGGTGTTCCCTACCTCAAATCTCTGATAAATCACGCATCAAGCTCCCACGTGGCTCCTTGTGCCCATGATCATACGTACCACCTATGGTACAACATAACACATGCAACTCATCATTAAAAATGCAATAAGGAAGGTCCAAGACCCCCCCGAGAATCTTGAAGTCAAACTAAAAAGTCAACAATTTTTAAGTCAGTCGATTAATCGAACTCCAAGATCGATTAATTGAAACTGATTCGATTAATCGATTTCCAAAATCGATTAATCGAAATTCAAAATCGATTAATCGATTCCCAAAATTGATTAATCGAGATCCCCATTTGATTAATCGGATCCTACATCGATTAATCGAAATTCTCTAATCTATCAATTCGATTCTCAATTCGAGTAATCGAATTCCCAAAATTGATTAATCGATCCCAAATCGATTAATCGAAATTCTAAATCGATTAATCAAAATCCCATTTCGACTAGTCGATTTCCCCAAGTCACTTTCCTCCAGCCACTGGAGGTTCCCAGTCGATTAATCGACACCAAAATCGATTAATCGAAATCCAAAGTCGATTAATCGAAATTCAGTTCGATTAATCGGAATCGGGTTCTTTGACTTTTCAACTTTTTGGCGAAAATCGATTAATCGAAACTTGATTTCGATTAATCGATTTGGCCAGATTTCAACCCCCCTTTGGGCTGTTCTTCCAAATCTTTTCCTACTCTTTTTCCTTCATTTTTCTAAGCACTTATCTATCTTTTTAAACATTCTTTACTGAATTTAACCCTCTATAACCTATGCATTTAATTCACAAAAATTTACCTTTAATCAATCTCAAATTGATTAAATCAAGTGGTTGGAAAGGCTAGGGTTCCAGCTTTGCTTCTAGCGGATCCCCCGCGTCGAATCCGGTGTTAAATGCTCAAATCCCCCTTCCAATTAGTTGCAATAACTCCTTGATCACCCACCTTCTTTACTTCTCTCTCTCTCTTCTTTACTCTCTCCAATAACTCAACATTGATTTTAGGGTTATTAAACCCTTTTATCTCCCTTCAAGCTTGTGTATTGAGCACATGCACCATAATAGGTGTATGTGACTCCAAACTTACCTCACTCTCCACACATTCACTCAAATTCTCACATCTCATCCGTTCATCATATTCTACATTAACTAGTGAACTCCTACATGTCAACCCATGACCAGTCGGGCACGGATCCCGAGGTCACTCTTTAACGTGATTTTTCGGGATATTACAAAATCTCTCTTCATCCTTTTTTTAAATACATAATTTTTCATCCATACATTATATTTTGGAATTTCATGTTTTTGTAATTTTTTATTACTCCTCTTTTTAGGTTCGTATAAAATTGCAACTAGTCACGTTTTCTTTATCCATTCAATCTGGCCATTAGTATTTGAATCCACATAGGACTTGCTAAAGTCAACCCAAGAAGTCCTCTTATAATTAAAAAAACAGAAATGTAGATAACCTCAGGATGCCTAAGGGGAGCTGGGAATCAATGTGACACTACATTATGATTATACTCATGTGAGGTGATGAGAAAAGACATAAGTGGGTCATTGGGTTCATTTCTGTATAGTGACCTCATAACCATGGTATCAAAATTTGGCCGATACCGATATGTATTGGTTTTGCCGGAAACCGAAACTGATACCACCCCGATACCAGTATCGAGGTCGTATCGGTATCTAGTATCGATATCAGCCGATATGTATTGGGTATCGGTCGAATACGGATTGGGTATCAGCCGATACTCCCTTTATTTGATTTTTTTTTAAAGTTGTTTCACCTTTTTAAAAAAGGTAAAATAAAATAAATTCCGTATTGGCCGATATTATCGGTCCTCCATGGACCAATACCGATCCCAAGTTAGATACCTTGTTCATAACATGACGACACAAGACACTAATATATGAAGCCCTCATGAAGACAACCATGATAAACCACATGCTAATTATATTCAACATTCATTTTTTCATTTGTTTCTATCCATTTTTGCATTTGTGTTCAGGACAGGATGCCCTAGAATAACACACAATGCTTATTTACTTTTGGTTTCAGGATGAGAATTTTCTGATCTGGTATTCTGGAAAGGAAGAAAAACAATTGAAATTGAATTCGGTTACAAAGATTATTGCTGGACAGAGGACTGTAAGTAATTTCATATAGAAATTATATGTAAAATTGAATGCTTATAGTATAAGTGAAATCATTGTGACAAAATACAGTGTTTTTTTAGAAAAGTATGCATCTTTTTTCCAAAACGAACGAAACACATAATACCTATATTTTTTAATAAACACGTATTATCCCTATCAAACTTTTTATCCCGTATTTTACAATATTTAAAAAAGGGATAATTAGAGAAACATGCCTCAAAAACAAACTTTTTAGCAAAAAAGACCAAATGGTGCTTTCACGGATTTCAGAACTTCAGAAAACCATGAAAACACCATTTTTTTAACAGTTAAAAAAAATTGTGCTTCCACGGTTTTCTGAACTTCCAAAATCCGTGAAAGCAGTGTTTTTCTAAAACGTTTGAGGTCGGGTCTTTTTTGCTAAAAAGTTTGTTTTTCAGGCATTGTTTTCTAAAGTGCCCATTTAAAAAAACTATTTTAAAGCCTTTTAAAAATATTTTTTAATATATCTCATCTCTCGATCTTTTACATTTTTTCCGTCTTTCGTATTTTACAATTTTTTTAGCTTTCAACTTTTTCCGTTATTTTCCATATAATTACTTTCTTTTCCGACTTTCTCACTGACTGTATTTAACCCATACCTGTATTTTGTCACTTTGAGTGAAATTATATTATACTCTTTTTGACATTTACATTGAAGACATACTCTCTGTGCCATAGGTAAATTTTCAGCGTCAACCTCAGCCGGAAAAGGAGAGTCAGTCCTTTTCTCTTATCTATAAGAATGGTGAACGATCACTTGATCTGGTAATCTTCAGCTTGTGCTCTTTCATTACATTTAGAATGTTACTTGTTGGGTTGATTGGATTTATTTCATCTGTTCAAGCTTTGTGTGCCAATTTTTTCTCTTCTTTTTTTTCTCCGTTGAAGTATTAATCTATATATATTTGCAGTTATTTACTTCTTATATTTTAGATAGGAGATGTTTACTGATATATGTGATTTTATGTCTACAATGATTTTGGCTTAGATATGCAAGGACAAGGAGCAGGCTGAATCTTGGTTTGTGGGATTGACTGCCTTGGTATCTTGTTCCCGCCTTCCCAAGCCATTGGCTAATCTGAGGTGTGATAGAGTGGCACTTACTTGTGGAAATAGCCCTGTTGGTCATACCCGAAGGAAGCATAATTTAGGACTTGTGGATGATTCAGCTAAATTTTCACAGGTTGAAATCTATATCTTCTTCTTTATTTGAATTTTTTTATTTAAAGTGACTACTATATTTTTTATGGTTAGTTTTCTGGAAGCTATTTGATGGTGCTTCCTTGGAATGATTTTTTATAGGGTAATCAACCTGTTCCAAACAGTGATTTGGAAGGCGTCACTGAATTGGGACACATGGTGCATGGTTTCATCAAGGGTACCACGTGATTTGAAGGACCTGATACAATGATCTAGTGGGTCGAAGATTGCTTCGGAAAAAAACATCTCCATCGTGTGATTCGAAGCGATCAAATGCTTTTAAAATGAACGGCTACCAATTAAATCTCTAAAATCAGTTTTAGCTGTCCATTTTAAAATTTTGACTGATGTGAATCACGTGATAGAAAAAAAAATTGTCCCAATCTTTGGCACCATAGATCTTTTCACCTTAGTCTTCATATCACACCACACACTTAGTGAAAATGGTGCCACGTGTCAAAAAAGTGACTTTCCAAATCATCGTTTGGAACAGGTTGGTTACCATATATAAGCTCTTCTTGAAATTCCTCCGTGGTTAGTATTCCATTTGCATAAGCTCTGTTATTCTTTTGTAATATCATCCAAATATATGTATTTTTCCAATAAATTATTGCTGACCATAGCGAGATTTCACAATGCTGCTCCCCCTGTAGGTGCACAGCTTATGTGGAAGTCCTCCTCGGTCACTAGTGGAAAGGGATTTTTCCGATGGCTCATCATACTCCTCTGAGAGCTTTTATTCATCACAGCCAAGAACTTTATCAAATATGCAGTCAATAACTGCTTCCGTGCTTCTGCATTCCCCACATTTGGAACTAGATAATCTCAAGGAGAAGATGAGAGAAGCGAACCCTACGAAGGGATACAGAATTGGTTTGCCTAGTGCGATCAGCCCATCTACTCGCAGCTTTCCTTCAATGGGCAAGAATGATGTTCTGAAAGATGTTTTGATGTGGGGAGAAGGGATCGAAGGGGGGATCTTAGGTGGTGGAATCGATAGGCTTTGCACATCGGATGGCACACGATTTGATGCCTTACTACCCAAATTACTCGAATCCACCAGCATGTTAGATGTATGTAGCATTTCTTGTGGAAGAAAACATGCTGCCTTAGTTACTAGGCAGGGTGAAGTCTTTTGTTGGGGAGAGGAGAACGGAGGGAGACTAGGGCATAAGATTAAAATGGACGTGTCTTGTCCCAAAGTCGTTGAATCCCTAATACATGTGCATGTAGAATCTATTGCATGCGGTGAATATAATACGTGCGCACTAACTGTTTCTGGTGAACTTTATACGTGGGGTGACAGCGGGCATGGTGTTGGACTTTCGGGTAGTGAAAGCAACAGAAACTGGTGGCTGCCCCGTAAAATTTCTGGTCCGTTGGATGGGGTATGCATATCAAGCGTTGCATGCGGAGAGTGGCATACGGCTGTTGTATCCTCTTTGGGGCAGTTGTTTACGTATGGGGATGGGACGTTTGGGGTTCTTGGACACGGGAATCTTCAGAGTACTTCTCAACCGAAAGAAGTTGAATCTCTGAAAGGATTAAAGGTTAAGTCAGTTGCGTGTGGACCGTGGCATACTGCTGCGATTGTGGAAATCTTGATCGATCATTTTAAGGGTAAATCTCCTGGTGGGAAGCTGTTTACATGGGGAGACGGCGATAAAGGAAGACTTGGGCACACCGACAAAGAAAAGAAGCTTGTCCCCTCCTGTGTTGCATCCCTTGTGGATCATGATTTTGTGCAAGTATCCTGTGGAACGATGCTGACTGTTGCACTCACTGTTACGGGTATAGTTTGTACCATGGGAAGCATGGCTCATGGGCAACTCGGGAATCCACAGGCTGATGATAGATCGATCGCAATCGTTGAAGGAAAGCTGCAAGGAGAATTTGTCAAGGGGATCTCTTCTGGCTCATATCATGTGGCAGTCTTAACATCAAATGGGAACATATATACGTGGGGAAAAGGTGCAAATGGAAGGCTAGGATTAGGCGATACTGAAGATCGAAATTCTCCGGCTTTAGTGGAAGCCTTGAAAGATCGACAGGTGCAAAGTGTTTCTTGTGGATCAAGCTTCACAACAGTGATTTGTTTACACAAATCTATCTCTAGCAGTGACCAATCAATCTGTAGCGGATGTAGAATGATTTTTGGGTTTACGAGAAAGAAGCATAACTGTTACAATTGTGGTTTTGTATTCTGTCATGCATGTAGTAGTAAGAAGGCTACCAATCCATCTTTGGCACCAAATAAAAGCAAGCAGTATCGGGTTTGTGATCCATGCTTCTTCCAGTTACGAAACTTCGTAGATTCTAGACTAAAGCACGAAATCCTGAGCCCGAGACAACCCATGGTGACGCGGAAGGCGCTTACGGACCTAAAAATAGAACGTGAAGAAGCAACTGTTACACGTTCACAATTATTTTCACCGAAACTGTCTTCTCACGAGCAAAGCAAATACATTGAAGGTCAAACCTTGTCCAAGCAATCTATTTCACCATTCTTGACTAGACCTCCACGGTGGGGGCAAGTGCCATGCCCTATACTCTTTAGCACATATGGTGGAGAAAATCCGATGATGTTTTTTCCTCCTACGAAAGATGAAATATCCTCTATTTCTTCTGTATACGGACAACAAAGCCCACCCAGATCAAAATCTTTAGTTCCCTATGCCAAGAGCTTGGAAAAAGGCTTAACAGAATCCGAGAAGATGCTTACTGAAGAAGTAGAACGGCTGCGAGCTGAGGTATTGCTCTGATATTTTCAAACTTAAAAATTGTGTTTCTTACGATGAATAATTTTTTCAGATATCTATGCAAGTTCTATTCTATACACAGTTTGCCACTTAAGTTACATGATTGCTTTTTTAAAATAAGTGCTTTGGTAGGAATTTGATTTCATTGCTTATCATGAAATTGTTTTTTCAAACTTGCTTACTGTCAATATTTTCCTGAGTTCATTTTAGTGGGTTGGCTAGCCATGTATCTTGGGTAAATTTTGGAGTATCTGACAAGGAAGAATAATGATCATTGATTGCACTGGTGTAGCCACATAGAAGGGTGTGGGGGCTCAAGCCTCCATTTAACTCCAGGGTTTCTATTAAGTATGGTTCTTATACAACCTTTGTTTGTGTATAAGCCCCCAAATCTATGACGTAGAGGCCTCCAAATCAGCTCAAGCCCCCATTTAACTCTAGAGTTTCTATTAAGTATGGTTCTTATACAACCTTTGTTCGTATACAAGCTCCCAAATCTATGATGTAGAAGCCCCCAAATCGATGGTAAAATAACTACTAAGATTATATTTATCATTTGTAGCCCCCACCAACAAAAATTCCTGGCTACGCCCTTGATTGATTGCCTTGGTCAAGTTTGGCAGGCATGGCGATCAACTTGCTCATTTGTTGTCTGGTTCTTTGTTGATTCATTCCATCTTATTCATAGAGATCTATTTCTAAAAAAAAGTTGTGTTGTCATCTTCATTTGGATCTAGCTGAATCAAGTGACTTCCCGCCGTTTCCAATTTCAGAATATATTGCAATTTTTTTAACGGGAGCATAAAATATATGTCCAACGACATGCTCTTTATCGTGACCAACTTTGCATGCTCTTTTCTGTGTGCATGTTTTTCAAGATTATTGTACCCTGGAGAAGTTCTGCAAATAGTAATTT
Organism: Chloranthus sessilifolius; assembly: GCA_021018995.1. Taxonomy (NCBI): domain Eukaryota; kingdom Viridiplantae; phylum Streptophyta; class Magnoliopsida; order Chloranthales; family Chloranthaceae; genus Chloranthus; species Chloranthus sessilifolius. The sequence continues at coordinate 179,415,340 of CM037585.1, read as the reverse complement.
AGTAGCTGTAAATGGTGCTTTTGAATGTAACTATTTTTCTCTTACAAGCTTTCTATGAATTGGAGGAAAGAGTTGCTTGGATTTTTTTTTTAAATTAATAATTTTTGTAATTGGATGGTTAACCACTTCTTGCACCCACAAGGAAGTGGATGATATTGCATTCATACAAGCCAATTAGCAGTTCTTTTAGTTGATCTCATGATTCTGATCATGTATTATAATTAATTCTGCCATAGAATGTTCTGCTGTTATTTATATTGTTTATGAATTTGGTTAAATTGGTTCATAGTTCTATTAAATACATAATTTTCACATTTTTCAAGGACTTACCATTTCCTGTTCTTGTAATAGGCTAAGAGCCTCGCAAAGCAATGCCAAATGAAAAATGAAAAAATCCAACAATGTCAACAAAAAATTGAGGAAACCTGGTTGCTGGCAAGGGATGAAGTTGCTAAGTGTAAAGCTGCAAAAGAAGTTATAAGAGCTTTGACAGCACGGGTATGAGTATTATAAACATTTGCTAAGTTATGGGCATTCGTTAAGATAAATGCATATGCCTCCAGTAGTCAATAACAATAGTATCTACTCCCATATTACATAATTGTTCATATATGAGGGTAGACTTAACGAGTCTAAATACATACAGATGCTATTTATTCATAACATTAAGAGCATGAGACGTCTTGGGCTGTTGAAATCTAGGGTGTTGTAGTGTGCAAGGAATGGTATTTTGTGTCTCTTGATGGTTTGATGATGTGAAAGTTATTTTCCTTGCTTCAACGATTCTAGAAGCTTTTCGCAATATGGATGACTCCTGCCAACTCTTAAATTCTACATTGAAACTCGACACAAAGAACAATTCTGTAGTCCCTAGTTTATTTGTACCCTAATCTCCTACAAATTGCATAACAGATGTTTTGATCAATCCAGACTACCACATTGAAGGTCACATATATAGTCCACACACCAAAAATATATATGATCGGATTTTTTATTAGACAGTTAAGATCATTCGGTTGTTGTTATCTTTATGTTGTAGATTAAACATGTGATTGGAAGCTTTCAGATAGGCCTTACTGGATAAATATTTTTGATAAAAGACTAAATCTTCTAAACTTAAGTAAGATCAGTTTATCATCTGATATATGTATAATACTATCATGCAAATTGACAAACTACAGATACGGGTTTAATACGGTGAGTGAAAAAGGGGAAAAAATAGAAAGGTAAAAAACTGTAAAATACGAAAGATGGAAAAAATGGAAAAATTCGAGAAAAAAATGAGATATATTAAATCTTTAAAAAATAATATGAAATATAAAACAACTTTTTTAAAATACGATAAAATTAGGGGAAAAAATGTTTAATACGGGAAACCGCATTTAATACCCCTATTATACGAAAATACTCATTTTATTAAAAAATGGGTGTTATACATGTTTAATACGCTGTGACAAAAAACGCATATTATACGTGTATTTTCCAAAAAATTCTGTATTTTGTCACTATAGTATCATGGATTCATTCCATACTAGTATGCATATGCATCATATAAAAAATTCTTGAATGTGAATGTAAAGATTCAAATAGGATTGCCAAGATAAAAGCATAATTATATACATTTTTTATAATGCCCTAATATATGGCCGGACTTGTGTGCGTATCGTGACATTCTTGCTGGAGATGTTATTTTTATTGTATGGGTGTGTAGTAAGTAACTTTGGGTGTGTAGTTAAGCGAATTTTAAGTTGTACAATTCACTTAACTCTGGAACTATGTAATATGTGAACATGCTAAGATATAAATAATATTTTGCATTGGGATTTGGGTCACATTGACTCAACCCTAATATCTTCTTCCTCCTTCCTCCCTATTACTAAACTCTAACCCTAAATTACAATTTTGTGTTGGTATCAGAGACTTGTTCGATCTACGGATTTACGAAAGCTTTTACGTAATGAAAATCCAGGTCATCACTGACGTCATTAGCGATGTGCTGACGTCAGCTGCCACCGGCGACCTCGCCAGAATCGTCTGAAAGTTCAGGGGTTTGGTCGAAATTCCAAGGGGAGTATTTTCCCTTCTTGACACAAGCCATTTGAGGGCTGGAACCCTAAGTTCTAGGTCGTCTTCTTCCTCAAGCTCCACCATCTCCAGCAACTCACAGAAAGCCATAGACACCTCGAATCCACCTCGCAACATGGTTTGAAGCATAAAAGACATTCCAAACTCGATTTTGATGCCTTCCAAGTAAGATCTATGTCAGATCCAAGCTGTATGAGCCATCTACACTTAGTTGCAACAATCTGTACCCAAACCAGATTGCCCGAGTTGTCGAAAAAGTCGTCGGAATGAGAGCTGAAGTCCCCAACAGCCCATTTGGCAACTCCCAGTTGACCCACCTTGTTTCTGATGCATTTGGGGAAGTAATTTGCGGTCCACGACGGTCTGTGTATGATCTACGTCATCTACACCTCGTCGGAGCTGCTGGATGTTGCCGGTAACTTCCCAAACTCTCCAGAATCCTCTCGAAATTGCCGGAAAGCTCCCAGAATTGTTGAAAATGATGAGTGTCTTGCTACCCTTTCTAAATTTATGAGATTTGAAAACCATATTCAATACACCTTGTTTCGATTTTTTTTGTTGATTGGTTATCGGTATGTTGAAGATGATGTCTTTGGCTGAGATTATGCACCCTATTTGTTGTTTTGTGTTGGTTTAGCTGTGCGTTATGACTTAATGGTGGTGATTCGAGTCCGTATAATGGTGGTTAGTCGATTAGTTGTGATCAATCAGTAGGCATTGTGGGCCTTCTATTTTTTGAACTGTTTTAATCTCGATATATCTTAATCATGGACGAGAATAAATTCGGGATCGTTGGTGGGGGAGATGTTTCTCATAACTTACAAATTACTACGAAGATATTGAATGGGGCCAATTATCTTTCGTGATCACGGTCTGCTACTATAGTATTTAGGGATGAAAACATTATTGATTCTTTGATGTATGCCAGTGATGCTAAACAATTATGGGAGGTTGTGAGGGATGCGTTCTCGCAGAAACAAAACCTCGCAAAAATGTTTCAAATTAGTGACAAAATTAACACTATGAAGCAAGGTTATAAGACTATTGGAGAGTAATACACTCAAATGAGGAGTTTGTGGGATGAACTAGCCCAGTATCAAGAAGAAGAACTGTGCAGCTCGTGTGCCAGCAGGACTAGTAAAAATACTGAAAGAAGGAGAGTGCTTGACTTCCTAAAAGGGGTTAGGCCTGAATATGAGAATGTTAAATCAAACATTCTAGGCAGAGAGGAGTGTCTTCCACTTGGTACCGTGTATGCCCTCCTTCAGCATGAGGAGAGCAGACAATAGTTTATGCAGATTCCTAGTGGTGATGTATTTGAAAGATCTGCCATATCATCATTCACTTCTTTCAGTCATGGTGGAGGCAAATATGGTGGTGGTGGTCGTGGAGGCCCCTCCTTGTGAGGCAAATCTAACTGTCATGACATGGCTGCTACACTCAATGCAATCAAACATTATTGATTCTTTGATGTATGCCAGTGATGCTAAACAATTATGGGAGGCTATGAAGGATGCGTTCTCGCATAAACAAAACCTCGCAAAATGCTTCAAGTTAGTGACAAAATTAACACTATGAAGCAAGGTGATAAGACTATTGGAAAGTATTACATTCAAATGAGGAGTTTGTGGGATGAACTAGCCCAGTATAAAGAAGAAGAACTGTGCAGCTCGTGTGCCAGCAAGACTAGTAAAATACTGAAAAGAGAAGAGTGTTTGACTTCTTAAAAGGGGTTAGACCTGAATATGAGAATGTTAAATCAAACATTTTAGGCAGAGAGGAGTGTCCTCCACTTGGTACCGTGTATGCCCTCCTTCAGCATGAGGAGAGCAGGCAACAGTTTATGTAGATTCCTAGTGGTGATGTATCTGAGAGATCTGTAGTACCATCCTTCACTTTTTTTGGTCATGGTAGAGGCAAATCTGGTGGTAGAGGTGGTGGTCGTGAAGGCCCCTCCCGTGAAGAAAGAGAGAAATTATTATGTTGTTATTATGGCAAGAATGACCATACCAGAGAAAGATGTTGGGAATTGCATGGGAAGCCGAAATTCCTTCTAGGTCGTGCATTTCAGTCCTCCACTGAGGAAACTTTTAATCCAGTTGGTGGTCAGAGTGTCCCTCCTGCTTCAGCTCCCCCTCCATCTGATTTTCAAAGCTTACAGAGAGAGCTTCAGGAACTCCAGGGCCGCCTTCAGCGCATGATGGTAACTCAGGGACAGGCATCTTCCTCCCACATAGCTCAGTCAGGTACCTATGGGCCTGCACACGTGACCTCATCCTCTCAGTCCCCATGGATCATTGATTTTAGGCCTACAGATCACATGTCTGATATGACAGATTTATTTTCATCTGTGCTTATGATTCTATTCATATTCGCATTGCTGATGGATCCCTTGTTCCTGTAAAGGGAAAAGGGAGTGTTCAATTTGGCACCTTGTCCCTTGACTCTACTCTTTTAGTTCCTAACATGTCTATGAATCTATTATCTGTCAGTAAAATTAGCAATTCCTTACATTGTAGGGTGACATTCGTTCCATCATATTGTGTTTTCCAGGACTTGAAATCGGGGAAGATCGTTGGTCATGGTACTGAAGAGAAGGGACTCTACCTCTTTCAAAATTTACGTGGTGTATCTCCTCTTGCAGCTATGGTGGTTTATGTTGATGAAGCTAGATTGTGGCACTCCCGCTGTGGGCATCATGATATTAGTCGTTTGAAACTTTTATTTCCAGAAAAATTTCATGGATTTGATAGTAGTTTGTTTCATTGTGAGACTTGTCAATTCTCTAAACATGTTCGCAGTTCTTATCCCTTGAGTGGTAGTAAATGTGCTATTCCTTTTGAAGTTATTCACTCTGATGTGTGGGGGTCTTCCCCTATTACTGCTTTGAATGGTTATCGTTATTTTGTTACTTTTATTAATGATTGTACTAGACTCACTATGCTCTTTCTTATGCGCACCAAAGTTGAAGTTGCCTCTATTTTTCCTCTGTTTCACAGACTAGTTAGCACACAATTTCATGGGCATGTTAAGGTTCTTCGATCGGATAATGGTGGAGAATATTTTCCTCACATTCTCTAATCTTATCTTCACTCTTATGGAATTGTGTGACAAACTACTTGTCCTTATCCCCCCCAACAGAATGGGTTGTTGAGAGAAAAAATAGGCATCTTCTTGAGGTTGCTCGATCTCTATTGTTTGATATGAAGGTTCCCAAATATCTCTGGGGTGAAGTTGTTTTCACCACTACCTACCTTATCAATCGAATGCCTACACCTATTCTGGAAGGACATTCTCCCTTCCAACTTATGTTTCCTCATCAACCTCTGTCCTTGGTGCCATCACGTATCTTTGGTTCCTTATGTTTTACTCGTATTCTCAATATTCAGCGAAGTAAACTTGATCCCAAGGCTACCAAGTGTATTTTTATTGGGTATCCCTCTTCTCAGAAAGGATACGAATGTTTTGACCCTCTCACTCGTCGTGTGATAGTCATCATGGATGTCACATTCTTTGAGGGCACTCCTTTTCCCCATCCTCCGAGTCCTCTTCAGGGGGAGAAACAACTTAACAATGAAGAGCACTCAGACATGTTTAAAGCTTTACCTATGGGAGATGGTGAAAATTGTGAAGAAGTGGATAATGAAGTTGTTGAGCCACAGAAAAGCGAACAACCCACCTTTGATAAATATGGAAAGGGAATGCGAAGGAACAAGAAAAATATCATTGAAGCCACTGCGCATGAGAATGTAGATGAGTCACCTTCTTAGAATACCAACCAGGATCCCTTACCCGAAGAGGATCCTCTTGTTTCTGATCTTCATCTACTCATTGCTCACAAAAAACTTTCTAGATCGTGTACTTGTCATCTCATCAATAAGTATGTATCATATCACAATCTCTCATCATCCCATTGTGAGTTTATTTGTTCTCTTGATTCTATCACCCTTCCCTCTACTGTTTCTGATGCCTTGTTGCAGCCAAAATGGAAGAATGCTATGATTCAGGAGATGAATGCTCTGAAACAGAATCAAATATGGGAAATTGTTAAACTCCTAGAAGGAAAAAGAGTTGTTGGTTACAAATGGGTGTATACAGTTAAGTATAGACTTGATGGTACTGTCGAAAGATATAAAGCAAGACTTATAGCAAATGGATACACTTAAACACAAGGAGTTGATTATCAGGACACCTTTGTACCTGTAGCCCAGTCCAACACAATCAGGATATTGTTATCTCTAACTGTCCACAAAGACTGGCCACTATCTCAACTTGACGTGAAGAATGCATTTATTCATGGTGATCTCAAGAAAGAAGTCTACATGGACCTTCCTCATGAATTTGTAAAAGGAGAGAAGGGAAAAGTGTGTAGCTTAAATAAATCTATATATGGATTAAAGCAATCCCCAGGGGCTTAGTTTAGAAAATAATGCTATTATGAAAATTGGGTACCGAAGAAGTCACTATGATCATACTCTATTTGTAAAAAAGGGGAATCAAGATGACTGTCATATTAGTCTATATTGATGATATCATCATTACTGGTGATGATAGTCTCATGAGATTTTTAAACTGAAGGAGTATTAGAAATTAAGGACTTGGGAAGTTTGAAATATTTCCTTGGCATTGAAGTGGCGAGATCTAAGAAGGACATCTCATTATCCCAACGAAAGTATACCATAGACCTCCTTCATGACACAAGGTTTTTGGGGTGTAGGCCTGCTGTGACCCCTATTGAACAAAATCACCGATTAAATGGTGAAGAAGGTGATCTACTCAAAGATCCACGTACCTATCAGAGATTAGTTGGTAAATTGATTTATCTAACCATGACTCATCCGGACATTGCTTATGCAGTAAGCGTGGTGAGTCAATATATGCACTCAGCAAGGACAATACATTTGGAGGTTGTTCACAGGATCCTGAGGGATCTGAAAGAAAGTCTTGGCAAGGGCTTCTCTATAAAAATCGTGGTCATTTGGATGTAAAGATATTTACTAATACCGATTAGGTTGGGTCTCTGGATGATAGGAGATCAACTACCGGATATTGCACCTTCCTAGGATGTGATTTGGTCACATGAAAATTTAAGCAACATGTAGTATCAAACTCCAGTGCTAAGAGGAAGTAATGTGTCATGTCCCAAAGTGCGAGAGAAGGCATGTGGCTTAAATTCATCTTGTCAGACTTGGAGTCGCTCTATCCTCTCCAATTACTTTGTATGGTGACAATGAAGTCGCCCATCATAGTGTAGAGAATCCTATCTTTCATGAAAGAACAAAACACATTGAGGTCAACTGTCACTATATTCGCGAGAAGGTCGAGTCCAAAGAAATCAGTATTCCTCAAGTTAGAACTAAGGATCAACTTGCTGACATCTTGACTAAAGGTGTTGGTGGCAAGAGAGACTTTATGGCATCTCCTTCAAGTTGGGTATGATCGACATCTATACTTCAACTTGAGGGGGAGTGTGGGAGATGTTATTTCTATTGTATGGGTGTGTAGTAAGTAACTTTGGGTGTGTGTGTAGTTAAATGAATTTTAAGTTATACAATTCACTTAACTCTGAAACCATGTAATACGTGAGCATGCTAAGATGATATAAATAATATTTAGCATTGAGATTTTGCTCACATTGACTCAACCCTAATATCTGCTTCTTCCTCCTTCCGTCCTTTCTATTACTAAACCCTAACCCTAAATCACAATTTTGTCTATTCTTGAGTAGTTAGAACCTGAAATAAAAGAAAAAAAGTTCGAACTTGATGGGGAGGTAGAAAAGATAATTCAATCTCCATAAAATTTGATTCCATGAGGGCTGTTAAAATCCAAATTTAAGAACCATGATTTTTTTTTTGGGAAGTTGAAACCATAAAAGTTGCTTTCATGGATTTCAAATTTCAAGGATTTTGGGTTCACAACTTCTAAGCTCATTATTGGATTCATAGTTTTCTTGGCTCATGGTATTTTTTGTTTTTTTGTTTTTTGAGACGATAACAAAGCTATACTAGATTGAAACAAAACAGTTAGGAGATTCATACGTTGGTGGGTAGTAAGGAACTACCCAAACAAAGAGACCCCCCAAAAAAGCTTTTTCCCGGGGACTCGAGTAGGTCTGCGACAACCCGAACCCCCATCGCTAAGAAGTCAGCCTGTAAGAAGCTAAGTACAACAGCAGTCTACACAACATCATGAAGTGTTGATATCCATCATTAAACTCGGTCATCTTGGCAACATTCCAGCTAATCACCAAGTCTCGAATATCACGGATAACCATCATGGTATTGAAGTTGATGAAGAGGCTTTGATCTTCTTTCATCCTCGGGCTGAACTAGTGTACAAACGACGTGTGGAGAGGACGAGTGGGCTCCTTGTCGGAGTTGAGCTACATCAAGGATTTGCCTGGAGGCCTTATTTGTTTTCCATGGTCATGGATGCGTTAACTATAGACATACAAGAAGAGATCTCTTGGTGCATGTTATTTGCGGATGACGGAGTATTAATTGCACAATCAAGGAAATAAATAATGATCAGCTGGAATTATGGAGAAAAGCTTTGGAGTCGGGGGTTTGAAAATTAGCAAAACAAAGATGGAATACATGTGGTGAGAATTTAGTAAACATGATATCTTGGAGGAGGATTTAGTGGCACATTTGACGCGGGACGACGACCCAAAAATATGGAATATGATTTTTATGCAGATTTTGTCGAAATTAATGAAATTAAATCAAGTTTAATCACAAAATTATCTTGGATACCTTTAGGGCTTTGCAGAAATTTTGATGGGTAGATCACACACGATCCAGGTAGGGTCTAGTCCAATGCGCAAGTACTTTTAAAGTCGAGGCGAGATCGGCCTAGAAATAGGACTCTAGCTTTTCTAGGTTTAGGCGCTCTTCTTCAGTTCGCGGTAGATTCACGGATTCCAAATTGGGTTGTGAAAGGGATTTGTGTTTTGCAATAGGCATATGGTTTTCGAATCGGTTTATGGTTTGGAACGGGTATTGGCTATGTTTGAATTAGGATTTCAAAAGGGTTTAGGGTTTTGGGAAAACAAGGAAACAATTAGGCTAAGGTTTTAGAAAGCAATCACAGATCGAGAAATAGCAAATAGAATAGAGAAGATAACAATGGCTTTGGGAATCATTCCCTTGGCCTCACACTAAACCCATCTCAGGCAAAGATTATTCAAGCATAAAAGCATTCAAATAATCAATCAACTAACTAAAAGTCTTTACAAGCCTCTATATATAGGCCACCAATAATTAAGTTCGAAATAAAAGAGTTTTAATACTAATAAAACACAAAAAAATGAAATTTTACATAAATTTTCGTCTAAAGTCGTGCCGTATCTCTCTCGAGCGAGGATTATCATCGCTCGCGCGACTGAAGTCGTCGCCGATTGCTCGCGCGCGAGGATTATCATCGCTCGCGCGATTTCAAGGGCTCACTCTCGTGAGGGCTTGCGGCGTTGTCCTCCTAGCGGTTTGTGTCTGTTTCTCCTCTGAGGCTACGGTACTCAGGCTTCCTCTACGCTTCTTCCGACACTGATAAAAACGATGTGGTCCAAATCCGATGTCCATGTATGTGGCATCCCCGTCAACATTGCCATAGGTTTTGCTATTTAGGCTCTACTTTATGATCAAATGGTGAATTTGAACAGGATGTAGGTTGAAATGGAGTCAAGCAAGCAGAGTATCGTGTGACCTAGGACTTCCACTTAGATTGAAGGGACGTTTTATAAGATGACTGTTAGACCTACCATATTATATGGTGCGGAATGTTAGGCTACAAAAAAATCGACAAAAAAATAGAGTGCATGTGACCGAGATGCGTACGTTGAGATGTATGTGTGGTGTAACAAGAAAGGATAAAATTCAAAACTAGTACATTAGAGAAAATTTGAGAGTGGCACCTATAAAGGAAAAAATTATGGAATGTAGCTTGAGGCAGTTTGAACATGTTCAACGGTGGCACGAAGCAGACCCTGTACAAAGGGTTGAGAAGCTCTAAGAGCAAGTAGGAGAAAAGGAAGACCAGTGAAGACCTGGAGGAAAGCCTTGAGAAAGGATATGAAAGATTGCAAAGTTATAGAGAGCTTGCATTGATCATAAACGATTGGAGAAATAGGAATCGCAAAGCCGACCCCAAATAGATGGGATAAGGTTGTAATGATGCTGATGATGAAATAATTTGCCTGCATACTTTTTGCCACTAACAAAATTAAATGAAGTAAAATGAGTCTTTACATTTATGAACTCTCCCAATGTCGTTAGAATTTTTCACGTTATTTTTTTCTTGTACATCGGAGATCTTATCTTTTGTCATGTATTTGTCTTTGTTTTTATTTGCTGACAACACGATATCATTGTCATAAATAAGAGGTCATTATAATAAATAAGAAAAAAGTTCATTGTTTCTCATCACCATCATCGCCTTATCCCAGCTATATGGGGTTGGCTAAGGTCATTGTTTCTCTTAATAAATGAATGTTTTGTACTTCTTGCAACCTATAATCTTCTACGACCTTTTCTGACTAAAAAACTTTATCTATCTTCTACAGCCTGTTTCTTAAATAATGGAGTCAAGTAGTGTGCTTGAACTTTGTTGCTAGCGTCTGGGTGACTCATTCCACACTGTTTCCAAGATAGAGTTCTTGATGTTCAAATTCCTTACGTTTGAAATTTAATCATCTAATTTTTCAAATGCTCTACTACGTTATTTAGGCCTCGTTTGGGAATTTGTAAGGAAAATGGACAATGATACTTGTCACTTCAAATAAAACTGAATTAAGGGATGACTGAAATTACCCTTATCAAGAAGGGTACCTCTATTGGCGCCTATCAGATTACTGGTGGGAGCCTACGGTGAAACCGTTGACCATGTTGAATCAGACAATGGTAATCGTTTTTCATTCCAATTTCCACACAATTGATCTTGAGATCATGACTGTGCCATCAAACGGTCAAATTTCTGATTCAATGTGGCACAGATTCCAAAATCATGTTGGAGCGTGATGTGTGCCATGTGATTTAAGGGTCGTTTTTTTAAGATTTGTGCCACGTGGGATAAAAAACTGATTGTCCGATAGCACGCCCATGGCCTCAAGATCCCTTGTGTAGAAGATTAGAATGAAAAACGATCACGATCGTCCTCCTCAATGCAGTCAACTGTTTTCAGTGTAGGCGCCCACCAGTAATCTGGTAGGCGCGAGTAGAGCTACCCTATCAAGAAATGTATTGCTTAGTTTAACAGATTAACTACTAGTCTAATTTGAATTTTAATTATGGGTACTCGTATCCTTAAGCTTGATCAATTAATAGAAGTAAAAAATGTTAAATGTTACTAACATGGTTTTTTTTTCAGATGAATACCATGACAGAAAAATTTTCAGTGGGAAGAGACACGAGTAACATCACCTCCATACTAGCTGACAAAGTTGACCGGGATCTGCCTCAAATTACTCCGGTCTGTACTGAACCCATGGAGTTTGAGGATGCGAAGACTATGTTTGGAAGGAATCATCTGTCTCCCGATGTTCGAACCCTTAAAGATCGACAAATAAATGGTTTATGTAGCCCACTTTTTTCTTCCGTTGATATGTTGATGAGTGCATATGGGAGAGACCAGTTTCATGGCCACACAGAATCAACTGAGGATTCAAGCGTGACAAAAATAGATTCTAGACAAAATGTTACCAAAGCAGCAAAAGCAGAATGGGTAGAGCAAGATGAACCTGGTGTATATATTACATTCACCACGTTACCAAATGGACAGAAGGGTCTCAAGCGCGTGAGATTTAGGTAATATTTCAATTTCAAAATCGTTTGTCATTTTGAATTGAATTTATCAAATGGCATACACATTCAAAGGGTTTATAAACATGGTTCAAAAGTTTGTCTGGATCCCATATGTCGGACAATACGTATCAATTACCGAGGGCTCCAGTATACATTGATAATGTATCGGTCATACAAAATGCCCATATTATCGAGCGATACAACAAAATTATCGGTTGTATCGTCTGATAATTTCGATGTGCCAGATACACAGATTTTAAAATTGTCAAATTTATCGGCCGATACATTGATCAATGTTTCAGCTGATACATTGAATGTATCGGATGATACAAACGATATGTATCAGTCGGGGCCAGACCGATACGTACCAGAAAACAAGAGTTGGACCCATGGTTACAAAGTTGAGCTGTCCTGATCTTCAAAGGGAAAACTACTTGGTTTGTTACTGGATCTTAGACACTTCACTTAACATGGTGAAATGACTAACTTCCCCTAATGAAACCATAGCCATTTTAACAGACGCGATCAGTGATCAGTAGCTCGGCTGCATTTGTGACAAATCCCAACACCTCTAAACCCAAAAAATGAGCTCGATGTTTCGGTTTATTTTACAGTCGAAAGCGTTTCAGCGAGAAAGAAGCAGAACGGTGGTGGGAAGAGAACGAACTAAGAGTATATAAAAAATATGATGTCGAAGCAAATGTTAGCGCAAGCAGAAACAAGATGAACAGCTAATCTATTCTCTCCCAATTCGCCTCTGAAGACCTTCAAATGGGGTTTCTCTGAGCAAATGAGAACCAATGGGACGCGTTTTTCGAAGATTACTGCAGTATCCAAAGCAAGAAAGGAGTTGAAGCCAATCAGATATCGACGATGATCGTCGGTCCAATATTGTAGCAGAGGGTGCTAGGGAACTCAGTTTCTTCCTGCTAGCCATTTTTTAATGTATGAGGTTTCATGTTCTTAGCAATTGGGTGGGGTGAATTTTTTTTATTTTTTTTTTCCAAACTAACTTTGAGCATCCGTCTTAGTATCTATGACAAGGATGCTAAGTTCTCAAAGTCGAACCCAAATTTTTGTACGTAACAACTAGTGCTTCCCACCCTATGTCTTTCATTTGTATATATATATATTTATAATAAGGAAATAAACTAGATTCTCCCTCCCCCCCCCCCCCCCCTCTCTCTCTCTCACACATCCTGTGCAGCTGGATTGATGAAGCTTCAGAGGCATCATTGCTGATGGAGCGCCTTTTTAGACAAGAAACTTGGCCAGGATTTGGTTTTCACGGATGTCACTGGCCTTGGGATATTCAATGCCCACTTTTGATGGGATTCAGTGGCTAAATGGCACTACATAACCTCTATGATACTTCAATTTCCTTTGTTTTATTTTTTTGATGTTTACTGAATGGGAACCATTACTTGCACACGCTTTTCAAGTGATTGCCCCATATTAGTAAAAAAAATTGATTTTATCGTACTTTTTAAATGACTAAGTTAGCCTGATAGTTGCACCATAGGTAGAAGAGAGAAGATTGTAGAGAGGTCTAGAGAGAGAGACAGTGGGAGAGAGAATACCTCTGCCATTTCAGTCCTATCTAGTGGCCAATGCCAACGAATCGCTGCTCCCATCTGAAAAATTATGGAAACACCGTCAATTTACTTCTCCAGACGGACGATATATGCCCATTCATTCCCGCGACAACCTCTCCCCAACAGAGCGCACACTGACAATGTGGTCTCAATTAATCTAGTAAAGCTCAGTCCTACAGCAAGGTTAATCGCGTTTGATCCCTCGATCTCGAAATAGCAATTCAGAGCTCAAGTTTTGAAGCATGATCAGTGATTAATAGAGAAAATTAGGGCTTTTTTTGTTGTTAGAGAATTAATGGTGGCAGTGGTAGTAGATGCCGAGATCACATGGATTCAAAATGTTTGTTAACATATTTTTTTGTGTAAAACTGAGTATCCTAACATAGCCTATATCTATACAATGGTTCTTCGCAATTAGAGATGCTGGTTACCTCCATCGTATCCGTATGCACAAATGTGTGTACTTGTATAATAATCATAATAATTTGGATTATATGTGTGTACTTGTATAATAATCATAATAATCTGGATTGACTAATCGATAGGGCAGCTCTTGGATTGGCAATATCAGAAAATTTGTGCCAATAGGATGATCATAAGTTTGCAAGTACTTGTTGGTGAAGTATTTTAGGGACTCTGGTATTTATTTTTAATAGAGAAAGAGAGTTGGAGAGAGAAACGGCGTAGAGATAGGAAGAAACAGTGCTCATAGAGAGAGAGGTGGAGAGAGAGAGAGAACTTTGGAAAGAAAAAATGTGTATTTTCTGATTAATTTTAGGTGCAATCACATAAAGTGTGAGCAAGGACAAATTTTGATTAATTCTATGCAATCACATGAAAAAGGTGTGCAAGTAATGACTCCCTTACTGAATTCCAACCGAGATTTTTTTGTTGAATTCAAGCCTTGGTGCACCATCAGGCCAGGTTGGGCATGTGCTCTTTACCTGCCAGGCAGCCAATATTTTGCCAGACCCAACCCGCCCCGACCCATTGATAGCCCTATGCATGAGTCTCAAAAGTGGCTAAGGCTGTGTTTGGCATAGCACCTTGCCATAGCAGAGTTTACCTACTTTAGGGGACCCTTTCTCTTTGTTAAATCTCTACTACCTACTTTAGCAGGTCCCCCTTCTCCTTGCTAACTCTCTAAAGGACATGATTTGCCTGCTCCAGCAGTTCTCCCCTCCTCTCTGCTCACTCATTGCCAAAGCAGATTTTGTTTGCTCTAATTGAGAGTTAGCAAGGAGCAGGAAGGTAGCTGTTAGAGCACATAAATCCTGCTTTGCAAGGAATTAGGAAGGAGAAGGGAGTGCTTGCTAAACCAATTATATCTGAGTTTAGCACAGAGTTGACAAAGAGCTATGTCAAACGCAGTCTAAGTGATTGGATGATCAAATATTTAAGATCGCCTAATGTGATAAATTTGATCTCTACGGTCAATCTATGGGCATCTAGAAAATGTGTTGATATTTATGAGCACCAACTCAGTTGAAGGTCAGAAACGTACTTTCACTGAATTCCGTGATCATAACAACTGTGCTCGTACCAAGGCTTGGCGATTTGCATAGGTGAGTGACTCGATCAAACATTCGAATATGTAAGTTTTGTCCGATACGTTACGATTTGCAGGGGGGACGGGTCGATAAATACGAATGTATCAACCCATATATACTGGTATGTATCGCCTGATACATATCAATGTATCCTCCAAAATTGGGATGTAACGTCTAGTATGTATCGGTTCTGGAGCCGATACTTACCGGTAAACCGTGTTTGAACCTTGGGTGGTGTACTGCTAGTGTAATAACATGGAGTGATCTCATTCGGCCTGCTCATAGTCACAAAAATTGTAGAATTTTTTAAAATTTTGCGAATAATTTGCAAATTAAAGGTTATGCGAATTATTCACGATTTTTTCAAAAATATGTGTTTTTAAAATTTCACGAATAATTCCCGTATTTTTTTTTTAAAACTGTGATTTTTAATATTTTTCAAAATCTTTTGTACTTAAATTATTATTTTTTTCTCTCTTCTATTTTTCCTCCAAATATTTTCCCGAACTTGCTTTATTTTTCTGAATTTTAACCTCGCCGAATTAATGTCGAACCACGACTTGGTGACTATGGGCCTGCTTGGCCAAACATTGGGACTGAGTGCAGATTTTTTGTAGTTATACAAATAAATTCACGGAGGGGAGGAAATTTTTGGAAAATTTCGGCAAATTCGTGAAGAAAATGCTAAAAAAATAACAGCCTATTCAGAGCAGGTTTTACCCGCTCCGGCAAAACCGAGGCTATGGACAGCAACTCTCTGCCCGCTCTGTGCGTGATTATCGAACTTGCTCTAAGCTGATACCTAATAGCCAAATCTCCTGGTCGTGTTAGTGGTATCGGCTGATACCTAATCGCCGTTATGTTCCCAACAGTATGTTCCGAGTTCATTTAGATAATGAGGATCTGATTCTAGTTTATTTTTCGGGGAAAGGATTCTAGTTTATTTTTCGGGGAAAGGAATGTTCCGAGTTCGTTTAGATAATGAGGATCTGATTCTAGTTTATGTTTTGGGGAGGATCCGATGTAGTAGTTTTATACCGATACTAATTCCATTATTGGTATTGGCCGGGTTTTGAAGCCATGAGCAATACCATAATGAAGAGATTATTACAGAGTTGAGACAAACTAGAGTAGGGTGTCAGATAAGAACACCACTTAGGAAAAGCTCAACTTAATCTGCGTTAACGTTTAACAAATCTCTGCATCAGTGAGATAAGCACAAAAAAACGTAAATCAAAGCTAAAAGATGAGATAATTATGTGGAGAATATGGGTCAAAATATCGTCCGATACCGATACGTATCGGTTTTGGAGGTCAGCGGTACGATACATAGGGTATGTATCGTACCCTGTATAAAATAGGCAAATTATTGCCCGATACGGACAAAATATCGTTTGTATCGTCCGTATCGAACGATAATTTCAAATTATCGTCCGATAATTTGAGTAAATGTGAAAATTTTTTAAAAAAAAAAAGATGAAATTATCGTCCGATACGAACGATAATTTCAAAATACTGGTGGGCCCCACCTTTTGACCCGACTAAAGGGTCGGGTTTTCCTTATTTTTTTCCCATTTTCCTCCTTACTTCTTCCTCTCTTCTTCCTTCTTCTTCCTCTCTCATTTTTGGGTTATTTGCACTCTAAATTAGCGCCAAATCGCACAAAAAATCATGGGATCAACGTGGAAGGTATGTGTTTATTATTTTATCATCGTTTTATTTCATTTTAAATACTAAAATAAGGTAGATCTACCTTAAATAAATGTAGATCTACCTTAAAGTGTAGTAGATCTACCTAATTTAAGATAGATCTACCTTAAACAAGTGTAGATCTACCTTAAATAAGTGTAGATCTACCTTATATAAGTGTAGATCTACCCTTAAATTAGGTAGATCTACCTTTAAATTTTATCATTTACCTATAATATTAATTATTTAAAATAATTAATATTATTTAAAATAATTAAAATATTTAAATTATTTAAATTAATTTAAATTAATTAAAAATAATTTAAAATAAATAATTTAAAATAAAATATTTAAATAAATTAATTTAAATAAATAATTTAAAATATTTAAAATATTTAAAATAATTAAAAATAATATAAATAATTGGTCAAAAATAATATGATGGGTCAAAAATAATTATATGTGACCCCATTTAAAATATTTAAATTGATGGGTCAAAAATAATATAAATAATTAAAATTAAGGGTCACATGTAATCAATATGGGTCACATATCATATGTGTCACATATAATTAATAAAATAATGGGGTCAATATGGGTCACATATAATTTAAACTTAAAATTAATATGGGTCACATATAATTAAATTTATGGGTCACATATTAAATTACATGTGACCCATATTAATTTTAATAATAAATTTAATTATATGTGACCCATATTGATTATATGTGACCGTCACATATAATTAAAATAATTAATATTATGGGATATGTCCCATAAAATATTAGAATAATACGAAATAAATTTCAAATAAATTTTTAAAAATTATAATAATATCAAATAAATATTCAAAAATAAAAATAATATCAAATAAATATTTATAAATTATAATAATATCAAATAAATATTCAAAAATTATAATAATATCAAATAAATTTCGTAAAATATAATCTAATCTTTTAAAAATTAGAATAATATAAAATAAAATTTCAAATATAATCTAAATTTTATAAAAATTAGATTAATATCAAATAAATTTAATAAAATATAATCTAATATTTTTAAAATAGCAATAATTAAAAAATAAATTTTATTTTCAAGTGTAAATTAGATGTTTACTTTAATGCAATCGTTTGCTCATTCATGCAGGTGAAATAAATAAATATGGTACGTTCGACAGATCCAGCGTGGCAATACGGTACAGCAATAGATGGTAATAGACTCCAGATACAATGTAAGCTTTGTGAAAAAAAACTGCTGGGAGGAGGTATCACACGGTTAAAGGAGCATCTGGCTCATGTAAAGGGAGAGACAAGAGGGTGTCCCAGTGTACCCAGAGAGGTAAAAGAAAATATCAGAGCTAGTTTACAAGCGGCAAAGGGAAAGAAAAAAGCTGAAGCCGATCGTGATAGGGAAATGTATGAGAGAATCAGGAGGCCAGATCCAGAGTTTACATCAGCTGCACTTGAGGATGATGAGGATGAGGATGAGAATGAGTAGATAGCGAGAGCTATGAGAGAGAGTGCCAGAGAAGCACAACAGCGGCGAGATCAGGAAGAAGCCGATTATCGGTTTCGGTCCAGGTTGAGGGTCCATCCATGCCACCGTCATAGGCCACATGTTGTTGAGGATGATGAGGATGTTGAGCAGCAGATCGCTGCCAATGAGGGTCAACATCCTGGGAGGGATTATAGGTCTACTAGAGGTACTACCATGGATCCATTCATGTATCACACCGAAGCTCCAAACAAACCAAATTGAGTGCAATCTCACTTACAAAATGGGGAAGAAGCTTGGAAAATCCATTGCCAAGTTTTTATATACAACCACATTAGAGCCAAAGTAGCAGTTGTCGTACTTCAAAAGCATGATTGATACAAGTGCAGAAGTTGGTTCAGGAGCTAAAAAGTCTTCTCCATACGAGATATCTGGGCCCTTACTAACAGATGAGTACGATGAGATAACTGCCTATGTAAAAAGCTTTGAGGATGTATGGGATGAGAGAGGTTGCACAATTATGTGCGATGGATGGACTGGTCCCACAAAAAAGAGCTTGATCAATTTTTTGGTTTACAGCGATATCGGGACAGTATTTTTGAAATCAGTTGATGCTTCTAGACACGTAAAGACTGCTGACTACCTCTTTAAACTAATGGATATGATAGTTCAAGAGGTTGGAGAGCAGCGGGTTGTGCAGGTGGTAATAGATAATGCGGTAAATTACAAAGCCGCTGGATTAAAACTAATGATGAAGAGACGTCACCTGTACTGGACCCCGTGTGCCGCTCATTGCGTGGGCCTCATTCTTGAGGATTTAGGAAAGAGAAGCAAGGCACAGGCAACTATTCAAAAGGGAAGAACGATTACTTCGTACTTGTACAATAATGACAAGCTGGTCAATTTAATGAGAGCCTTCACGAACAATGAGTTGCTCCGACCTGCGATTACACGTTTTGCAACACAGTTCTTAGCCCTACAGAGTTTGGCTAGATATAGGCGTGAGCTGAAAAGCATGGTGTCGTCGAAAGAATGGAATCAACATGAAATAGGGCTCCCACGAGCGAAGAGACTAGCTTACACCGGTTGTCAATTCGATCCACGACGGAGTTTTTGGCGAGATGTCGACCACTGATCGCCGTTGAGATTGGTTGATAGTGATGACAAACCAACGATGGGGTACGTTTATGAGTCAATGGATAAGGCAAAATTGGCTATAAAAATCAAATGCCCTACAAAATATAAACGATACTAGGCGATTATCAACAAGAGGTGGGATGCACAATTTCACCAGTACTTGCATGCAGCAGGTATAACATGTTGCACAATTATGTAGTGATATTTATTTATTTATTCATTATTTTCATATACTGATAAAATTGCTCATATTTGATGTGTAGCACACTACTTGAATCCAGCCTTCCAGTATACGCGACGCTTCGAGCTGAGTAACACTGATGAAGTGTATACCAATTTGCTCAATGTAATCCAAATAATGCTCCCTGAGTTGGCAGACCAAGGCCAAGCCATAAGAGATGTGAGTGATCATAATATCATACCTTATAAGTAATAAGTCAAATGTCATGTGATATTATCATCTATTTATTAATATGTGTCTTACTGTATTTCATCTTTATAGATTGACATGTTTCACAAGAAACATGGGTCATTTGGGACCCCGTTGGCGCAATCCCAAATTAAACACGACAAACCCGCTAATTGGTAGATGCATTATGGAGGTGATGGTCCGATATTGAGACGGGTAGCAATGAGGGTATTGTCGCAAACGTGTTCCTTGTCCAACTGCGAGCGGAATTGGAGCACTTTTTCTCTCATTCATACTAAGACAAAGAATAGACTAACTGTGGACCGATTGGAAAAGTTAGTCTACTGCCACTACAACATGCGATTAAGGGTCAGGAATATACAGAGAACCAACCGTGGTAAGAAATTAAATGAAGTCTTAGATCCTCAATTATATGAAGTCTTACTTACATAGTATACCAATTCATCTATCATATTCTACCTTGCAGACGGTGATTATTTTGATCCCATCCAGTTGGATTATATATTCGAGGAGGATGACCCTTTGAATGAATGGATCGAAGAGAGAGAAGAGCCAGTCTTGGATAGTGAGCATTGAATGGCTGGACAATGCTAAAAGAGTAGCAGAGCAACTGGCTTCCTAACCACCGAGGTGGAAAAAAAGATTGAATCGTCATTCAGTGGTTGGATCTAATGACGAAACGCAGCCCGGTAGTGATGATGGGAGTGGTGAGGATGATGGTGGAGGGGACGTTGGCACTAGTGGTGGAGGGGAGGATGCTGGTGCCTCTGATCCTTATAGAGATATGGCGGCATGGGACGATGACTCGACACCGTTAACACAGTTCGACACTCCTACATTTAGAATGGGAGGGGTTGAAGGAAGAGGAGCGTCGGGATCATATCAAACACCACCACCACCACCACAAGATGATACAGATATGGGTTATATGACTTCTAGCTTCGGGGGATTCAGTTTGCAAAATACCGAAGATTCAGCAACTAGTAACCCATACTACCAGCCACAACAAGCTTACCCGGTGCTATATGACTTTGTTGGTCAGATTTTTGGAGGACCGACCTTTACGTACTACACTGAGCCATATTCGTTGCTACAGCCTCAGTTTCAAGGGGGCACATATAATCATGGGCATCAATATGGGCAACATTATAGGCAAAGGCCGGAAAGCTCGCGCACCGATGATGACGATAATCATGAGGGCCAAGAACCACCACGAAATTCAATGTGGCTCTAAAGTAAGTTTTCCATGTACAATTAAATTTATTTTTATCAACATAGCTATTATTTTTGACAATATATAATTTATTTTTATCAATATACATTGTAATTTAGTTTATGCGTGATCATGTTATCGATCAAATTATGAAATATTGTTAATAAAATAGGCATGTGATCAGCTGGTCGAACATAATGTTAGAAGATCTATTACATTAAGTCAAAAATGTGATCTTAAGTCAAAAATAAGTTATAAAATAGGCATGTGACTTGGGTTAAGTTACAAAATAGGCATCTTACTTATATATTCATCTAAATAATACTTCAAATAAGTCAAAAATAAAAACAAAAATAGTTGAAATAAATACAAAATAAATAAATATAATTTTTCAGATTTTTTAGGATTTTCTGAAATTTTTTTAGAATTTTTTTTCAAAATATCAATTTTTTGAATGTATCAAACCGATACATTCAATGTATCAGCACGATACATTCAATGTATCGGACGATACCCGATACGTATCGTCCTAAAGGTCAGGACGATATGTACCGGATTTCCGGTATTTTGACCCATGGTGGAGAATAAGGAACATTAGGGTGGAAGAAGTAGTAAGGATGTCTAAGGGTTCTTATGTCAAATGACTATTGAAAATGCTTCTCAATAAACATTGCATGGGTCGAGTCATCAACTACGATGAGTACAGTATGTTCATTAATAGGAGCATAAATTGATCATATTCAGAAGCTTACAGAGACCCAAATCAGAAGCCAAAACCTGATTGATTTAGTTAAAACGTCACCCACATTGACTAAAGGAGGCAACTTCTATAGAGGTGATGAGGTCATGAAGAATATTGAACTAACTTTTGAAGGATGTATCGGAAAAATCCCCTTTAAATCTAGATTATCCTTTAGAACAGTTGGAATAAAAATATAGTAAATAATACAAGGCAACAACCCAACACAAGAACACAGTTTTACATGGTAAAATCCCTTTTCAGGAAAACATTTACGGGACTTAGTCCAGTTAAAACTAGGGCTGTCAACGGGCCAGGTTGGGTTTTTCTCTAGGCCCATTTTTTTTAAAGATATAATGAGAGTCCGAACCCGATCCGATAGCTAACCATACCGGTCCGGGTTCAGTCTGGTTTTTAAATGTTGTAGCCCAAACCCAGCCCGGTTAGCTATCCGGGCTGGGCCGGGTTCGGGAAGAGTTTCTAATATATTTTAAGAGTTTTTTTAAAGAGGTTTTTTTTTAATAAGGGCCTCATTTTACCGGGCCGGGTTCGGGCTTACACTCTATAGCCCAAACCCAAACATGTTTCTTATCCCGGGTTAGCCTAGCCTGACCCATTTATTAAATGACTTAAAATATTGGGCCCGAACCCAGCCCATTCAGGCTGGGCCGAGGCCAAGGATCAAAATTTCGGCCGAAATGACATAAATTTTGGCTGAAATTATCAGTTTCGGTCCCCACCGAAAGAATAATATGGGACCGAAATTTCGGTCATTTTTTGTATGGTATTGAAATTATCGGCCAAAATTCAAATTTTCGGCCAAAATTTCGGTTTCGGTCCCCTTCGAAACTGAAACTAAACCCGAATTTTTGATCCTTGACCCGGGCTGAAACCCGACCCATTGACAGCCCCTAGTCAAAACCAATCCACTATGAAACAAAAAGAACGCTTAGAGAAGTACCGAATGAGATGCAAAACTATACGTTGACATCTCAGTGACAACAATCCTATCAAACTTTCAAGCCAACAACAATGAATCTCCCTGAATCTGTCCCTCACAATGAACCAATTCTCCGTCTTACAATCACCGTTATCACTTTGGCGATCTACTTGAGCTCAGACGAGCCGCAATAATCTTTTGAATCCTCAAGTGCTACGCTTAAATCTATAACTGCAAAACTCTAATATCAATGGATGAAGGCGAACCAACCTCAAGGGGTTAGGTGAGCTAGGCGGGTTAGGTGAGCTGGGCAGGCACCTGCTTCCAAAGCAGGAGATCTGAGTTCGAATCCTCTCCCCCCTTGAGGCTACTCCAAGGATTTATATCCTGTGTTGACTCGGAATGTGTTGAATTTGGGATGCACATGTGTTCCTAAGATTAAGCGAGTGCTCTAAGAGGCCCGGATACCCAGATTATCAACAAACTTTTTAAAAAAAAAAAAAAGGTCGAAATATGCTTTATATAGGTTCCTGAAAAAATGTAAAGTTAAAACGCGTTACTTAACTGAAGGTCGTCTGTGGCCAAGTTGACGGTCGACTGTACATGTGACAAAGGACGACCGTAATACATTGGTTGCAAATATAAAGCAAATATCAAGAGTAACAGGTGGAGTTTCAAACTATAATCTCATACCATCAATTTGTTTCACATGAAGCAAATATACACCTTCACACAACATAAACACCCATTTGTTCAAAAGCCATCTGAGCAAAACTGACATATTAGAAAATTGATCAGATCAGAATAAAAAGCTGACTTTTCCATTCAGGGGGCTTCTAAAACCAAGAAGCAACCAAATATGATGTTAAATAAAAACTATCTTCTTTACGACAACTTAATTAGAAGAAGTTCAAAATCCTCAACAATGGCTCATGATATAGACCTCAAATGGAGAAATTATATGTTGAAGAAAGCCTCTTTCCTCATCCTACACAAAAATTATTTGATGGGATGTCCAATGATCTCAAGATTTATTGTGTGAAAGATGGGGCCAAAAATTTTTTTTCTTATAATTTAATGCAATCAGCGTTTTTTTAATTTGTTTAAGTGGTGTGGCAGTAACCAAGGTTCAAAAATCGGCCGCAAACTAAAGCTACAGCTGCAACTGAAATGATCCAAAATTATAGGTTTTTGTTTTGGTTTCGGTGGGGACCGAAACCGAAACATTTAGGCCGATTTCGGCCAGTAACACTACTCTAATATAATCCAAAAAATGGGTCGGGTATCGGGTCGACCCTACCCGATATGTTTGACAGCCCTGCAAAGCAGATATGCGCGTGCGGTATATATTATATATTATCGAGAGAGCCCGTAATCCTTTAGAAGAAAGAAATGGCAGCAACCCCTATTGCTGCGTCTTCCTCCTGTTGTCTGAGAAAACGAGTTTCTTCATTCTCCTCTCTTCACTCCCTTTCTCTCTCCTCTTCTCTCTCTTTCTCTGCAACTCAATTGATAAACAGTAACAGTCGGTGTATCGCCGTCGCATGCCTCCCATCTTCTCCGCAGAGTAGTATCACTAGTAGTAGAACTAGAACACACTCCACCAAGCTCTATGTCAGTGGTAAGATTTATTCTTCTTCTCTTTGTTTAAACCGTTTCTCAATAATCTCCTGTTCGTCGTGGCTATATTTTTGTGTATATATATATATATATATATATATATATATATATATATATATATATATATATATATATATATATATATATATATATATATTATTTTCTATAATATGTAAATTGGGTCTCTTGGTCTGATTTTTTTTCGTTAATTGTGTATTAGAATGCTCATCATTATGAATTGTGCTTGGATTCTTAAAATCACAAATTTCTGTTAAATCTGCATTTATTTTTGTGCTGTTAATTTGATTTTGAGTATGGGGATACGAGTAAAGTGCTTAGTTTTGTGGTTAGAGGTCAGTTTTTTCAATGTGGATTGTGTGAATTAGAGAATTAGTTTGCTAAATCAGTTGGTAGTTCGTTGGGATAGGGTGTTGAAGCGAACATGGTATTCATGGTCGATGTCAATTACATGGATTTAATTTAGGTATGCGGAGTTAGGTTGTAGAAATATGTGACTCATTGATGCTAATTTGATTTAAAGCTGTGTCTGTGTAGGTGTGTAAGGGTGCGAGTTTTGACCCGAAACCCGAATACGTCCCAAAAACCGAGCAAACCGAACCGGCCCGAAAACCAATTTGGACTGAACTTGAACCAATTTTGGTTCGGTTTTGGATGGCAAAAACCGAAAACCACTTAGGGGGATTAGAAAACCCGAAATACTGAAAATATAGAAATAATAATAAAGAAACCCGAAACTGAACCGGAAAAACCGAAATTTTGAGTTTCAGTTTCAAAAAGAAAAAGAAACCGAAACCGAACCGATTCATTTCCAGCTGAACCAAATCGATAACCAAAATTTTCGGTTTCGACTCGGCTCGCCTACCCGAACTTGCACCCCTCTGTTTATATATTAGGCAGATGCATGATCACCGTCATAGCCGTATCCCATCTATTTGGGCTCTGGGAGTCTTATTTCTCCATTCATTTATGTTTAACACCAAGCTCTCTATAACTTTACAATCCTTCATGTCACTTCTCGCTGCTTCCCTCCAAGTCTTCACAGGTCTTATTCTTCTCCTACTTCCTCACGCTTGTAATGTCTCGGTTCTTCGTATAGGATATTTTTCCAACCTCCGATTGACATGTCTAAATCATCTCAAATGACATCCTGTGATTTTCTTCTTTTTAAATGTTAGTCTCAGATTCGTCTTATGAACTTGTTTTCAATTTTATCCTTTCTTATTACCTAACTCATCCATCTTAACATCCGTATCTTAGCCGCATGCAATGAATCTTGTTGTCGCCTTTTCAACCATAGAGTATGACAAGTCTAAGCGCCTCTTCAATCAAAGTGGAACTCTTGGATTACACAATATCTTGCTTGCTTGTCTCAATTTCATCTAGCTTGCATTAATCCTTTTTTAGATGTCCTCAAATTCATCATTTGATTGTAAAGTAGAGCCTAAAGAGAGGAATCTATGGCAATGTGATACTAAATGATTTTCCATTATAACTAAATCCTCTAGTCGATAATGTTTACTAAAATTGCTCTTCTTATATTTCGTCTTAGTTTTTCTAATTTTCAAGTCTCTTGACTTTAAGATCATTCTCTATGATTAAATAAGTTCATTACAACACATTGCTGGTCCCTATGTACGAGGCTAGGACTCGAACACCTAACCTCTGGATTTTTACACAAAAATTGGCTGCTCTCCGGATGCAAGCCCTTCCTTGTCTTCACACTTGACAGCCCAAGCCTTTTACCATCTCACCAAGCAATGGCCCCTTTCTCTCCATAATTCGAACTTATTATTTACTTATTTCCTTGTTTAGAAAAATTAGTACCACATCATTTACATGTATAACATGCACCATGTAATCTCTTCTTGTATATCTATTGTTGACGCATTCATAATCAGGTAGACACCCTTGATGTATACAAATAAGGACTCAAGACATACCCTTTATGACCCTTTATGCAGCCCAACTCCAACAAGGAACTCATTCGTCTTTCCATGTTACTACCCTTTCATATATGTCTTGAATAATCTCAATCTATAAATTTGTAATGCATTTCTTCCTTAGCGTCTACTAGAATATTTGTGTCTGCACTCTATCATAAGCCTTTTTGAAATCAATAGAAGTCATATATAAGTGTTTCCTTCTTTCCCTAAATTTTTTGCAAGTTGCCTTGATAAGAAAATGGCCTCAATTGTTGATCTTCCTGGCATAGATCCAAATTGGTTCTTTGATACACTTGATTCTTGTCTTAGCCATTATCCCACTATTCTCTCGCAGAATTTTATATTCTGACTCATAATCTTAATGTCTAAATAGTTTCTCTATGTGTGCTTGTCATCCTTGCGCAGAGGTCATGCTAATCTTCTCCGTATCATTCCAATTATATTGGATGTCTCTGAACTCCGAAGAGACCTTAATGCCTAGATAGTTGGGGCAATTTTGGATGTTCCTTTTGTCCTTATACAAAGGGACCACAATGCTTTTCCTTCATTTGTCAGTTATTTTCCTTGTTTTCATTATCTTCTTGAACAATTTAGTCAACCAATTTAGTCCCCACTCTCCTATCACAATCAAAACTTCTATAGGCATTCCACCTAGTCTTATTGCTTTCCTTTTCTTCATTTTTTCTCATTTTGTTTTTACTTCTGCTTTCGATACTTTGTTTCATCATTCCTAGTCTCAGTACTTTGTTTATATCTCAATCTTGAACTACTTTCCTCGTATAGTCCCTATTTAATATATCTCTAAAATATTTTTTCATGCCTACTAAATAAAAAAATGGATGCATATTGATCCAATTGTTGTTTTTCTAATTGTGATTTGTTGTCTTTCTATACAAAATGTTATTGTTCCGGCATTGTAATTGATCAATGGTTGTTGGTTTTCACATTTATAGAAGTTTATGTTCCATTATGGTAGTTTGAGGAGGATAAAAGTCTCACCTTCGTTGCGGCGGTTTGGGGAACTATCTGGCACTTTATAGAAAAGGTTCATATTTAAACAATATGGGGTTAAGGATTTAGAATTTAGGGTTGAAGAGTGAGTAGATTCCCAGAGGAGTAAGTCTAAGGAATGTGGAGTCAACATTATTGTCATGAGGGATGACAATGAATAAATAATAAAGCTGAACTCTTATTTGTGCCAAGTCTTTGTGACGGGGACGCCGACATCGTAGACGTCGGTTATGGACCTTTTCACGTGTACCGACGTCGGAAGCGGAATGGAAATCAAAACTAGGCGAAAGAGGAAATTCTGGAAATGTAGAGGAGGCCCAAGTACCGTAGCCTCAAAGGAGAAACGGACACAAACCGCAAGGAGAACAGTGTCGAGCGAGCCCTCGCTCGAGCGATCTACAATGACGGAAAATTTTCGTTTTTTACCTTTTCAGTCTTCTATTATTTTAGGACTCTTTTAATTGCGAGTTTTATATTGTTTAGGGTTTTCTTAGCCTATATAAAGGCATTGTAAACACTCTTATTAAGGGATTGATTATTGATGATGAATGAAAAGAGCTTTTGCTTGTGTGTGCTTGAGATGAGCCTCAACGAAGAGTGAATCTTCTTCCCGAGAAGGGTTTGGTGCGAAGCCAAGGGTGTGAAGCCTGCCAATCTATCTATCTATCTATCTATCTATCTATCTATCTATCTTATTTTCTCTGCTTGTGTGATTCTATAACCCCAAATTGATCATCTTCTTGTGAAATCCTAATACCTAATTTTCCCCTAAGCCATTGAATCGACCCGATTCAACAACCGTAGATCCCAACAGAATTATTAAACCCTTCCGCATTAAATACTTAGGGAAAACTAGTGATCCCATCGTTGAATTGTGAGCACCCTAATCTGGGAAAACCTAGAGTTCTATCTCTAGGATCGATCTGCGCTGCAACCTAACGGATCTAGCGTCCGGACTGAACCCTACCTGAATTATGTGTGATTCTCCCATGGAATACTACGAAAACCTGAGGTATTCGTTATATTTTGCAAGTTTTATTGTTTAATTTAATTCTAATTTAATTTCGACAAAATTAATCATTGCATTCACGTAGTTTAGGGCACCATCCTGTGTCAGTTTTGGTATCGGAGCCCTAGGTTCTAGGTTAGGGCATACTGTGTGACATTGCATTCATTGCACTTTATTTTCATCACATATTATTTCAGTTTTGGCCAAAGCGTTCATCTTGCATTCCATTCTAGAACCCGCCAATTAGTAAACTGTATCATCATGAACATGAGTGGGATTGCCGAAGCTCTTAACAGCATGAGGGCTGATCTAAAATCGATCAATGATCGAATGACTGCCTTAGAAACAGCCCAAAGGACTCTCGAAACATCCAATGAGAGGTTGTTAGACCAAGTTAATTGGTTAGATGAGGGTGATGAGTATTTTGAACCACCTCGTGAGCGTAATGGTCCACGTTTTGAACGAAATGGCTATCAACATAATCGGAACCGGAACCATAGGTTTGATCATCATGGAGATGACTACGACCCGGAAGGGAGACTCCTCAAAAATGTCCGAGTTGAGTTCCCGACTTTCGATGGAAGACTAGACCCTCAGGTCTTCCTCGATTGGTTATTCGATATAGACCAGCACTGCGAGTGTTTGACATGAGCGATGAAAGATGTGTTCGACTTGCTAAAATGAAGCTCATAGGCCAAGCCCGACTCTTTTGGTTCAACGTTGAACGCATCAGAACAAATGCGGGTTGTACTCCCATTACCCGTTTGGAGGACATGAAGGAACAACATACAAAGAAGTATGTTCCTTCTTCATACTACCATCGTCTCCTTGACCAATGGCAAAATCTACGCCAAGATAGTATGCCCGTATCGAATTACATTGGCAAATTTGAAGAGTACATGATGAGAGCCAAGGTATCTGAAGGCCCTCAAGTCACTCTATCCAGATTTTGTACCGGATTGATACTTGACTTGCAAAAAGAGTTAGTCTCCCACCTTGTTAAGACTCTCGCCGAGTGTTACACCGTCGTTCAAGACCTTGAACGATATTTAAAAATGACGATGACTAGGCGATCTGATTTTCACCCCGGTCAATTCCGAACCGGCGAAGTGAAATCTAGTGCTGGAAACCCGCCTGCCAAACCCACGCAACCCACATCTACCAATGTGAGGTTTGACAAAGGTAAGGGTGTAGCCGGAGACTCTTCGAAGAGTGGGTCTCGTGCCAAGTGCTATAAATGTCAAGGATTTGGGCACTTTGCCGCCCAATGCCCTACGAGAGACCCACAAAGGAATCTCTTCATCGACGGAGAAGGAGATGAAAGTGAAGGAGTTTATGAGGAAGAGGTCTTTGAGCCGAATGCCACACCTAGTGACAAGGAAGGTGATGACATGGGTCGCGCTCTAGTTGTGAGGTGTGCCTTTGCACAGCCTCAACGGGATGAAAAGGAGGATTGGCGAAGGGAGAACATTTTCCACGCCTTTGCCACATATGGGACAAAGAGTTGTAGGGTTATCGTGGATAACGGAAGCTGCACCAATGTGTTGTCAGAACATACCGTCACCCGCTTAGGGCTTGCACGTGAAGCCCACCCAAGACCTTACAAAGTCGCATGGGTTGACTCCTCATCCATTTCCGTATCTCAGAGGTGTCGTGTACCCATACAGTTGGGTTCATACTCTGACACCTTATGGTGCGATGCGGTGCCGATGGATGTGGGTCACATTATATTAGGGAGGCCATGGCTCTATGATTTGAACGTAACCATTTTTTAGCGATCTAACGTTTGTACGTTCAATTACAAGGGCAAGAAAATCACTCTTAACCCTTTGGCTCCCAAAGCACCATCAGTCAACAAATTTGAGAAGAAGGGAGATCAATCCAAGGCCATCAATATTGTGACCCCTTCAGAGTTTGAGAGAGCATCGTAAGATGAGAGTGTTGTGTATGTTGTTGTTATTGTTGAGAGTACTTCTAAGTTAGTCTATGAGTACCCCAAGGAGGTAAAGCCCATCCTGAATGAATTTGCGGATGTCTTCCCCGAAGACTTACCTAATGAGCTCCCTCCCATGCGTGACATTCAACATGCAATTGACTTAGTTCCCGGATCGACATTACCTAACCTTCCCCACTACAGGTTGAATCCGGTTGAGCATGCCGAGTTGACTCGGCAAGTCAGTGAGCTCCTTCAAAAGAGGTTCATACAAGAGAGTCTGAGCCCGTGTGCTTTACCAGCATTACTCACGCCTAAGAAAGATGATACATGGCGCATGTGTGTGGATAGCCGAGCAATTAATAAGATCATTGTTAAATATCGGTTTCCCATACCACGGCTTGATGACATGCTTGACAAGATGGTTGGAGCCACTATCTTTTCCAAGATAGATCTTAAAAGTGGCTACTATCAGGTGCGTATTCGCCCTGGCGATGAATGGAAAACCGCTTTCAAGACCAAAGACGGTCTTTATGAGTGGATGGTCATGCCTTTTGGGCTTTCCAATGCCCCGAGCACATTTATGAGGCTCATGACCCAAGTGTTGAGGCCATTCCTTGGCAAGTTCCTTGTCATATACTTTGATAACATCTTGATTTACAGCCCAGACAAGGAACAACACATCATCCACCTAAGGTTAGTTTGCGAAACCTTGAGGGGAGAAAGGTTATACGCGAATCTCAAGAAGTGCACCTTCATGCAGCACTCTGTTATATTCTTAGGATTCATTGCCTCAGTAGACGGGATGGTTGCAGACCCTGCGAAGGTTAAGGCCATTGTGGAGTGGCCCGAACCTCAAAATATTCATGAAGTCCGTAGCTTCCACGGTTTGGTCACATTTTATCGTCGCTTCATTCGAAATTTTAACACCACCATTACTCCCATTACCGATTGCATGAGAAAAGGGGAGCTCCTATGGAGCAAAGCCACGACGAGGGCCTTTGCCGAGATAAAAGAGAAGATGGTTACTGCACCCGTCATGCGCCTATCAGACTTTTCTAAAGTCTTTGAAGTAACATGTGACGCATCGGGTGTAGGCATAGGCAGAGTGTTGAGCCAAGAAGGCCACCCTGTGGCCTATTTTAGTGGGAAACTCAATGAGGCAAAGCAGAAATACTCCACCTATGACAAGGAGTTTTATGCGATCGTCCGATCTCTGTGGTATTGAACCATTACCTGAGATCGCAGGAATTTGTGTTGTTTTCTGACTACGAAGCCTTACGTTTCCTTGCTTCCCAGAAAAAGATGAACCCGAGGCACGAGAAACGGGTTGAGTACCTTCAAGGGTTCACATTTGTCTTGAAGCATAAGGCTGGTGCCGAGAACAAGGCTGCTGATGTGCTTAGTCGTCCAGTGGCGACTTTGCAGTCTATGAGCACTGAGGTCGTCGGATTTGAGCAGTTGAGGCAAAATCAATCATTAAATTCACGTAGTTTAGGGTACTGTCCCTAAACTACGTGAATGCGATGATAGATTTTGCATAAATTAAATTGGAATTAAATTAAACAATAAAACTTGCAAAATATAACGAATACCTCAGGTTTTCGTAGTATTCTTTGGGAGAATCACGCATAATTCAGGCAGGGTTCAGTCCGGGCGCTAGATCCGTTAGGTTGCAGCGCAGATCGATCCTAGAGATAGAACTTTAGGGTGCTCACAATTCAACGATGGGATCACTGGTTTTCCCTAAGTATTTGATGCGGAAGGGTTTAATAATTCTGCTGGGATCTACGGTTGTTGAATCGGGTCAATTCAATGGCTTAGGGGAAAATTAGGTATTAGGATTTCACAAGAAGATGGTCAATTTGGGGTTGTAGAATCACACAAGCAAAGAAAATAAAATTGATTGATTGATTGGCAGGCTTCACACCCTTGGCTTCGCACCAAACCCTTCTCGGGAAGAAGATTCACTCTTCGTAGAGACTCATCTCAAACACACACAAGCAAAAGCTCTTTTCATTCATCATCAATAATCAATCCTTAATAGAGTGTTTACAATTCCTTTATTTAGGCTAAGAAAACCCTAAACGATATAAAA
The DNA here is from genome assembly GCA_021018995.1 of Chloranthus sessilifolius. NCBI lineage: Eukaryota > Viridiplantae > Streptophyta > Magnoliopsida > Chloranthales > Chloranthaceae > Chloranthus > Chloranthus sessilifolius. The sequence goes on along the minus strand of CM037585.1, from coordinate 179,383,027 downwards.
CTTGCAATTAAAAGAGTCTTAAAATAATAAAAAACTGAAAAGGTAAAAAACGAAAATTTTCCGTCACTGTAGATCGCTCGAGCGAGGATTTTAACCACTCGAGCGAGCTTAAGTGGTCGCTCGAGCGAGGTCTCGCTCGACACTGTTCTCCTCGCGGTTTGTGTCTGTTTCTCCTCTGAGGCTACGGTGCTCGGGCCTCTTCTACATTTCCAGAATTTCCTCTTTCGCCTAGTTTTGATTTCCATTCTGCTTCCGACGTCGGTACACGCGAAAAGGTCCATTACCGATGCCGGCGTCCCCGTCAACTCTCCCGGGCCGAAAAGGCTTCATTACTGATGAAGCGGCGTTGTAATAGCGCTCGAGCATGTCAGGGTCCAAACGTCGCACTTCATCTTCAGCTAACCATGAGTTCTCAGAGTCCGGCTTGTCCAACCACTTGACCAAGTACTTTTGAATTCCGCCCCCATGGGTGGATATTGCCAAATCATCTAATATCCCTTCGATCTCATCTCGTCATACTGCTTGCGTGGGGAAGGGAAAGGTAGGGATTGTAGGGTGGGGCTGGTATTCGGGCTCGAGGCTACTTGGAAGGGGTTGTGAGGGGGTGGGGCTTGGGCTAAAGAAGGAACCAGGTCTTCCACATTGAATGTAGATTTGACCCCTATATCTGGTGGAAGCTCGAGAACATATGCATTAGGGCCGCTCTTTGCCACAATTCTAAAAGGCCCAGCGCCACGGGCTTGAAGTTTCTTTGCAGCTCTCAATGGGAACCACTCAGGCCTAACCCGAACCATGACGTAATCTCCAACCTGAAATTCCTTGAAGCGCATGTGCGCATCCGCAGAGATTTTGTATTGTTCATTGCTAGCATTAATTCTTTTCTAATTTTGGCGTGCAATTCATGTATATGTTGTGCAAATGAATCGGTTGACTCGGAAACTCGATGAGATGCAGACATAGGAATTAAATCAATGGGTGTTCTAGGCCTATGACCCAGGACGACCTCAAAAGGACTCATACCTAGGGACCTATTGACTGAATTGTTATATGCAAACTCGGCTAAAGGCAAAATAGAATCCCAAGTCCTAGGGTGATCACCACCAAGACAACGAAGTAGACTACCTAAGCTCTTATTGGCGGACTCCGTTTGGCCATCTGTTTGAGGATAATAGGTCGACGAAAATTGGAGTATGGTACCCATCACGTGCCATAAAGTTTTTCAGAAGTAACTGGTAAATCTCACATCTCGATCCGACACAATCGTCTGGGGTAAACCATGTAGACACACAACCTCCCCGAAAAATAATTTGGCTATGTGAGCCGCATCAAAGGTTTTAAAACAGGGTATGAAGTGGGTCATCTTGGAAAAGCGGTCCACTACCACAAAAATGGAATCGTGCTTCCGTTGAGTCTTTGGAAGCCCAAGCACGAAATCCATAGAGACGTCTTGCCACGGGGTGTGCGGCACGGGTAAAGGGGTGTACGAGCCGGTATTTTGTTTGATATGTTTCGCAACTTCGCATGTACGACACTGTTTCCCAACCTTAGAGACATCCCTCACAAGGCTAGGCCAATAGAACCTATCCTCAACAAGCGCACTGGTTTTATCATGCCCAAAATGTCCGGCAATCCCTCCGGCATGTAACTCCCAGATGAGGAAATCACGCAATGAAGTACGAGGGATGCACAAACGATTGCCTTTGAACAAATACCCATCCAACAGGGTATACTCGAAGTTAATGTTGTTCGGATTTTCAAGGAAAGCAGTGTATTCTGCCCCGAAATCTGGGCAATCAGGATAATCTTGCCTCAACTGCTCAAATCCGACGACCTCGGTGCTCATAGACTGCAAAGTCGCCACTCGACAACTAAGCACATCAGCAGCCTTGTTCTCGGCACCAGCCTTATGCTTCAAGACAAATGTGAATCCTTGAAGGTACTCGACCCACTTCGTGTGCCTCGGGTTCAACTTTTTCTGAGAAGCAAGGAAACGTAAAGCTTCGTGGTCAGAAAACAACACAAATTCCTACGGTCTCAGGTAATGTTTTCAATACCACAGAGATTGAACGACCGCATAAAACTCCTTGTCATAGGTGGAGTATTTCTGTTTTGCCTCATTGAGTTTCTCACTAAAATAGGCCACAGGGTGGCCTTCTTGGCTCAGCACTCTGCCTATGCCTACACCCGATGCGTCACATGCTACTTCAAAGACTTTAGAAAAGTCTGGTAGGCGCATGACGGGTGCAGTAACCATCTTCTCTTTTATCTCGGCAAACGCCCTCGTCGCGGCTTTGCTCCACAGGAACTCCCCTTTTCTCATGCAATCGGTAATGGGAGCCATGATGGTGCTAAAATTTCAAATGAAGCGACGATAAAACGTGGCCAAACCGTGGAAGATACGAACTCCATGAATATTCCGAGGTTCGGGCCACTCCGCAATGGCCTTAACCTTCGCAGGGTCCGCAACCATCCTGTCTACTGAGACAATGAATCCCAAGAATATAACAGAGTGTTGCATGAAGGTGCACTTCTTGAGATTCACGTATAACCTTTCTCCCCTCAAGGTTTCGCAAACCAACCTCAGGTGGATGATGTGTTGTTCCTTGTCTGGGTTGTAAATCAGGATGTCATCAAAGTATACGACAAGGAACTTGCCAAGGAATGGCCTCAACACTTGGGTCATGAGCCTCATAAATGTGCTCGGGGCATTGGAAAGCCCAAATGGCATGACCATCCACTCATAAAGACCGTCTTTGGTCTTGAAGGGGGTTTTCCATTCATCGCCAAGGCGAATACGCACCTGATGGTAGCCACTTTTAAGATATATCTTGGAAAAGATAGTGGCTCCAACCATCATGTCAAGCATGTCATCAAGCATATTATCCTGATTGCCCAGATTTTAAGGCAGAATACATTGCTTTCCTTGAAAATCCTAACAACATTAACTCCGAGTATACCATATTGGATGGGTATTTGTTCAAAGGCAATCGTTTGTGCATCCCTCGTACTTCATTGCGTGATTTCCTCATCTGGGAGTTACATGCCGGAGGGTTTGCTGGATATTTTGGGCGCGATAAAACCAGTGCGCTTGTTGAGGATAGGTTCTATTGGCCTAGCCTTGTGAGAGATGTCTCTAGGGTTGTGAAATAGTGTCGTACATGCGAAGTTGCGAAGCATATCAAACAAAATACTGGCTTGTACACCCCTTTACCCGTGCCGCATACCCCGTGACAAGATGTCTCTATGGATTTCGTGCTTGGGCTTCCAAAGACTCAACGGAAGCACGATTCCATTTTTGTGGTAGTGGATCGCTTTTCCAAGATGACCCACTTCATACCCTGTTTTAAAACCTCTGATGCGGCTCACATAGCCAAATTATTTTTCGGGGAGGTTGTGCGTCTATATGGTTTACCCCAGACGATTATGTCGGATCGAGATGTGAGATTTACCAGTTACTTCTGAAAAAATTTAAGGCACATAATGGGTACCATACTCCAATTTTCGTCGGCCTATCATCCTCAAATAGATGGCCAAACGGAGTCCACCAATAGGAGCTTAAGTAATCTTCTCCGTTGTCTTGTTGGTGATCACCCTAGGACTTGGGATTCTATTTTGCCTTTAGCCGAGTTTGCATATAACAATTCAGTCAATAGGTCCCTAGGTATGAGTCCTTTTGAGGTCGTCCTTGGTCATAGGCCTAGAACACCCATTGATGTAATTCTTATGTCTGCATCTCATCGAGTTTCTAAGTCAGCCGATTCATTTGCACAGCATATACATGAATTGCACGCCAAAATTAGAAAAAGAATTAATGCTAGCAATGAACAATACAAAATCTCTGCGGATGCGCACAGGCGCTTCAAGGAATTCCAGGTTGGAGATTACGTCATGGTTCGGGTTAGGCCTGAGCGGTTCCCATTGGGAGCTGCAAAGAAACTTTAAGCCCGTGGCGTTGGGCCTTTTAGAATTGTGGCAAGGAGCGGCCCTAATGCATATGTTCTCGAGCTTCCACCAGATATAAGGGTCAGCTCTACATTCACTGTAATATCCACCCATGGAGGCGGAATTCAAAAGTACTTGGTCAAGTGGTTGGGAAAGCCGGACTCCGAGAACTCATGGTTAGCTGAAGACGAAGTGCGACGTTTGGACCCCGACATGCTCGAGCGCTATCACGACACCACTTCATCGGTGATGAAGCCTTTTCGGCCCAGGGGAATTGATGGGGACGCCGACATCATAGACATCGGTTATGGACCTTTTCGCGTGTACCGACGTCGGAAGCGGAATGGAAATCAAAACTAGGCGAAAGAGGAAATTCTGGAAATGTAGAGGAGGCCCGAGTACCTTAGCCTCAAAGGAGAAACGGACACAAACCGCGAGGAGAACAGTGTCGAATGAGCCCTCGCTCGAGCGGTTAAAATACTCGCTCGAGTGGTTAAAATCCTCGCTCGAGCGATCTACAGTGACTGAAAATTTTTGTTTTTTACCTTTTCAGTCTTTTATTATTTTAGAACTCTTTTAATTGCGAGTTTTATATCGTTTAACGTTTTCTTAGCCTATATAAAGGCATTGTAAACACTCTATTAAGGGATTGATGATGAATGAAAAGAACTTTTGCTTGTGTGTGTTTGAGATGAGCCTCTACGAAGAGTGAATCTTCTTCCCGAGAAGGGTTTGGTGTGAAGCCAAGGGTGTGAAGCCTGCCAATCAATCAATCTATCTTATTTTCTCTGCTTGTGTGATTCTACAACCCCAAATTGACCATCTTCTTGTGAAATCCTAATACCTAATTTTCCCCTAAGCTATTGAATCGACCCGATTCAACAACCGTAGATCCCAGCAGAATTATTAAACCCTTTCGCATCAGATGCTTAGGGAAAACAAGTGATCCCATCGTTGAATTGTGAGCACCCTAATCTGGGAAAACTTAGAGTTCTATCTCTAGGATCGATCTGCATTGCAACCTAACCGATCTAGCGCCCGGACTGAACTCTGCTTGAATTATGCGTGATTCTCCCATGGAATACTACGAAAACCTGAGGTATTCGTTATATTTTGCAAGTTCTATTGTTTAATTTAATTCTAATTTAATTTCGACAAAATTAATCATTGCATTCACGTAGTTTAGGGTACCGTCCTGCGTCAGTTTGACATAAAAGACTTGGGTCAACTCAAGTATTTTTTGGGCATTGAAGCGGCAAGTCAAGGAAAGGAATGTTCCAACGAAATTATGCTCTTGATATTTTGAAGCAGACTAGCATGTTGGGATGTAAACGTACTATAACCCCATGGAGCACAATCATCAGCTTAATGGGGAGGATGGTGAACTCCTCAGGGATGTAAGAATGTACCAACGGCTTGTGGTGGAAGCTTATTATCTTACTATGACACATCTGGATATTGCTTATGTCATGAGCATGGTGAGCCAGTAATTGCATGTGCCTACAACTCCTCCCTTTGATGTTGTGTATAGAATTCTAAGATAACTGAAAGACACTCCGTGGAGAGGCTTACTTTGAAGCATCCATGGACATATTCATATTGGGGTCTTTACCGATGTATATGGATGGATCTCTAATTGATAGAGATCCATTTCAAAATACTGCACCTTCCTTTTGGGGAACTTAGTCACATGAAAAAGTAAGAAACAACATGTTGTTTCAAACTGTAGTGCGGAAGAAAAGTGCAGAGCCATGTTCCACGGTACTCGTGTAGGCAAGTGGCTTAGATTCATTTTGTCCGATCTTGGAGTCAATTTGAAGCTTCCCATGTTTCTCTATGGAAATAATAAAGCACACTTCATATCACAGAAAATCCGGTATACCATGAAGGAACCAAGATTTTGAAGTGTCTTGTCACTTGATACAGGGAAAAGTTGAGTCAAATGAATATCATTCACTCCAAGTAAGGTCTAAAGATCAATTGGCTACTATACCCACTAAGGCTGTGGGAAGATATCATTTATATGACATCATCTCCAAGTTGGGCATGATAGACATCTATGCACCAACTTGAGGGACTGTGTTGGTGTGCCTACATTGTTAGTTGGGTGTCTTTAGTCTATCCAGATATATAGATATAGGTGCATGTGAGTGGTATGCATGGCATATCTTTATAAGTGGTACATATAATATTATTGAAGGGTGTAAGGGTATCTAACTCACAACCCTAATTCTCTCCAACTTTCTCTTTCTCTCTTCATTTAGTTCATCTCTTCTCTATCAAACTGCAACTTCTCCTCACCCTAATCTCTCCAGATCATCATCGCACAAATTTTATTTTTTTTATGCGCAAGCCATCAACTCAAAAACTTTTTAATAATAGTAATGGACTATTGTGATTTTACGCGTGAACATATTTTGAAGTTGCTAGATTGCATATCATTCTCATTCTAGTATTCTTTTGATAGTCTAGTTACTTTTGTTGTGGCTTTTATGAATTTTCCTCTTCTTAATCATCATGACTAGCTGATTGCTCAAAGATATGCAATTCGGCACCATATATGCAGTTTCCTTAAGATTTCTTATGTTTTACCTTGCTTCCAACAGAAGTTTTATGCAATCACCTGTAGTTGGCTAAGATTATTTCTTTTACCTTGCTTCGAGCAGAAGTTTTATGCAGTGTCATATGTACAATTGGTTGTAGGGCTTTCTTTTCGAACCACTCAAGAAAGTTTGAGAAATGCCTTCAAAAACTTTGGTCAACTTGTAGAAGGTGAGAATACCATACTTCGTATTGACTTTTTTTTTCCTGTTAATTTTCTTTCGATGAATTTTTCCTACTCTCAACAACCTTTGTTGGTATCGAAGTGACAAAATATGGGTACAATGAGCAAGAAAGCTGGAAAAAATGGCAAAATATGGACAAAATGGGAAAAAATCGAAAGCTAAAAACTGTAAGACACGGAAGATGGAAAAAATAGGAAAAAAAACCGAGATATATTAAAATTTGAAAAGAATAGTTTTAAAACAGTTTTTTTTTAATACGATAAAATACGGAAAAAAATGTTTAATATGCAAAAAATTCGTTTAATACCCGAAATATGTGTATTGTAGGAAAATATATGTTTTATTAAAAAAATGGGTATTATATGTGTTTAGTATGTTGTGGAAAAAAAATGCGTAGTATAAGCATATTTTTTTTAAAAAACGCTGTATTTTGTCACAGTGGTTGGTATAAAAACTCTGGAAGGGGCCTTCTCATGAGTTTTTATGTGGGTTGGTAAACATGGCAGAACATGACTTTGGCTCTATGGTGACTTAATCTATAATGGTAGTCTCTTTATTGTGATAAAAATTCTTAATTCTGATCCCCCTTAAATGACGTATTATATCTCTTTCAGTAGCGATAACTTGCTTATGGTAGTAGCAAATGACCAATAAAATCACTAGGCAACTTTTTCTACGATTTAGACTCATGAAGTTATGTGTTGTTATCTCATGATTATTCCAGTCAACCTTGTGATGGATAGAATAGCGAATAGGCCGAGAGGCTTTGCTTTTCTTCGCTACGCAACAGAGGAGGAGTCGAAAAAGGCAATCGAAGGAATGCATGGAAAAGTATGTTTATTGAATTCTTGCCAATAATGTCTTATCAAGATTTGTAAAATTCAGTGAATTTCCATTGTGGACGTCAATTATGCATCTGACTGATTAAGAAGTTGATAATTATACACATGCACCCGCTAATTATACAAGTGCACGTTCCATATATATGCATGCACAAAGATGAGATGTGTAAAAAATATAAATAACAAACGGATAGCTTTATTAACACCCATGGAATCTTGGAGGGCACATTGCCATTGATTGCTTTGAATTAGACGATGGATGTCGTTTTTTCGTCCCAATCTTTCACACAAGGGACCTGGAGGCCACAAGTGTACCATCAGACTCAGTTTTTTATTCCACATGTCACAGCTCCCAAAAGGTGACCCTAAAATCACAAGGCACACATCACACTCAATCGTGATTTTAAGGCCATTTTTGGGGGATCTATGCCAGATGGAATAAAAAACTGACCGTCTGATGGACGCCCATGATCTCAGATCCCTTGTGTAGAAGATTGGGGCAAAAAATGATCTCCATCATCTTATTCAAAGCAATCAGTGGTTTTTGGCTTAGGTGCCCTCCAAGATTCCGTGGGTGGTAATAATGCTACCCATAACAATAATGCATAGCCTTCTCTTTTCAACTAGAACAGCTGCTGGTTTTTCACACGTTAGAACTTTTGTACTTTCCGCCATCTCTGTACCCTTTCAAACGGGCACTGTATCCCTCCACATGCAAGGCAATATAACCGTTTTCTGGAAATGCAGGCTACAAAATTGTACAATGGACCCATCAACAAGCAAACCAACATTTACTGAAGTCCTTCGTTTATATTTGTTGGTTTAGAACTGATAATAAAGAAATAAAAATTGTTGGGTTAATCACATTTCTAAGTCTAAATGTCTTTATTGAAGAACTAGAGTCTTTTGACTATGTAACTTAGTCGAGATGTAGCATCATGTGCACCTTGGACCTCCAATCTTTTAGTGTCGTAAAATATTTTGGTTTCTTCTTTGTTCGTCTACCAGGGGCCCAGTTTTAATTTCACTTTGTGTTTCTCAGTTTCTTGATGGCAGGGTTATTTTTGTGGAAGTTGCGAAGCCGAGGTCGGAACTGCAACAAGGCCCCAAACGAACTCCAAGACAGTATTGAGGAGCATGAAATCACTACATTATTGCTTCTGGTACTACCAAGTACGCATGCATCGTAATGTTTTATAAATCTTAATGTGTTTTGCTACCTTAATTTTGATTGAATCCAAAATTTATACTTACAGATTAGACCATCTCTATTGTAGAATGAGATGTTGAAAAAGATTGGCTTGATCTAAACTACTAATTGCAATACAAGCATGTAAATTTTTGTGCTTCTGACTTTAGATTGGGTGGTTTGGAAGACCAGGAAAATTTTAAAATAGGCACTAGAATCTCTTCAGAGTCTACAACTATGAAGAAATCCTTGCATAAACTGGCGTCTACCAGTGGCAATGTGGAATGCTTTGATTCGATAATTCCTGATGTTAAGTCTAGCTGAGCTGAGTTCCACCATCGGGAATGCTTTTACTCGATAATTCCCGATGTTATATATATATATATATATATATATATATATATATATATATATATATATATATATATATATATATCGAAAAATGAGCAAATTTTTAGTAAAGAATGAGAAATTACAGAACGATATATGTGACTAGAGAACCATCCCTGAATAGAGCTTCGGCATCCCCATCACCCTAAGACAAGAAAAAACTCCAATCACATGAAAAATATAGAGAAACCAGAAAAATATCTTTATCTCGACACCTGGAGCATGTGAAGTAAGACTCTTGTTTCTGCGGCATTGAGAATTAGCCCAGTTAGCAATTCCATCAGCTACTTTATTAGCTTCTCTGTCTCTGAAGGTATGTTTGCACACCCAAATCATTGTTGCAAGAAGGGCTTTAGGACGTTCCATTGTGCTTTAGCTCCAGCAATTACTTTGAAGACTAGATACGACTTATCCGTTTCAATTTGAACTTTATTACGAGAAGTTCTAGAATTTGGAGACCATCAAACAATGCTCTAAATTCTGCCAAGATGTTTGTATCTGCCAAAATGAGGCTATGAATTTGCCCTCTTCATCTCTTGGAATTCCACCAACGCCAGCTGAACCCGGGTTGCCTTTTGTAGCGTCGTTTACATTAAACTGCACCCAGGTACGTTCAGGTTTATGCCATCGGATCGGGACGATCTTTATCTTCTGAGTCTGAGTGGGGATTATATTTGAACAATCCAAGACTTTCTTCTCATGAATATTCTGCAAAATTTTAGGTTTAATCAACATATTAAGGTCATTAACTAATAATGAATATATAAAAAATTCATAATGTCTCTTAAAATTGCTTGATCTCTATGCCCCTTTTTCCATCTCCAAAGCATTTAGGATCCCGTTCAATAATTAATCCGCAGATTTAAAAGTAACATTTGTGTAGGCTACCTATGTTCGCGCCTATAGTATTCCTAAGGGCGCCTATGTCTGAAACCCACTCCGTTGACTGCTTGGAATCAGACGATCAGTTTTTTATTCTATATGACTTTTTTGGAGTGTTTGGATGTCTCAATTTGTCAAAGGGAGCCATTACTTGGGTGCACAAAGTTGGCCCCAGCACACAATTTAAAAGAACTACTCGATAGTTTTTTGGGGCTACCATGCAGAAACACCATCTAAGGCATCTGACTTGAAGGTCATGTTGTAATGGACTTTGATGCCAAAGATTGGCAGGAAGCACGATCTCTATCATATGATTCAGTACTGTCAAAGCCCACCACATCTTATTCAACGGTTGATTGTTGAATCATATGGTAAAGATTGTGTTTTGTGTAAAGATTTTTACATCATGACCTTCGAATTAGATGCGGCTTAGATGGTGTTCCAGCAGTTTGGGCCTGATGTGCTTATACCATTTGATATAACAGTTTAGCCCCAATTACAAACCGGTCGAACTTAGCCAAGCTTTGTGGGCTTTCTCCTACATGACTGAAAAGAGGACTGCTACATGCACCGCACTTTTTTCTTCCTTACGCTTTATTTCTAGTTGCAACCAACTTTTATATCTGCACACCAAGTAATAAACTGATGGGAGCGAGCCAGCGACTACTTGCAACAATATTTGTGCCCTTGTACATAGTTTAAGGGGCTGTTTGGATACAGGAAAATCATGGTAAAACGTGGTATAGTAAAACGTTTTACCATGAATTCAGCTATTTGGGTGTTTTTTAAGGTTGGTAAATGTATTACCCCTATTTACCACAAAACACCAAACATATTATAACTCTCATCCCGAGAATAGGGGAGAAACGAAGGTGCTAAATCTCTCTCTCTCTCTCTCTCTCTCTCTCTCTCTCTCTCTCTCTCTCTCTCTCTTGATCTTGATCTTGATCTTGCCTCTCTCTCTACGATCTCTCTCTAGATCACTTTGCAACTCTCTATCTAGGACGCCTCTCTATCTAGGATGTCTCTCTCTAAATCTCTCTGTGTTCTCTATTTTTTTTCTCTAGGATCTCTCTCTCTCTCTCAACAAATCTCTTTCTATTCTCATTTTTTTAAATCTACAGGATATGTCTATTTGCAACTGAAGATTCGGTATTCACAACCAAATGATTAATATTGTTGACTACCTTGAATTAAACGATCAAGATCATTTTTCGTCCCAATCTATCAGACAGTAGATCTTGAGATCGTAGCCAATCTATCAAATGATTGATTCATATAGCACACATTCCAAAGAAGTGATCGTGATCATGGTGGACCATGAGATGGTTCTTGCTCGATTTTGGGGATTTGTAAAACGCAGAAGCAATATCTGATTGCCTGATGGGTGGGACATGAACTCAATCTCCATTGTGTGAAGATTGGGAGAAAAAAATGATCTCCATCATTTGATTCAAGGCAATCAACAGTAATAATGGTAGAAATCATCTCATTTTTACTCCATTTTATTGTGTTTTCTAGACTTGTATCTAAACAGTAGTAAGTGTGGTAAAAGGTAGTATTCATACATATTACTGCATATTCGTGCAAGTTGAGAATATATGGTAAAATATGGTAAAAAAATTAACAACTTTACCATGTTTTACCGGGTTCTATCCAAACTGACCCTAAAAGAAAAAGTTAGTATTTTTGGAACCTGTGCCATGTGGAAAACCTCTGATTTTGAGAAGTGGTCTCACTAGATCAAATCTAAATAAATTTTCCAACTCAAACAGACAAATCTGAATAAATTTTAGACCTTCTCAAATTTTGACCCAACTATTGCGCCACATTAGCCGCATATAATTTGTTTGCATAAAATTTGTCCTTTATATAGCAACGTCCCGGAGATTACATGATAGCTTCAAAATAAAATGTGTCCTTCACATAACATTGTCCCTGAGATTACATGATAGTTTCAAAAGTTTGTATTTAGGTACGTGACCTGAGTATTTTGAAATCATTGGATGCGAGGAAATCTTGACTTTAACTAAGTTGACATCCACTTTTGGATCCCTTCCATCCAACCAAAACCCTCGTGAGAGTTGATTAACGGATCACTTTTTGGACAAGTGACGGCGTCATATGATTAGGAAGCAAAAACACGTTCATCATGTGATCAAAGCAGCCACCACTTTTAGCAGGAATATCTAAAGTTACTTTGGAGATACTAAGTTTGATCGACCCGAACAACAAAAATGGATCCCCGCCGCCCCTTTTTGCATTACTAATGAAATATCCTTCAATATTTTACTGAAAATGGAACGAAATGTTATAGTTTTGCTCCTCAGTTGTCCAACGATCCATCCACCCATCTAACATTAGCTCCTTTTTTAGTTTTTTTTTAAGAGCTACTATTTTCAGCCCACCTAACATTAGCTCCTGTTTTTATATTTTGGGGAACCTCTATTCTTGCCTACCGGATTAATGAGGGCACTTATGTTTCAAAATCATTGATTGCTTTGTATCAAACTGCCGCTATCATTTTTTCAGCCCAACCCGGGCAGGCCCGATTACTTTAAGGGAAATGGTCAGGCCGGCCCAGCCTCTTGACAGCCCGAAATAGATGGAATGCTCCTTGTGGCACTTGTTTTGCCACATGGCACACATCCTTGACCCATCCAAGTTATAAATATCATGTAGGATCGGAGTACACTCGCCATCCTCCATTTGAAGACGGAACCCATATATATATATATATATAGTAAATTGTACAATGAGTTTGAACCCATAAAGGCGGTGGTGAGTGAAAACCTCAGATCACATGTCATGTGACACGTGATTTCAAAATAATACCCATTTTGGGATCATGTGCCATATAGCATGTGATATTGTGATCTATATATAAAAAAGTTTTTTTGGTGATCAAAATTAGGGTACTTGCCACACATCATAGTGCAATTCTTTGACAACAGTTTGGACGGTATAGATGCATTGGATCATGCCCAAATTTTTTGGGTGGCTTCTGATCATCCTTAGGCAAGTTGTCATACAACGTAATTCCTCGAATGGATGTCACATTGACCCCAACTGATTCTAACCTAGCGCTGCGGGGTAGATTTAAATCCTGTTAGATTTGTTCCACATCGGCTATGGGCTAGCCCTTCTTGGGCTCTTTATATCTTAGGCAATCCTCACCTTACAAGCCAATTTTGTGAGATTGAGTCAAGCCCGTTAAATTTCTTATCAAACTAATAGTACTGGGCCTGCGTGGCTTGGATTGTTTATGTTGATGGATGTATTTTTTTGGCTAATTGAAGTTCACGTGATTTCCAATCACTTCAACATAGTGGATTGGTGAAAGATGTGTGCCGCCCGGAGTAAGACCTTTTAAAATTTAGTGGGCATTTTCGTTATTAATGACGAATACGTTCTCTTTTTCTTTTTAATTTTCTCATTTAACAATTTTACACCATAACATTTTCAATGATTAAGAAATGTGATTTGGAACCTTGCAACAACTTTCTCATAACCAAAGTATGGAATGACCTCAAAAAAGTAAGTAGTTTACAATAGAACTAGTACAGAATTACACCTCTGCAGAGGAAGTTATGGAATGCCCTCGGCACAAAAAAAAAAACAATAGTATTTCAAACACAGAAGAAGAGAGTAAAAGGATTACATTTCTCTAACCAATGTTCAGAAAAGAAAGAAGCTAAAAAGAAGAAAAAAAAAAAGGACGTAGATTACAAGGCAGCAGCTAAGATACATATGAGATGAACTCAGAATTATACCTTTTGACAGCAGTGAAGGCCAAAAAACAGATGGATTTACAAACTGCAGAGATAGTGCTTAGAACCTCTCATTCTCATCAACAGCTGGGGCCACTACATTTTTGTGTTCAGGGTTAAGGGACACTAAACCCTAAACTGTACTAAAATCAGCTTTAAACTGTTAAAACCATCGCTGCAAGAACAAAGAGTGAAGGGAGAAGACTAAAGACATTACGGGTGAGGAACTCTTAGATCTTTTCGATCTCGCTTCTATATAGGAGGTGAACCCTCTGACCTCAAAGAAACTACTAGGTTCCCTGGGTGAAGTGCATTTTGGAAGTTCCATGTTCCATGGCCAGGTTCATCACCTGTGATCATTCTTAGAACTATAAGAATAACTTGACTCTTTGCCCCTCTCTCACATCACCGCCAATCTGCTGCTCCCGGACATCTCTTTCTGCTAGACATCTTTTATAGGGCACAAATCCCTTTGAGCAATTCATGGACCTCGATCGTGGACTTGAGAAGGCAGAATTCTCGCTCACTCTCAAGTGGAATGCAGGCACAGAGTCCATTTCAGAAGGTTCTCTACTTCTGGACTCCACGTCCCCGCTCTTATCTCCTTTTCCCACCTCACTCACTGAATCCGTATTTGAACCAGTCCAAGACACTTCCCTTTGCATCTCTTTATCATTTAAAGCTTCTATATTATTACAGTCAGAAGGCATTTCTGTTGAATTCAAGCTGTGAGGGTGGACGAAAAGGAAGGGTAGGTTTCCGTAAAAAGCCCACCAAGGCGCAGAAGTGGTGGCTTCCATTGAAGTTGAGTTTTGTTGTTGAAATTGCGAACAGTTGAACACTGGGGGCAAAACTCCACATGGCCATGGAGGATTCTGATTTCCTTCGTGTTGGCCCCGAGAAAAATTACTGATTGTCACATCATTTCTCGGCAATGTTTGCGGGGGATTCTGAGCATCCAGGTCCAAGTTTTCATGGTGGGGTTTATTGTCAACAAAGGGGGATGGCTTGTGAGGTTGTTGTATGTTCCCTAGAGTTGAACATGAAGATGGTCTGTGAGAATCAGTAACCAAAACGGTTCTTCCAAAGAGCTTAAGAGTCGTCATAGGCATCTCTAATGATGAACTTTCTTTAGTAGATGCATGATCTTTAGAACCCGAATCGGATTTCTGAAAAATAGTCAAAAAACAAACAAACATCAGAAAAAAGCAATGAGATGTAAATGATCAATACTGGAAGCAAAGTTGAAATTGATCATAATGGTACCATTGAGGATTTGTCATTCGGGCTTGAAACCGCATTAACTGGGGTCGGTGATGGGGATCCGTTCTCTTCCTCGGCTGATATAGTGGGTGATGGGAATCTGTTATCCTCCGCAGATGAAGCTGGAGATGAGCATGTGTTTGGTGGATTTGAAACCGACGAGCCCGTTGCATCCGATACAACAGTGCATAAAACTGATGTCGGGGACCTATTCTCTTGTTCAGAGACTGATGAAATTGGAGAAGGAGACCTATCCATTTGCTCCGAAACTGAGATTTCCTTCTTAGATGAGTTGACACATTTCCGAGGATATGGATGCATGGGTTTCCTTTTGGGCCTAGGAGGAGGAATCTCAATAGAGCCTCCCCTGCTACTAACCGACTCCCGAACCACCTACACCATTCAGATTACAAAGTGATGAGAAAAATATAACAATGCAGTGGGCAAAAGTAAGAATGTATAACAATGCAGTGAGCCCATTATCAAGAATGGCTGACTTACTTTAAACAAGTAAGAGCACCCTTGTACATATTATAGTAGTTAATAGGTACTGGAGTAAGAGCAGTAGACCTTAGAGAAAAATTTCTGAGCATGGCTTCTAATCTGAACTGCTGTCTTGCTTCCTATGTGCTCTGTAAAAATAAAGTAGTTTCAGGAGATTAGATTGATGGATAAAATAAGACCGGTGTTACTACCACACCACTTCATGTTACCGCCACCTCACTTAAACAAAGGAAAATTTCATTCACTGCATGAAATTGTGGACAATGGAGATCATATTTCGTCCCAATCTTGCACAAAACAGATATTGAGATCATGAGCCTACTATCAGGCAGTCAGATGTTGATTCCACATGGCACACATCACGTGAACCACTTCGATGGTATGCTATGATCCCGATAACTTTTTGGGATTTGTGCCAAGATGTTGATTCCACATGGCACACATCCCAAAAAGTGAACCACTTCAATGGTATTCTATGATCACGATAAATTTTTGGGATGTGTGCCACATGGAATCAACATCTAACTGTCTGATGGTAGACCTATGATCTCAAGATCATTTGGGTAAAAGACTGGGATGAAAAACGATCTTCATCGTCTGATTTAAAACAGTACATAAATTTTTTTCCTTTCTTTAAGTGAGGTGGCTGTAACATTAAGTGGTGTAGTAGTAACACCAGCCTAAAATTAATACAGGCTGCCCAGAAGAGAAACATATAATTCCGCTTGATGCTACCTTCTATTCGACGCCATGCACGCCCGTACAGCTTTAAAGCTTCCAAGAATTTATGATGCTCTTCCTCTGTCCATCGTTCCCTCTGTTTCGTAATAGTATAAGGTTTCCTCACCTATTCAATCAAAGAATAAATAAATAGCACGAAAGAGAAGGGAATAAATATGCAGTTGAACCAGGCACCAAATTAATAAAATGTTCATAAGCAATGGAAAGAAAGAAACCTTGGGTGCATGTTCATCTTCTGATGTATAGAACTCCTTTAGTGGAACCCCATTCGCAGACGGGGTGCCGATATCCAAACATATCCCATTGCTTGGCATGATAACAGAATTCATGTTTGTGCCTTCACCTATTTCCGAAATTCAAACCAAAAAGTGTTTAACAACAACTCCCTTTCCTTATGGTAATTTTTTTTTTTAATTCCCCTTAACTAATTTGATTCCTCATCCTTAAAGTCAAGGTTAACTATGAGATACACCAAATACACACAGCAGAGAAAAATAACAAACATCATAGATCGTTACAAGTGAAGAGAACCATCATCCTTTCATGTTATAATTCACGGGGTATTAGATCCAACTCAATGCATCGATTGTATGATTAATTTTCCAGATACATTTTTCAAAAAGCTTAGCTCTGCAATGATATATAACTCCCAATAGCTACACTTGCTGCATTTTCAAGGCACGGTAGTTAAAACAGAGAACCCCGTCATCGTTTTGTTGAAAGACTTCAAAACATGGATAAGGCTTATAACATAATGGCTGTCCAAAACAATCCATATTTATTGTTTGTATACACATAAATTGTGCAGTAGGATGCAAATTCGTGCAGTTGTAAAAGATTAAAATTAAAAAAGAGGCGAGGTACAAGAAATAGAAATCACAAATATTAGGTTTATGGCACATGTAGGATGTATAATTGTGTATATACGTGTGCATTGCCACACAGACCCAACACCCAATAGTTTTTTTTTTTTTTTGCTAACTTAGGGTAATCCCAACTCCCAAGCTTACGCTTGGACTAATCGCTAAGGGATGCCCTCGCCCCAATAGTTATCATGGGTGCATGTTCATCTTCTGATGTATAGAACTCCTTTAGTGGAACCCCATTCGCAGACGGGGTGCCGATATCCAAACTTATCCCATTGCTTGGCATGATAACAGAATTCATGTTTGTGCCTTCACCTATTTCCAAAATTCAAACCAAAAAGTGTTTAACAACTCCCTTTCCTTATGGTAATTTTTTTTTAAAATTCCCCTTAACTAATTTGATTGCCCATCCTTAAAGTCCAGGTTAACTATGAGATACACCAAATAAACTCAGCAGAGAAAAATAACAATCATAATAGATCGTTACAAGTGAAAAGAACCATCATCCTTTCATGTTATAATTCACGGGGTATTAGATCCAACTCAATGCATCGATTGTATGATTAATTTTCCAGATACATTTTTCAAAAAGCTTAGCTCTGCAATGATATATAACTCCCAATAGCTACACTTGCTGCATTTTCAAGGCACGGTAGTTAAAACAGAGAACCCCGTCATCGTTATGTTGAAAGAGTTCAAAACATAGAGAAGGCTTATAACATAATGGCTGTCCAAAACAATTCATATTTATTGTCTGTATACACATAAATTGTGCAGTAGGATGCAAATTCGTGCAGTTGTAAAAGATTAAAATTAAAAAAGAGGCGAGGTACAAGAAATAGAAATCACAAATATTAGGTTTATGGCACATATAGGATGTATAATTGTGTATATAGGTGTGTATTGCCACACAGACCCAACACCCAATAGTTTTTGTTTTTTTTTTTGCTAACTTAGGGTAATCCCAACTCCCAAGCTTACGCTTGGACTAATTGCTAAGGGATGCCCTCGCCCCAATAGTTATCATGGGCAATATACGAGTTGGATCATAATATTTTAAAACATAAACAGCACGACATCAGACCCATCTCTATTTGATCACAGGATCACACCTTAAAATAAGCATAAACAGATAATGAACATAATATAAACTAAAATTTAATCATGGGATTTGTGTTCTCAACACTTATTACCACTGATAAAATTTAGAACTTAACCTTTCTTCAAAGAATAAATTCTCCTAATTGTCCAAAATAGCCTAAGACCCTGTACCTTCTCTTCTTCTTCAGGTCAATTCTTCACCTTTTTACTCCCTTTTGCCTCTGCAATCATAGATCCACGAAAAGTTCTACGGCTTCTTCTTCTACTTTTATCTTCTTGTTAACTTCCACAACATCTCCCGACAATTCCCATAAATTGCAACTCCCTTTAGATCAATATACCCGTTTGATTATTTTAAATTATAACCAACCATTGATTAAAGTAAAAAAATAAAATAAAAAATCATAATAATTTACAACATAACCAGTTAGATTATCTCTCGATAACCTTCAACAATCAAACTGATTACTTTTCGATCGGAAACTCATGTAATAAACTATAAAGCTGATATCTTTGACTAAAATTAGATTCGATTATAAGTATCAACAATAACTTTCAATTTTCTCAACTCTCTTCGGCTTGAAAAATCAAGAAACCCTACAAAAGACCGATCCGGAATAAATAAATAAAAACACTCGACTTAGGGTTTTTAACTGCTGTGTAACCTGAAGAACGATATGAACCACAAATTGGTAACAGTAACTAAACTACCGCTATGAATAAATTCAAACAAGATCTTCAAAACAATATATATATATATATATATATATATATATATATATATATATATATATATCTGCGAAAAAGTGTACGGAAATACCTCGATCGGACGGTTGTCGTCGAAAGAACATCCAGAAAAAGGAAAAAACGTTTCAAATTCGCCGGAAAAGCGTTATTCAGCCATAAAAATGTATAGATTCCAGTAAAATTTAGCCACAAGTTTGAAGAGAGATAGAGAGAGAGAGAGAGAGAGAGAGAGAGAGAGAGAGAGAAAGGGAGAAAAAGCAACCACAGGTGAAGACTATTGCAGGTGGGCTTTTGTGTGAGAAAGAGAGAGAGAGCAAATGGTGGAGCTGCCACGTCATCTAGGGCTAAATTCATCTTTCTGG
Organism: Chloranthus sessilifolius; assembly: GCA_021018995.1. Lineage (NCBI taxonomy): Eukaryota > Viridiplantae > Streptophyta > Magnoliopsida > Chloranthales > Chloranthaceae > Chloranthus > Chloranthus sessilifolius. The sequence goes on along the minus strand of CM037585.1, from coordinate 179,363,642 downwards.
AGAACTCGCAAGATTGCTCGAATCTTGTGGCTGACGATCCACGATGGGGTGGACACGTGGTGCGTCCTTGTCTTTGCCTCCGCTTTTTAATTTCGGCGTCTTACTTTGTAACGGATAATATAATTTTAAATTCAATAAATGAAAATATTTAATATCTCTTGCAAATCCCATATATTTGACTTAATATGTCAAATGTTTACAGTCACAAATTCTCATCGTTTTGGTACAAGCTAGTATTAAATGACCCACCTGGCCACTGACAGTGGTGACTAGGTTATCAGTTCTCTGCAAAATGACACTAAAAAAACTGGTGATTGGGCAATCAGATGGTAACCATTCAATTTCCACCTACATCGCATCACACCAAATGATGCTAAGATAGTGCCACGCTCATCCAATACAAAGTGTACAAATCATTAGGATATATATATATATATATATATATATATATATATATATATATGGTTAAGATACATGGGTCACCCAAGTGGCCCAGACTCTGAAAATTGAGAAAAAAAATAATAAAAATAATATATTTTATTTTAATTTTAATTTTAAGTGAAAAAGAAAAAGTGTTAAAAATTTAAAATATCTATAACAGTATAGCCTCAAAAATAACGAGGGATTAAAGCGATGGATATACTAGGTGACTTTGTGCACTTTTGGGCACGTCAGCACCACTCACCGCCCCCGCCATATCGAGAGCACCACGTGTACCCGGAAGGAAAAAAAAAAGTAGACATGATCCCTCCGCTCGCTCTCCGCCACTCGAATAAGTGTTTTTATATTTCAAAATTCCGAAAAACGTCGGCCACTTGTTGGAGAGGCCTTTTAGGTTGGATTGAATTCCGCTTTTGAAGTCCGACCAGATTTCTGGTGGAAAGTATGACATTTGACGATAAATGAGACGGTGGGAGAGGGCCGAGACCGTCCCAGAGAAAGGGTATTAGTTACCTCAACCTTTCTTCATCTGACTACGACAACGTCGCTCACTTTTTTGACACATGGCATTTGATAGATAATGTTGCATACAGCTTACGTGACGTGATGTGAAGGGGTATGTAGTGCCGGGGCACGCCACATAAGCTGCCTATAAAATTTTCTATAAAAAATTCCCTAATATATAACACTGGCCCGAAATTCATAGCATGATTTTAAATATCAACCTTATCAGGCCCTATCCGATAGATATGCACTCTTGATTTGATAAGAGGTTGAATATGGAGTCAAATAAGTCAAATGTCAGCCCATATAAGAGAATATACTTATATCGGCCGGTATGTATCGGATATAATTTTGTATACAATATTCGGATATGAACTCGACAAAATATCAAAAATATTTTTGTTATTTTTTAATATATTTTTTTTAAAAAGAGTGCTTCAACATTGGCTACTTTGGTTGACACGCAGGGACTGAGCCATAAACTTCTATGGGAGGGGACCAATGTATAAACGATTGAAAAAGTTTTGAAATTTTGCGAAAATAATAGAAATTTTGCAAATTTCGACAAAATCATGGAAATTTCACCAAAATTTTCATTGTTCCCCCATTTCGAAGAATTTTGGCCAAATTTTTCATTATGGATCAAACATTGATGGATATTATAATTTGTGTCAATTTAAATGAGTAGGTTGAGTCAACTTGGTCGAGTTGTTTGGAACTCACCCGAGTAACTCAACAAATTTGAAAATCTAGTTTTTCTTGTTAGATTTTACGGATTTATGTGGCCCTTAAGTCACACGTTATGGTCAAGGTCAAACAGTCCAAGTTGTTAACTTAAAGAGATGGTGGAATACTAGTTATGGTCAAACTAGAAGTTTTCAATTATATCAAAGGTTGTGATTTTATCCTAACATAAGTGTGGTAATCCTAATCGTTAGATTCCTTGATAGGCAAGTTTCCAACTTATTTAAAGGAATATAGAGTCCTCTTTCTACAAACAATATACGTATCAATTGAATTAGAAGAATTCAATGAAAACTCATCTTCTCTATGGTGTGCAAAGAAAGAGAAGATTCTCCGTCAAATCATTGCCGGATTATTGTTCGGATCGCTCAAGGCAAAATCCTCCCGTGAAAAACTCTACGGTGTAAGAGTTCATCGAGCAATTAGGTCAACACCGGCTATCGCTGGAGTCATCGGTCGTCGCCGGACTGACCGGCTATCCGGTGACTGGCTGGTGGCCACTTCCATGTGGTGAAAGGGTGTAAAGTGGCTGCATATAAAAGGAGCCCATGGTCTCTGATTTCCTGGAAGAAGACGGCCACAAAAGTTTTGTATTTATTTTTATTTTTTTTAAAGAGACGACCGCACAAAAACACATGTCATAAGGAAGGAGACCTCTGTTTGGGTTTCCTCCTTAATTGATAATATTTCTAGCTTTAGTTGCATTTTTGTGGGAACACCAAAGTTGGTGCTTCCCCTACTCTATATGACTTGACACTTCGACCCAAACCGACCCGACCCGGCCCATGGACCCATAAAATCACATGACCCGACTCAATCTGTGACCCTGCCCAATCAATAATCGGACTAGGGTCATGACCCAATCTGGCCCATGGTTCGGCCTGATCCATTACTCAACCCGGCCCTTGGGTCATGACTCAATCTAGCCCATAGTCCGGTCTAGTTCATTATCGGCCCATGGTTCATGACCCGATTCAGTTCATAGTCTGGTCCATTCCCGGCCCATGGTACATGACCCGGATTCGACCAGTTCGATTAAGGTCTATTTTCACTCATATTATTCCTTATTCTTTTCGGGTCATTTTTGGGCTATCTACAAGTCCAATTTTTGAATATTATATATAAATTTTGACTTTCTTAAATGTTTCGAATCTGTTTTTGAAGTCTGTTTTTACACAGGAGCTTTCTGTTGTAACATTTCATAACCTGATGTCTTTTTTGACATTTTTTAATCGAATAATTATTTTATATTTGAGTGTCTTTAATTAAAGCTGCAATTAAATTTAAATTCATGATTTATTTGTATTTAATTGATCAATGATATTTGTCTCATACGCACTCATAAAGTTTTATCATTCATGAAATGTTCACTTAAGGTTTTGATCTATATGTCTACTTCACTTAAAGTTATGTACTAGAAATTTTATACCACATTTCCATGATAAATTTCAGATTATTTTTTAATGTTAAAGAATTCAACTTAAAGTTAAATATGTGAACATATTAAAGTTGAATTGAACTTTATTCCTTATATTTTAATCTGAACATGTATAAATTCAACATTGGATCCCTAATTCTAAGAACTGAAATACGACATTTATGGATCATAAAGGTTAGGTTCTTTTCTATGAGGTTTATGGAGAACCAAGTGATCGTTTCGGGACACTTGGCGAGTGAGTTGGTTCTTGTCCAAAGGTAGACAATTCATAAATCCTGTTATTTTCGAATCTTAGATATTTTTTCTGTTAAGACCACTAGGCATATAATTGCATTGAGTGTTTGTGTACAGCCCAAAGGTGTCATAGGTACTTGACGTAGTGTGTGTGAATAAAATAGTCTTGTATGAGATGGTTAGATAGAATAACCCAATTTACCCAAAGGTATAAGAAGTGTCTGATTCTAATTAAACCATAGAGGCTAGGTCTATGACGCATTTTACGCAGTAGGAAGCAAGGGCAAGTCATGGTATATGTTTAAAGGTGAGTCGTGACGCTGCCAAGTGCTTTCCTTGAAGTTGGCATGTGCACATAATGTCACTTTATACGTTTAAACCAAGACCTCTGGTTTAAGCGAAAGGGATTAAATCTAAAGAATTGATTAAGTTCTGATTTGTGATTTACTTTTAAAAGGTGATCTTAATTTAAAAATTTTGCAGTGATGGATCTCTTATCGATTACCAAACACATAGCAGAAATTAAGCCGCTTTCTATGTCCAACATCAACACTTGAAAAATGACTCTCGATGTTTATTTTGAAATTTTAGACATGTCCTTTGTATTTACAACACCTAAATCTGCGGCGATTACCCAATATTCTCCTGCCAAGGATAAGGAATTTTTCAAAAAATTGAATAAGGCTAACTCGTTAACCATGTTAATGGTTAGGGCCACTATTAATGCCTCTTTCAGGGGTGGCATACCTGCTATAGAGACTGCTTCTGAATTAATAGCTCTTATTAAATAACAATGTATTGGCAGTAAAAAGTAGGTCGTATATGATTATATGCATGATCTCATGCACCTTTGATATGATGACAGTGAGAATGTGAGAAATCACTTATTGAAGTTGTCTCAAATCTATTTTGGTATTAAAGAATACGGGCTTAACATAAATAAATAGTTGACAGTCGATATTGGGGTTGCTTCCCTCACTAAGGCTTTCAACATTTTTAAGGTGAATTACAATTCACAAGAGCAGAACAGAGACTTGAATAGGTTAACTCAGATGTGCGCCATTGAAGAAAAGAGGTTTAAAGGCGAGCGACATGAGTCTGCTTATTTGGAGACTTTCAGCTCCAGTAAAAAATTTTTTAAGAAGAAGGGTCCTAAGAGGAATCAAAAAGAAAATCAACCACAATAAAAATTTTATAACAAGGCCAAAGGAAAGGTCAAAATTTTAGAAAGACAGCGCGTCCTCAGGGTCAGTCTGAAAGTGTAAGTGGTTGATGGTTTTGAGGTAAGGAAGGCCACTTTAAGAGCAAATGTATGAATTATAAGAAGTGGCTAGCGAAGCAGCCTAAAGGTATTCATAAAATTTTAGTATTCTCTCAGACATTTTTAGTTGATAGTCCTCCTCATTCTTGATTGGTTGACTCTGATGCTTTTGTGCATGTTATGCACTTTTTTCGGGTGCTCAAAAGCAGGAGAAGACCCAAATAAGATGGTAGGTTATTCCTTGGGAACGACTAGGTGATGCAGGTGGAGAGTGTCGGTACCTGCGATTTAGTTTTAGACTTTGGACATACTTTGATTTTACATGGGACATATTTTATTCCCTCCTTTAAGAGGAATATTATTTTATTTTCTAGACTTGTAGACTGTGATTATATTTTTACTTTTAGCAGTATGGGTTTGAATATTTTTTTTTTTATGGTTCTGTGGTTGATCGTGACATTTTAGTTGATGATTTATATTTGTTATCTGTTGATTCTTCTCGCACCATTGCTTTGGTTGTTGAGATCTCAAACTCGACACCTTTCGGGTCAAAGCGCTCTTTGCTTAGGGATGATTCTGCAGCCTTATGGCATATTAAAGAAAAAACTAGAATCGTTAGTTAGATTTGATATTATTAAACCATTGGATTTCACTGATTTTAAAAACTATGTAGATTGCATGAAGGGTAAAACTTTCAAACAGAGGAAGTTCTCCGCCTTTCAGGCCACTGAGATTTTACAGTTGATACATACCGATATTTGTGAGCCTTTTTCAAATGTTTCTTGTAGTGGCAAAAGATATTTTATTACCTTTATTGATGACTACTTTAGATACACATACATCTTCTTATTATAGATGAAAGATCAAGCTTTAGAGGTCTTCAAGACCTATCAGTTAGAAGTAGAAAATCAACTTGAGAATAAGATAAAGATTGTGCGTTTAAATAAAGGTGGAGAATATTTCGGTAGAATGGGTCCTGATGGTGTCAATCATGGACCATTCGTAGAGTACTTACAAACTCAAGACATTATTCCATAATATACTTCTCGTGGTACTCTGTAGCATAATAGTATTTAAGAAAGGAGAAATCGTATTTATCAGGAAGTTATTCGTAGCATGCTAAGTCACTCTACACTTAAAGAAGAGTTTTGGGGTGAAGCCTTAAAGACAACATTTTACATTTTCAACAAGATTTTTTGCAAGGCTGTACCTGAAACTTCTTACAAGAGATGGACAACTAATGATCTAACTCGAATATTTACATATATGGGGTTATGAAGCTGAAGCTAAATTTTATAATCCTAACATTAAGAAGTTGGATCCTCACACAGTCAGTTGCTATTTTATCGATTTTGGACATCGATCTAGGACTTGAAGATTTTATTGTCCTGAAAGAGTCATTGATATTGCTGAGACTTATATAGCCAATTTTCTAGAGAATGACGAATCCAGTAAAAGTGCACGTCAGAATAATATTACTTTCATTAAGAGCTCTGAATTTGACTTTGTGCCTTTGTATGGTAGTAATATTTTTCTTCTTACACCCCCTGATCTCATACATGTTGATACTTTAATTCAGACAAATTCAGTGACGGCTCAAATTGAAGAAGAATGTCCTATTCCACCTTATGTTTCACCAGTACCACCAACTCAGCCCTAAAGATCTGAGCATCAGTGTAAACTTGCTATTCCAGATTTCTATGAGGTGTATGCATAAGAGGCTCAGTATTGATCTTGATAATTCATCGGCCTTTCAGCAGGCTATTGGTAGCAATGAATCCTCACACTGGTAGGAGGCCATGAGAGAAGAGTTATTGTCCGTAGAAAATAATAAGGTTTGGAAACTTTATGGATTTGTCAAAGGATCGCAAAGCGATTAAATACAAATACATTTATAAGACTAAACGAGACTCCAATGGCAAGATTGAAAGATTCAAGGTGAGACTTGTCGCGAAGGATTTTAGACAGAAGGAAGGCATTGACTATAACGAGACCTACTCTCCGGTCTCTTCTAAGAATTCATTGAGGAAAATGATGGCTTTAATTACACATTATAATCTCGAATTACATCAAATAAACATGAATACTACTTTTCTAAACGGAGACCTTGTGGAAGACATATACATGTCATAGTCAGTGGGTTTTGTGATTAAAGGAAAAGAACAACTAGTTTATAAGTTGAATAAGTTTATTTATAGACTTAAGCAAGTTTCTAGGTAGTGGTATTTGAAATTCAATGAAATTGCCACTAGTTATGGGTTTAAGGAAAATATCGTTGATCGTTGCATATATTTCAGAAATAGTAGTAGCAAATTTGTCATTCTAGTTCTCTACGTGGATGATATATTATTTGAAAATAACGACATTCATTTTCTCCACGATACCATGAGTTTTCTCTCCAAGGCATTTGATATGAAGGATTTAGGTATTGCTGAGTGTATGCTTGGCATCAAAATTTATCGTGATAGAACTACCGACTGTTTAAGTCTTTCGTAGAAGGCCTACATAGACAAAGTACTTAACCGATATGACATGGATAGATGCACTCCAGGTGAAGCACCTGTTTTGAAGGATGATATTATTTCCCAAGATCTACAGCCCAAAACTGAGACAGAAAGGCAACAAATAGATCAAAAGGAGTATGCTTCAGTTGTGGGTAGTCTTATGTATGCAATGATTTGTCTACGTCCCGATATTAGTTTCATTGTCACCTTACTTAGTCGATATTAATCTAATCCAGGAATTGTGCATTAGAAAGTAGCGAAGAAGGTACTTCGTGACTTATAAAGAACCAAAGATTTTATGTTGACCTATCGTAGATCAAACGAGCTTAAGGTTATCGGATACTCAGATTCTGATTTTATTGGTTGTAAGGATAACGTCAAATCGACAACAAGTTATTTGTTTCTACTTGCGGAGGGCATTATTTCCTGAAAAAGCGCCAAATAGACTTTGACGGCAGATTCGACTATGTACGTCGAGATTATTAGTTGTTATGAGGCTACTTGTCATGTATTATGGTTAAAAAAATTTATCGGAGATATAAAAATTATTGATTTCATTCATCGTCTTATTATCATCTATTGTGACAATGAGGTTGTGATCAAGTTTATGAGACATGAAAATGTTACTAGGAGGAATAAGCATTTCGATGTCAAGTATTTCATTGTATATGAGAACGTTTGAGATGGTGTTATAGAGATTTCTCACATTAGTATAAAATATATAATTGCATATCCCTTTACCAAGGGTTTACCACCCAAAGTTTTTAAGGAGCACGTGATTCGGATGAGACTTGTTGAATTGTTGACTTAGTTTTAGATTTTCTTTTATTTGGACATATTATTATTATTTTTTGTTATGGATCATTGATTTTTTTTCATTGTATTTATATACATGTTTTTATTTTGAGCTTAAATTATTATATTATTGCATGTTATCATTTACAGATTATAACAAGGTGACTGTTGTCACAAGGTATGGTGGCGATTATCATAAGAATGATAGCGGTTGTCACAAGGTATAGTGGCGGTTGTCACAAGGTATGGTGGCAATTATCACAAAATAACATTGAGTGTTTAACACTCAAGTTTGTTTGGGCTAAACGTGAGTTGGCTCCGTATTGGTAATGCCTCCACTCTAATGAAAAGGTGAGTGATTTGTCACAAAACGGGATGCAAAGTTACATTAGAGTGACATGCAGTAGCATGAAGCAGGACTCCACGAGAATGAGTACAAGACCAAGTTTTAAGAGTATTATATCTCTCGTGCTACATTGTTTAAAATAATCACATAAAGGTTGAGGATGTTGAAGTTTCAAGTAGTGTTAGTTTTGTGACCATGAAACTGTCCTAGTGTCAATATTGAGCGCACTAATGTATTCATGATTCTCACTAATAGTGCTTGGAATGGAGATGAAAGGATATATCTCTCTAAGGTTTTCAAAATCGGTGCACCGTGTCAAGTTTTCTTAAAGAAATAATTTGGACTTGATTTTTAAAATATTTCAAAAAAAAAAAACTCCAATTGGTCTTAAGGTCCAAGTGGGAGACTATTGGATTTCACGGATTTATGTGGCCCTTAAGTCACACGTTATGGTCAAGGTCAAACAGTCTAAGTTGTTAACTTAGAGAGATGGTGGAATACTAGTTATGAACAAACTAAAAGTTTTCAATTATATCAAGGATCGTGATTTTACCCTAAGTGTGGTAATTCTAATCGTTAGATTCATTGATGGGCAAGTTTTTAACTTATTTAAATAGATGTAGAGTCTCTCTTTCTATACACAATATACGTATCAATTGAATTAGAAGAATTCAAAGAAAACTCATCTTCTCTACGGTGTGTAAAAAAAGAGAAGACTCTCCATTAAATCATCACCGGAATATTGCTCGAATCGCTCAAGGTAAAATTCTCGCGTGCAAAACTCTATGGTATAAGATATGCTAAAGTTTTATTTAATTCCGCTTTTGATCGCGTGAATCGAGTTGACTTGGTCTAGCGTGTCATGTGGGCCGTGGGGTGGCCATACTAACTGGGTTGAGTGCTGGCCTCACAGGACCATCTTAAATCTCACAAAAAAGGAAGAAGTTGGTTTTGCGGTGGGGGCCCATGGCCCCTGTCAGCCCTCCTTGCCTCCATCCCAGTTGACACGTATCCTCTATATCAGCATGGGACTATAAAAATAACTTTATTGTGTGATTTAAAGTGGTCAAACACTTTTGACATCAATAGTTACCGTGTAATTTTTAAAAGTATTTTCACATATATATATTTTAACGACCTTGATTGCTTTAAATCACATAACTGAAAATTTTCTGTGTCCAACACCTTAGAACGGTTAAGAGCATCTCTAAGAGGCTCTTCAAATTCTTGTCATCACTTTCAAATGCTACTTTTGAATAGCCGAATTTGCCAAAATTTCCTCCAACCATGCTCTTCAAATCCATGTGGATTTGAAGAGTCTCTCACTCTTAAAATTTAAAGAGCTCCTCTTTGCTCTTCAAATTTGAAAAATTATTATTTTATTTAAAAACTTTGACAGCTGAGGAAGAGGGCTACTCATTTTATGCAAAATTCTTAATTTATTTAGAAAATAATAATAATAATAATAGAAGATGAACACCAACACACACTCTTCAATTTTCACATAAACACACTATTTAAAATTTAGCCACATTAACATCTCCAACAACTAATTATAAAAAGTCCGATTGGAGATGCTCAAAGAGATATCTTCGTTTAAAGTCAATTGAAAAATAAAAGAGGGTGGTATTTATGTCCGTGACATGTAAGTAGCCCAAGCGCGAGGTGCTCTTAGGTACTGAATCACTTTTTGTATGTGTGCCACATATAATAATCATATGCGTCAATCTTAAAATTAATAAGAATTTGACTACTTTAAATCAAACGATATCCTTTTATTATTTCTTGATAGATAAGCTAAATTTGAACTTGTGACCTTGAGATTGAGATTGCAACACTCTCAACCTTCCATTATGCTCTAAGCCCAAGCCCTTAAAATTGGGTTAATTTATCAAAGTGGGTAGCCTTAAATTACATGTTACAGGTAGCTCAAAGGTGGTTCCTGTCCCAGTCAAGGGCGAGCCAACCATCTTTCCTTGGAGCAAACACAAACGAGATGATTATACATGCCAATCTTATACAAAAGTTCTTTAGATCATGTCACATATATCAGATGGGGCATATAATAATTTCATATGGCACACATCCTAAATAGCAATCCAAGTATCAAGTCATTTGGTGATGGATATTTTTTCATATTCACTTTAAATCGAGGGTTGGTGCAATAGCCAAGATCACGCCTCAAGAAGCAGAGGTCCTGAGTTCAAATTTCACCCCTGTTGACCGCTCGTATAGATTTGTGACTGATATATGTGATGTGCCTCGGGGACTGAGACGGGTGCCCTAAGAGTTCGGATACCCCTTTTATAAAACAATACAAGGAGAACGCTTTATGAAGCACGATTAGAAACCTCATAACAGTGAACTAAATAGCTTGTGCGTTATTTGTGTTGGATCATACGCAGCAAACGTGAAAGTGTATGCTATTGGACAGTAAAATAGATAGTGCATATTATTAGTATATATGCGTGGTCACTTATTTACCTTAGATCATGTGAAAATGAAATTACATGGATCTAAAAGCTTCAGGATTAAGTACAAATTGGACGGATTTTAAGGCTAAATATTTCTTTCATCACATCTAAAACACAAAACAATCAAGTTTTCAAAAGTTTATCAAAACGGGCTCGGGAACCAGTAAAAAACAGGTGCGGGGCCCCGTAATTTTTCGCATCCCAACAATTTTACCTCTTTTAAAAAGTTTTAATTAATATTTTGGGAACAGCAACTTTGTGCATCCCAACAATTTTCTCTTTTTTAAAAATTTGATTTGTTGAGAAGGGCAATAGTTAGGTCCTATTAAATAGAATTGGATTTTTGGTCCTATCCCATCTCCTGCCCTTGGAAATAGGAGAATAGTAGATTCCACATCTTGCTATAAAAAGTGCAAACCAAGAAAATTAATATTCTCCGATTTCCAAAGGCAGCAGGTGAGGTAGGACTGAAAATCCGATTCCCCTTTTGAAGAATAGTTTGACTTTTAGTGTACTATGATTGCGTCCATGCAATTCTTGAAAGTGCCTATTCATTGAAATACAATTTTTTGGGGATAATAAAAAGGTGCACCCATCTAATTTCTCCTTCGAGAGCACCCACCTATCTAATCACTGTTCTTTTTCTATCTTTTCCGATATCTTTATTCTCCAACCACTTTCTTCTCCGGCCATTACTCTTCGGTATCATTAAATCACCTTCTTCTTTTTTTATGCCGACTCTTTTTCTTCTCCAGCAACTCGCAACATCACCGAACTACCAACCACAATAAAAAATAAAATATAATCATATAACACAAATAACCTATACTTAAGGCAGTCTAACAAATCATAAAACCTAATAAAACTATCATTGAACTTATAGCGGTTGGAACCCACTGGTAACTGTAAAAGACTGGCAGTAAGCACCCACTGCGAATCTTTTACAACTAACAGTGGGTTCTCACCATTAGATTAATACATCTGATGTTGGGTGCTTACTGTTATAAGTTTAAGATATTTTTAGGTTTTAGGATACTTTTTTAGGAATTGTTCTCTGTTCTGTAAGTTTTTTAAGTTTTCATTAGAGATGAAGGAGGAGCAGGAAAAGAAGAGGAAGGAGGGTGCTTCAATCATGCCAGTGTGGTCATTACATCGGAGTTGAGGAAGAATGAAAAAGGAAGAAAAATAGGGTGTTTTTTTTATGGGTACCTATGTTTGCAGCCACACATTTACTGAAAGAGCCCCCACGTTAGAAACCCCTTAAAACCCATTGATTGGGTAGGATCAGATTGTGGAGATCGTTTTTCACCCAGATCTTCCATACAAAGGGTCTTGAGCTCATACCACACCTATTAGATGATCAACTTTTTATTCCATATGTCGCATATTCCCAAAAAATGGCCCTTGAATCATATGGTACACATCACGCTCAAACGTGAATTTGGGGTTCATGTTTTTTAGGGATTTGTGGCACTTGGAATAAAAAATTGACTGTTTAATAGGTGAGACATGATCTCAAGATCCTTTGCGTGAAATATCGGGGTGAAACACGATCTCCATCATCTGATCTAACCCAATTTAAGGGGATTTCGACGTGGGCGCTTTCAGTAAACGCGCAGGTGCAAACAGAGGTACCCTTTTTTTATTAGGTCTATTGTTTTTATTCCATGTGGCACAGATCCCAAAAATAGAGAGCAACTACTTGCATTCCATATCGAAAACATCATGATCAAACAATATTTTTGTGAGGTCTATACCATGTGGAATAAAAAAATAGACCCTCTGATGATACATTCATGGTCTCAAGATTTATCGTGTGGAATATTAGGGTGAAAAACGAACTCCAGCGTCTGATCTGAAGCCTTCAACAGGTTTCAGGTGGTTTCAAATGTAGTGGGAAATCTTTTTTTTGACGACCCGAGTGCCAGCCACTCGGATAATCTCAATCTTAAACCACCTACTTCATAAAAACATGTTGACATTTTTTATTACCAAAGCAGTCAAAGATTAAAAGTAATCTCACTGATTTCCATGCTCATTAATAGCTGTGTGGCTCACAGAGTTTGACCGTATGAGCAGAAGAAGATTAATCCAAGAGCTGCGACGGGTGTCACATTGCATGAGCCGTGTAGCATGGTCAAACCACTTTATTAAATGAGTCTCTTTCTTGCCGTGGCACCAATTATGAAATCATTTCCAACCATCCAATTTATGGATACTTCGAGTTGTTGAGACCGTTCAAATGTTGGTGACCGATGGCTAATAAATGTAATTTTTGGCCTAGAATACTTTTATTAGCAATCCGGGTTTTTTTTTTCTCAACTAAGGTTTGCACATGTAAATAGTTGGCTGCTTTGAATTACACAATAAAGATCATTTGATAAATTGACTTCTACCATCAGACGGTCATATGTAATTTTCACATAGCACGCATTCAACAAGTAAACATTATCAAAGTGTACCATCAAACATAATATTTAGGTTACTTTTTTATATATGTGTCACATGAAATCAATATGTGCCCTTCTCAGGATGGGCTAATGATCTCAAGATTTATTATTTGAAAGATTGAAATAAAAAGATGTTTGTTTGATTCAAAGCGATCAATAATTTAACACTTGTAAATCCGAGGTGAGAAAATTCTCATATCATAAATAAAGGTGCCCTTTGGCTATGCCCCATTCCAAGATCAGGCAAAAGTTATTAGAATTGTTCAGATTAATGCACCAGTGACAAGATGTGGCGAAAAAGAGATGGGCATCTAAGTTCTAGATGGTACCTTTATTTTCAACTCAAGTTTTATGTTTTTAAACCGTTGACTATTTTATAGTTTATAGCATATGATGGAGATCATTTTTCCTCTTAATCTTTGACAAGATAAATCCTGAGATCATAGGCCTATCATCAGATGATTATATTTTTATTTTATGTTGCCCATATATAAAAAAGTGATATGAAAATTATATTTGATGTACGCTTATGATCATATTCATTTTTTGAGATGTCAGCCATTTGGAATCAAAACCTAATCTTTTGAGAGAAAAGGACCATGATCTTAAAATCTATTGTGGCAGAAGATTGGGATTAAAAACAATCTTCATTATCCAATTTAAAGGAAGCCAAAGTTGAGACCGAAGATTCTTAGGTTGTAGATAAAGGTACCCACCTGAGAGGATTGGGTTCTTCTCTTCAGGCCCCATGATATTGAGCAATGATTTAGCATCCGAATACCATCTAAAGGTCACTTACAGTCGTCTAAGGCTTTAAATTCTTCGTTTTTTTTTTTTTCTAGGCTTTAAATTCTGTATCATTCAGTTTCTAACTAAAAAGGCATCTCATAGTTCATATAAATGGTGCCTCTAATGCCTCCACATTCATTTAGGCTGCTTATAGCATTGCTTTTTGATGGCCCCTATCATAGCAAAACTCACCTGCTTTAATAAGTTCTCATCTTCTTTGTTAATATCCTGCTATCTGCTTTAGCAGGTACCCCTTCTTCTTAATAACTCTTTATATACCAAGATTTTATGGATTATTTACCTCTTTAACAGTTCTACTCTCCTCTCTATTCACTCTTTGTCAGAACTAATTTTATTTGCTCTGGTTGGGAGCTAGTAGAGGGCATTAAGGTTGCTACTAGTGCAGAGAGTTAAAAAAGAGAATGAGAATCAACTAAAGTGGCTGAACTCTACCGTGGCAAGGGCTAACAAAGAGCTATGTCATACGCAGCCTTAATAATTTTATACGGTTACACTATAAAATTTAAACTTTTTATCTCACACCATTAAAGCGTAAGTTATTATTATAACATGTGGCACACATTTATGACCAATTTAAATTATTCAATTAGTAGTCCATTATTGGACCATACAAAAAAATATGGGTACAAGTGGATGTGATTATAAACCATCCTATTGATTAATTTTAATATTAGCCATTAAAATTGAAAACATTTGTTAATATATAGTCCACAGATTGGATAGTCTAAATTTCCATAAAACATCATTTTTTGATATATGGCACTTTAATCAATAATATATCATTTTGACGGTATGGATCACCCAAATCTTATAACATTGAATCACGCTAGTCAATTTTAACAAAAAAATGATAAAGGTACATGGGGGTGGACTAACTGTGGGCTGTGGGGCATGGGTTATCTACATTCGGGCTGTGGGGCATAGGTTATCTGCATTCTTACACCTTGGCGGCTTGGCACACCTAGCAATGTGGCAGGCTGAGATATAGATGGGACTCTGGGACCCAACCTAAAATTCATGGTCGGAGGTTTCTATCGCTTCAAAGCACTTTTTGCTTCTTAATGTCGACCCTTATTCATGTGATGCTTAGCCTCCATTTAAGAATCGGATAATGCCTAATGAGTCATGACCCACATTTAAACACCAAATGGTACTTAAGGCTATGTATGGCATAGCTCTCTGCCTAGTCCTTGTTACAGGCAATAATAAAAATTTCAGTCGAAATAATCGAAATTTCGGTTTAAATTATTAGTTTTGGTCTCTACTAAAATAAAATTTTGGATCAAAATTTCGATCACTTTTGTATAGGGATCAAAATTTCGGCCAAATTATCGGATTTCGGTTTCAGTCATGCCTGCAACCAAAATTTTAGCTGAAATTTTGATCTTTGGTCACACTAGAGTTCACGTGCTTTAACAGGTTCTCATCCTCTTTGCTAATATCCTATTACTTGCTTTAGCACATACCCATTCTCCTTGATAATCTTTTACATAACAAGATTTTATGCAAGCTTTATATATATTCAATATTTCTACCTTCTTCTCTACTCACTTATTCTCATAGCATATTTTATTTGTTTTGATAGGAGAGAGGTTTCTATTAGTTCATATAAATCCTCCTTTGCAAGAAATTAGAAAAAAGAATAGAAACTAACTAAAACAAGTGAACTCTGTAGTGACAAGGACTAAGAGAGCTATGTCATACACAGCCTAACCGCTCTTACACCATTAAAATCAAACTTTTCATCAATTTACCATTATGCCGTATGACACTCATCTGTAATTAGGGCTGCAATTGAGTCGAGCTGAGCCTGAGCTTGAGTCAGCTCTGTCTCAGCTCTATCTTATACGAGCCGAGCTAAAACTTGACTCTAGGCCTTTCGAGCTTGACAATTCTAGGCTCTAACTAGGCTCTATCGAGCTTGAGCCAAGTCGAGCTTTGAGCTAAATAATTTTATTGTAATTTTTTTTTTGTAATATTGTTTTAGACATTAATTTTTAATTTTTTTTATCTTTTTCAAGTAAATGAAAGTTTTAATATGATTTAATAAATGAATATCTCAATATCTTTTAATCCTTTAGTCCTTTTTAGAGCCATGTTTTTGGGATATGTGACATGTGAGACAAAAAATTAATCGTTTTGATGATACTTTTATGGGCCTAAGATCGCTTAAACAAACCTTTTGATGATTCTTTCATGGGCCTAAGATCGCTTGTGTGGAAGATTTGAAGCAATCGATGAGTGTTGGCGTCGGCGTATTTCAAGATTCGGTGGGCGTATTTATAGGTCCCTCGACCTTTAAATACTGACCTTGCACCAAAAGGCGCCATTATTGAAAAACCTACTTTAAAAAATGAAAAATTCCCTCCCACTCTCTTATTAGAGTAAAGAAGAAGAAGAAGACGAACCAGAAACGACGAGGAAGGAAAGACGATTTCACATTTGTCGTTGTTCAATTAGTACAGAGAGAGATGGCGGTAGAAGACTACCATGCTATAGAGCTGGTTGGCGAAGGCTCTTTCGGGAAGGTATACAAAGTTCGACGGAAACACAGCGGGCAGGTTTGTATCAATTCCGTACGAATTTCTAATATAAAAGACGATTCAAAGATCTTTGATCTCTCATTTGTGATTTCGATTGCGTTGCAGATGGTTGCCTTGAAATTTATCGCTAAACGCGGACAAAGCGAAAAGGAAATTCTGAATTTGAGGCAGGAGATTGAGGTATCACTGAATTTTGCATTTTTTTGTGCAGTTTAGGATTTGATTTGTTGTTCTTAATCGAATGTAATGTGAGTTCAATTGCACGATGTAGTGAGAAGAATGGAATTTAAGATTCTATCCCCATTGATTGATCATATTCTAAAAATGTTGATCGAGTTTCGGCAAATGGACAATTCTCACGAATGTGAGGAACAGTACAAATGTAGTAAGAAGAATCAAAATTTTGGTTGGGACCAGCCTGAACAGAAACCGAAATGAATCGGTTCAATTTTGGAATTTTATTTTCCCCGCATTTTTTCTTCCCGATTTTTTATTCTGTTTTCTATTCCTACCAAATCGGTTTTCGGTTTCCGGTTTCCGCCACCCAAAACCGGAACCGAATTGGAATCAGTTCGGTGTTCGGTTTTTATTCGGTTTCGGTCTAGTTTGGTTTTGGTTCGGGTTTCAGGTCAAAACTTGCATCCCTAATTCCCTGGTTATTGTGCTTTTTATAATATCTTGATTGTAGGGGTAACATATTCTTCTCTATATTTATATAAGTACTTCAAAGCTTTTTGAAATCGTTATTGTGACTCTGTCACTATGAATACTTCAATGCAGTAGAAAATGATTGATTCATGGACCAATTCTTTGTAAGAGCCATTGATAAACAAAATAAAATGAATATTCTATCGTCATCCCCATCATCATCATCATCATTATCATCATCATCATCACAACCTTATCCCATCCACTGGGGGTTAGTTTAGCGAGTCCTATTTCTCAATTTGTTCTGATCAGCGCTAAGCTCTTCGTTACTTTGCAATCCTCCATTCTCTTCTTACTACCTCCATTCCCTTCTCCTACTTCCCTGTGCTTGTAGCATCTCAACCATTCGTATAAGGTTTGTTCTGGCCTCCAATGAACATGTCCAAACCAACTCAAGCGACATACCGTAATTTTTCCTTTATAGATGCCACTCTCAAATTTCTTCTTATGTCCTCGTTCCGAATTTTATCCTTTCTTGTTGCTCTGCACATCCATCTCATCATACGTATCTCGGCTGCATATTCTATATTCTTGTCGCTTTTTCATAGCTCAACATTTCACACCATATAATATCGCAGATCTAACTGCCGACTTATGAAAACGTTCTAAGTGGAACTCTTGGGCGCACGATTATCCGCTTGCTTGCCTCCATTTCATACAACCTAGCGAATCTATGACAATAAATGATTTTATATTACAATTAAATATACCCCTCTCGGCTATCATGTTCACTAAATTGCACACATTGTATTTCATCTTTGTTTTGCTAATGTTTAAACTTCTTGACTTCAAGCTTTTTTCCATAATTCCCACTTATCAATTATTTCTTTCCTTGTTTGGGTGAAAAAATGAATATTCTGTAATCTCATAAATAAGGAATGAGAAATAAACTACAAACAAATAAACCATCTGAACTCTGAAGCCTTTGTCAAATCCAGGAGAACGATCTGTAAGCCTAGAGAAGAATGAAAAGTGTTCAAAGTTTGCCCACCCAAATTGCCTTTTCTGCTTCCAATTTGTTGAGTATCTTGCAAGCTTAATCTTTTTAGTAAGTGTTTGACCTAGGTTTGAATAGAAATTCTTTTTCTGTAATTTCCTACCTGCATAGAAAAACATAGAATTACTCTTTTATTCCACACATTACAGTCGCATGATTCGCATCCTTTTCACACTAAACCAATTTATGCGAAGAACATATTTTACATTTGATCAACATTAATTTATTATTAGGCCACACTTCTACAAAAATTCTAGCTGTTATCACGGTATTTATCAATATATATATCTTTTTTTGTAAAGATACTTTTCCTCTAATGTCGAATAGTCCCATTGTCTGAAATGCTGTAGATACTAAAGAAATTGAAGCATGAAAATATAATTGGAATGCTCGACACTATTGAAACCCCCCAAGAATTCTGTGTTGTTACAGAATTAGCACAGGTATTATTTATTAAATTCTCTCAGAAAATTTTTGTAGGTGTTGACAGATGGAATTACTATAGATGAACAGTTTGGCTGTTGTTTCTTCTGTAGGGTGACCTCTTTGAGATCCTGGAGGATGACAAATCCCTCCCTGAAGAACAAGTTCAAGCAATTGCTAAGCAGTTGGTAATTTTCTCTTTGATAAGTTGCTTCCATCTTTAGTAGTTCAACTATAGATGCTTAGGGAACTACATTTGTATTTGTGTGTCTGTTCTTCTGTTTGCATATTCTTGGTCATATGTTTACAATTAGTCATGTTACCATTTCCTAGTGCTAATAGTCACAGTGTCTGAAAATTTCAGGTGAGAGCATTGCATTACTTACACTCCAATCGCATTATCCATAGGGACATGAAACCGGAGAATATTCTCATCGGGACTGGATCTGTTGTTAAGGTTAAACATACACCCCCCCTATTTTTTCTTTCTTTCTGTTTATTCTACAATTATTGTTATGTAACCTCAAGGGGTTTGGTGAGATGGCCAGGTACCTGCCTCAGGAAGTGGGAGACCTGAGTTCGAATCACATACCTCTTCCCCCTCCCCCTTTGAGGCCACCCTAGGATTTTATGTCCTGTGCTAACTTGGGGTGCGCATGTGCCTCTGGGATTAGTCGGGTGCTATAAGAGGCCCTGACACCCTGGTTATCAACCAAAAAAACAATTACTTATTTATATAACCAGTTCCAGCTTACATACCAAGCAAGATGGAGGCAGGTTGGGCTTTCATTTTAAAAGTTACTTCGGTCACTGTCCATTGTGACTAGGCCGCCCAAATCATGGGTTAAAAAATCGTCCGATACCGATACGTATCACCTGATACGTATCGGTTTTGGACCTGGGCGGTACGATACATTGCCTATGTATCGTACCCCCTAAAAAATAGGGTAATTATCGGGCGATAATTTCAAATTATCGTCCGATAATTTGGTTTTTAATTTTTTGAAAAAAAAAAAAGGTTTCAGAATGATACATTCAATGTATCGTCAATACGCGATATGTATCGAACAATACACGATACATATCGAACGATACGAACGATATGGACGATAATTTGATTTTTTTGATTTTTTGAAAAAAAAAAATGTATTGAACCGATACATTCAATGTATCGCTGATACATTGAATGTATCGGACGATACGCGATACGTATCGTCCTGAACTTCAGGACGATACGTATCGGAAATCCGATATTTTAACCCTTGCGCCCAAATGTCACTAAATCTTTGACTTGATTTAAGTGACCATGAAAGCATGTGTTGAGCCTGAAAAAGAAAAAAAATCATTTGCTTAAACTAAGTTTGAAATATCATAATGCGCTGAGCCTCAACAGTGTCTGATTTTCCATTCGTTTTTACTAACAATGCTATGTTGTTATACTTATCCCTAGCTCTTTAACTGAAAACACCCTCGAGAAATTCTGGTTTTGAGATGTTTCTTCAAGCTGTTTCGTAGTTGCACTTGTAACGCATTTATTGCTTTTGGCCTGTTGTTGCAGCTTTGTGATTTTGGATTTGCACGCGCAATGTCAACAAACACCAATTTCCTGCATACAATAAAAGGTTAACCTTCCTCTCTGTTATATTCTTATATTCTTATTTTTACTTTAACTCTTTGAACTTATATTGAGGTTTGTGTGTTATAGATTGTTTGGTATCTAATCTGAAGTTATATTTGAAGCCAAAATTGAGGACATTGTGTATTTTAGCTTTTGGAGTTGCTTTATATTGCGGCTTCCACTTTTGACTTGATTATTTTGATAATTATGGACATTTCACTTTCATGGAAGAAGAGACGATTATAGTGATTCTTATGCAACTTTTTCATGCCCATGTGTTCTTCCTGCATATGCATGCTGTTCTCAGTTACTATGTTGGGTTCAAGGTGTAGAGGTCTGATAAGACAGCTGGAGCGTGGTCTACGTGTTATTCTCCAACTGAAGGAATTAACAAGGTTGTTTTTCCCTGGTTTCAAGTACCGGGGGATGAGGCAAGGAATTGAAAATTCCATGCTCCATCTTTCAAGGCTAAGAGTTTTCACCAGAGTGTGAATCTGCCTAAGTTTATCAAACTTGCCCAGGTGATTCAAAATCCATTTCCTGAAGCAAGTCTACTTAGCAAATTTCGCTGAAGAAATAGGCAATTTCACATTTGAATGGGCATGACCCTGGCAAGTTAATGCGACATTGCTGATGCTTCTAATTTTTAATTGTCTTAATATGTTTATATTCTTCAACCTTACAAACTATTTGTACTCTCAAACTTTGTTGTCAAAAGCCGTGCCTAGGCCTCACCTGCCCGCCTCGCGCATGTCTATGACCTAAGCGCCAACTGCTTTTGGTGGTAAAGTAAAAAAGCGCATGCTTCATGTTTTGAAGCGGACACTTCGCGCTTAAAAGTGGCCGAACCTGCCACTTTCTCGAAAAGTGTATGCTTTTAGGCAATTAATATAATATAATTTTTTATTAAAAAATAAGAAATTATATACCATATAAAGTCATATAAGTTATATAAACTATGAAAGCTATATAGCTTATACTTTATAAGTACGTTTTCTTTATATAATAAATTTAACATTTAAAGGGGTATAAGTTTTTTTCCTAGGGACCAAAACATTTAGTTAGCTCTATCTCTACATCTTCTCGTTTTTTTCATCTATGTCAGAAATCTTAAATCTCGTCTGCGTTGCTGCTCAACCATTAAAAAGAAGACAACATTCGGTCTCTCTCTCTCTCTCTCTATTGTTGCTGCTTAGGGGTTATGCCAAAAGAAAATGACGCGGGACAACGACCCTAAAATGAGGAATATGATTTTTATGTAGATTTTGCCGAAATTAATGAAATTAAATCAAGTTTAATTGCAAAATTATCTTTGATACCTTTAGGGTTGTGCAAAATTTTTGATGGGTAAATCACACGCGATCCAGGTAAGGTCCAGTCCGATGCGCAAGTACTTTTCGAGTCGAGGCGAGATCGGCCTAGAGATAGAACTCTAGCATGTTCCAGGCTTAGGCGCTCGTCTTCGGTCTGATGTAGATTCATGGATTCCAAGTTGGCTTGTGAAAGGGATTTGCAGTTTGCAATAGGCTTATGATTTTCAGATCGGTTTATGGTTTGGAACGGGTGTTGGCTATGTTTGAATTAGGGTTTCAAATGGATTTAGGGTTTTGGGAAAGCAAGGAAACAATTAGGCTAAGGTTTTAGAAAGCAATCACAGATCGAGAAATAGCAAATAGAATAGAGAAGATAACAATGACTTTGAGAATCACTCCCTTGGCCTCACGCCAAACCCATCTCAGGCAAAGATTACTCAAGCATAAAAGCATTCAAATAATCAATCAACTCCCTAAAAGGTGTTTACAAGCCTCTATATATAGGCCACCAATAATTAAGTTCGGACAAAAGTCGTTGCCTGTGGCTTGCGCACGAGGATTATCATCGCTCGCGCGACTTCAAGGGCTTGTTCGCGCGACTTCAAGGGCTCACTTGTGCGAGGGCTCTCTGCGGCGTTGTTCTCCTGGCTGTTTGGCTGTTTGTGTCCGTTTCTCCTCTGAGGCTATGGCACTCGGGCTTCCTCTACGCTTCTTCCGACGCCGATAAAAACGATGTGGTCCAAATCCGATGTCCATGTATGTGGCGTCCCCGTCAGAAAAGACAAGCGTGATCCATGAATTAAGCGGTAGTTGTTTTGCAAAATATCTTGCAAGTATATATTTCTAACTTGCAAATATAATAGATGGATATTTTGGACAAGTAGCATATAGTTTTGACATTTTGTGAGACTCTAATCACTTAACCCCAAACATTCATCGGTGCACTTTTGTTCACTTAACTGGTCAAGTGCTACGCACTTAAACCATACATTTGAAAATTGTACTCTATTAATCAAATGATAGTAAGTCATGTACCACTATGGCCATGTGGACCCTGTTTAGAAGGAAAGCATGTCTCCGGTAGAGGTAGTCAATGACTCAACACATCTGTAGACTCATGAAATTGTCAATGAGGTACATGGCATTTCACTAACTGTGCAGTATATCTGTCATAAAATTATGTACACATATAACAACTTGTTCATTAATTGAGATTTCAAGTGGCAGGCCAACATACAAATGAGACTCGGCCCAAAGTCCTTTTTTTTAACCATTTGATCTTTTGATTAGATGGTAAAGTTATTTGAATCTTCTAACCTAAAATATGGACACGAGTACCATAGATCATTTCATTATATTAGTCTATTGATATTTGTTACTTTCTTTTTTCATAATTCATTTTTATCATTTGTATGATAGTATGCTACAATGGATCATGTGCTACAAAATTTATTAAAAAAAAATCAAACATTTTTATTTTTTTGACGCCTAGGCCGTGCCTGGAACAAAGAGGTTCCCCGCCTCGAACACTCCTGGTGCTTTTGACGACATTGCTCTCAAGGATTCATGCCTTAATCTGTTCTTTGTTGTCTAAATTTTTTTTTTCATTGGAATTGCCGCAAAATATAATTCCACAGAAGAATTTGTGAATCCTCAATTCTGCCCAACTTTATGTAAGCTTAATCTTGTGCCTGCTGCCTTTTTAGGTACACCTTTGTACATGGCTCCAGAACTTGTCCGCGAACAACCCTACAACCATTCTGCAGATTTGTGGTCTCTTGGAGTTATTTTGTATGTCTTAATCTATTGGAGTTATTTTGTAAACCTTAATTATTTACATAATAATTCTCTTGGATGTGAGTCCCATTGTATTGCATTATCTATTATTTATTATGTTTCCATATATTATTCACTGATCACATTGTAGTTCTTCTATGGCCTATTTCAAAAAGTTACAAGATCCTTTTCTTTTATTGACACAGAACTGGCTTCCCTTGAAGTTTATTTTTTTCCTCTGTTTTTGACAAATCGTGAAATGTTATTAAGAAACAATGAAGAAACTATCACAATTATTTAAGGGGTAAAAATCTCTCAATGCATAATGACACTAATTAATTTTCCCGGGGCACTATAGCTTAGGTGGTCCAGTCCAGGTTGCAGAATTTAGATGCATTGTTGCTAAGTTTCGTTGTTTCCTGACTAAGTCTTTTGTTCATCCAAATTTATAAAATTGAATGTTACAACAGGAATATTGTTATTTTTGTCCATTATGGAAACGCTGCATATTACTATTCCATAAAGAAACTGTTTTGGTTTTAGTGAAACATTTCTTGTGGCTTCATTGCTTCAGCTCTAGTCCACCTTCAATAGTTTCTATCATTTGAAATTTTAATCTTCTAGAAGATATATTTACTATTATGCTCGGGCTTAAAAAAGGGAAGATCATTTTGTTCTTCCTGATTTCTAGAATTTTCTTATTAGTTGTATGCCATTATCACCATTGCTTTGTCCCCTCTATTTGGGGCTGGCTAGAGTAAGCCCTTAAGTCAAGCAATAGTTGAGTTGTTTAATTTTTGGCTTACAAATTTACCTATGGCTCCTTCCTATTTGCTCCTTAATAGGCTGCACCTTTAGTAGTTTTAAAATAGAAATTTACTGTAAAGTTTAAACAAGGCATATTTATGCATTATTCTGTTTCCGATCTCTATAGTGCATTTCTAGGAAAGTTGCCTCATGTTTTGATCTTTTGCAGTTTAATATTTAACACATATAATCCACAGCAGAAGCGTACTTTTTATTACAACACAGGTCTACGGATTTGCATATTTAGATGTAAAGTATTACATACCTAATTATTATTTTCTTAAAAAAAAATTATTTTACATAGTCTCTAGTTTCTCAATAAGCATGGTTAAAGAAAAGATAAATTACCAATAAAATCCTTTTTAAAATGAAGTTGCCAATAATTTCACAATAAAAAAACCTTGATGGTGAAATCATGAGAAGGATAATTGTGACCAAGGTTATCGGACATTAATTAGTTGACGCAGGACAAAACCCTAGACTACGTGAATGATGATGAAATGATTATTTTGCCGAAATTAAACTAAATTAATTAAGCAAAACCAATACAAATAAATGCGAATACCTCAAGGTTCGTAGTCTTCCATTCAGATGATCACATTCGATTCGGGTAGGGTCCGATCCGTTGCGCTAGATCTGTAGCCTCGCGGAAGGAGGATCCTAGAGGTAGAACTCTAGCCGCTTCCAGATTAGTGCGCTCGCTCGTGGTTCAATGATGGAAGCTTAGGTTCTTCAAGGGTTTAGAGATCGGGTCGATTTAAGGGTTTAGATTGGTTAGATGGCTGGGATGAGATTTCGGGTTATTGAATCGGGTTGATTCAATGATTTAGTTGAGAGCTAGAGTTATGGTTTGGGGAAATTTTGACAGGATAATGGCTGAATTTAGGGCTTATGGGAATAAAATGAGAGCAAAAAATAGAAAAGCAAAGAGATATTAAAATGAATAAAACTAGAAAATAATGGGCATCACACCCTTAGCCTCACATCAAACCTATTTCGGGGAAGAAGAATCACTCTCCGGAATTGCTCATCTCAAGCACAAAGCAAAGCTTTTCATTAATCAAAAATCAACCCCTTACAATGTTTATTTAGGGACCTTATATAGGAGGCCTCACAAAAGAAAATAAAACCCTAAAACAAATATAAAAAAAGACAAGTATGCCCTTAAAATTCAAATTCGAATTCTGACGCAGTCAATCGATTGATAACTAATATTCGATCGATTGACTTGTATATATGTCGTCAGAATTAATTCCTCATAGGCCACAGCCAATCCATTGAATTCCAAGAGTTGATCGATTGATGGCGTCCCCGTCAATTCTCCTGGACCGAAAAGGCTTCATCACTGATGAAGCGACATCGTGATATCGATCGAGCATGTCGGGGTATAGGTGACGAACCTTGTCCTCATGTATCCATGTGTTCTCGGATTTCGGTTTGCCCATCCATTTCACCAAATATTTCTGATACCCTCCATCGCGGGTGGAGACTACAAGATCTTGCAATATCCCTTCGATTACATCTTTCTTCTGCCTGCTTGGGGAGGGAAGGGTTAGGGGCTGCAAGGGTGGGGTGGGTGTATGGGTAGGAGTAGTTTGGAAAGGGTTGTAAGGAGGTGGGGTTGAGCTCAAAGAAGGAACTAGGTCCTCCACATTGAACGTAGACCTGATCCCAATATCCGGAGAAAGGTCGAGAACGTACGCATTAGGTCCGCTCTTTGCCACAATTCTAAATGGCCCAGCGCCGTGGGCCTGGAGCTTCTTTGCGATTTCCGATGGGAATCGTTCAGGCCTAACCCGAACCATCACATGATCTCCAATATGAAATTCTTTGAAACGCTTATGCGCATCCGCAACTACTTTGTATTGTTCATTGCTCGTATTAAATTTTTGTCTAATTTCAGCATCCATATCGTGAATATGTTGTGCGAATGCATCTGCTGACTCGGACACTCGATGGGATGCAGACATGGGGATTAGATCAAGGGGTGTTCTAGGCCTATGACCAAGTACAACCTCAAATGGACTCATGCCTATGGACCTATTTACAGAATTATTACATGCAAACTTGGTTATGGGCAAAGTAGAATCCAAAGTCCTAGGATGATCACCAACAAGACAATGGAGGAGATTACCTAAGCTCCTATTGGTTGATTCCATTTGGCCATCACTTTGAGGATGATAGGCGAAGAGAACTGAAGCATGGTACCCATCATGTGCCATAAGGTTTTCCAGAAATAACTGGTGAACTTGACGTCCCTATCCGACACGATGGTTCTGGGTAGACCATGAAGACGCACAACCTCTTCGAAAAATAATTTTGCGATATGAGTTGCATCGGAGGTCTTGGAGCAGGGTATGAAGTGGGCCATCTTGGAAAGACGGTCCACTACGACAAAGATGGAATCGTGCTTTCATTGAGTCTTAGGGAGTTCGAGCATGAAATCCCTAGAGATGTCTTACCACGGAGCGTGTGGCACGGGTAGCGAGGTGTACAAACCGGTATTCTACTTGTTTTGTTTTGCCACTTGGCATGTGCGGCATTGGCTCACAACCCGAGAGACATCTCTCATAAGGTTAGGCCAATCAAACCTATCCTCAACGAGCGCAATGGTCTTGTCGCGCCCTGTGGGTCGAAAAGATTGTCCAGCAACAGAAGAAACGGAAAGGGAGCTAGAACGGAAGAACCAAAAAGAAATTGAAGAGCTAGGAAGTGTGTTAGTCGATCGATTGACCCCAGGGCCTCGATTGATCGATTGAGGGCAGTGTGCTTTGAACTTTTGGCGAATTTTGTTTCTCAGTCAATTGATCGATTCCAAATTTTCGATTGATCGATTGTGGTCTGTGACTTCGAGCGATTTATAAAGTTATAAATCGATCGATTGATTTGTCCCGTGGCCAGATCCACCAAAAGACTGACTTTAGTTATTTTGGGCAACCATGCCTTTTCTTTAGTGTTTATTATTTTTTAGGGTTTTCTTTTTTTTGAGGCCACTATATAAGGTCCTTATAACTTTGTAATAATTATTGATTATTAAATAAAAATTTGAGAGCTCTCTTTGTGCAAACCTTAGAAGACTTGTGAAGAGTTTTCAATCGAAGGAGCGAATCTTTCAAACCTTGATGAGTGAATCTTCATTTCTCGTGCGACTTGGTGCGAAGCCGACTTACAGCCTTGGTGTGAAGCCTTCGATTTTATCTTTCTATTCTATCTTTTCTCTCATTATTGTTTGGAAATATCTCCCCTTTTTGCTTTGATAAAATCCAAAACCCTAAATCTTTATTAATTTATATCTTTGATCCTACTCTTTTATTGATCTAATCTATCGGGCCTTATTTATTCAATCCTAGAGGAGTCAAGAGACGATACCCTAATTGTCGCTTGGTGCTCTAAACTAGACCAAAACTCGAGTCCTTCATCGGATCCATTTTTCTAGATCGGGAAATTTAGTGCATGCAAACGCTAAAATGGGATCATTCTAATTGTTTTAATTGAATTCATTAAATTATTTTATGTGTTTGGTGATTTCGAATATTTCCATTATTCACTTTAATCTGTGGTTAATCCCAAATTTGCATCATTTAAGGTCTAGCGTTTGTCCCGCATTCTGCTTGTTGCTATGAATGGTGGCAATCATCCAGGGAAGGCATAGTGACTAATTTTGGCTAAATTTACCAAAATTTCACTGAAGTTACCAAAACAGAGGACAGATTGAACTTTTGGCTAAATTTCAGTGATTCATAAATTTTTTCTGAAATTTCATTAATTTTGGCTTTTAAAAATAAATAAATTAAATGGCCGAAAACAAAGCATATAAAAGCTTCAATTCATGGAGAATTGAGAGCTTATAAAAACCAAGCAGCAGTCATAACATAAAACCAGATAAAGATAAAGCATGCAATTTGACAAAATGGTGTGCAATTTTTTCTTTGAGTGCAATTAGACATATAGGGTTGCAATGGAGAATTTGTAAGTGGCAGGTGCAACTGGCAACATGTGATTATACAACAGTCAATCTTCTTTTTTGGAGTGCAATCAGAAATTTTTTTGGGGAGGGCATGTAACGGGGAATTTGAAAGTGGCAAGTGCAACATGTTATGTGTGCAAGTAATCGCTGAACACTAGCTTCATTATGTACAAAACTGCTGGTTTGTTTTGCTTCGTACTTTCAGATATCTACTATCTCATTCTGCATTCATTTCAAGAGTGCACCTTCCATATGCAAAATGTAGTTTTTTTTTTCCTGTGTCTATGCACGCTCGCCCTTATTCACACATCGAGTACTTCATTTTGTATTCATTTCAAGTGCCTTCACCATTTCCAGTTCTATTCTTGCCTTCTAATTTGTAAATACTAGATTATGAGCTTCAGTTGATTATGGGGCAGGTATGAACTATTTGTTGGTCAACCTCCATTTTATACAAGTTCCGTATTTGCACTTATTCGACACATCATCAAGGTGCTATCATTATTTAAATTTTCAAACCTTGTTATACTGCGAATGAGTTTGGTAATTATTTATGGTATTTTTCAACAGGATCCAGTAAAATATCCAGACAATATGAGTTCAAATTTCAAAAGTTTCTTAAAGGGTTTGCTCAACAAGGTTTTCATTCACGCTTTTGTTAAACCTATCTGCCCTGATGAGATTGGAAGCTAGTACAACGTTCACATACCATTTCTTTTATCAGTTGCTCTGGTTACTCAAATTATGGAAAGCAGGTACCACAAAATAGGTTGACTTGGCCTGCGCTTCTTGAACATCCATTCGCCAAGGAAAGTACAGTTGACCCAAAGGCCATGGTAATATATTCATTTTGCTTTTCATAATTTTGATGGTCTTCAGTCAACAATATCTTCTATACCTTGCCTTCAGAATGTATTTGGTTGCTTATTTTCTCTTGTACCTGTGAAGATCGTAACTTGGATATGTTAAGTAATGCCAGGAATCCTGTGCTCCAGCCAGTAAAGGCCATGCAGGTTGGAGGGGAGAAGGGAGCAACATGCTTAATTCAACAATTGGATCCTCTGCAGCATGTCCTGAGGGTGAGAGCTTTTATTGCACATTCATAGCATGCTATCAAAACTCGGCCGACACTGATACGTATCGACAATACGTATTGGTTTCGACGAGAACCGATACCAATACCACCCCGATATCAGTTTCAGGATGGTATCGGTATCGTACCGATACAGGTCAGTATCGGCCGATAGAAATAATTTTATTATTTTTATTTTTCTACATTTTCTTTTTCACAAGGCCAACGTATCGATGATATCCGTATCAGCCAATACGTAGTCCAAGATGGACCGATACCCTATACCGGTACCGATACTGATACTGACAGCTTGATTCATATTCATTTGGGTATTTTTATCCTCAACTGTCCTAACATGCTTTATTACAGGAAAGAGTCATTCTTCTGCTCTTCAGAGGGGATGTGCACAGGTTCCTTTGAGTGACAAGCAGGCTGATGGGCCTTGTGCAGCCGTAGACAATTCATCACGACAAGACCAGACAATCTCGAGAATTGCAGTTTGTACTTGTATTCTTCCTTCAGGTACGTTTACACATGATTTAAACTTTGATCGGGTGCAAGAGCACATTGAAAGATGTTGACGAGTAGGGTAGTTAGTACTCCCTTTTACCTGCCTTCAATGATGGTCGCAAATGCACTTGATTTAGCATCGAGATTTTGACTCATTCTGGCCAAATGCATTTTCAATGGGAAAATAACATATTTTGGTTGCCTTTGAGTGGCTACCATACAATGTTTAGCGTGCTTTGAACTTTAATTGTGTGCAAGAGCATATTGAATGATGGTTGTGAGTAGGGTGGTTAGCACTCCCTTATACCTTCCTTCAATGGTGGTTTCAAATGCACTTGATAGAACATTAACCTTTTGACTCATGTTCTGGCGAAATGCCTTTTGAATGGGAAAATAGCATATTTGGTTGCCTCTGATTGGGTGTTTTGAACAGAATGATGAACATGTAAAATTCTTAGCTTATTATTGCGCTATGATGTGGCTTGTTGATGCTTCTAAAATGACTTTATCAATAGAGCTGATTGATAATTAAAAGAATCAATCTTTTCTCTCACATCTATTCTATAAGTGTCAGATTAAATTGTATAAAGTAATTTGAAACTATAGATGATGGGGACATCAAGATCGAGAGCGTTGGATTGGGGTTGCAACAGATTTTCTAGCGTCGGAAGAAACGGAAAGGGAACCAGAACTGATAGGGACATCTGATTCAAGCGAAGAATTGACGCGTGCTTTAATCGATCGAGGACAGTGGCTTGTGAGCTTTTGACTATTTATTCTTCTCAGTCGATCAATTGTTTATCTAGGATCGATCGATTGTGGACAGAGACTTCGAGCGATTTTATTATTTATAAATAGATCGATTGATCGACCGTGTAAGTCAGGTCCGCTAAAAGACGAAATTTTATTTTCTTTAGCCAAACTTGCCCTTTTAGTGTTTTATTATTTTAGGGTTTTTATTCTTTTGAAGCCTACTATATAAGGTCCTTATAAGCATTGTAAAAAAAGGACGAATAAGTGATTTTAATGAATGAAATTGAGAGCTTGCTTCTGTGCAAACCCTAGAAGACTTGTGAAGAGTTTTCAACCGAAAGAGTGAATCTTTCAATACTCAAGGAGTGAATCTTCATTTCTCGTATGACTTGGTGCGAAGTCGACGTACAACCTTGGTGTGAAGCCTCAGAACCCTTGGTGTGAAGCCTTGGAACCCTATTTTTCTATTCGGTCTTTTCTTTAATTATTGTCAGGTAATATTTTCCCTTATTTCCTTAGATAAAATCAAAACCCCAAACCCTTATTAATTGATATATTTTGATCTTCCCCTTTTGATTGACTTAATCCTTCGAGCCTTAATTATTCAAATCTTAGAGGAGTTAAGAGACGATACTGTAATTGTCGCTTGGTGCCCTAAACTAGATTGAAACTCGAGTTCCTTCATTTGAGCCGTTTTTCTAGATCGGGAAATTTCGATACATGTGAGTGCTAAAATTTAAGTTACCCTACTTGTTTTCATTAAACCTATTGGATTATTTTATGTTTTTGGGTGATTTCGAATATTTCCGCTATTCAATTTAATATGAAATTAATCCCAATTCGCATTAATTAGGGTTTAGCGTTTGTCCCGCATCAATAGATGTACTGCAAATGCTTGGAGCTCTCATAGTGCCCTTTCTTTATGGTTTTTATTACTTTTATTGTGCAGGCCATGTTTGTCTAATCAGTTCATGAAATTATAGAGTAGTTATTATTTATTGGAAAATTATAAACAGTGGACAGTTTTTCATAAACAATTTTGCAGGCAGCTTATCTAGCGTGACGTGACTGGCTGCAGTACTCGGGCCCCACAATGTGTACAGCCAGTCACGTCCCGCCACATAACCTGCATGCAAAATTGTCTATAAAAAATTGTCCACTATATAACACTGTATTTATTTGTGGTTAATCCTTACTCTATATTGATGTTTTCTTTATGTAATTTTTCCGTTGCATAATGGCCTATATGTTTTCTTGGCATTATTCATATACCATCGATATTTTTTAAGTTTGATAAATTTGCACCTTTCTTTTCATATTACTGGTTTATTTGGGAAATTGAATAAAATTGTGCAGGTTATAGTTATTCTATGACATGTTTTTCTTTATGATGGGTTCTTGGATTTCATGAAGTAAATTTTTTGTTTGATCAGTGAAGGCAAAGTATACTATTAAACGAAAAAGAGAAGAATATACAAAGGGGTACAGTGAGAGGTTGCAGCCCGAAAAGGGAGAAACAAAAAACCTCAACCCCAACAAAAGAAACCCAAAGTTCCCTACAGGAAAACCAGGAGGCTAGACTGAAATATTCAAAGGAGAAAGAGACCCCTCTCACACTGAGAGGAAAAAGTGTTAAAGTTGCAAGCTATCCCAAGCAGCAATTGCCTCCCCTTCCAGCCAAGAAATACCATTTTTATCTAATCTAATCCATTCAGCCATTAGATCTCTACTCATCTTCATTATCATTCCCATGGGTATATGGATTCTACTAAAGATTCTCTCGTTTCTTTCTCACCAAATATCCCAGAAAACTGCAAACAACCCCACCCCAAGGAAGAACCTTTCATGCCCTCAAACTGAACTGATGGGGAACGTCAAAATTGAAAGTATTGAAGTTGAACCGCAATAGAATTTCAACTTCAGAAAAAGAAAAAAAAGAAAAAGAAAGTTACTGTTCATGTGAACAGTGACAGACGTCCGTGATGAACAGTGACAGACGTCCGTGAAACACTGACGGACGTCCGTGATTTTGCCCCTTCACTGTCCGTAGGTCACGGACGTCCGTGGGGCACTACGGACGTCCGTGGACGTCGTGACGGGCTTTCAAAATTTGAGTTTTTTTAGCGAAAACTTACCTTTTTGTGTTTTATTTCTATTAGAACTCTTTATTTCGAATTTTAATTATTGGTGGCCTATATATAGAGGCTTGTAAAGACTTTTTAAGGAGTTATTGAATATTTTGAATGCTTTTATGCTTGAATATTCTTTGCCTGAGATGGGTTTGGTGTGAGGCCAAGGGAGTGATTCCTAAAAGCCATTGTTATCTTCTCTATTATATTGGTTATCTCTCGATCTGTGTTTGCTTCCCCTACACCGTATCCTAATTGTTTCCTTTCGATCCCAAAACCCTAAGCCTATTTGAAACCCTAAATCAAACATAGCCAACATCTTTTTTTCTAAACCATAAACCGATCTGAAAACCATAAACCTGTTACAAAAGCAAAACCTATTACAGACCCATAACCTATTTCCGCCACCCTGGTTCGAACCGTGAATCTACATCGGATCGAAGACGAGCACCTAAGCCTGGAAAAGCTAGAGTTCTATCTCTAGGCCGATCTTGCCTCAAATCTAATAGTACTCGCGCATCGGACTGGACCCTAACTGGATCTCGTGTGATCTACCAACCTGAATTCTCTGAACCCTAAGGTATTTAAGATAGTTTTGAGATTACGCTTGATTAAATTCTAATTAATTTCGGCAAATCGCATTAAAATCATATTCCGCATTTTAGGGTTATCGTCCCGCGTCATGAACCCTGTTCCAGCTAGCCATAAGCTGCTTATGATCATCCGGTTGCACCCGACATACATCAAACGCTTGGAACAAGATTTCATACACCCAATGAGTGAGCCACACAGCAGGGTTTCACTTTTTTATGTCATTAATTAGAATTAGTAAATGTTATATGATAATTCACGGCCAATTTTTCATTTGACTATTTTTAAACAATCAAATTCCTATTTTATTTATTTTTCTGGATTTGTTCAATTCTTTCATATCCAACTGAGATTATTTTTATATAAGCTTATTTGATGTAGTCCTGCTCATTTTCAGACTGCCAGGCATTGGATGGGTTGGAATATAACTCTAGCACAGTCAAAGGAGCAACCAATATTGGTCAAGATAAGAAACACTAGCCCTTATTCTCTGGCCCTTAAAAACCTTATCCAAAGGATTACCAAATTCTTGGACGTAAGTGGTGTTTTTCACTGTTCTTTCGTATTATTGTAGAGCTGATAGGAGAAATGAGACTCACAAAGCTGACCCCAAATAGATGGACAAGGCGATGATGAACTCTGGAATGTAGAGGGGATTGTTAATTAATTTTTTGGCTGGGCTTTCTAACCTGAATTGGAATGATTGGAATGTTACTATACTCAATCAATTGTAAATGATTGTTACCTATTCATTACGAAATATGGTCCATCATCTAACCCATCAAGGTGAAAATGGGTTCGTGGTAAATATTCCATTCACTTATAATTTAGAACCATGTTTCAAATGAAAATTGGGCAAAAAAAATAAAATGGAAAGACATAATTTGCTTATATTCCATTCTTATATGCTGCAAGTAACTACTTTCTTGCAAGAGGATGGTTTGATCAAAAGCTGAACAGTTGTTTTAGATAAATGTGGAATAGGGGATATGTTTCTGAACTGAAATATCTGTTTGCAAAGATGTATAAAACTTTGGCTCTTAGACATTCTGAAGTAAGCCTTATTATGGTTATAGAAAAAAGTAAAAAAATTGTAGAATTGTCCTAGTTTTAGCAATAGTTCATGATGTCATGTTGCTAACAGCAGGGTTCACTATAGATGATGTTTTCGATGTTGTGATGTTCTTTGGAATTATAAAAATATATATCCATGCACATGCACACATACTAGTGTGTGTAAGTGTGTGTGTGTGTGCGTGTGTGAGAGAGAGAGAGAGAGAGAGAGAGAGAGAGAGAGAGAGAGAGAGAGAGAGAGAGAGGGGTAATTTTGTTTTTCCAATAGTACAAGTTACCCTTACATTATTTTATGAAGTTTTCAATCTATTTATATAGTATGTAGAGGTAATTTTATCATAAAAGTTAAAAATGTGATTAAAGCAATTGAATGCCCTTCTCTGATTTTAATGGTAAAGATACATTGTATGCTAAATTTGGGGACAAAGGAGGTGGAGAAATATATCCGTAAGCCTTCCAACAAAAGAGAAAGAAAAATTAGAGACCTTGACTAGATAAGTTGCATTAATTTAAGGATGAAGATTAAAAGGTCTTGGGAAAAGAAGACGAGATAAAAAGTAAATAGGAAAGATATTTTGAAGACTTGTTAAATGTGGAATATGTGAGGGAAGTAGAGCAAAAAGGGGAAGCAAATTAAGGGATTATTAACAAAGTAGTTGAAGTAGAAATAAAATTGACCATAATAAAGATGAAGAAAAGGAAAGCATTATGACAAGATGATGATACCTAGTGAGAAATTTTGATTTTGATAGGATAGGGCTTTTTGGGTTGATCAAATAATTAAAAAAAATTGTATCTGAAGAATGAAAATAGGGCATTGTTCTCCATTTTTGTAAGAAAATAAAGTGAATATCTAACATTATGCTACTTATCATGGTATATAACTAATGACTCATACGATGAAACTCTAGGAGTGAGTAGTGGAGCAATGTCTAAAGCAAGACTCAACTATATTTGTGAACTAATTTGGGTTTATGCTAGAAAAATCAACAGTTGAAGGCATTTCTTGTAGAGGCAACTTATAGAAAGGTTTAGAGAGAGGTTGAAAGGTTCCCACATATTTTTGTCACTTTAGAGAAGGCCTATGCTAGGTGCCAAGACAAATAATACAATGGAAGCTAAGGAGGAAATGCATCTCAAACGAATGTATTAAGAATATCCAAAACACATGAAGGGCGATAACTAGTGTGGGAACTATGTGTAGAGACATGACTGAGTTTCTAGTCAGAGTTGTGTTGCGTCGAGGGCCTGCTGTGAGTCCTTATTTATTTTCATTGGTGATGGATGAATTGACAGTAGAAGTACAAGATGTGGTCTAATGGTGTATAATGTGGTGTTAATTAGAAAGGTGAGAAAACAAAGTTTGAATTTTGGAGATAGGCGTTAGAGTTAAGATGGAATGCAAGTTTAGCAAGCATGAGATCCTAGAGGATGACTTAGTCAAAATAGAAACTATTTAGTGTCCTATGCTATACAATGGGATGAGTGGTTTGAGGAGCATATCTCAAACAACGGATGGGCGAACTAGCGATAGAAAAGTGGTGTGTTATATGATCAATGAATGCTACCTTAATTGAAGGGACATTTTCATAAAGCAATGGTAAAGACTTGCATTACTATAGGGTATAGAGTGTTGGGCTATAACTAAGCAACAACAAGACAGAGTACATACGCCCGAGATGCGTATGCTAAGGTGGATGCATGTAAAAGTGAGTGTTAAACAAAGTTATTTAAGATGGTTTGGGCATGTTCATTGTAAGGCCTGAGACAACCTCTGTATGAATGATTGTAATGATATAAGAACAAAGAAGTAGAAGGGGGAGACGAATAGTGAACTGGAGAGTAGTGGGAAACAACATGAAGGATTGCATAGCAAGAGTGTTTAGCCTTGGAAAGAAATTAGTGGAGAATATATATATATAATGTAGGACATCGGGAGATTGCACTTGAGTTAAGGAGTTGAACTTTATACCGAGTCATTTGGGTGCCACGTGGCATCCAATCCGAGCATCAGGTGCCACATGCACATGCACTAGGTCGATTAAACAATTATCCAAAAAAATAACTATGTTTTTATACCATTGATTTTGTGGTCAAAGGTTAAAAATTTTGAAGGGCAAAATTTTTGGGTAAAAAATCTATATCTTTGACCCATGAAATGAAGGGAAAAAAGTTTAATTTCTTTTTCTAAAACCCCTGAGGGACTGGTGAACCCTTAGAGAATGGGTTGCAATTCGCGGTCACATGCCACGTGGCATGTGATCTATACACAATTGTAGAGTAGAACGCTACAACTCTAGTGTAGGGATCCTGTAGGCCTGTGTGTGTGTGTGTGTATATATATGTGATTGGCACAACCGTTATTGTGACATTAGTATACCCGCAAAAAAAAATGTTGGACATCTATTGTTAATCTCATTTTTTGTGTGGTTTAGTTACATTTAACAGAAGGTTGCGATTCCTTTACCTTTGGAATCTTGTGTGGGAGTTGCAACAAAGTTGTCACAGAATATTTACCAGAAACCCCGACATCGGAAGTGAAACATTCGATGCAGGAGTTAGGAGTTGTGATAAAAAATCATAGACATGCACTATCTATGATGCACATCGGAAGCAAGAAGAATTTATGACGTAGGACGATACCCTAAACTACGTGAATGCGATGATTAAATGATTGCCGAAATAGAATTGAATTTAAATTAAACAATAAACCTTAAAATATAGTGAATACCTTAGGCTTTCGTAGTATTCCATGGGAGGATTGCATATGATTCGAGCAGGGTTCAGTCCGGGCATTAAATTCGTTAGGTTGCAGCGCGAATCGATACTAGAGATAGAACTCTAGATTTCCAGATTAAGGCGCTCACAATGCAATGATGGAATCTTTGGTTTTCGGGTTATTTTGATATGGCTGGGCTCAGCAGTTTGATGGAGGCTACGGTTGATGAATCAGATCGATTCAATGATTTAGGGAAAAAACTAGGGTTTAGGAATTTCAAAAGGATGATAGCTGATTTAGGGTTGTGGGATCAACACAAGCATAAGAAATAAGAGATTGATAGATAGAAGATAGATTTTGGCGGGCTTCACACCCTTGGCTTCACACCAAACCATTCTCGGGAAGAAGAATCACTCTCCGGAGAAACTCATCTCAAGTCTCAAAAGCAAAACACTCATTCATTCAATAATCAATAACTAATTACATTGTTTAGCTTAAAGACCTTATATAGGAGGTCTTACAACAAAAGAAAACCCTAAAACGAATATTAAATAAAAGACAAATAAACCCCTAAAACAAAAGTTCGAAACTAAACTTCTAAAACAACTCGACATGATTTCGATCGATCGAAATTGAAAATCGATTGATCGAAATTGAATTTCTATCGATTGAAATTGAAAATCGTTCAATCGAAATTCTCATATATATAAAATATCGCTGTTGACATTCGATCGATCGAATTTAACTTTCGATCGATTGATTATATGATTCGATCGATCGAAATATCACTCCAGAACTTGTGTACTTGTGTTTCTGTCAATCGAATTCGATCAATCGAAATTTCAAAGTTCCTTCAGTTCATCTTTCTCTAGAATTTTCATCTAGCTCTGACTTCCATTCCGCTTCTTCTGACGTTGGTATTCACGAAACGATCCATATCCAATGTCTACGATGTCGACGTCCTCGTCAATTCTCCCGGACCAAAAAAGCTTCATCACCAATGAAGCGGCGTCGTGATAGCGCTGGAGTATGTCGGTCCAGGCGTCGCACCTCGTCTTCAGCTAACCAAAAGTTCTTGGAGTCCGGCTTTCCCGACCACTTGACCAAGTACTTTTGAATTTCGCCCTCATGGGTGGATATCACCAAATTATCTAGTATCCCTTCGATCTCATCTTGGCGCTGCTTGCGTGGGGAAGGGAAGGGTAGGGGTTGCAGGGTGGGGCTGGCATTTGGGCTCGAGGCTGCTTGGAAGGGGTTGTGAGGGGGTGGGGCTAGGGTCAAAGAAGGAACCAGGTCCTTCACATTGAATGTAGAGCTGACTCCTATATCCGGTGGAAGCTTGAGAACATATGCATTAGGCCCGCTCCTTGCCACAATTCTAAAAGGACCAACACCGCGGGCTTGAAGTTTCTTTGCGGCTCCCAATGGGAACCGCTCAGGCCTAACCCGAACCATGATGTAATCTCCAACCTGGAATTCCTTGAAGCGCCTATGCGCATCCGCATATATTTTGTACTGTTCATTGCTTGCATTAATTCTTTTTCTAATTTCGGCATGCAATTCATGTATATGCTATGCAAATGAATCGGCTGACTCGGAAACTCGATGGGATGCAGACATAGGAATTAGATCAATGGGTGTTCGAGGCCTATGACCAAGGATGATCTCAAAAGGACTCATTCCTAGGGACATATTGACTGAATTGCTGTATAGAAACTCGACTAAAGGCAAAATAGAATCCCAAGTCCTAGGGTGATCACCAACAAGACAACGGAGAAGATTTCCTAAGCTCCTATTGGTGGACTCTGTTTGGCCATCTGTTTGAGGATGATAGGCCGAAGAAAATTGGAGCATGGTACCCATCATGTGCCATAAAGTTTTCCAGAAATAACTGATAAACTTCACATCTCGATCCGACACAATCGTTTGGGGTAACCCATGTAGATGCACAACCTCCCCGAAAAATAATTTGGCTATATGAGCCGCATCGGAGGTTTTAGAGCAGGGTATGAAGTGGGCCATCTTGGAAAAGCGGTCCACTACCACAAAAATGGAATCGTGCTTCCGTTGGGTCTTTGGAAGTCCGAGCACGAAATCAATAGAGATGTCTTGCCACGGGGTGTGCGGTACGGGTAAAGGGGTGCACAAGCTGGTATTTTGTTTGATATGCTTTGCAACTTGGCATGTATGACATTGTTTTATGACCCTAGAGACATTTCTCACAAGGCTAGGCCAATAGAACCTATCCTCAACGAGCGCACTAGTTTTATCGTGCCCAAAATGACCGGTAATCCCTTCGGCATGTAACTCACAGATGAGGAAGTCACGCAATGAAGTACGAGGGATGCACAAACGATTCCCTTTGAACAAATACCCATCCAACAGGATATACTCAGAGTTAATGCTGTTCGGATTTTCAAGGAAAGCAGTTTATTCTGCCCCGAAATTTGGGCAATCAGGATAATCTTGCTTCAACTGCTCAAATCCGATGACCTCGGTACTCATAGACCAGTGGCCATCGACGACTAAGTCGCATCAAGACCTTATTCTCAAGACCTTATGCTTCAAGACAAATGTGAACCCTTGAAGGTACTCGACCCACTTCGCGTGCCTCGGGTTCAACTTTTTCTAGGAAGCAAGGAAACGTAAGGCCTCGTGGTCAGAAAACAACACAAATTCTTGCGGTCTCAGGTAATGTTTCCAATACCACAGAGATCGGACGACCGCATAAAACTCCTTGTCATAGGTGGAGTATTTCTGCTTCGCCTCATTGAGTTTCTCACTAAAATAGGCCACAGGGTGGCCTTCTTGGCTCAGCACTCCACCTATGCCTACACCCGATACGTCACATGCTACTTCGAAGGCTTTAGAAAAGTCTGGTAGGCGCATGACGGGTGCAGTAACCATTTTCTTTTTTATCTCGGCAAAGACTTTGGTCGCGATTTTGCTCCACAGGAACTCCCCTTTTCTCATGCAATCGGTAATGGGAGCCATGATGGTGCTAAAATTCTGAATGAAACGACGATAAAACGTGGCCAAACCGTGGAAGCTACGGACTTCATGAATATTCCGAGGTTCGGTCCACTCCACAATAGCCTTAATCTTCGCAGGGTTCGCAACCATCCCGTCTATCGAGACAATGAATCCCAAGAATACAATAGAGTGCTGCATGAAGGTGCACTTCTTGAGATTCGCATATAACCTCTCTCCCCTCAAGGTTTCGCAAACCAACCTCAGGTGGACGATGTGCTGTTCCTTGTCTGGATTGTAAATCAGGATGTCATCAAAGTAAACAACAAGGAATTTGCCAAGGAATGGCCTCAACACTTGGGTCATGAGCCTCATAAATGTGCTTGGGGCATTGGAAAGCCCAAAAGGCATGACCAGCCACTCATAAAGACCGTCCTTCTTGAAGGCGGTTTTCCATTCATCGCTAGAGCGAATTTAAACCTGATGGTAGCCACTTTTAAGGTCTATCTTAGAAAAGATAGTGGCTCCAACCATCATGTCAAGCATGTCATCTAGCTGCGGTATGGGAAATCGATATTTAACAGTGATCTTATTAATTGCTTGGCTATCAACACACATGTGCCATGTGTCATCTTTCTTAAGCGTGAGTAATGCTGGTTCGGCACACGGGCTCAGACTCTCTTGTATGAACCCCTTTTGAAGGAGCTCACTGACTTGCCGAGTCAACTTGGCGTGCTCAACCGGATTCAACTTGTTGTGGGGCAGGTTCGGTAATGTAGATCCGGGAACTAAGTTAATTGCGTGTTGAATGTCACGCATGGGAGGGAGCTCATTAGGTAAGTCTTCGGGGAAGACATCCGCAAATTCATTCAGGATGGGCTCTACCTCCTTGGGGTACTCACAGACTAACTCATAAGTACTCTCAATGGCGACAACGACATACACGACGCTCTCATCTAACGATGCCCTCTCGAAATCTTAAGGGCTTACAATATTGATGGCCTTGGATTGGCCTCCCTTCTGAACTCTATTGACCGATGGTGCTTTGGGAGCCAAAGGGTGAAGAGTGATTTTCTTGCCCTTGTAATTGAACATGCAAATGTTAGATTGGCCAAAAATGGTCACGTTCAAATCATAGAGCCATGACCTTCCTAAGATAATGTGATCCACATCCATTGGCACGACATCGCACCATAAGGTGTCTGAGTATGAACCCAACTGTATGGGTACACGACACCTCTGAGATACGAGAATGGGTGAGGAGTCAACCCATGCGACTTTGTAAGGTCTCGGGTGGGCTTCAGGTGTAAGCCCTAAGCGGGTGACGGTATGTTCTGACACCACATTGGTGCAACTTTCGCTATCCACGATTACCCTACAACTGTTTGTCCCACATGTGGCAAAGGTGTGGAAGATGTTCTCCCTTCACCAGTCCTCCTTTTCATCCCGTTGAGGCTGTGCAAAGGCACACCTCACAACTAGAGCGCGACCCATGTCATCACCTTCCTCGTCACTAGGTGTGGCATTCGGCTCAAAGTCCTCTTCCTCATAAACTCCTTCACTTTCTTATCCTTCTCTGTCGATGAAGAGATTCCTTTGTGGATCTCTTGTGGGGCATTGGGCGGCAAAGTGTCCCAATCCTTGACATTTACAACACTTGACATGAGACCTACTTTTCGAAGATTCTTCGACTACACCCTTACCTTTGTCAAGCCTCACATTGGTAGATGTGGGTTGTGTGGGTTTGGCAGGCGGGTTTCCAACACTAGATCTCACTTCGCCGGTACAGAGTTGACCGGGGTGAAAATCAGATCGCCTAGTCATCGTCATTTTCAAATATCGTTCAAGGTCTTGAATGACGGTGTAACAATCGGCGAGAGTCTCCACAGGGTGGGAGACTAACTCTTTTTGCAAGTCAAGTCTCATTCCGGTTCGAAATCTAGATAGAGTGACTTGAGGGTTATCGGATACCTTGGCTCTCATCATGAATTCCTCAAATTTGCCAATGTAATCCGAAACGGGCATACTACCTTGGCACAGATTTTGCCATTGGTCGAGGAGACGATAGTAGTATGAAGAAGGAACGTACTTCTCTGTAAGTCGTTACTTCATGTCCTCCCAACGGGTAATGGGAGTACAACCCGCATTCGTTCTGATGCGTTGACGGGGACACCACTTACATGGACATTAGATTCGGACCGCACCGGTTCTATCGGCGTCGGAAGAAGCGTAGAGGAAGCCCGGAACGGATACAAACGAGGAGAGCAGTTCCACAGTGTAACCTCGTGCGAGCGAGCAACTTAAACTCTCTTGAGCGATGATAATCCTCGCGCGTGTGAGTTACATCGACGATTTCAGTCGCGCGAGCGAGAACTTAAACTCGCGCGAGCGATTATAATACTCGCGTGCGCGAGCTCGTAAGACGGTATTTTATGCGAAAATTTCCTTTTTGTGTTTCATTAGTAGTAGAACTCTTTTATTTCGAAATTAATTATTGGTGGCCTATATATAGAGGCTTGTAAAGACTTTTAATTAGTTGATTGAATATTTTGAATGCTTTTATGCTTGAATATTCTTTGCCTGAGATGGGTTTGGTGTGAGACCAAGGGAGTGATTCCTAAAAACCATTATCTTATGTATTCTATTTGCTCCTTTCGATCTGTGTTTGCTTCTCTAAACCATAGCCTAATTGTTTCCTTTCAAATCCAAAACCCTAAACCTGTTTTGAAGCCCTAAACCACCCAAAGCCAATACCCTTTCCAAAACCATAAACTGATCTAAAAGCCATAAGCATTTTACGAACCCTAATTCCCTTTTACAATCCAATTTTGAATCCGTGAATCTACATCGGACCGCAGCCGAGCACCTAATCCTGGAAAAGTTAGTCCCATCTCTAGGCCGATCTTGCCTCGACTCTAAAAGTACTTGCGCATTGGACTGGACCCTACCTGAATCTCGTGTGATCTATCCATCTGAATTCCGCAAAACCCTAAAGGTATCGAAGATAATTTTGCGATTAAACTTGATTTAATTTCATTAATTTCGGTAAAATCTGCATAAAATCATATTCCGCATTTTAGGGTCTCCGTCCCACGTCAGTTTTGGTATCAGAGCCCTAGGTTTTCTAGGTTAGAGCATCTTTGCTTGTCGTATTTATTTTATTGCATTGTTTTTGTGAGCCCATATTGCATTCCATATTAGAACCCTAATAGACCTTGTGATCACCATGGACTTGAGTGCGATTCTCAATGCCCTTAATGGTATGCGAGAAGAGTTGGGTGCGATTAGTGCACGTTTAAATACCATTGAGCAAGCCCAAACATCCCTAGGAGTTGGTAATGATAGATTACGTGATCGAATCAACCAATTGGAAGCGATGGGTGGGCTGGAAAATCAACACCAAGAGCGTGAATGTCCACACTTTGAACGTAATGGTCACCAAGACAACCGGAACCGTAGGGGTCATCGTAGAGATGACTATGACCTTAAGAACGTTCGAGTTGAGATTCCGACTTTCGATGGAAGAATGGACCCTACCGTCTTCCTCGATTGGCTTTCTGACATGGGCCAATACTTTCATTGGTATGCCATGAATGACGACCGCTGCGTTAGACTAACGAAAATGAAATTGGTTGGTCAAGCTCGACTTTTCTGGCTCAATGTTGAGCGCATTAGGGTGAACGCGAGTTGTCCTCCCATTACCCGTTGGGACGACATGAAGGAATGACTTACTGAGAAGTATGTTCCTTTATCATACCACCAACGCCTCCTTGACCAGTGGCAAAATTTACGCTAAGGTGGTATGCCCGTGATCAATTACATTGCCAAATTTGAAGAGTTCATGATGAGGGCAAAAGTATCGGAAGACCTTGAAATCTCTCTCTAGATTCCGCATTGGATTGCGACTTAATTTGCAAAAAGAATTGATTTCTCATCCCGTAGAAACTCTTGAAAGATGTTATGTCGTTGTGCAAGATCTTGAACGATACTTGAAAACTACGGTGGTGAAGAGAACCGAGCCACAATATAATAATCAACGATCCGGTGAGGGACGATTTAGTCCTCCCAAACCTACACAACCCGCCCTACCAATTCTAGGTTTGAAAAGGGAAAAGGTGTAGTTGGAGAATCCTCAA
Source organism: Chloranthus sessilifolius (assembly GCA_021018995.1). Classification (NCBI taxonomy): domain Eukaryota; kingdom Viridiplantae; phylum Streptophyta; class Magnoliopsida; order Chloranthales; family Chloranthaceae; genus Chloranthus; species Chloranthus sessilifolius. The sequence continues at coordinate 179,319,535 of CM037585.1, read as the reverse complement.
GGGTTAATTCTCAAGTAAAGTGCTATAAATGTCATGGGATGGGACACTTTGCTGCCCAATGCTCTATGAAAGAACCCCAAAGGACTCTCTTCATTGAGGGAGAGGAGGATGATGATGAGGTTGTGGTTGAAGAAGTATTTGAACCGGTTAGCACACCCAGTGATGAGGAGGGTGATGCTATTGGTCATGTTTTAGTTGTGAGATGTGCCCTTGTACAACCTCAACGGGATGAAAAGGATGACTGGCGTAGGGAGAACATCTTCCACACCTATGCTAGATTTGGTGAAAAGAATTGTAGGGTCATCGTGGATAGCGGTAGTTGTACTAACGTAATTTCAACTCATGCTGTGCGCCGCTTAGGGCTTACACCTGAAGCCCACCCGAGACCTTATAAAGTCGCATGGGTCAATTCTTCATCCATTCCCGTGTCAAAAAGGTGTCGTGTACCGATTCAGTTAGGTTCTTATTCGGACACCTTATGGTGTGATGTGGTGCCGATGGATGTGGGCCATATCATTTTGGGAAGGCCGTGGCTCTACGACATGGACGTGACTCTTTCTGGTCGATCAAACATATGCACGTTCATGCATAAGGGCAAAAATATCACTTTACACCCTTTGCTTCCCAAAACACCACCGACCAACACCGTTGAAAAGAAGGGCGACTCTTCTAAATCCATTAATATTGTGAGCCCTTCTGAGTTCGAGAAAGCATTGATAGAAGAGAGTGTGGTGTACGTAGTTGTCACCGTAGAGAGTGCTCCCGAGTCGGCGAGCGAGTGTCCCAAGGAGGTTGAGTTGATTTTAAAAGAGTTTACGGATGTCTTCCCTGAAGACTTACCAAACGAACTTCCTCCTCTTCGTGATATCCAACACGCAATAGACTTGGTTCCTGGATCTACCGTACCGAACCTGCCCCACTATAGGTTGAATCTGGTTGAGCATGCCGAGCTGACTCGGCAAGTCAATGAGCTCCTTCAAAAGGGGTTCATCCAAGAGAGTTTGAGCCCGTGTGCCGTACCTGCCCTACTCACTCCTAAGAAAGATGATATGTGGCGCATGTGTGGATAGCCGTGCAATCAATAAGATTACCATTAAGTATCGGTTTCCCATACCAAGGCTCGATGGCATGCTTGACATGATGGTTGGTGTCACTATCTTTTCAAAGATAGACCTTAAAAGTGGCTACCATCAAGTCCGCATCCGCCCCGGTGATCAGTGGAAAATCGCCTTTAAGACTAAGAATGGTCTTTATGAGTGGATGGTCATGCCTTTTGGGCTTTCTAATGCCCTGAGTACCTTCATGCGACTCATGACCCAAGTGTTGAGGTCGTTTCTCGGCAAATTCCCTGTTGTTTATTTCGATGACATCCTGATTTACAGTCATGACAAGGAACAACACTTGACCCACCTTAGGTTGGTTTGTGAAACCCTTAAGGGCGAGAAGTTGTTTGCCAATCTCAAGAAATGCACCTTCATGCAACGTTCTGTTTTCTTGGGATTTATTATCTCAGCCAATGGAATGGTCGCGGACTCCGAAAAGGTTAGAGTCATTGTGGAGTGGCCTGAACCTAAGAACATACACGATGTCCGTAGCTTCTATGGTTTAGCTACCTTTTATCGTCGCTTCATCAGAAGCTTTAGCACCATCATGGCCCCAATCACTGGTTGTATGAAAAAGGGGGACTTTAAATGGGGCAAAGCGGCGACGAAAGCCTTTGTTGAGATTAAACAACGAATGAGTAGTGCACCCGTCATGCGACTGCCGGACTTTTCTAAAGTCTTTGAAGTCGCATGTGACGCATCGGGTGTAGGCATAGGAGTGCTTAGCCAAGAGGGTCACCCTATGGCCTATTTTAGTGAAAAACTTAACGAGGCGAAGCAAAAATACTCCACCTATGACAAAGAGTTCTATGCGGTCGTCCGATCTCTTTGGTATTGGAAACATTACCTTAGACCGCAGGAATTTGTACTGTTTTCTGACCATAAAGCCTTACGCTTTCTTGCTTCACAGAAGAAGTTGAACCCAAGGCACGCGAAGTGGGTTGAGTACCTTCAAGGGTTCACATTCGTGTTAAAGTATAAGGCCGGTGCTGAAAATAAGGCCGCTGATGCACTTAGTCGGCGAGTGGTGACTTTGCGCACAATGAGCACCGAGGTCGTCGGATTTGAAAAGTTAAAGGATGAGTACCCCGAGTGCCCAGACTTTGGGGTTGAGTACACTGCTCTCCTTAGTAACCCGACCAGCACACACTCCGTGTACACTATCCAGGATGGGTACTTATTCAAAGGCAATCGCCTTTGCATCTCTCACACTTCATTGCGTGACTTTCTCATTTGGGAGTTACATGTTGGAGGGATGGCCGGATATTTCAGTTGTAATAAAACTGTTGCGCTCGTAGAGGATAGGTTCTTTTGGCCTAGCCTAATGAGTGATGTCGCTCGGGTTGTCAAACATTGTCGTACTTGCCAAGTGTCAAAACAGACCAAACAAAATATCGTCTTGTACACTCCGTTACCCGTGCCACACACACCGTGGCAAGACCTCTCTATGGATTTCGTGCTTGGACTTCCTAAGACCCCTAGGAAGCATGACTTCATCTATGTCGTAGTGGACCGATTTTCTAAAATGGCCCACTTCATTCCTTGTTCCAAGACCTCCGATGCATCTCATATTGTTAAACTATTTTTCGCGGAGGTAGTGCGTCTTCATGGACTGCCCAAAACCATTGTGTTTGATAGGGATGTTAAAATTTACTAGTTATTTTTGGAAAATCCTTTGGCACATGATGGGCACATTGCTCCAATTCTCTACCGCTTACCACCCTCAAACGGATGGCCAAACCGAAAGCACCAATAGGAGCCTTGGGAATCTCCTTCGTAGTCTTGTCAGTGATCATGTTAGGACCTGGGATACCATCTTACTCACAGCTGAGTTTGCATATAATAATTCTGTCAATAGGTCCATAGGCATGAGTCCTTTTGAGGTAGTGCATGGTCATAGGCCTAGGACTCCATTTGACTTGATCCCCATGTCTGCGTCCCATAGAGTGTCAGAGTCTGCCGATGCATTTGCACAACACATTCATAGTTTGCATGCCGAAATTAAACAAAAAATTACTTCAAGCAACAATCAATATAAATTATCTGCAGATGCTCATAGGTGTTCTAAAGAATTTAACGTGGGTGACTATGTGATGGTCCAAGTTAGGCCTGAGCGGTTCCCATCCGGATCCTCAAAGAAGCTCCAATCTCGAGGCGCGAGTCCTTTTAGATTTTGGCTAAGAGTGGTCCTAATGCATACATACATGAACTTCCTCCAGGTACGGGGCTTAGTTCAACGTTCAATGTGGAGGACTTGGTTCCTTACTTGGGTTTCACCCCACCTCCTGAAAACCCACTCCAGCCACCCCCTAGTCCCAGCCCAGTCCAACCTTGCAACCTATACCTCTTCCTTCCCCACGCAGATAGAGATCAGATGAGATAGAGGATATAATCAATGATCATACCGTCTCTACACATGATGGGGGATTCCAGAAGTACTTAGTCAAATGGGTCGGCAAACCGGAGTTCGAAAACACGTGGGTCCACAAGAATGAAGTTCGGCGTTTGAACCCCGACTTGCTAGACATCTACCACGAGCGTGTTTTGTCGGTGATGAAACCTTTTTGGTCAAGGGGAATTGACGGGGACGCCACTTACATGGACATTGGATTCGAACCGCACCGGTTCTATCGGCGTCGGAAGAAGCGTAGAGGAAGCCCGGAACGGATACAAACAGCGAGGAGAGCAGTTCCACAGTGTAACCTCGCGCGAGCGAGCAACTTATCTTCGCGCAAGCGAGCAACTTAAACTCGCTCGAGCGATGATAATCCTCGCGTGCGTGAGTTACAGCGACGACTTCAATCGCGCGAGCGAGAACTTAAACTTGTGCGAGCGATTATAATACTCGCGCTCGTGAGCCCGTAAGACAGGATTTCATGTGAAATCTTCCTTTTTGTTTTTCATTAGTAGATAAACTCTTTTATTTTGAAATTAATTATTGGTGGCCTATATATAGAGGCTTGTAAAGACTTTTAATTAGTTGATTGAATATTTTGAACGCTTTTATGCTTGAATATTCTTTGCCTGAGATGGGTTTGGTGTGAGGCCAAGGGAGTGATTCCCAAAAGCCATTGTTATCTTCTCTATTCTATTTGCTCCTTTCGATCTGTGTTTGCTTCTCTAAACCGTAACTTAATTGTTTCCTTTCAAATCCACCTAAACCTGTTTTGAATCCCTAAACCACCCAAAGCCAATACCCTTTCCAAAACCATAAACTGATCTAAAAGCCATAAGCCTTTTACGAACCCTAATTCCCTTTTACAATCAAATTTGAAATCCGTGAATCTACATCGGACCGCAGATGAACGCCTAATCCTGGAAAAGCTAGAGTCCTATCTCTAGGCCGATCTTGCCTCGACTCTAAAAGTATTTGCATATTGGACTGGACCCTACCTGGATCTCGTGTGATCTATCCATCTGAATTCCGCAAAACCTTAAAGGTATCAAAGATAATTTTGCGATTAAACTTGATTTAATTTCATTAATTTCGGCAAAATCTGCATAAAATCATATTCCGCATTTTAGGGTCTCCGTCCCGCATCATGCATTCAACGTTGACCCAAAAGAGTCGGGCTTGGCCTACGAGCTTCATTTTAGCAAGTCTAACACACCTTTTATTGCTCATGCGAAACCACTCGAAGTGCTGGTCCATATCGGATAACCAATCGAGGAAGACTTGAGGGTCTAATCTTCCATCGAAAGTTGGGAACTCAACTCGGACATTTTTGAGGAGTCTCCCATTCGGTCGTAGTTATCTGCATGATGATCTAACCTATGGTTCCGGTTTCGATAATGTTGGTAGCCATTTCGTTCGAAATGCGGACCATTACGCTCACGTGGTGGTTTGAAGTACTCATCACCCTCGTCTAATCGATTGACTCGATCTAACAACCTCTCATTGGATGTTTTGAGAGTCCTTTGGGCTGTCTCCAAGGCAGTCATTCGATCATTGATCTATTTTAGATCAACCCTCATGCCGTTAAGAGCCTCGACAATCCCACTCGTGTCCTTGGTGATACGGTTCACTACTGACGGGTTCTAGAATGGAATGCAAATGAACTAACAATGACAGGGGATTTTTGACAAACACGTAATGTGCACACTTGGGCCAAAAACAGAAATAATATGCAATTAAATTAAAGTGCAATGAATTCAGTGTCACACAGTATGCCCTAACCTAGAACCTAGGGTTCTGATACCAAAACTAACGCAGGACGATACTCTAAACTACGTGAATGCGATGATTAAATGATTGCCGAAATAGAATTGAATTTAAATTAAGCAATAAACCTTAAAATATAGCGAATACCTTAGGCTTTCGTAGTATTCCATGAGAGGATCACGTATGATTCGAGCAGGGTTCAGTCCGGGCGTTAGATCCGTTAGGTTGCAGCGCGAATCGATACTAGAGATAGAACTCTAGATTTCCCCAGATTAAGGCGCTCACAGTGCAATGATGGAATCTCTGGTTTTCTAGTTATTTTGATATGGCTGAGCATAGCAGTTTGATGGAGGCTACGGTTGATGAATCAGATCGATTCAATGATTTAGGGAAAACACTAAGGTTTAGGAATTTCAAAAGGATGATGGCTGATTTAGGGATGTGGGATCAACACAAGCATAGGAAATAAGAGATTGATAGATAGAAGATAGATTTTGGCGGGCTTCACACCCTTGGCTTCACACCAAACCCTTCTCGGGAAGAAGAATCACTCTTCGGAGAAACTCATCTCAAGTCTCGAAAGCAAAACGCTCATTCATTCAATAATCAATAACTAATTACATTGTTTAGCTTAAAGACCTTATATAGGAGGTCTTACAACAAATGAAAACCCTAAAACGAATATTAAATAAAAGACAAATAAACCCCTAAAACAAAAGTTCGAAACTAAACTTCTAAAACAACTCGGCAATATTTCGATCGATCGAAATTGAAAATCGATTGATCGAAATTGAATTTCGATTGATCGAAATTGAAAATCGTTTGATCGAAATTCTCATATATATAAAATAACGCCGTTGACATTCAATCGATCGAATTTAACTTTCGATCGATCGATTATATGATTCGATCGATTGAAATTTCAAAGTTCCTTCAGTTCTTCATCTTTCTCCAGAATTTTCATCTTTCTCTAGAATTTTCATCTAGCTCTAACTTCCATTCCGCTTCTTCTGACGTTGGTATACACGAAACGGTCTATTTTCAATGTCTACGATGTCGGCGTCCTCGTCAATTTAGGTTTTAGACAAAGAAATAGTGGCGAAAACAAGAAAAAGAAATGTACACAGCCTTATGTGCTTCACCAGTGATGGCTAAGTCCATGGGATGGGTTCTCAGCTTCACTACTTCAGTAAATTACAATGCTCTCTCTGGCTTATATACGAAAACGGTTATCACTCTTCTTGTCCCTGTGGATGAATTACGAAACTATCTTGTTAGAGAGAGCTTTGTAATTCATTGAACATAGACAAACTGAGAACGCATTTCATTTGTGCATTTTATTTTCTTGTTTCTGCCGCCATTTCTCTTTGTATGAAACCTATATTCTTCTTGCTTCCTCTGTGTACTATAGAGGGTGCATATTTATTATTTCACATCACAATTTCTAACTCTTGTATCGAGCTTATCAATTTTATCAAGACACGTGGCATGGGTGCCAAGTGTCAAGGTATCATAGATGTTTTGCAAACCAATTACTAAAGATTCAAATATGGCGGCACGGCCTTAGGAAAAATAAAATAGAATGTATATGGACGAAAAATTGAAGGTCATCTTAGAGAGTCAATTGAGATACGTAGTGAAAAAATGTATAATGTATGTCATGAACCTAAATAAAAGTACCATATTGTACAAATTGATTTGAAGGACCCAAGTTTTTTATTTTGTAAGTTATTAAATTGTACACAATTTTTTATATATTATAAAATGACGGTTCATTTTATCGTGTCAAAACGAGGAACATTTTGAAGGTATTATGTGGTATTTTCATACATGTCTAGAAGTATCGTGTTGTGTTGAGGAGTGTCCAAGTGCCCCCAAGTGCCAGTACGTGTCCAAGTGCCACCAAGAGTCGGCACGGAAAAATCCTCAAAGTAGAAGTGCCGAGGTAACATTGGAGCATATATCTCTACCGACTTCGGGTTTCTGGTAAAGATCCTGCTGGTAGCTTGGTTGCAACTCATACATATTGAGCGTCTGTAGTTAGGATCTCTCATATTACAACACATACTTTCTGGTATTTGTAAATTCCTTTCCATGTCAATAGAACTTATTTGTTTGTCAATTTTTACAGGGATCAGGATATTGCTTGTACAAACCAATCACTGAGAATTCTCACAAACTTAACCGCTGCCGGTGCTCTTCATTCTAATGCATTAGATGAAATTATACGGGCACTCCTTACGTTCACTGCTGCCATAGTTAGCATGGATTTTTCTGATTGCAATGCCTTCATAGTAAAGGTTTGCCTTTTTGTCTACCTTGACAAATAGGAATTTTTGATCTGTGTGATTTCTCATAGTTCTTACATACAATTTTTTATTAGATATGTATTTGTACGGTAATTATTTCTTTTGGACAGAATGCATGGAGAGTAAAGGAGATTGTCCTTATTCGCTCATTCATCCAGCGAATCGCAAATTGGGCACGGCGCCGATTCGCTGTGACAAGAGAATTTACTGGTTAATACAAAGTATTTTGTTTATAATAAAATTTTAAAAGGATAAAGAGGGGATTCGAGTCTTAAGATTTTATGATTTTTGTGTTCTATAGATAACCAAGTGATCATTTGCATTTCATTTATTAAAGAATGTAAATTTGTATTATCAAATTAATAAATACTTTCAAAACTCATCCCACCCCTAGCAAATCAGGTCTGCTTGATAGTAGCGAATTGCGAACCAGAATTCAAATTGATTGAATCAGCGAACTAAGTAATTATGGTTGATACACTGAGGCCACACATATCTTATTGTCTTAGTTTTATTGTTTAGTCTTTTAGTGGGTGATGCAATTACATGTTTTTGTTAATGTAGGGTCTTTTGATTTTAAAGAAACTGGTGGATACTAGCAGATGTGTACTCGGGAAATCTTATATCCAGCACTGGGTAGCCTTCACAGAACTTTATTCGCAGGTTATTGTCTTGATGTCTCAATACTTGATTTTCAGTCTGCATTTTCTATCTCCCTCAACTTTCTTGTCCTCTTGATTTTCAGGTAGTTGGCCGCATCAAAGATGCATCTGGAAGAGTTCTATATGAGTCAACAGCATGCATTGTAATAATGTTATCTCAAGCTGCTGTTGGACTTAAAACACCTGTCTCACCTGTGGTTTATGAGACGGAATTTATTTCTTCACAAGTTGAAGAAATATTGAAACAGATGTTGGATCATGGTAAAACATCTGGTATCGTGGATGTATTTTGCAAGTGCTTAGTGGATTCAGGGTTAAATCTCATGTCTAGTTCTTCAACTATGTTGCACGTGGCTTATGAAACATGCAAGGCTCTGTGGGCTTTTATAGAGGCATTGGAATTTCTGTCCATGAAAGGACATACTTATTTGTTTCCGTTAGACTCTTTGTGGAGCAAGTCTCCCCTTTGGTTTGATGTCAGGGGAAATAAACATGATTCAGTACTTGAGATGGAAATGGCTAAGATTATTGATACGATAGCAAGGACATTTGTCGAGTCAAAGCCCATGCAGGTTGCTATCTACTATTGCATTCACCAAGGTCCCGAATCTGCCTTTTCTGCAGCTATTCAGGTGCTTTTTCTCTCATGCCACTATTTGTAAACACACTTCCTTATATTTATGTTATTTTCATAAATGGCACGCTTCCGGCATAGACCAGAAATTTATTTCCTTGAGCATACTTCTTGTCTATGTGTGCATATCAGGTTGCGTTGATTTAGTTGTTTTTATATTCAGAAGACTGTATATTCAGGATATATTATCCTTGATTTTATCTGTAAGCTTTTATATAATGCATACACTTGCCTTCGGTCTCGAAGCATGCAGTGATATCATAGTCACAAAGTTGGGAGTCGGCAATAAATCGGAAAGTGTCTAAGCTGGGAAAAATCGGTCAAAGTCGGAAAAAAATGGGGAAAATAAAATTAAAATAAAAAAATAAAAAGTATATCATAATATTTTCAAGTTAAAAATAAGGTTTTCAATGAAAAAAAATAGTAAAAATTAGGCATAACTGATGCGGGACGATAACCCTAAAATGCGGAATATGACTTTCTTATGCAATTTGGCCGAAATTAAATAAAATAATTCACATTTAATCGCAAAATTATCTTAAGATACCTTAGGGTTGCAGAATTTTGATGAATAGATCACACGAGATCCAGGTAGGGTCTAGTCTGATGCGCAAGTACTTTTAGATTTGAGGCGAGATCGGCCTAGAGATAGGACTCTAGCTTTTTCCAGGCTTGGGCGTTCGTCTTCGATCCGACGTAGATTCGCAGGCTCTAACTAGGGCTTTGGAAATAGGTGTGTGGTTTTGTAATGGGCTTATGGTTTGATTTATGGTTTAGAAAAGGGTTTTGGGCTCTGTTTGATTTGGGATTCTGAAAGGGATTTATGGTTTAGGGATCAAGAAATCAATAGGTTAAGATGTAGGAAAAACAAGCAGAGATCAATAAGGCAAAAATCTAAAGAAGACAGTGATAGATAATAGAGAAAATAACAATGGCTTTTGGGAATCACTCCCTTGACCTAACACCAAACCCATCTCAGGCAAAGAATATTCAAGCATAAAGCATTCAAAATATTCAATAACTAAATAAAAAGTCTTTACAAGCCTCAATATATATGCCACCAATAATTAAACTCGAAATAAAGAGTTCTAATAGAAATAAAACAATAAAAAGGAACGTTTTCGCAACAAAAACTTGAAATTAGAAGTTCCGTCACGACGTCCACGGACGTCCGTGACCTACGGACAGATAGGGGGCAAAATCATGGACGTCCGTCACTGTTCATCGTGAATAGTTTTTTTTTTTTTTTTTTTTTGACGTTCCCCGTCGTTCTCCTCCACTCAAAATGTTTCATCACCGATGAAACACGCATGTTGTACTCGGACTCGGGCTCCCTCTCCTCTTCTTTCGATGCCGGTAGAAACGATGTAGTTCGAATCCAATGTCCATGTATGTGGCGTCCCCGTCAATTCCCCTGGACCAAAAATGTTTCATCATCGATGAAACGCGCTCGTGGTAGATGTCTAGCAAGTCGGGGTTCAAGCGACGAACTTCATTCTCGTGGACCCAAGTGTTTTCGGACTCCGATTTGCCGACCCATTTAATCAAGTACTTCTGGAATCCTCCGTCATGTGTAGAGACGGCATGATCGTTGATTATATCCTCTATCTCATTTGATCTCTGTCTGCTTGGGGGAAGGAAGAGGTATAGGTTGCAAGGTTGGATTGGGGCTGGGGCTAGGAAGTGGCTGGAGTGGGTTTTTAGGAGGTGGGGTGAAGCCCAAATAAGGAACCAAGTCCTCCACATTGAACGTTGAACTAACCCCCGTGCCTGGAGGAAGCTCGAGCACGTATGCATTAGGACCACTCTTAGCCAAAATTCTAAAAGGCCCAGTGCCTCGGGATTGGATCTTCTTTGCGGATCCCGATGGGAACCGCTTAGGCCTAACCCGGACAATCACATAATCTCCCACGTGAAATTCTTTATAACGCCTGTGAGCATCTGCAGATAATTTATATTGATTGTTGCTTGAATTAATTTTCTGTTTAATTTCGGCATGTAACCTATGAATGTGTTGTGCAAATGCATCGGCAGACTCTGATACTCTATGGGATGCAGACATGTGGATCAAATCTAATGGGGTCTTAGGCCTATGACCATGCACTACCTCAAAAGGACTCATGCCTATAGACCTATTGACAGAATTATTATATGCAAACTCAGCTGTAGGTAAGATGGTATCCCAGGTTCTAACATGATCACTGGCAAGACTACGAAAGAGATTCCCAAGGCTCCTATTGGTGCTTTCGGTTTGGCCATCCGTTTGAGGGTGGTAAGCTGTTGAGAATTGGAGCAATGTGCCCATCATGTGCCAAAGGGTCTTCAAAAAATAACTAGTAAATTTAACATCCCTATCAGACACAATGGTTTTGGGCAACCCATGAAGACGCACTACCTCCGCGAAAAATAATTTAGCAATATGAGATGCATCGGAGGTTTTGGAACAAGAAATGAAGTGGGCCATTTTGGAAAATCGGTTCACTATGACAAAAATGGAATCGTGCTTTCTAGGGGTCTTAGGAAGTCTAAGCACGAAATCCATAGAGAGGTCTTGCCACAGTGTGTGTGGCACGGGTAAAGGAGTGTACAAGCCAGTATTTTGTTTGGTCTGTTTTGACACTTGGCAAGTACGACAATGTTTGACAACCCGAGCGACATCTCTCATCAGGCTAGGCCAAAAGAACCTATCCTCTACGAGCGCAACAGGTTTATTACGCCCGAAATGTCCGGCCATCCCTCCAGCATGTAACTCCCAAATGAGAAAGTCACGCAGGAAGTGCGAGGGATGCAAAGGCGATTGCCTTTAAACAAGTACCCATCCTGGATGGTGTACATGGAGTGTGTGCTGGTCGGGTTACTAAGGAGAGTAGTGTACTCAACCCCAAAATCTGGGCACTCGGGGTACTCATCCTTTAACTGTTCGAACCAGACGACCTCGGTGCTCATTGTGCGTAAAGTCACCACTCGCCGACTAAGTGTATCAGCGGCCCTATTTTCAGCACCGGCCTTATGCTTTAACACGAATGTGAACCCTTGAAGGTACTCAACCCACTTCGTGTGCCTTGGGTTCAACTTCTTCTGTGAAGCAAGAAAGCGTAAGGCTTCATGGTCAGAGAACAACACAAATTCATGCGGTCTATGGTAATGCTTCCAATACCAAAGAGATCGAACGACCGCATAGAACTCCTTGTCATAGGTGGAATATTTTTGCTTCGCTTCGTTAAGTTTTTCACTAAAATAGGCCACAGGGTGACCCTCTTGGCTAAACACTCCTATGCCTACACCCGATGCGTCGCATGCGACTTCAAAGACTTTGAAAAAGTCTGGCAATCGCATGACGGGTGCACTACTCATTCGTCGTTTGATCTCAGCAAAGGCTTTTATCGCTTTAGTCTTAAAGGAGGTTTTCCACTCATCACCGGGGCGGATGCGGACTTGATGGTAGCCACTCTTAAGGTTGATCTTTGAAAAGATAGTGGCACCAACCATCATGTCAAGCATGTCATTGAGCCTTGGTATGGGAAACCGATACTTAACGGTAATCTTGTTGATTGCACGGCTATCCACACACATGCGCCATGTACCATCTTTCTTAGTGAGTAGGGCAGGTACGACACACGGGCTCAGACTCTCTTGGATGAACCCCTTCTGAAGGAGCTCATTGACTTGCCGAGTCAACTCGGCGTGCTCAACCGGATTCAACCTATAGTGAGGCAGGTTCGGTAAGGTAGATCCAAGAACCAAGTCTATTGCGTGTTGGATATCACGCAGAGGAGGGAGTTCGTTTGGTAAGTCTTCAGGGAAGACATTCGTAAACTCTTTAAAAATCGGCTCAACCTCCTTGGGACACTCACTTACCAACTCTTCTATCGATGCTTTCTCGAACTTAGAAGGGCTCACAATATTAATGGATTTTGAAGACTCGCCCTTCTTTTCGACGGTGTTGGTCGATGGTGTTTTGGGAGGTAAAAGGTGTAAAGTGATCTTTTTGCCCTTGTGCATGAACGTGCATATGCTTGTTCGACCAGAAAGAGTCACGTCCATGTCGTAGAGCCACGACCTTCCCAAAATGATATGGCCCACATCCATCGGCACCACATCACACCATAAGGTATCCGAATAAGAACCTAACTGAATCGGTACACGACACCTTTTCGACACGGGAATGGATGAAGAATTGACCCATGCGACTTTATAAGGTCTCGGGTGGGCTTCGGGTGTAAGCCCTAAGCGGTGGACTGCATGAGTGGATATTATATTAGTACAACTACCGCTATCCACGATGTCCCTACAATTCTTTTCACCAAATCTGGCGTAGGTGTAGAAGATGTTCTCCCTTCGCCAGTCATCCTTTTCATCCCGTTGAGGTTGTGCAAGGGCACACCTCACAACTAAAGCATGACCAATAGCATCACCCTCTTCATCACTGGGTGTGCTAACTGGTTCAGATACTTCCTCTTCAACCACTACCTCATCATCATCCTCCTCTCCCTCAATGGAGAGAGTTCTTTGGGGTTCTTTTGTAGGGCATTGGGAGGCGAAGTGTCCCATCCCATGACATTTATAGCACTGTACTTGAGAGTTAACCCTGGAGGAGTCTCCAACTACACTTTTTCCCTTTTCAAACCTCGAATTGGTAGGGGCAGGTTGTGTGGGTTTGGAAGGAGGATTGAATCATCCCTCATCGGATCGTTGACTATTATAATATGGTTCGGTCCTCTTCACCACCGTAGTTTTCAAGTACCGTTCAAGATCTTGCACAACGGCATAACATCTTTCAAGAGTTTCTACGGGGTGAGAAATCAATTCTTTTTGCAATTCAAGTCGCAATCCGGTGCGAAATCTAGAGAGGGTGATTTCAAGGTCTTCCGATACTTTTGCCCTCATCATGAACTCTTCAAATTTGGCAATGTAATAAGTCACGGGCATACCACCTTGGCGTAAATTCTGCCACTGGTCGAGGAGGCGTTGGTGGTATGATAAAGGAACATACTTCTCAGTAAGTCGTTCCTTCATGTCGTTCTAATGGGTAATGGGAGGACAACCCGCATTCACCCTGATGCGCTCGACATTGAGCCAGAAAAGTCGAGCTTGACCAACCAACTTCATCTTAGCGAGTCTAACGCAACGGTCGTCATTCATGGCATACCAATCAAAGTGTTGGTCCATGTAAGAAAGCCCATCGAGGAAGACGGTAGGGTCCATTCTTCCATCGAAAGTCGGAATCTCAACTCGAACGTTCTTTAGGAGTTGAACTTCGGGGTCAGTCATCTCTACGATGATCCCTACGGTTCGGGTTGTCTTGGCGACCATTACGTTCAAAGTGTGGGCATTCACGCTCATGGTGTTGATTTTCCAGCCCACCCATCGCTTCCAGTTGGTTGATTCGATCACGTAATCTATCATTACTAACTCCTAGGGATGTTTGGGCTTGCTCAATGGTATTCAGTCGTGCACTAATCGCACCCAACTCTTCTCGCATACCGTTAAGGGCATTGAGAATTGCACTCAAGTCCATGGTGATCACAAGGTCTATTAGGGTTTAAAAATGGAATGCAATATGGACCCACAAAAGGAAACAATGCAATAAAATAGATGACAAGCAAGGATGCCCTAACCTAGAAAACCTAGGGCTTTGATACCAAAACTGACGCAGGACGATAACCCTAAAATGTGAAATATGATTTTCTTATGTAATTTGGCCGAAATTAAATAAAATAATTCACGTTTAATCGCAAAATTATCTTAAGATACCTTAGGGTTGCAGAATTTTGATGAATAGATCACACGAGATCCAGGTAGGGTCCAGTCCGATGCGCAAGTACTTTTAGATTTGAGGCGAGGTCGGCCTAGAGATAGGACTAGCTTTTTCCAGGCTTGGGTGTTCGTCTTCGATCCGACGTAGATTCACAGGCTCTAACTAGGGCTTTGGAAATAGGTGTGTGGTTTTGTAATGGGCTTATGGTTTGATTTATGGTTTAGAAAAGGGTTTTGGGTTCTGTTTGATTTGGGGTTCTGAAAGGGATTTATGGTTTAGGGATCAAGAAATCAATAGGTTAAGATGTAGGAAAAACAAGCAGGGATCAATAAGGCAAAAATCTAAAGAAGACTGATAGATAATAGAGAAAATAACAATGGCTTTTGGGAATCACTCCTTTAGCCTAACACCAAACCCATCTCAGGCAAAGAATATTCAAGCATAAAGTATTCAAAATATTCAATAACTAAATAAATTTTTTTTACAAGCCTCAATATATAGGCCACCAATAATTAAACTCGAAATAAAGAGTTCTAATAGAAATAAAATACTAAAAAGGAAAGTTTTCGCAACAAAAACTCGAAATTAGAAGTCCCGTCACGACGTCCATGGACGTCCGTGACCTACGGACAGATAGGGGGCAAAATCACGGACGTCCGTCACTGTTCATCGTGAACAGTAAATTTTTTTTTTTTTGACGTTCCCCGTCAATAACCTAAAGGTTTTTTATGAACAGTAAACAATAAATTTGCGTAGAAATAATAAGTCGATCACAAATCGCTCATAACAAATTTCCCCTCATTAGGAGAGGGTTTTATTGAAAATGGTAGACTTTACACTTCCGGTATCGCAGTCCATGGATCAAAATCTCGGCCTAGATGACTCGGCTTTGCCCCCAACCGAAACTAAAATTTGAAATTTTCGGGTAGGGGGCCGAGAAATTCAATTTATCGGTCTAAAAGTCTATTTATTGGCCAGTAATTTCAAATTATTGACTGATAAATTGAACTTTCAATTCCTGACTGATAATTTCAAATTATCGACCGAAGATTTTGGATTTGTTTTTTTTTTTTTTACTTCGAATTTTTTTTGGTTCCCATACATTTACCCGACTTTCATTCCTCTGCATTTAGTTCATTTAAAAAAAATTTCTCCTCTCCTCTCTCCTTCCATAGCTTGACGAAATTTCGCCGGATATTATCGGATCTTAAGGAAATCTCGTCGTATCGTACCGTAATTTACTGAATCTCGTCGGATTTCGTCAAAAGTTGCCGGATTGTCATGGATCCTCGCCGGATTTTGATGGATTCTCTCCCAAAGTTACCGTAACTTATCGAATATCGTCCGATTTCTCTGTATCTAGTCGTATCTCGCCGAATCTTCCCAGATATAGTCGGATCTTGTTGAATCTTGCCGGATTTCGTCAAATATTGCCGATATCTTGTCGGATTTAGTTTCAATAGTTAAAATACGTCTTCTAATAATGTGAAAGAGTTAAAATAAAGTTTGACAAAGTTCGGAGCAAAATTTTTAAAATTACAAAAAATAACCGAAATTTATAAAATATTTGACCGAAATTTGGCCAATTTACGGTTCGGGTGGTGAACGAAACCGAAACCGAGATTTTGATCCATGTCGCAGTCGATTTTCAGTTAATTACATCAAAATTGAATTCCTCTGATTAAAAGCTATTAAAGAAAAGTAAAGTAATTACATCTTTAAAATAAACAAAATAAATCCCAAGTCTTCATTAACATCTTCGTCTTCACAGTACGAGATGGACGCGCAATATGCTCTCTTTATTAGAGACTCGGGCAATGTGAAATGGAGGATGCCAGCTGAGAGAGTCTCTTCTCCGAAAGTTAGACCCATCTGATTGATAGGCATGGTCAAATATGTGCATGAGGAGTTTGCAATGTAGTCAAATCACATATGCGAGCCTATGCGATGGCATAGGGCTATCGCATATGCAGATCGCATATGCGATTATGCATTGGCATAAGAACCCAAAAAATCTCAAAAAATCCCCAAAGTTCCCCATATTGATCAGTAATATGTTTTGTGTTAATTTTGTGCTCTATTAATTTTGTAGTGTCTAGAATGCGAAATAAAAGTATATAACTTATAAGTTAGAAGGGAAAATATAAATTTCATTGATGTGAAACAAAATAGTACAAAAATGAACATACAAAAAAGAAGGAAAAGATTAAAGAAGAAAACTATTATTTAAGTAAACAAAAGAAGGAAAAGAGAGAGAAAGAGAACATTAAAAGCTCAAAAAAGAAACCAAAAAGACAAATCATACCTCGGATGGATGTGGTATGGATTAGGAAGAGGACCCCCCTATTTATAGACTTTGGGGACCCCTAAAAAGAAAAAAAAATAATAAAAAAGCTCCAACGGTCATAAATATGACCATTGGAGATGTATGTGATCGCATACACATGTATGCGATCACATACATGTTAGGTCGCATATGCCATCATGGCATATGCGAAAACACATCCAGTGGGAGTTTGTGGATGAGTCTCATAACGAATTCTCGCTCACTTGTCTGGAAGACGAATTCAAACACTGGCCATTATCCAAAGAATTAACACTTTTGGTTATGGGGTATCTAATCATGGGTCGGATATCATCAAATTCCTTTGGGTTTGATCATCATAGGTTATTTTGTGATGACTTCACCATGAGATCATGTAATGATCTTGTAATACGATCATTTAAAGTAAAATTAATAAATCCATCGTTGGATTTGACCAAAACTATGAGATTTGATCAACACATAAATAATCCATCGTTGGATCTTTTTACGGTCTCGTATTATGACCGTTTGACTGAAAGTCAATAAATCCACGGTTAGATTTTAACAAAATCATAAGATTTGTTCAACATGTAATAAATCCACAATTAGATCTTGTTACGACCTCGTATTATGATCGTTTGACTAAAAGTCAACGAATCCACCTTTGGATTTGATCAAAACTCTAAGATTTGGTCAATATGTAACAAATCCATTGTTTGATCTCGTAGTATGATCAATTAATCAAAAGTCAACGAGTTCACTATTGGATTTGACCAAAACTATAAAATTTGGTTAATATATTCGTTTGACTAAAAGTCAAGGAATCCGTCGTTAAAATATTTATCTCACGCGAGGGCTGCATAAGCGATGGCCTAAGCGGGGATGGCCCACGCAGGGACGCCCTAAGTGGGGATGACTCACACAGAGATGGCCTAAGTGGGGATAGCCCACGCAGGGATGGCTTAAGCGGGGACGACCTAAGAAGGAACGACCTAAGCGGTGACGACCCATGCAGGGACGACCTAAGCGGGGACCACCTAATTATTTGTATATCAAGACATTGGATTTTACCAACATCATAAAAGAATTTTCGATCTCGAGGTTGAGATCCAAACCGTACATTTGAGGGAATGATGACCCGAACCGCAAGGGAAACTCTAATTTTGGGACATGATTTAGATATGATAAATCTTATGGTTATGAGTCGTTGTAGATGAGTGTTTCGGGTGTCGAAATCCGGAATCATTCTTTAGATTCGTGATTGCTATACGAGTTATCAAATTTGTGATTACAATCCAAATGTATTAAGAGTTAAGCGAGGGGTTGTACCCACGTAGCTTAATTATCTCCAAGTACACAAGGAATTTAGTATGTGCCGTAACGCGTAATCCCAAATTGCAACCCTAAATCATACTTAGGTAATGGTCGTAACTCTTATCCTAAGCTCACCACATTTAGGCAAGGTCTGTAGCTCTTATCCTAGATGCACCCATATCGGAGACAATCCGAATTCAAATTAAATATGGATTTATCTCTCCCGTCTCTCTAAATAAAAGAAGTCAAAGGAGAGAAGAAGAGGGAAGGGAAAAAATCTTGAAGATACTTTTAGGTATTTTGGCAAAAAAATCTAAGTCGGAGAAGTCTTCGGTAGGGCTCGCGTAACAATTTTCGGATTTGGATGATGAGAAATGATCTACTATTTATAGATTTATGGTAGCGGCTACGAGAAGTTATAAACATATGGTTTTCGCAAGAGTTTCACAAAAAACAAGGGTTGTGAGGGCTGCGTAGGCCTTAGCCTTCACGAGGATTGACAGAAGAATCTGCTTGAGATATCTGGCTTACGCAGATGGTTATTTGCTTAAGCAGAGAAAAGAGAGGACCCATGCTCGAAGAAGATAGCCCACACTTGTGGTTGCTTGGGCCATTTTGAAAGAAAATAAGACATAGAGAGAAATGAGGAGAAGAAAGAGCGGAAGAAGTGAGATGGCCCACGCAGGTAGTCCTGCGTGGGTTATATGTGACGTCCCCAATTTCACACACAGGATCAATGGGCTCACTTGGAGACATCACACTATATCACATCTCCATGATCTTATATAAATCAATTATTCCATAAAGATCCGCATATAAACGTAACGGAAAAATAACTATGAAAAGTGCACGCAAATTTTTTTTTTTTTTTTTAATATCATAATGAGAACAATATTAAATTATGAGATAACAACCTATTATACCATATTGTATGCTTACTCCTTAAATTAAATAAAACTGAAATCAAGCATAATCCATCATTAACATGACTTGTTCATAATAAACATCTTAAGATCTTTCCTAATGCATGAAGAAAAACCTATAAACTAAACTTCAAATCCTTTTTCGCTCAGATATGGATTTCCATCAATCATTGAAGCGTCTACTTCATCCACTTTATGTATAGCTGTACTCCCTGGAATCCCAAACAATGAGTCAGTTTACCAAGTAAACCGGTATGGACTAGACATGATGAGACTAATAGAAAAAGGTCCATAACTCAAATCATTTCATAAAATCAAACAACAACAGAGATATAACATGTGACATAAAGAATAAATAAAGCAATAGAATGAAACTGAAACATAACATTAAATCTAAATAAACATTGTGGCTTGGGTCTCTACCCTAATATCATGTGTGGTTATTTTTAATTGCGCATTTAATGCTCATAAATCGGCATACATAATGGACATGGTTAGCTCTCTCTTAATCATTATCCTAATCTTCTCCGATCCTTCGATTAGTATCTACGTTAACCTTCACATAACTTCTCTTCAGTTAAGTAGTAAGCTTAAAATTAAAGACCTCCATCTCTTCAGTCTTATCATTAATGCATGGATGCATAACTTTTATTACTTGTCATTCATATTCATGTTAATTCCTCTAGCATAAGCCCATAGGAATTCTATCATAATCCTAGAAATATTTTGTTTTTATGTGTCATGTCGTAAACGTATCTTTTCACTTTTATGAATGTGATGAATGTACATGCATAGAAAAACTGGAAATCAATCGATCATGCAATAGCTTTTTCACTTGTTCAGGCTTAACACATCATAAATATGTAATCTCTATCGATTCCTACTTGTTTCATGTTGTGTAAATCAAACCTCCTAGCTTGCATGGATTCTAAGCAATAAAATAATAATGAACACAAATAAACCTTTAAGCATGATGATTAAACATAGAAATTCATTGCTTGTATCTTAGACAATTATGAAATTCCTAACAGATTCTGAATTCTGGACAGATTCTGGATTCTGAATAGATTTTGGATTTTAGATTGATTCTGAATTCTAAACAGATTTTGGATTTTAAACAGATTATGGATTCTAGACAGATTCTAAATTCTAAACAGATTCTAGATTCTGGATTCTGGACAGATTCTGGATTCTAGATAGATTCTTGATTCTGGACAAATTTTGGATTCTGCACAGAATTTTGTGATCAATCACGAAACCCCCTGTACCATCGAAAACCGGCGATTAAGCATAAAAATTTAACAATCTAATATGGAGAATATTCATTAAATGAAATAAACCCTAATTCTTATTTTATTTTTATGTTATCTACGTTTTCGATTAATCTCAACATGATTTCTCCATACCTCTACTCTTCGCATAAAAATTGACGTAATTTCTCTCCTTGATTCAATCCGAAGCTCTAATCTGAAATTCGGTCGCGTCGTAAACTCCTCTCACGTTCTTCTTAAGCCTTCAAACCGAAAACTCTTGGGTTTCTCTTCTAATTCTCCTCTAGAATTTTCTCTCTCTCTCTCTCTCTCTAAGGTTATTAGGTAATAAGAGTTATATAAAATTCTGTAATTTAATCTCTATATTTATAATACTTTATGATTTCCTATTTTATTTTTAATTCTATTTAGAATGCTTTAAGGTTTTCTATTTAATATCTAACTCTATTTATAATACTTTAAAGTTTCCTATTTAAGATCTAATTCTATTTAGAATGTTTTAAGGTTTCCTATTTAATATCAAATTCTATTTAGAGTACTTTAAAGTTTCCTATTTAAGGTCTAACTCTATTTAGAATTTCCTACATGGGTCTTAAGTGATTCTATGGGCCTTTAATTACTTAATGGGTTTTTAGTTAATTTACTAACACATTTTGAAAGTCCATTAAATATTAATAAACGCATCCCAATTATTACCAATACATATTTAAGGGCTTTTAGGGTATGTTAATTAGATTAATTAATTATCATGAGTCATTATAAAATAAAGTACGCATTACATTCATGTGTAACAATTAATCACATCCATCAAATTAATCAAACTACTTATAATTACAAATCTAGCAAATAATTAAGGATTAAATAACGAAAAATCTCAGTCGTTACATTATAAAGAGGAAAAGGAGAAAAATGACGAGAGAAGAGTGAGATCACCTGCGTGGGCCGTATTTCAAGAAAGAAAGAGACAAGGAGAAAAAAGAGAGATAGGAAAGAGATGATCCACGCAGGTGACCTGTGTGGGCCATTGGAGAGAGAAAGATGATAAGAGAGAAACGTAAGAGAAGAGGAAGAGAGAAGGAAAAGATGGCCCACACAGGTGACCCTGCATGGGCCATTGGAGGGAGAGAAAAGGGGGATGGCCTGCGTGGGTCATCAATGAGAGAGAGAGAGAGAGAGAGAGAGAGAGAGAGAGAGAGAGATGGCATGTATGGGTCATTGAGAGAAAAAAAATGTTAGAGAGTGGGAAGAGGGGCCCATGCAAGTAGGTCCATGACTGGGTCACACTCTTTGACGTAGTTTGGACTTTAAGTCCTAGTTAGAGTAGCTTTTAAGAAGTCAACCTATAAATAGAGCTTCCTTCTTAATCTCTTCCATTAATTTATTCTATCCAAGCTTTGAAACTGAGTAGAAGAAGAACTTTCCGACTTCTATAAAAAATTAAACTTCCGAGTCAACATGAACAAAGTGAGCAAAATAATACAAAACCTAAAGTTTTTTTTTTCCTCGTAAGTATAAGGGAAAAAAAAGAACAAAAAGAATACAAATTGGACTGCATCACAAAATCGCCAATTAATAGGCCGAGTCGCGAATTGGAGATAAAGTTGGGATGATTGCAAGTCGCCGACTTTTTCTGACTTTTTGAAAAAGTCGGAGACTTTTGTGACTACGAGTGATATGCCTTTATCATGAAATTTAATGATCTACCACATGTGTTTCATGTTCATTTTAAACTTCTTATGGTGAATTTAAAGTTCTCTAATTTCAAAACCTTTGAAGAGTATTACATTCAACTCTTTTCTTTCTTTCTGAACTTTGGAAGGAGCATGAAGCCTCATTTTACTGTTTTTTTAGTGCATCATGCACAACTGTCTTTGATAGTACTTTGAAGTGTCTTCGATATTTCTTTTGTTTGGATAGCAAATAGGTAACTGACGGAGACAGGCTCCCTGAATAGTTTGAGTAGTCGCTGAAGGATCTGTATCCCCTTCTCATTGCACAATCCTATCACGTTCTTTGACAATATTCTAACTTTATGATTTCTGATGTATTCTTCACTGTTTCAGATTTTGTTGAGGAGCTGTTTATCTAGACCGTATGTTTGCAATGTTCTCTGTGGCCTGCCAAATTGCATTGTCGGTACTACAGCCATCAATGGAGGAGGTGATGGAACGATTATTTCAGAAATATTCTCTCTATTGCTTCAATGTTCTTCATCTTCAAGGGAAGAATTATCAAACAGGGAGACAAGTAAACAAAAATGTAAATTATCCAACCCTCATTCCCTTGTTTTGCATTCCTGCCTAACCCTTGCCACAATTGCTCAATGTTTCAAGTCAGCTGGAAGAATTTCTGCTTCATACCTTCTTACTACTTCTCAGATCAAACAATGTGCTCGCCTTTCGGTCCTCGCAAATCTTTCTTTTGATGATGGGCCGAAAAGTTCCTTTCAACCACACTGTGCATCAGCCATACTGGCTATTGCTTCTCTTATGTCGCTTGAGAATGGATATCCTCTCAACTCGCCCATCTCTGAAACTGCACTGACTTTGATTCCGTCCATTGAAACATTGTCTTCCCA
Organism: Chloranthus sessilifolius; assembly: GCA_021018995.1. Classification (NCBI taxonomy): domain Eukaryota; kingdom Viridiplantae; phylum Streptophyta; class Magnoliopsida; order Chloranthales; family Chloranthaceae; genus Chloranthus; species Chloranthus sessilifolius. Next base: position 179,296,516 of record CM037585.1, on the reverse strand, counting down.
TAGGCTTTTGTTATCTGATAAAAATGGAGAGGCTTTTAAAAGTGGCGGGATGCTCTCAAACTGGCATGGCCTCTGGGATGGTTGTGTTGGTCTATTGGAAACAAGACTGAAGTTGGGGGGACCCTTAGCCATTGAGCAAGCATGTTCAAGTGGGATTCCTCAAATTTTGATTTACTTATTAGCCGGAAACCTTCAAAAATCCACTCAACAAAGAACACGTGGCGCAAAGAATTGGGTTGGATTATCACCTATAGGTGTTGTGTGGGCAATTTCTACAATATGCCATTGCCTTTCTGGCAGTGCCTTTCGTGAGATCTTGTTCAGGAGAGAACATGTTAAGCTCCTTTCTGATTTGGTATCTGAATTACACCTTCAGCTATTAAAAACCTGGACCAGGCCTGGTGGTGGAAGCGATGGGGTTAGAGATCTAATCAATGCAGTACTCGATCTTTTGGCATTTCCTTTTTTCTCAGTAAGGAACATTCCTGGCCTGTCACCGAGATTTGCATCCGTAAACGATGTCTCCCTTCTCAACACTGATCCACCTGGTATTGAAAACAAGGATGTAGCAGCTGCCCTTGAGGAAAAAATATCCCAGTATTTTGGCATCCTTCAAGAGGTCTATCTTAATCCATTGCTTTTCAGCCATCTGCCATTTGTAAACAGTTGTTGATGTTGACTCTTTTGAATTTGCAGGTGGGGCTACCTGTTTGTATTGTTAGGTGCTTGAATAATCTGAATTTGAACAATTTAGTGAGGCCCATGGCTTTCCTTGCTAAAATGGCAGAATACGACTCTCTGGTTCTGCAGTTGCTTGAAGGTGTATTGGATAGCAGAGTGAGAAACCTTGTTGATGGTTCTATCCCAAGGGAGGTCAGACTGGACATTCTGAATCTCATTTCAAATCTAGCTCTAATCTCAAAGGTAGGGAGATAGGTACTAACATGGAAAACTACAATAAATTAGTGAGCGAAAAAGTTTGGATTCATTTGGTTTAAGTAAATAAACAGATTAAAAAAGTAGGTAGCATAATATAGTACCAGATAATGGAAATGTAACAGGCCAGGATTACTTAAATTTATTTTATTAAGACTGACTTAAAAAATGGGCATATGTTCATGGATGTACGCTTGTGTAAAGAAAAATTGAAATGAATATCAAATTCAACTATAACTGTCAGGACTTGCACATGATATAATAATCGAAGTCTTAGGGGTGCATAAAAGTGAAAAATAACGAAATAGGTGAAGCTTTTTACCCAAAAGGGGCAAACTAATTGTCTTTTATTATTAGTTTTATTTGAGAGAAATTAATACATTTGATGTTGGTCTCAATGAATGAAAATGACAACTTCTAAATCTATACATCACACAGATTCAATCAACGTCATTTGCGTGCCCGAATCATTTAGATTATCGAGCTCGGCTAATAGTTTATGATCTAAATTTTTCTTGTCTTTTGAGATGGCATGGAGTTTTCCACCGAAATTGATTCTCTTATTTTTCGTTGCCTTTGTAATTGTGTTCTTTTTCTTTGCCTTAATAAATTATTATTTAGCAATTTTTTCTCGTAAGTATTCACTTAAAAGCAATAAATTTGTCCTTTGCATTATTAGGACCTTTTTTTGTTTAATTTTTTGATAGAAATAAGGAGTTTTTTTTTTTTGTGAGGCATAGGGTTTCCCAACTTGAGGGAACCATTAATCCGTAGAATGCATGCAACCACCCATAAATCATATGCATCAGTTAACTCCACGGGGAATCGAAATCAAGACCTATGGAGAGCAAACCCATGGTATCAACCACAATGCCAACCCCTGTTCGGGTAAATATGTAGCATTTTAGCCCTATGGAGGTTGTTTTTCCGAGCGTTTTTAACGGCGAAAGGTGAAGGCGTAGCACTCAACTTTCCCATGAGGCGAGGTGTAAGCCATACAATTTTTAACATTTTTAGTTTTAAAAAATAAAAAATTTAAAAGATATAAAAAAAATCATAAAAAATGATAAATAAATTAGGAAATATGTAAAAAAAATAATAGATAATTTTCTAATCATATGCCAATCAATACTCAAGGCACAAATGACAATGAGAGGTATAAGTGCACAACCACTTACCCTTGACAAAAGAAGGGTTCAAAATTAAACATATGTAGGATTGCAAATGTTTGCAGTCTATAAGTCTCAATTCATGACTCAACTCAAAAAATAATGTTATAATACGAATTAAAGTTCAACTTCTCATTGATCGGTTTCATTCTTATTAACAAATGATAATTTTAAGTTACTGAATATTAACAGAGGTGATTCTATTCTATTTCATTCCCTAATAATCCTTTTAAAGGGACACCTTATAAAAAGATAAACTTGTAAGAAAAATGAGGATAAAGTATTTACGTGAGGCTTAAGCCTCACTGCGATTCACATACGCCTTACTACTCCTCACTACGCCTCAAGTACGCCTCACGACCATTACGCCTCCAGGCTATGCCTCGAGGCGAAAAGCTTAAGCTACGTCTCGAGGTTTACGCCTCAAGCGCTATTAAAACCTTTTCTTTCTCCTTAAAAACTAGGGAAAGTCATGTTTCAATTTTTTTAATAATAAATATGAAACTATTGTTATTTAAATATAACAGGATTTTCAGAAGTCCTAGACTCCTAGTTTAATTGTTTCATTAAGATCCCAAGTTTTTTTTCTCCAAAAAAGACAAAAGACAAAATGGGTTTTAAATAGAATGAAAACTCCGCTTACTTAATTCGCTAGTTTGGCCAGCGAACTGCGAACTGCGTACTGCTTTGAGCAAACCAGTTCGCCAAACAGTTCACTCTGATTCGGTTTGAAGGCCGAATTGGTCTTTTCTTTGAGATTTTATTTAAAATTTCTCTCTTAAACCAAGATTCTTTTCAATTTTTTCAATCGGTGTGAAGGGCAAATCGATGTTTTTAAATTTTATGGTTGAAATAAATAGCTTTTTTTTCATGATACATAGGCTATCCTAATCCCCTTTGAGGGAAGGATTAATTCCTAGGATGCATGCACCCACCCATAAATCACTTGCATCAGTTAATTCCACGGCGAATCAAAATCAAGACCTGTGGAGCACAAACTGATGGTATCAACCACTATGCCATCCCCCTCTTCGGGTAAATAAGTAACATTGTAGCCCTATGGAGGTTGTTTTACCTTTTTCTTTTTCCTTAAAAACTACGGTATGTTTGCGATAAACTCTTTAAAAAAAATATAAAAAAATAAAAAAAATATAAAACTATTGTTTCTAAAAATAACGGGATTTTCGAAAGTCCTAGTTTAATTGTTTTAATAAGATCCCAAGAACCCTGAGTGTTTTTCTCTTTCCCAAAAAACAGAAAAGTGGGTTTTAAAATGGATTTTTACTAATGTGAGGAGCCTAAATGCTTAACATTGACAAGTGCTATTTCCAGTTTTCATGGTACTTGATCAGTTTGTGTTTAGCCATTAAACATGTGAGAATAAAGTCTTAAAGGTGGTAGATGTAAAGATAGTCTCTGACATATGCATTGTTCAGGAAAACTGGTTGAGTGGCAATTTTTTTCTGTGAGGTTGACGTGCATTTGGTTTTCGGAGGTTGACAGCTAAGACAAAATAAAAAACATAGGGTCAAAACTAAAAAGGGGTTATATTCTGGCATATGCATCAACTAGGAGAACTAGCTGTACTGGTGACATGTGCTATGGTGATGTGGAATAGGTATCTTGGATTTTTACCCATTTCACATAATGTCATTTTTCCAGGAATCATATAAGACCATTGACAGAGCAGATTTGTTAGAGTTTTTGAAAGATACTTTATGCCATGAAGATGCAAATGCACGTGCAAATGCTTGCAGGGCCGTAGGGAACATGTGCCGACATAGTTCCTATTTCTATGATCATTTTGTAAGTCAATGAAATTGAATGTTACTGTACAAAGTTATTAGCCATATAAAATTTTATTATACTGATGTATTGACTTCCTTTTTGCCACTGTTTTTATTCAGGCAAGGCATCGTATTATCAGTCTCATCATTGATAGATGTGCCGATTCAGACAAACAGACCAGAAAGTTTGCTTGTTTTGCGGTAAGATTTTCCCTAGTTACTTAAATGCTTATATGTTTATGAATCTTGTGAATTTCTAAATATATAATTGTGTAGGAGACACATTTCAGTATAAAAGTGGCATGCTTTTCATAAGACCGATGCCAGCATATTTTGCCAATGAAATTTGCTCTTTTCAAGGATCCCATTTTGTTAAAGAAAGATAGCAACTTAGTATAACATACCATGTCTTTTACTTTTTTGCTCTCATGGTCAATTGTATAAAATTTGTACTATCTCCATAAGTTCTAATGCAGTCTCTGATTCTTCACTAATTGTTAGAGGTCATTTAATTCTTTTCTGTGGAATTGGAGCAAGGTTGAAGGAATTTTTAGGTGTCTGAGTTTGAAGCAATCACCATGATATTTAACTTAATCTCCTAGGTTACTTCACCATGTCTTGAAAGTTCTTTCTCTCTCCATACTTATGTCGGCGTTCCCCCGGGACCGATGCGTACTAGTATGATTTTCCCTAGTTAATTAAATATATATTTCTGTAGGAAACACATTTCAGTATAAAAGTGGGATGCTTTTTCATAAGACCGGTGTCGGCATATTTTGCCATAGAAATTTGCTCTTTTCAAGGATCCTGTTTTGTTAAAGAAAGATAATACCAACCTAGTATAACATACCATGTCTTTTACTAGTTTTCTCTCATGGTCAATTGCACAAATTTTTTACTATCTTCATTAAGTTCTAATGCAGTCTCTGACCGTTGACTAATTGTTAGAGGTCACTCAATTCTTTTCTGTGGTATTAGAGCAAGGTCGAAGGAATTTTAGGTGTCAGAGTTCGAAGCAATCACCATGATGTTTAACTTCATCTCCTAGGTTACTTCACCATTTCTTTAAAGTTCCTTCTCTCTCAATACTTCTTATGTCTGTGTTCCCTTGGGACCGATGCATACTGGTATTGGTGATGCATATTATTTTTCAAAAAAATTGAAAAAATGTTAAAATTGAAAAAAATGTATATACGTATGATATTTCTATATGTACATACATATAATTAGGTATTTTTATTCATAAATAATACTATAATGAGGTTTAATTAATAATTTAATAGTAAATAAGTGAATAATTTAATACAATTGAGTTTTTTATTTGATATTGCATATGAATATTACATGCCAATATATAAAAAGTTAGTTTTGAAATATAAGTGATTGTGCATGAAAATAAATTGACATGTCTCACTGATGATAATTCATGAATGATATACTAAGTTTAAAAGTATATGACTACAATTCTGACTACAAAAACTTTCATTTTCCAACTTATGTTCTGCGCAGCAATTCCATATCCAATCAACCTGAAAATCGCAAAACTTGTGAGCAAATAAGGCCCATTATTTTTAAAATCTTCCTTTTTAGTCAAACCAACATGAAACCCCTGCCAAATATCCTAGATGTATTAACTTTATATTGAAAATATAAGCTATTACATAAAAAGTTTAATATAAAAGTTATAGTACCACTGGATATATTAATATGGAGGTGTAAGGAAACTATCTCACTTTAGAAGCACTACAATTTTTTTTTTTTTCCTGGTAAATACACTGTAATTTTACTAATAAAAACAAAATTACAGTGGATCAAAGCAGTTGAGCGAGGAGCTCAACCAGAAGAAAGAAAAAACAAAAACCACAATGTACAAAGCCAAGGAACAAATATAGAGAAAAAGAAAAAGAAAATGGGTACAACAAAGGGAAAAGTGGGGAACACCCGTAATCTATCTCCCCCAATGCAACCCGAAAGCATCTATGGAGGTCTAAATAGATCCCACTCTCTCACTAGCTCTTCAATCGAGGAGGCTGAGCATTTGGGAGGAGTCAAACACCATCTAACGAGATCGTCAGACACCAAGTTTATCACCGCATTGCATGTTCCATATTTCACTTAAAATACCTTCCTATTCCGTTCTTTCCAGATTTCCCAGAATATTGCCAGTGGAAAATTCTCTATAAAATTGAAACATTATCTTTGAATGGAATTTCGGTCCACTCTGCTAGGATGGAAGTTGCCGAAGCACCTAGACATATGTATACTCCAAAACCACTAAGGACGCTGGCCCATACCTCTTGCGCGAAGAGACAATCTATCAGAAAATGTGAAACTGTTTCCTCACCCTCACCACAAAAAATACACGCTTTGGTCATACCCTCCTTGCATAGCTAAACACGTGTTAGGATTCTTTTCCACGCAACTTCCCATGCAAAAAAATTCATTTTCAGGAGAGATTCCATTTTACACAAAGACACCCATGGATGGAAAGTATATTGACTACAAGTGAGTTTTATTGAATGATTTAACCATAAATATTCCTGATTTATCCCAGCGCCACAGTCTTCTATCTTGCGACCCATCCACCTTATATCTACTAAGTTCCCATAAAAGTTCTAAAAACTCCCTCTCCTCATTTTTTTTAAATACCTTCAAAGAACAATATTCCAATGATCCTCACCGTGAGATTCATCCCTCACCTCCAATAATTTTGCATTTTTGTTCCTGGAAAGGTTGAAGCCCAAGGGAATCTTTCTAATGACTACAACATCACTCAGCCATCTATCTTTCCAGAACCTCACCAATTTTCAGCTCCTGGTGCAAAAGCTGATTACATCCTCAAAAGACAATCTAGCCTTACGTACACTTTTCCATCATCCCGAATCTAGCCGACCTCTAGGATCCTGCACACCCCAAACCCTTGATTCTTTCTCATATTTGGCCACAATCCAACTAGTCTACCAAGTTTCCTCCTCTTCACATAATCTCCAAAGCCATTTCCCAGGAAATGCTCTATTAACATGCTCAGTGGACTTGATCCCCAAACGTCCATCCTCCATAGGGAGAGTGATTGTCTCCCAATTAATCACATGAATTCTCTCTTTCCAGATGCTACTGCTCCATATAAAAGATCGTTCGATTTTTTTTCCAATCTCTTCACCGCCGTTTGGGGCACTTGAACACCGACATGAAATATATGGGAAGATTTGATAATGTCGCTTTAATCAAGGTCAATCAACCCCCTGTTGATAGAAGCAGGAAAGCTTTTTTTCAAGCCTTTCTATGAACGGCTCCCACATGGACTAGTCTTTCCTATGCATAATGGGACCCTACTATGGGGCAAGGAGCGCCACCCCCCCCCCCCCCCCCCCCCCACCCCTCCCCTCCCTCAAATCCACATCCAAAAAGCATCCACCAGCCTAGCTATATCTTCCTCCTTCAATCATATGCCATAGCTGGTGGTTTTACATCTATTCATTCTTTGGCCTGATACAATTTCGTAACATGCGACCATGGTGCAAAATTTCGGCCGAAATCTTAAGATTTCAGCTTAAACGCATCGGTTTCGGTCCTATCCAAAACCGAAACTGCAATTATCGATCATATTTGTATGGAGACCAAAATTTAGGCCGAAATTCAAATTATCAGCCAAAATTTCGGTTTTCGGTTTCAGTCATGCCGAAACCAAAATCCAACCCGATATTTTGATCCTTGCATGTGACAACGATTTTCATATTTCGAACTTCTCTATCATCAGCCCCACAAAAATTCATCGTATCATTCGCATATTGTAGATGAGTAACCATGGGCCCCCCGTACCAATCTCAAAGCCTCCAAAGAAATTTTGCTCATTTGCTGCTTTTAAAAGCTTCGACGAGGCTTCCCCAATAATATCGAAAAAAAATGTTGATAGGAGATCACCCTGTCTAAGCCTCCTAGAACAACCAAAGAATCCTTTTTTTTTTTTTTTATCGATAGAGAAGTATATTGATTAGCAGCAAGGCGCTGAAAAGACCAATACAACCGACACGATCAGAAAACAGAAAAGCTACAACACGACCAAACAAACTCCCAGCCCCTACCTACTTACTTAGCCCGGGTCCCACAAGAAAGAATCCCCATCAGGCCCAACCCCTCCTCTAGCTACCCATGATCATTCCCACCGAACGGTTTTTTTTTTCTAAAAAATTCGCCTATTCCTCTCGCTCCATACACTCTAAAAAACAGCGAAGGGGGCAACCCTCCAATAATCACGAATTTGGCCCTCCATTTTAACGGACTCCCATATCAGGAACTGGATGAAGGGCGTTGCCGACGTTACCCAACACAGTCCAAATGAGTTAATGACAACACTCCAAATCTCATGGGCCACCCTGCAGTGGAGCAGGAGATGAGCCGCTGTCTCCTCCCCATCGTTACACATATCGCAATGATTCGGGAGCTCCATCCCCCTTCGAATAAGTTGATCTATTGTTAGTATTTTGTCTTTGAACAGGGTCCACATAAAGAACTTAATTTTAGCAGGAATGACTTCCTTCCATAACCTGGTGCCGCTAAACCTGACCAGGGGGTGACACGTCAGCATCGTATAGTAGGATTTGACACTGAACAAACCATCTCTCTTGGGGTCCTTATAAGCCGGTCTTGCCCAAGCGGGTGGCGCTAAGACTCATAGATCTTTCACATCAGGTTTGAGAACGATGCCACCTCCTTGTCCCTCAGGAGTCTTCTGGTGATAACATCCCACAGTCTACCCCCCTCAGTCTCGGAAACAAACTCCTCAATCATGCCATGAGGATTCGGCGATATAGCATAGATATCCGGAAAAGATGACTTGAGTGGATCACAGTCCACCCATGCATCCTCCCAGAAACGTATCCGCATACCACAGCCCCAATTGAACCACACTCCTCTGGCGAACAACTCCCACGTGCTGCATATACTTTTCCACCAAGCCGAAGTACCTCTATGAACCGTGATACTAATGCCCCAATTACTCACAGAGTTGCCATACTTTTCGCTCAGCACCACACGCCAAAGGCTATCCCTTTCCTCTACCCTCCCCGCTAGCCAAAACCACCTTCCTAGCAGCGCCATATTGGTCCACCTCAAACTTCGAATACCCATGCCCCCATAACCGACTGGCAGCTGAACAATGTCCCAATTAACTAGGTGGTACCGTTTGGACATGCCAGAATCCTCCCACAGAAAGCATCGTTGAATTTTCTCTAGGTGTTTGATAACTCTCATTGGACATTTGAACATTGACATGTAGAAGATGGGCAGTGATGATAAGACCGATTTAAGCAGCACAAGACGCCTTCCACTGCTGAGCATTTTCCCTTTTCATGTCGACAACCTTTGCTCGAACCTTTGTACTACCGGCCCCCCACTCTCTAGCTGTGGATTGTCGAAGGCCCAAGGGCAGACCCAGGTACAAAATTGGGAGTTTATCACATACACAATTCACAGTCTGCGCCAACTCAGCTAACAAAGAATCATTGGTGCCAATACCCGAGATCGCCGACTTGGACAAATTGATGCGTTGGTCCGAAACCGCCTCAAAAGTGGAGAGAACATCAGTCAAAGACCTGAATTTCTGAACATTTGCTTGCCTAAAAATTAAGGTGTCATCCGCAAACTGGAGGTGCGAGATGTATCTACCCTGAGATCCCACTCTAACACCAGTTATGAGGTTAGATTTCCTGGCCCACACAATCAGCCCCGATAACGCTTCTTCCACCATATTGAAGAGGAAAGGTGAGAGCGGATCCCCTTGACGGATACCTCTGGAGCTCTTGAAGTATCCAGCTGGAGTGCCATTGATCAGGACCGAAAACCATGCCGAAGAAAAGCAGCCTTGCATCCATCTCTCCATGTCAACCCAAAACCTAGCTTGCGGAGCATATAGTCAAGGCAGTCCCAGCTAACCTGATCGTACGCTTTCTCCATAGCAATCTTCCAAAGGGCTGCTGGTCTGCGTTCTTGATGAACCGAATGGATTGTCTCATGCGCCACCGCAACCAGGTCCACTAGCTACCGGCCCCTCATAAAAGTGCCTTGATTGTCCGAAATGATCGTGCTCATAACCGGCTTGAGTCTATTAGCCAGAACCTTGGATATAATCTTGTAGAGGCAACTAGTGAGGCATATAGGCCGAAAATCAGCAATATCATCAGCCCCTTCCTTCTTGGGGATGAGGGTGATGAAAGTAGAATTAAGATTGCGCCCTATAAACCCATAAGCATGGAACTCATGCATTACCCCCATCAGGTCCGCCTTTATGGTCGACCAGAAAAACCTGAAGAATTTCATTGTGAACCCATCAGGCCCTGGTGCTTTGTTCTTGGCCTCATACCTGACAACCTGCCACACCTCTTCCTCGCTGAAAGGCTGTTCCATACTCTGTCGGTCTTCAGCTGCGATAGATTGGAAAGTGATCCCGTCCAGTTTTGGCCGCGGCAATCCCTCATCCGTGTACATCATTTTATACCCCACTATGTGCTCCTGAACCTTCTCCTCCTCGGTGTATGTCACCCCATCTACTACAATATTGACAGATAGTTCGCCTTGTTACGCACATCTACTACAACCAAAGAATCCTTTTGGAGCTCTATTTCTAATCACCGAGAATCTGGGGGTTCAATATACAGCTTCGTATCCAATTCCTCCAGTGAGACCTAAATCCCATTCGACGAAGCAAATAATCAAGAAACTTCAATTTACTCAATCATATGTTTTCTCCATATCCAATTTGCACACTCCTAGAGAGGCCCATTTTGTGTATGGAGTCTATACACTCATGGTCCACCACCACCCCATTCAAGATCGGCCTCTCATCCAGAAACACACTCTGATTTGCCGAGATAAGATCCCCCAGAACCAGTCTGGAGCCTGTTTGCAAGCACTTTAACTATGGTCTTATACACACTTCCTAAGAGGCTAATGGATCTGTACTCCTCAATTGCTTCTGCTCGTGCTATTTTTTTTGTATGATTGTTAAAAGGGTATTATTGAGACATTTTGAAATTTACCCATGGTTGAAGAACTCCTTAAAGATTTCCATGATCTCCTTCAACAAATCCCAAAATTGCATATAGAACTGCATGGTGAAGCCATCGGGACTAGGTGCTCTATCCCCACTAGCTTTAAAAATTACCATTCTGATAATTTCTCCCATCCTAAACTCCTTTTCCAAGTTGTCCTTTCGAGATTGAGATTTTGGAATTCCATCCACTCCAATCTCGGCCTACACCAAGGATAAAAATTTCGGCCGAAATGACCGAAATTTCGGTCCAAATTATCGGTTTCGGTCCTCACTGAAATGACAATTTGGACCAAAATTTCGGTCAGATTTTTGTATGGGATTGATATTATCGGCCGAAATTTTGGTTTCGGTCCCCTCCGAAACCGAAATGAAACCCGAAATTTTGATCCTTGGCCTACACCACCCTTCACACTTATACATCATCCTTTCTAATTTAAGCACTACAAAAATATGAAAAAGAAATACAACTTATACGGTTATATTGATATGTGATCCAAACACAATGCAAAGGTGTTGATGTTAGTATGATAAGAAAGTGCTGTTCGGATTGCCTATCTTTAGGTGCACACAAAAGAATATCAGCGATTTGGCGCTCTATGTATCGGCTAAAACTCAATTTTGATTGCTAAAACTCAATATCACAAAGATTTGACCAGTTCATTTTTTCACTTCTAAACTACCTAAAATATAGGAAAGTCCTTTTTAACTTTAGTTAACTTAGAGATTTAAGTCATTTATTTCTATTAGGAAACTAAGTTGTTTTAGGAGACTTACATATGGCTGTTGAGAAGGGAGGAAAAAAAACAGTTTTATTTTGTATTATATTGGAAACGTGAATTCTTGAATAGGGTTTCAAACCCTTGAAATAGTTGGTATTGCTCTCTCCTGTGGATTGCATGTTGGTGACTAAGGTGTGATTGAAACACCCTTCATATCTCCTTTATTTTGTGATCCTCTTCTCCTATATCCCATGTAGTCATCACAATAAGTATTTGTATCCCCATTTCCTCAACTGTTTGAGGACCAAAGAAAACTGCTTGAAGTTCAGTTTCATTTATACCCACGCTAGATGAAGGCCCATGGAAAATAGCGACATGTTCATCTGAATCACAATAATGCCTCGATAACCCGCTTTGTCACCAGTCCTTGGTCCCATTTGTATTTAACTTAAGAAAATACGCTTTTGGTTTCTCCCATCAACATTGTATGGATATGTTGTCAAGTGGTAATCTGAATGTTCCATATGGTTGCAATGTTGGCGTTGTCTGTGACCAGAGTATCAAGAATCATTAATTCCATCTAGGTGAATGATTACACGCTCAATGAGATTTTCCGAGGTAAAAGAACCGGACAAGTTAGAAACATAAAATATATAGGAACATAGTTCTAATACAGGGAACCCAAGTACCATACCTTATGTTGAACCCTCTTCTTGAGAAGATACGGTCTTTCAGTAAACTGACAATTTTGTTTACTTAAAATGTGCCAAACCCTGGGAGCAAAAGGTATCTTCATGATTGATGCAATTCTACCATTATCATCAACCTTCAATCTAATAGATTCCTATTTTTCTTCAATGGTGTCCTAATTATTTCTATTGATATATTGAATCTGGGTAGAATGAATCTCTAGATCCCGTTAAAATAGGCTCATTGCAAAATAAGTGTGATGGTCCAAATCAGATCTTCGAGCCTGACCATAGACATAGTTCATATTATATGCATAGTTACCAAGTTGCAATTCAGGAAAAATTGGCAACGCAAAAAAAAGAGGGGAAAAATTGGCAAAATTTGGGAACAAAATCGGAAAAACAGGAAAGAAGTAATGAAAAAAAAAAAACATTTTTTAAACAAAAATAATGAAAAACCCTAAACCTTTTGTTTAAAAAAAATAAATGTGTTAGCAACGGTTTATGAAAAACACCAATTTTGGTAACTATGATTATATGGGAGTTGCCTAATCAGTGAACCTTTTCCAGAGCACTTTATCAGACTGGGCACTGATCCGTGAAAAAGTAGGTCTCTTTATTCTTGGATTTTATTGTCCAGCTGGCGAATAATTCTAATTATCTAACACAAGTCTTAGCCATCTACCGGGGATTACACTATTAGAACATCATGTCAGTCTAATTCTTAACTTGTAGATTAACTGCGATGCTGAATTTGTGAAGATTATCAAAGAGGAATTTACAGTCAACAGCAAATAGAGTCTATAGGTGATAGAATACCCCTACATCTAACTTGTATATACTCAGGGGTTATAGAATCTCTTTACCTATTATAATAAAAAATCCCTACATCTAACTTGTATATACTCAGGGGTTATAGAATCTCTTTACTATTCTAATAATAACAATAAAAACAAAGAACAAATTATCCATATAATAATAATAACAGCAAAGAAAAAATATTCATGAGATTGGATCATAATTTCATTCCATTTGAAATACAAGTTATTGGTCTTTTAACACCATGCCAACGATTTTTCTTCTATCTCCAGGTCGGCAATGCTGCATACTTCAGTGACCTATTGTACGAGGAGCTAAGGAGATCAATACCGCAACTTACGAATCTTCTTCTTTCATCTGAGGATGACAAAATCAAAGCCAATATTGCTGCTGCACTCGGTAATCTTGCCACTCACTCCGACAAGCTCTGTGAAGACATCATCTCCAAAGGTGCCATGCAGGTTTGTTAGAGGCAAAATTTTGCTTTTCATGTGCTTGTTGGATGATACTTGTGTACATTATTTTTTCTTGTTCAAGGGAATTATAGCATGGAATTTACCTCCACTGTCACTAATGCCATTTCCCATTCCTAAAACTACTATTTTCTCATTTACAGTGGCCACCCAATATCTAGAGAATACTTCTTGAATGGGCTAAAGGCTAAAATCACACCAGTCAGATGATGATGCTATCTGATCTATAAATTATATTATTTTTAAAAATAAATGGGCCCAAAAAATTGTTTACTATAAAAAAGTGACTGATTGAAAAGAAATGTTGTTAAACTTGAATTCTATCGCAATATCATTTTGGATTTTGTGAATTGACTAGTACTGCTGAAGTGTTGAATCGTAAGATTCATAATATTTTTTTTGTAAATAAGATTTTTTTTTTTTTTTTTTTTTTTTAATATTTTAAATATCCAATAAATCCAAAACTTTGAATTATATCCAAATATGCCCCATACTCATTATTTAACATGATATTTTATTCACAAACTATATAAAATGTGTACTAGTATGCCTAATTCAAGATCAATAATAAAATGTGTCAAATTATATCAAGAACTATGTATTGAAATAAATGTACTAAACTATAGCTGACCTCTTCCACTTCCTCCTCAACATTAATCATCACTCATCAATCATTAGAAAAGTATTATATTGATTTATATACGTATCTCTAAAGGCTCAATCATCAAGGTTTTTAGAGACTAATCTATAGCAAAAAACCAATTAAATATAAATATGGGTCCTCTACTTGAAACATGAAAAAAATTGGTTTGAGATTTGTTGTTTACTAGGGACAAAAACCATGTTTCCCTTTGATAGTCCTCAACATAAGAGAACTTTCTCATATTGCTGAGCCTGGGATTCAAATTTGAATCGTAGGTTTCACATCATAAATTGTATGATTTTGATACAATGTTGAAAAGCTAATGACTGAGTCATTTGGTCCATGTAATTGATAGACAATAGGCCATCCAGAGGAAAACTATTGATTGAAACCATTGCCTGTAAACCACCAGCCTTGGTGGTGATAACCATAATTCTGTATGTGTCACTGTACGTGATTAGACTGTTTAAGAATTGGGATCTCAATTTGTACTTTTATATAGAACCAATGATTAAAACCGCAGCCAGCTGTTATTAATAAGTTATTAACCTCTAGGCTGCGACCCCCCAGTCCTTATGCTCAATTGATGTAGACAATGTATGCATATACTACCGTTTTCGGTAGTTATCAGTTGATAAATAGGCTATATTTTTCGTGTTCCATACTTTCCTTCATGTTTCCTTTTCACAACTGTTTATTTTATTTCTTAAATAATAGATGTGCCACAAAAAGTGATGAATTTATGTCTCAGCAGTGTATCTGTGAAATTTTTTTACTTGCTGACCAATATTGTTCATAAAACTACTATATTCAGCACTGCTTTAAAAAATACACTCCCTGAAATTGAGGTTGCCATAATATGGCACAATTTTTTTTTTTTTTTAGGAACATTCATAGTCCATCACGTGTGTGCAATTCTGATTCCATCTGTCTCTTGCAGGCTTTACAAAAACTGGTTGCCAAACATTCGGTCGTAGCATTGAGCTCAAGTAGAAGGGACGGTGAGAAGGATGAGTTGCCTCTGATTGCACTCATCTCCTTGGCCAAAATGTGTAAACATGAGGCTTGTAGAACCCACGCCTGCTCATCCGAGTTCTTCTGCATCCTGGTCAAGCAAAAACAGTCCACAAATTCAAGGATTTCTCATTTTGCCTCCCTTTTGATTCAGAGACTCAATCTAGCCTGAAACCTTTGTATGGTAGATAATGATGCTAGTACTGAACTCTATATTTACTGAGGCGTAGGGTATCCTCTTGCAGTAGTATCTAGATACACTATATAATTAGGCCTTCGTTATAGACATGCAGAAAGCCTTGGCTCTTTTCAAGGAACTGTTTTGGTAAGGGCTCTGGTACAACATTTGTCATTGTAGATGTTACGGATCAGTGTGGTGTTTGTAGAAGATTAATGCCAAAGGGATCACATTGAGGATTTGGAAGATGTAAAAAGCATTGCCTGTTCCACGGCCCATGTTCTTTTATTAAAGGAAACCATATATTTGATTGTGCTTTGTTGTCTAGTAAATGTTTCAAAATCAAGACCTATGGAGCGCAAACCGATGGTATTAACCACTATGGAGTGCATTTTCTTGTTTCAAAATCAAGACCTATGGAGTGCATGTTCTTGTTTTACAACTATATAGGCTTTGCTTCTGAATTGAATATCAAAACTATATGCTTCTTTCATATCACAAAATAATTTTTTATTGTGATTATCAACATGTCTTAGGTTCATCTTCAGTTCTTTTGTGCATGCTCGTCCTTTTTGGGGTTGGATTTACTAGTCATATTTCTATCATGCAGAGAATTTAGCTTCCAACATTTTCATATAATTGTTAATAGAAAAAAACAATCACTTGGAGATATAAACAGTTCTGAGAATATTTACTGTAGGTCCTGCCCATCATCATCATCATCATCATAGCCATATCCCATCTATTTGGGGTCAGCTTTGCGAGTTCTATTTTTAATTTTTCTTTACTTGTTAATGATCCAGAGCCTTATCGTTTTTATTTCTGAGTTCTAAGTAAACACCAAGAACACTGATCGCTAAATGTTATGTATGTCAGATCTTCTTTAGGGGGTCATATGTATGCTGTGATTTAATTGAGATAGTTTATTTTAAAAGCCGTAAATGTTTGCAGTCGGTTGAAGAGGCGGCACCATCCTAGTTATTTTTTTATAACCTGGGTGTCTGGGCCACTTTGAGCACCCAACTAATTCCAGGGGCATGTGCCGGTTCAGCATGGGATAAATCCCTACGGTAGCCTCAAGGGGGGTGACTTGAACTCAGGTTTCCCGCATCCTGATGCGGGTACTTGGCCAACGCGCTAAATCCCTTGAGGTTGTTACCATCCTAGATGGGTAGCAGAAACTTGGAAAAAATTATTGTCGCAGTTGCAAACTTCATATCATGTGCCGATATTAGTCGATACTACGTTATCAACATACTAATTTCTTTCAATAGAACTGAACAAAGAAGAAAACATTGAAAGCCAAGTAAAACAACAAACAGGGATCAATAGGAACACAAACCACAAAACGTACACCATTAGTTTCCAATCTCTACGGTTCATATTTAAACTAACACATCCCCTACCCACTCAAGTATAATCAGAGGAGCCAAAATCTGTAACCGAAAAAGAGGAATTCCCACCTCCATCCATGCTTCCATCGCCGCCGCCGCCGCCACCCCCGCCCCCTCCTCCTCCTCCTCCTCCCATCATGCTTTGCACTATATTTTGGCCTATCTGTTCCATAGCTCCCTGAAGCAAACTATCCATCAATCCATTACCCGTCTGGCCATTTGTCTGCACGGGTTGAACAGGCTGCATCTGCCTATTTGCCTGCACAGGTTGATTAGTCTGCGTAAAGCCCGGGTTCATGTCATTTACAGGTCGATAAGTCTGCGTAAAGCCTGGATTCATGTTATTTACATGGTAATTGGGTAAGACACCAGGCGGCCGAGGCCCAACTCTAGGAGCCTGAAATTGAGAAGGCGATCGAAGCATTACAGGTTGCTGTTGAGCAACCCCTTGAGGCAGTTGCGGACTCTGAACCACCACCGGCCTAGCGGTTGCACAACCCAAATGGGCATCATATTCGCAGGTGTTGCACCTGTAGAGCCAGTGGTTCGAACCCAAATTCTTACATACATCACAAGAGAAGCCTTTGGTTTCGTATGGAGGGAAGAAGGCGAGGCTGAGCGAATGGTGGTGGGCTTGGTGGTTAACCGAGAGCGGCATGGTAGCACAAATTATATGGACGTCGAGATTGCATTCTTGGCAGGTGTAGGAGAAGCCGTCGCCTTGGCGACCACACGCGTCGCAGTTGAAGAAGCCTTCGGGGTAGGTTGGGTGAGTGAGGAGGGAGAGGGTGTGGGGTGGATGGGCAGGGTGGGTGATGAGTTGTGGCATTTGAGAGCATGAGATGTGGAGGTAGTAGCTGCAGGGCTTGCAGGTGTAGATATGGCCATTGACTTTGAGTTTGCAACCTGAACATGAAGGTGGTGGGTATATGGGCTGTTGTTGTTGGAGGTTGGAGAGCTCTAAGGGATGCGGGTGGCTTACATGGTTGATTGTAGGACTGTAAATCTTCCCCATCTCTCTCTCTCTCTCTCTCTCTCTCTCTCTCTCTCTCTCACACACACACCAAGTGGAGGTTCTGCTGGCATATACAATGAAATGATCTTTAATGCAAATGAGAGGGTTGGTGAGATTACCAATTCCAAAGTCAACCCAGCGATAACAAAGAAGCGCGTTTTCTGTCTACTCCGTACTCCCTGTGGGAGAAGAGTTCAATCGTTGACGTTTTTGCTTAGCATTTGATTATGTATCATTAATCCATCATTATCTATCTATATGTAAGATGGAAGCAAGTATTGGTGAGGGCTGTCATCAGGTCATGTGGGCCCCAAAGTTAGGGTTTTGAGCCCAGACCGACCTGACCCGATTTGATGGGTCAAGGGTATATATTCGTGACCCACCTAAGAGTTCCGGTGGGATTTTAGAAACGGGTGCTTCATGCTGATCTAACCCTTATAAGCCTGGCTAGTTGAAAATTTAATTCGAGGAATGAGCGACCTCACTTGACCTGATCTATGCACTCTAAAATAACGCTCCTCTAAGTTGATATTTTAGATAGATCGAATGATTCAAATGACCTAGTTGGTCCATTTTTGGTGCCCACTTTCATCCAATAAATGATCTATTGACTTTAATGGCTTGGATTGTTAAAGCTGACATCTTTAATGGTGTAAGATCATTTAAAGTCACTATCAGTATTTCAAAATAAAACTCTTAACCTACCCCAGTAACGATAAATAGTCAATTTTCGGGTTCAATTCTCATGCTTTACGTTGTTCCTCACCTTTGTCTGTATAAGGTGTGGGTTGGGTTATGATAGATAACCCTCACTATTATAATTGATGCTCCCTCATTTTACTCCACAACTGTCACATGTGTATACGTGCTTGCTCTTCAATTCTCGAGGTTGTCTCGGCCAAATGACCATATAAAAAAAATTATCTCGGCCGAATGACCGTATAAAATAAAATAAAATTCTTTTGATATTATATCAAAGTAAAATTTTAATTACATTAAAGCAAAAATCACTTATCCATTATTTAAGGGTACTGATATTTGCAATTGAAGATTCATTCTCCGCAACTTCGATTTTTTCACATGAAAACATTTTATGCCTTGAGTGAGACGATGTAGATAATTTTTTGGGCCTAATCTTCCACATAATGGATCTTTAGATCATGGCTCACCTATCTGAAGGTAAGATGGATCTTTAGATCATGACTCACCTATCTGAACGTAAGATGTTGATTCCATATGTCACATCGCTAATAATGACATGAGAATCGCTTTGATGGTACGCACATGATCAATCATTTTTGGGGATGTGTGCCATGTGAAATCAACATCGGATTGTCTGATAGGTGAGCCATGATCAAAGATCAATTCAATGGAAGATTGGGCCGAAAAACGATCATCATCAATTTAAGACAGTCACTTGTTTTTGCATGCGAAAATCAACATTGTGGAGATCAAATTTTCGGTTTCAAATACCCGTTCTAATTGTTAAGGATGCAAATAGTTGCAATTCAAAAACCTACTGTTGCAAATCATGTTGGAAAAAAAATAATATTAGGGTACGACTATTCTTACCTGTTTAATAGTATCCCACAATTTTTTCACGGATGGAAATCATTGACTGATTTCAATCAGACGATGAAAATTATTTTTTATTTCAATCTTCCTTAAAATAGATCTTAAGATCATGACGTGCCTATCAGATGATCAAATGTTGATCTCACATGACACACATCCCCAAAAGTAAGTTGACCTAACCATATCATCATAAACTGAAAGTCCTAAAAAAAGGAATGACCAATACTTCAGACTCATCCCTAAAGTGACCTCTATATCTAGGTCCATTCCTACTCAAAGAGCCATCCCTGTTCAATTTACTCAACCGAGGCTAGGAGGGGTTACATTGTACCAGGAGAGGGGTGTGCTTGCTACAAAAAATAAGACTATTAGTGGCAGTCAAAAACTGCCGCTAATACCCTAACCGCTATTAATAAAAACACTGCCGTTAATATTCTTGCTGCTAACAATTTTAATAGACTTTAATAATTTTTTTGTTAATTCCAACAGTTTTTGACTCTAAAAATCTTCCGTTAATAATCTTATTTTTTGTAGTGGCTTCACCACCATAATATTCCATAAAGAGACCATCTGAGAATAATGCTATGTATCACATTCAATTTTAATAACAGTGTCCTCAATGATCTGTGGAAGCTTATCGGTGATCTTCCTTTTTAACTCTTCATGCTTTCAGGTGCATTCATCCAGTCTTATTATTGCTTTGGTGGCATAAAAAATAAAATTATTCTTAAAAGTGGGATGAGATGGTTTGATAAAAAAATAAAAAGAGTTTGTCTATAATGGGTGTCCACTAATCATGAGTTTGGCATCCCAAGCCACATGACTTGTGACTAAGTGACTTGCATGAACTTTTAAGGCATAAAAATTTGTGAAAGTCACTTGTCATAGAACATATGGGCTGTGATGTCCGCTCATGATGAGTAGACACCAATTGTAAACTAACCGCTATTATAAATACCAATTCCATCATATGCAATCTTGGTTATTATTTTTGCCAATTTATAAATGAGAATTCTTTGGGATCTTATACCTACCATAATAATTATAAGAATACCAAGAGAGTGCTTTTTTACTTTGGGCACATACATTTCAATGTTATCCCTTCTCGTGTAATATCCACTTTATCTTTATCTTTAGTAAAATACACTTTTTTAGCCCGTAAAAAAGTATATATATTTGGTGAAAAATGGTTGTTCATTTCATCTTAAAAAGAGGGTGTAAAATTTACTTTATGAACTGCTATTCCTTTTATCCTAAAGTGAACAACGGCTTGTGTAATATTGCACAATCCATAAAATTGTGACTTCACTGCAACTCCTCCAGCTGACATACATTGACCACCTCTAAATCGGACGACGAAGATCATTTTTCACCTCAATATTGCACGCAACAGTTCTTGAGATCATGGATGTTCCATCAGAAAGTCAATTTTCTATTCCATGAGGCACACGTCCCAAAAAGTGATCGTAAAATCATGTGGCATATATCACACTCAAACATGATTTTTTGAGATGTGTGCCATGTGGAATAAAAAAGTGGCCGTCTAATGGTACTTAGTATGCCCATGATCTAAAGATTCATTGTATGGAAGATTGGTACAAGAAACAATCTCCATCGTTTAATTCTAAGGCAGTCAATGTATGTCGGCTAAAAGAGATGGGTTGAGGTTGCAACTTTATTGACTGCAAACAAAGGTATCCATTTCCTTTTAGTTGTACTCCTTGGAGTTCGAATATAAAGTCATGATTCTAGATTTTACCTGCAATAAATGAAAATTACGAGCTATAGCCTCGTAAGTAAACACGCACAATTATACTTTTTGCAATAAAGTGGGGTGATTGCATGTAATATTTATATATTACATTGAACTGAACGTGCCCTTAGAATATCTCGTTTCTATTTGAAGTTTGGAATAATGGCCCATGATTGCATTTAAACAGATTATGTTTTGAAGTTTGGAATAATGGCCTATGATTGCATTTAAACAGATTATGTTATGACCATCCAGCAATAAGGCCATGGCCTTTTGCAATCCAAGTAGATGGTAGTTTGTACTTTAAATTAAAGTGAGACCATAAATGATGTTCATTGGAAGATTTGAACCATCTGATCTATTCACTCTAAAATGAATTGATAGTTCATATTTTTTAGTTGTTAAATATTAGAGTGCCCTAATCATAAGAGTTGACCTCTTAGTTGTCTTTTAAAATCCTACTTAAATCAAATTATGTTGTCCTAAATTTTTGGTGAAGGATCAGAAGCTACATAGGGAAGAGAAAGAGAGAGAGGCAATGGTATTCGTTTTCTTTCCTCCATGACTATAGTTGAAAGATGCCGTCCCCTATCTAATCAATGGAGCCAAAATAATGCGAGTGTACCATCAATAGGGATGCAAACATATTTAGGGAGAGTGACTCCAATGGCCGCCTTTGATAGATTATCATATGACCGAACACTCTCATGCCACGTGGAGCACCTCTACATTTAATCAATCTACTTACATGCTTATTAGAGGATTCTAACCGTCTGATTGGTTCACTTAAATTTGAACCGTTAAAAAATAAGAACAACTTTTATTTTAGAACTGCATAGATGGAATGGTTCAAAACTTTCATAGAGTGAGATGTTTTAGATCAGTTTAGTTGAATATGTGAACTGCCATCTTGATTACTTGAATTATTCAAAGCTATATGCCACGTGGCCCAATCAATGGACAGTCATAAGATAATTTGTTTAAAAAAGGTCTTGTGCCATTATGCCTGATCTGATTTATGAATTCGAGCACGTGTTCAAATGATTTGTACCATTTGTTTTGAACGACTTTGAGCCAGCTGCCTCTCGTATTTTCTTCAATGCTTTTTTGTTAATCATATTTGTCTACAATGAGCTGTCCAATGAGCTAACATCTGGTTAGCTGGACACTGATGTTGACATAGTGTTGTGCACGGATTTTAATGCTTATTAAAGTCTGTGTATATATAAATGATAAGATGTCACCTCATTGCTGACAAATTCCTCTTTAAGTATGTGGACGATGATAATTATATAATTAAAATTTTAAAAAATAATTTTATATAGAATTGTCTTCTCTTTTATAGAGAACTAAAAAAGATGTCACCTCCGTATAGATATCAAGCTGGAAAAGGGCTAAAAAAATGAATGAAAAATTATAATAAAATTCTAAAAGATCTCTTCGACGATGGGCTTGAGGTAATTATCTAAAGATCTCTCGTGCAAAATATTAAAACTCAAAACACAATCTTTATCATATGAATCATGGCGCTCAACCATTTAACTAGATATTAGGCTTTGACTACATAGATCGTGTTTGGTGCCCATCTTTTACACCTGAGTTCTTTAGATTATGACCTTCAAATTAGATGACTTAGATAATATTTTACATGGCACAAATCCTAAAATACTCAGTTCTTTTAATGCGCAAGGACTAACTTCTTGTGTATAAGTAATGATTTCCATAATCCCATTAAACAACAACCATGTAAATCTCCAACTTCAGTAGTAGCTGCTTACAATGTCATCATGACATTCTGAGGTGAGCCTTGTAGCCACAAATTAATCTCCTTGCTCTTAAAGTCTCTGCGCTCCTAAGGTTGGCTTCGGGCATGGCCGACATGCCTCCATCTAATAAATGCCCATTCTTAATCATCTTAAAATAAAAAAATAAATGCCCCTTATTCTTGATAATTTATTTGAAATTGTCAACATAGAAGAAAGGGAAAGAAAAGGATAATTATCTAATATATATGTCCCATGCTTACATTAGATGGAGAATTATTTATTTCCATAAAAAGGGTCCAACAAAATTAATTTTACTGGTTTGAACCATACAGCCAACTGTGGAGTGGTTGGTTCTATAATGGCCACAGCAGGCTACCTTTTACGGTTGATCAGGAAAGTCTACAATGAGATTGATGAACCTTTCCTTGAGTTCGAATATCTTGATCTTCTTCCTGTTAGAAGTTTCTATTTTTGTGACCATCACTATGGTCAAACCTGTTGATCGGTGAATGGTATAAGATCAACCTTGAGATGTGTAATTGTTATTCTGGTGAGTTTGAAGAGAATAGACAACTAATTAGTGAGTCTTTTAATTAAGGTATGATTGTGATTTTTAATCACAATATAATTAATATTTTAAGTCTTTAATGGGAACAGACTCTTTGGCTATAAATATAAGGGGTGCCTGGTCCTAACGATTGCTCGACATAATTCAATCCTCTCTATTGGCGAAAGCATCCCCATTGTGCTAGGAGATTTGAAGGCAAAAAGATCGTTGAAGATCGGACACCGACCATTAATAACTCACACTCAAGGTACGCATATTTATATAATTTATGGATTATATGTTTATTGATTTTTGATTGATCATGCACATAAATTCTACGACTTAATTTTTGGATGGATGGATTGAAGGATCCGTATTGAATTCCATCACTTCCTTGATGATCTTTGACGATGATGGGGCACTCTACCTCTCTCTTTTTGTCTGGTCACTATCTCGACAGAAATATCAAATTAGTTACAAGTTGGATAGAAAGGGGACCGTGATCACTTATATATATAATATCCTTTGTATCTTAATCCATCAAGAGAAAAAGGTATAGAGATCGTAAATAGCCTTGGGGATACGTGAAGTCAATTATGTCAAACCTAATTTTCTAATACAAATGAGGATGAGTTATTGTTTGGACCATGAAAACTCAACAAACGGTTCAGACAAGATAGATTTTTTCGACCTGCTTTTTTTGTTATTGCTCTCTACTACTCACCATTGTTCTTCTTTTCTTGAGAATGGTTAAAATTTTATTGAAAAATAAATAAATTGGTATGTACTCATCTTACCTTATCAGTATATATTAGTAAATGGAAATGCCATCTCTTTATCTCAAGTGCTCATTTTTATATATTCCTCTTGAAAATTTTGATAGATCTTTATTTGGGAACCTCTGTTTGCCCCCACACACTATAAAAATAAGGTGTTTCTTGCCGCTACTAAAAACTGCTTTATCAACAAGTGCCGCTGAAACACCTTATTTTTGTAGTGCCACCTATTTGTTGAAAGTGCTTACTTAATGAAGGCGCATGCTATTGCCTAAGAGCTATTACTTGCACACACAGAGTTAGCCCTTGCACATAATTTCAAAGAAAGACTTAATATTTTGGGTCGTGTGTTATGTGAAAATACCTTCTAAGCCGTCTAATTTGGAAGCCATGATCTAAAGGTTTTTTGTGCAAAAGATCAGCATGAAACACGAGATCTACCATGTAATTTAATTCAATATAGTCAATAATTAAATCCAATTGTTGAGATTGTGCCTTGAATTCTGTCGAGGGCACTGATCAACAGGTTGGACTGTACACCCAACTTATTAGGGTATTTTTATCATTTTCTCTATTGGGAGATTATACAAATTAGTGAAAGGACTCAATATCACCCGTGAATATAGGAAAATTGCCGAATCACGTAAATCTTGTATTTGCATTTTGCTTGTTGTGCGTGTATTTTGATTGCCATATTTTCTATACTCATGATTGCTTTTGAGTACGTTAAATCATAGGAAGGAGATTGTGCTTGGTGTTAATCTTTTGCACCAAAATTCTTTAAATCATGCCCTTCAAATGACAAAGCTTAGATAGTGTTTCAACATGGCAGTGGTCCCGAAGATACTAAGTATTTCTATTAAAATGTGGTCAAGTAATGGGTCTTTTTTTTTTTTTTTTTTTTTTTCAACGATGATGAAGTAATGGCTCCCTTTCAATTGTTGGAAGTTGTAACAATGAACAACAGCACTAAAAAGAAGACGAAGATTATGAACAATATATACAACACAAAAGGCTATCCAAGTAACAAGATATTAAATCTTACTATATTAATTTGAAAAACATATCTTGCAAAATACTAAGAAACAACTTGATTGATACTACAAAAAAGACTTACTTCCACAGTTCCACATTACACACCGTCTATATACAAAAACGAAAGCGCTCAATCCCAAGCTTACAGTCATATATATATATATATATATATATATATATATATATATATATATATATATATGAAATCCCAAAACATATAAACCCTAGTTCAAACCAAGTGCACCACTGAGAATAGTAGATCCAATACCCAACCCAAAGGAGGGATCAAAACCTCCCATAAACCCTTGCACCATGCTCTGTCCTGCTTGCTGTGCCAAACCCTCCACTAATCCCTGAGCCGCACTCTCCATTAACCTCCTACCTGATCCCACCCTCTCCATAGGCATAACATACTGAGGAACACCATTACTTGGCCTATGAACATGACGATTTGCTTGATGAATCGGTGGATAAGAATAATTACCCACAAATCTATTTCCAAGGACTGGTGATTGAGGCGGGTTGCATGGAAACATCCCTCTTTGTCGTTGATCTAGTGGCTGTGGTGGTACTTGGTGCACTTGTCGAGTAGGTGGTACGTGGTGCACCTGTGGACTAGGTTGTAGTGGTACTTGGTGCACTCGTGGACTAGGTATTTGGTACACCTGTGGACTAGGTGGTGATTTGGGCTTAGCCATGGCGCAGCTCATATGGGCATCAAAGTCACAAGTGTTGCACCTATAGAGCCAGTGGTTCGAACCCGACCCCTTACATATATCGCACGAAAAGCAATTGTTATCGTAAGGAGTGGAGAAAGCCAGTTTAAGAGGGTGGTGATGGGCAACATGGTTAACAGAGAGGGGCTTCAATCCACATAAAGCGTGCACATCGAGCTCGCACTCGCTGCAATGAAAGCAGAAGCCGGTGCCGTTGTGCCCGCAAGCGTTGCACCGAAACACGGCTTCGGGGTACACCGGAGAAGGGAAGAGAGTGAGGGTGTGGTTCGGATCTACCGGGTGGCGAATTTGTCGCGGAAATTGAGCGCATGAGATGTGGAGGTAGTAGTTGCAGGCTTTGCAACTGTAAGTGTAACCAGTGGATTTTAGTTTGCACCCTGAGCAGATTGGCTTGGTTTGGGGTTGTTTTTGGATGTTTGAGAGTTGTAAAGGATGGTGATGGCTGAAATGGTTGATTACTAGTTCGATATTTGTGTGACCCATCTCTCTCTCTCTCTCTCTCTCTCTCTCTCTCTCTCTCTCTCTCACACACACACACACACACAGACACACACAGGCCGGCCGCTGCCTCCTTGAGATATAGAATCAAAGACGATGCGACCTTCCTTATTTTATTATATGTATTAATTTTTTGGTAAATGGAGAGCGTCGTTATTGCCGTTGTCATCTGTCCTGCTTTGTCACTTGATACCGACGGGGACAGTGACTTTAGGGTACAAAGTTCACAGTTTCACACTATAATACATTAGAATCGATTAAGTAAAATTGTAAACGGAGAACAGATTTATTTAGGACAAAACCCAGGCCGCTGATGTGGTGCGATATGACTGGCTGCAAGGACTTGCATTCATTGAGTCACACCATAGTTGCAGCCAAGTGCGTTGCGCCACATCAGTGGCCTGTACTTTGTCTGCATAAAATCTGTCCTCCATATGATACTATCCATGGATTAATTCGATTGAGGCTGAGAGCTGTCTAGTTGTTTCTTAGTGGGTCTGAGCCGGCCGGGCCTGGTTCAACCGGGCTGATTTGTAATCAGGCCCCAGCTCGATTTACTAATTAATCAGGGCCAGGCCAGGCATTTAATAATATATATACCAGGACTACCTGCCTTAGCCCATATCAGGGCCATAGCGGGCGTGGCCAGGCTAAAGCCCGGGCCGTTTAGATCCCTACTGTCAAGGGACTGAGTGGTCCAGCCAAAATCTAGGTTTGCCTCACCCTTTGGGTGGGTGCTCTACCTAGCATAAGGGTGCACCGACTGACACAACATCAACAATTGGGAAGGCTAGTCAGTCCAGGTTCAAAAGCATATATATATTATATACATAATAATATATGTGATTTATTCATAAAAAGGATAATAATATATGTGATCGTACTTAATTTTTTTTTTATAACTTACGTGTTTGGGCCTCTTAGAGCACCCAATTAATCTCATGGGCACGTGCGTATGTCAATTTAGCATGTGTCACTCAGCACACGATATAAACCAAGGATATAAAACCATGGAGCCATATCAGGCTGGACCTGACCATTGCTTCAAGGGTATAATAGTAATTGCACAAAAATAAAGTGGATTGAAACATTCTACGAAGCGAGGGAAGCCACTGTTGCTTCATTCAATCGAGAGTCAAAGGCTGCGTATGGCATAGCTATTTACTAGCTTTGCCACAATAGAGTTTCTATCTCCATATGAAGGGGGATTTACCTATTCTAGCAAGAACCTCCCTTCTCTCTATTAACTTCCTATAAGAGTAAATAAAATCTGTTATGACAAGGAGTGAGTAGAGAGGAGGGTAGAATTGCTGAACAGATAAATCTTGCATAAAATCATGTTATGCAAGAAGTTATTAAAGAGAAGGGATACCTGCTAAAGCAGGTAGTAGAATATTAGCAAAAACAATGGGAACCTACTAAAGCAAGTGAACTCTGTTATGATAAGAGCTAAGAGAGAGGAATGCCATACGCAGCCAAAGTCACTTTAGAGAAAACCTCCAAAACAATTATACATTGAGGATATTTGAATTTTGAACCCCATCTAAAATTTGTCACGGAAATACTTGAACTATATCTTCAATAGAAGATTCATTAAAGGGTTGTATTCCATCTAGGGTTTCGTGTGCTTAAACGGAGGCTGCTTCGAATCTTCAAATGATGGAAGTGAGTTCATCCCAATCTTTAACAAAGCAAATCTTGATATCATAGTCCTACTATTAGATGGTCAAATTTTATTTTCACATGACACACGTGAAAAGTGATTCATGTTTGATATATGCTCATAATTATGTTCATTTTTTTGAATATGTGCACATCAGCATATGGAATCAAAATCTATCCATCCAACTTCCTAATTTTTAGGGTCCTGAAATCCGTACAATTCGGCTTTAGATTAAATTGTGGGATAAAAAGCTCTTCCTAAGTCTGATAATCTTATGATGTTGGTGATGCCCATTACTCCTAGCCAGAGTTTTTACAGGTAGCAGCAAACTAGCTAAGTGCATTTATATTGTGTCAAAATCGTAGAAAAATGGATAAATATTTTGCTTGCACGGATTTTGTTTATGGCAGATGGATTGAGATTGATTCATATATCTACGCAGATGATCACAGACCACAGCTCGTGTACCTAACTACACCTCAAGTAGATAACAAGTTTGCTCACCGAATCAAGAAAGAAAAGCTCTATTTGCACCCAATGAAACTCTATTTGCTCCTAAAGGAGCAAGGTGGGTGCTCTTATAGTTTCAGTGGGTACAAATAGAGTAATCCATGGAGGAGAAAGTCAACAAATTAGAGAATGGTACCTGTATTTGCAACATAAGATCCTGTCTCAGCAACTAAAACTTTTGCACAGGAAAACTAGTAGACTGCACTGAATGAGACGATGGAGATAGTTTTTTGGCCAAATCTTTCATAAAATTGATATTTAGATCATGGCTCACCTATCAAATGGTGAGATCTTGATTTCAGTGGCACACATCCCAAAATTAGTATGAAAAGCCACTACAAAAATATAAGACTATTAGCGGCAGTTTTAAAAACTGCAGTTATTAGTATTGCTGTTACTAAAAATTGCCTTAACAACAAGTGCCGCTAAAACACCTTATTTTTGTAGTGATCTTTTCTCATGGTACACTCATGACTATAATTATTTTAGAGATTTGTGCCGCGTGGAATCCACATTTGACCGTCCGATAGGATAACCATTATCTAATTAAAGAACAGTTCTATGAATGATTGGGCCAAAAATCCATCTCCATTCGTCTGATTTAAGAGAGTCAGCTATTTTCACGTGTTAAAATTGTAGTGGTGGTGACCGAATCTTTAGTTGCAAATACTCGTACCCAGAAATCTACAACTTGACTCATTTAATAAAAATTCGAAGAAGCAGCAGCGCAGATACCTACAAAAGTACAGCTACTAACCTTTGACTTTGAAGCATCATTTGAGGAAAGCTCTCAGCCACTAACCTTCGACTTTGTAGCATCATTTGAGGAGAAGATCTATAAATCTGCAGGGAGAGAGAGAAAGAGAGAGAGATGGCTGAGCCTGAGTACCAAACTTTCGGTCATACTCACAATGTGCGCCTTTACAAAGCCGAACCAAGTGACAAAATACTTTGTGCCGGTTGCGAATTGCCCGCTACGGGTCCCGTATACGGCTGCAAACCATGCAACTATTTCATCCACCAAAAGTGTGGGGACACGGGCCGTGCGGTCCAACACTCGGCCCATCAGGACCACCACCTCACCCTCATGCCCAAGCCAACCTACTTCAAAGGTTCCTTCTCATGCAATGCCTGCGGCGAAAGCGGTAGCGCCTTCTCCCTCTCCTGTGCGGTGTGCGACTTCGACCTCCATCTCACATGTGCTGCCTTGCCTCGAACGATAGACCACGAGGCGCACCCACATGCCCTGACCCTCACTGTTGATCTCAAGCTCGACGATGAAGCGTCTACGTTTATATGTGATGTGTGTGACAAAAACTTGGATCACAAGCGATGGATCTACTATTGTGCTACTTGTGACTTTGGTGCTCACTTAAACTGCGCAGCCCCTGATCAGGCCCGGCCGCTGCCTCGATCGGAAAGTGTTGGACAGCAAGCCGAAGACCCAATTGTTAAGGCCCACCGCGAAATGTTAGAAGTCCAGCTTCAGTTGAAAATGGCTACAGAGTTTGCCCACATGATGTCATCTTGGAATCCCAGTAGCTTAATATGAAGTTGCCCAAAATCTAAATAAATGAGGATGGTGTTCCTCAACAAAGTGGTGTTAAGATTGTTAGTTGTTGGCTATTGGTTCATTGCAATATTACTGTGTTTTAATTTCTCTGTTTTAATGAAGCAGGAAAGGGCATTGCTAAATGATCACTAATTGGTGCATCTTCCAAAATTTAGATTCTTTATATTATGTATATTATGGATGGTACGATATCCCTTGTTGAATTGTAACATTTTATTAGTTCTAACAGATTCTTATCTTAGGCTATTTTTTTAGGGACGGACCACATTTCAGGGGTAAATTTGACCCAAATATGTGGGATTATTCTCTTTCTAAACTGATTGGTATAACATTTGACATTGTTTTAAATATCCGCCATATCCAATACAGATGGGTCGATAAGTTTCGGTTAGCCCGCATCCGATTCGAATATAAACTCCAATTTAATGAGGTCAGAGATATCGGGTCGTATCAATTCATATTTAAAAAAAGTGCTTTAATATCGGCCGGTTATCAGTTTGGGACGAAGGCCTCATTTTGGGCCACATGGAATGCCGAAAATCCAATCATGTGGGAATTTGAACCATCGGCTGGCTGTATGCACTCTAATATGGAGTGTAGTGCATATGCTTTTAGGGAAGTGATAAAGTCCAACGGGTTGCACCGGTTTTTGTATCCAATCAGTTTTTAGCAACCATTGGAAATCTTGGAAATCTTGACCAAATGTATATAAATGAAATGGTTGAAGTCAAGATTCTTCTCCATCTAAGAGTTGCAAATGACATGTGAAAGCCGTTTGATAGTAGATTGTCTTTAACAAATGTTGAGGGCCCTGATTATATATATATATATATATATATATATATATATATATATATATATATGGGAGCTGATTCAAAATATTATTATATATATATATATATGTTGAAGACCATCGCCATCCTCCTATGGTGGACGACGATGGTCTTCCAAGGTGCAGGTGGAGGTCCACAAAGCACCCAAAACATTATTTGGGTGCCATATGGAGCACGGGTGGATGGTTTATATCAATTTTAATAAAAGAAATTTCAAAAATACTTTTTAAAAATATAAGTCAAAGTTTGATAGGTTCAAATGGTTTATATTTCACGGTTCAAAAAATACAAGGTTGAGATGAGTTTTTAATTTTTTTTTTTTTAAGATGACCTAATAAGTAATGCACCGAAGCTCCACGTGACATCGAAACAATATTTCAGGTGCCCCATAAAACTCTACATAGAACCATGGAGGACGGTGACCGTCCTCCCATTGAGGACAAATGCCTTTT
This sequence comes from Chloranthus sessilifolius, assembly GCA_021018995.1. Taxonomy (NCBI): domain Eukaryota; kingdom Viridiplantae; phylum Streptophyta; class Magnoliopsida; order Chloranthales; family Chloranthaceae; genus Chloranthus; species Chloranthus sessilifolius. Next base: position 179,264,914 of record CM037585.1, on the reverse strand, counting down.
CCTATATATATATATATATATATATAGAGAGAGAGAGAGAGAGAGAGAGAGAGAGAGAGAGAGAGAGAGAGAGAACAAAGGTTGACCATGCACATCATACTCAAACGAGCCAATGTAGCTGCCTTTGAATCGATTAGAGAGTTTCCAACAAGGATCAAAATTTCGGGTAAAATTTTGGTTTCGAGCTTGACTGAAACCGAAACCCAAAACCAAAAATTTGAATTGAAATTTTGGCCGAAAATCAAAAATTTGGCTGAAATTTTGGGTCCCATACAAATTTGAACAGAAATTTCGTCCAAATTATTATTTCGGCGGGGACCAAAACGGATAATTTCGGCCGAAATTTTGGTCATTTCGGCCAAAATTTTGATCCTTGGTTTCCAACCTCCTACAGGTCAGCAGTCAATTCTTTCGGTTGGAATAGGAAGGTTGGGTTTAGCCAGAGTGAGACTAAAACCTATTAGATGCTTCCGTGGATTTCGCTACACCTCCCTGAATTGCGTTCTCCTTCTTCCTGGAAGGCTTTCTGTTCTACGGTTAGGTTACCAAATGGGTCTTGGGAATATTTGGCTATATAAAACATGGGAGCCATTACTTGAAAAGTGATTGCACCGAATTTAAAAGAATACTTGGTATTTTAGGGACATGTGATATGTAAAAATGCAATATGGGCCGTCTGATTTGAAATTTATGATCAATAGATCTTTGGCACATAAAATTGGAGCAAAACACGATACTTGTCATATGATTTATTGTAGTCAACTGTTGAATTATATAATAGCCGTTGATTCCATTTAATCAAATGATGAAAATTATATTTTTTTTTCTAATCTTTTACAATTGATATCCTTAAATCATGACCTTCAAATCAAATGATTCAAATGGTGTTTTCATATAGTAGAGGTCGCAAATTTGCAAATCTTTCTTTTCAATTTGGTGCAGTTCGATGCAATCACTTGAAAAGCGTGTGCAAGTAATGGCTCCGATAAAACATACAGGGAATTGGTGGTAGCATCTACAGTGTCGAGTCATGGACGGTTCCTCCAGCCCTTTTTCTGTGTTGGTGTTATGTAGTACTGACATAATTAAAAACTTTAACATAATAATAAAAAAAAAAAATGAGGAACATGATGATTAAAACTGTCTACATTTTGACAAAAGCTGTTTATTAGAAGTTTTCATATTTTCGTTGCTTCGATATGTAATTATTTATTTTTAATGAAAATTTCAATTTTTAATGATTAAAATAAAAATAAAAATAAAAAATTTATTTGTATGTTTAGTTTTGACAGGGTATTCTCAACTTTTTTTTTGACTATTGATGACGGAGGAGACGACCCATCAATCAATTAATATTTTAAGAGTTTGTCTTTGATGCCACATCCAAAGTGGGAATACTCCGTGCACGTTAATTTCAAGTAGCACCGATTAGAAAACTAATTACTCAAACTCTAATTTCATTTTTTCGCCGCTACTCATGGTCAACTGGTGTTTGTGCCACTTGTGCTGCAGGTCGGTCACAAACAAAGCCACCAAACGACCACCAAATCAATTGAATTCATAAATAAATTGACAATAAGCTACAAGCATTGTTTTTAATTTCTTACACGAAACATATCGGCTCATATGTATCAGGTTAACCTACACGCAATTCAATAATATCCTACATTGTAGAATATTAGATCAAATTAGTAAGCAGGTGGGGCCCAAACAACGCGGGTCCGAGAAGCCAGTCAATGTCACGCCACATGCCTACCGTTTGCAATATTCTAACTATTTTTTAATATTTTACAATAAAAAAAGTAGGTTTGATCCTATCGGTACGTATTCGTGATATATATATATATATATATATATATATCCAAGATCGCATCAGCTTGGCACCCAGATTTAGTGCCAACATGTACGGGTCACAAACAAAGCCAGCAAACGACCACCAATTCCGGGTCAATTCATGAAAAATTAAATTAAAAAAAGTTATATGAGCATGGGTATTTGCAAATGAAAATTTGCTCTTTGAAACTTTAGTTTTTCCTCATAAAAACGATTGACTGCTTGAATCACACCGTTGTAATGGTTTTTTAGCACTCTTCTACAAAATTAATTAATCTTTAGATCATAATAGCTCACTTATCATATGATCAAATGTTGATTTTATTATGCACACATGCTAGAAAAACTGTCATCATGGCCTTACCTAGGTCATTATTGGGGATGCGTGTCATGTAAAATTAACATATGACTGTAAGATATAAAATCAGTTGTGTAAAAGATTTGGTTGAAAACTGATCTAAGTTATTTGATTCAAGGTGGCCAGTGCTTTTCACATGTACAAAAGTCCAAGAAGTTGCAGAGACTGAATCTTTGATTGCAAATAACGGTCAAAAAAAGACTGCTAATGGTTGACGGGGTTGTTATTAGGAGAAAGTAAGCGTTGACTTAATAAAAATAGTATTGTTATTAGGTAAAGTAAACGTTGACTTAATAAAATAGATTTGGGCTCCTTGCAACCAAACTTCTAACGTCAAAAGCCTTTGCTCATCCACATGAGAAAGGCCTTCTTAAAAATCTAACCCCATTACACTGAAAAGAAACATTCAGCAGTAAGATATATATATATATATAGAGAGAGAGAGAGAGAGAGAGAGAGAGAGTGTTATGGAATTTGAACATTTCAGCCACCCCCATAAGCTACACCTCTTGGAAGTGCAAGAGGATGAACAAATTAACTGTTCTGGGTGTGAATTAAGCTGCTTGGGTTTTGTTTATAACTGCACCCCATGTGAATTCTTTCTCCACAAATCCTGTGCAGAATTGGTTCAAGCCATCCAACACCCATCTCACCCACAACACCCCCTCTCCCTCCTCATCCAACCATCTCCTTCGTACTACGGCTCTTTCTCGTGCAACGCCTGCGATCTTTCTGGCCGCGCCTTCCACTATAACTGTGCGACTTGTGAATTTGATCTCCATGTCTACTGTGCATCCTTTCCTCACACCATAGAACACTATGAGCACGCCCACCCTCTAACCCTCACATTTTCTTTACAAATTGATAAGTATTCTACCTTCTACTGCCAAGCGTGCAACCGGGTTGCAGACACTGACTACTGGATCTACTACTGTGCAGACTGTGATTTTGGTACCCACTTAGAATGTGCTACTTCCGAGGAACCGCAACAACCGGAAACTGAAGAATTGGATCATTCTGATGATCAATCTGTTATTAATGAGGGCGACGATGATGAGGAGCGATCTGAAGATAATGGAGGTGACGATGATGAGGAGCAGTCCGAAGCTCAATCGGGTAATGATGAGAATGATAATGAAGAAGATACCGATGATAGTGATCTACTCACGTCGCTGGTGGTAAAGAATATGGTTCTTGGGACACAAGTTGCGAGGAACAATCGGCAGCTAATGATGAACTCAATGCGTCAACATGGTGGGGGAGTCGGATACCCCGGTTTTCAGATGGGAACTGGTTACCTCACTTTTCCACACCTTTGACGACAAGTATCGCAGTCGATGGTCGATTGCTCGGCCTAAGTTGAATCAGGAGTTTAATCCTGAAGTCTTCAATGGAGCCAAGGCAATTTCAGTTATAATAAGTCATTAGCTCATTGTTTTATCTTTCATTCCTTTTTCAATGTTCTATCTTAGTGTGTTTGGAAAAATAAGATTTCTCTTTCTTGTTGGAAGATTAAACTACTGATAATTGATTTGTACATAGGAAAATTGGAAAACCACGTAAATCTTTTGATTGGGATTGCTTGTTTTTACTTATATTGATTGCCATAATTCTACAAATATAATGTTAGTTTTTAATTATATTTTGAATGGAGAGGGAAAACAACTTGCCATAATTCTACAAATATAATGTTATTTTTTAATTATGTTTTGAAAGGAGAGGGAAAACAACTTGCAATAAGCTCATCATGAATTATGAGAGGGGCCAAGTGGCACCGAATTCATTATGTATCAAACATATCAGATATATATCAGTCAAACCAACCAATAATAAGGTATCTTTTTTATAAATAAAAATAAATAATTAAATTAATAAATATTTTTTCCGAAAGGGCACATTTTCTATTATGTTCACCGGTTCATATTAAACACATGTCGATTGGTATGACTCAGATATGTTTTTTTTGGAAAAAAATGCGTATAAAATGTGTTTTTTTTCAAAAAACGTATAAAAACCAGTTTTATAAGGAAAAACATATAAATCGCATTTTCCCGGTTTAAAACCCATTTTATATGTTTTTTCCATAAAAAATCATTTTATTCGGAAATTTTTTTTTAATTAAATAATTTTTTAGAAATTTTAAAGTATGTTTATTATTAAGTTTTATATATTTTGTCATATTTTCCGTTTTTGGCCTTTTTCGAACTTTTCCGTTTGACATTTTTCCCTATTCTTTCTCCCCGTACTTTCGGTTTTTTGCCTTTTTGTCAAATTTTTCCATTGCCGTTTTATTCCTGTACGTACTCCAATTTTGTGACTATGTATCAGCAAATATGTATCGGATACGCTTGAGCTGATGATCCTTTAATGACAGGTCAATTCTTTAACTTGCACACGGAAAGCACATGAGAATCTGAAAATAGGTAGCTCCATTCGAGCATACTAAAATAAAGTATTGAGGGCACCCATACAAAAAAACCAGTGGCAGTTTTGAATCAGACGATTAAAATTAATTTTCATTTTAATCTTTTAACACAGTGGATCATGAGATTATGGGTATACCATCAAACTGTCCATTCAGTGGAAGATTAGGATGAAAACCAATTTCCATCGTTTGATTCAAAGCACATCATTTGATTCAATGGTTGACTACACTGAATTAGATGATAAACTTTTTGTGTCTAAATAAGATTGTGTTTCTTGCCAATATTTGACGCTAAAGATTTTTAGTGTCATAGCCAAGGTGTCAAACTCCATATCACTATCGGGTATCAATCCAATACAAGTTGGCCGATACCGATACGTATCGGCCTAGTTAAAAAAGAGATAAAAGAGAGGTATCGGCCGATACCGATACCGATACCGCATTGGCCGATACCCGATACATATCGGCCGATACGGGCCCGTATTGGTCGATACCGATACTTGAGTTGGATACCGATACATATTGGTATCAGCCGATATTTGATACCAAGGTTATAGCCTTCAAATCAAATGACTTAGATAGTGTATCCGCATGAGCTATTACTTGCACACGATAAGTTAGCCCTTGCACATAGTTTAAAAGACAGACATAATATTTTTAGGACTTGTGCTTAGGGCTCTCAATGGGCCGGACTAGGGCCGGGTTGGGGTTCAATTCGGCCCTAACTTATCCGGGCCGGGTTCCAATATTTTCCAACTCGGCCCTAACCCGGGCTACGATGTACTCAGCCCAAGCTCGGCCCCTACCGGGCCGAGCTGGGTTCGGGTGTTTTTCCGGAATTTTTTCCGACTATTTTTTTAAAAATAAAATTTGGTTGAGTTATTTTTTTGAGATTATTTTTTGGGGCTATTTTTTCTAATAAAATTGGGTTGGGATATTTTTTTTTCTAATAAAAGTTTAAAGAAAGTTAATAATTTAATTAAATAATTATATTACCATTATAGAGGCTCAGGAACATGATTTTATTCAAATATTTTATTTTAATTTATTGCACAATGATTATAACGGACAATGATTGCTTGAAAATCTATTAACAAGTTGTATAGCTAAAAAGCTATGCAACTGTTGCTTGAAAATAAATTAAGCCATCCAATTTGTCAAACCAAAAAATATATGGACAAGATTATTGCGCTATTGACTTAAATGCCCCAAGTTTAAATCGTTCAACGATTTAATCATAGGGCATTTAAGTAAATCATATTTAACTATATAAAAAAATTATAATTTTAAAAAGATAAGAATAATATATATATATATATATATATATATATATATATATATATATATATATATATATATATATATATATATATATATATATATATATTCGGGCTGGGTGCGGGCCGGATGTTGCAACACTCAATCCAAGTCCGGCTTGGATTTATTCGGGTTGTGACATGCTTAGTCCGGTCCGGATACCGGGCCGGATTTGCTTAATAAAAAATATCACTTATTTCGGGATAAGTACGGGCCAAAATTTGGATTGGCCTGGCCCATTGAGAGCCCTACCTGTGCCATCCAAAAATTAACTCCATCTAAGCCCCTGATTTAAAAGTCATGATCTATTGATCTTAGGTGGAAACGATTGACCCCAAACATGAACACTAGCTTATGATTCAATGCACTCAAGGCCATTATATGATACAATAGTCGTTTGTGTTGAATCATATGATAAAATTCAAATTTTCGGCCAATCTTTGTGCCAAGATCTTTAGATTGTGACCTTCAAATAAGAGGGGTTAGATGATGTTTTCACATCACACAAGTCCCCAAAATACCAAGTCTTTCTTTCGAATTTTGTGACCAAGTTATCTTGTGTGTTTAATGCCTCCTGTCCCACAAATAGGGTATCTCTGTTCGCTTCAACAGGTTTAGTGAAAGCACCTACATCCGAATCCCTTTGATTGTTTGGAATCAGATGATGGTGATCATTTTTCACCCCAATCTTTCACATAAAGGATCTTGAGACCATAAGCGTAGCATCAGATGCTCAATTTTTTATTTCACATAGCACGGATCCCAAAAAAGTGGTTGTAAAATCTCTTGGCACACATCACGCTCAAACGTGATTTTAGGGTTGTTGATTTGGATTTGTGCATTGTGGAATAACAAACCGACCGTATGATGGTAAGATCATGGCCTCAAGATTTGATTCAAATTTATGCACTTTTTGTAAACCCGTAGGCGCGAACAAAGGTACCCCACAAGTATCGTCTTTCTTTTCAGGTGCAACATTTCAATTTCTGCCAATGCAATCACAATTTTTTGCAGATGCAAGTAGTAGCTCTCTGTAATCACGTTTGAGCGTGATGTGTGCAATGTGATTGTACAACCACTTTTGCACCACCAATTCTCTCAAAGCGCTAACTTTCACCTTGATCTTGAGATTATAGCGCACCTATCAGATGGTCGCTTTGTGATTTCAAGTGTCTTAAATCCCAAAAAAAAAACCTAAAAATTAACCGAATAGATGTTATTCAATTCTTTTAGTTTTTGTTTGTTTGTTAATTTATTTAATATTTATTTTATTTTTCATTTTCCGTTTTTGAGCAGCTTTCATCACCCTACCCAATCAGTTTCCTTTTCGGCTACACAAAACTGAAACTGATTCAGTATATGTTTCTGTTAAATTATTGGGTCGATTCTGGTTTAGCATCAGTTGTGTCAACCGGGTCTTCGATTGGCTTGTAATCCCTAATATCCTAATGTGGAATATTGACCAACTAAAATTTCGAAGCTGGTCAACCGACCCAGTTGGGATCCTTCCCCGAACCTCTCACTAGATTCCTTCGACGACCCATCGTGGGAACGCGTCACGCCGTCACCAAACATTAAAGATTCGTCAAGCCGACTTTTTGGACTTTTCCCTTGTTATTAGAGAAGCCGACAGATGAAGTTGACTTTACTCATCCCTCCTTGTGAAATGTTTATACGAAGAGCCTGCTAAATTGCTAAGAATTTGTTAGGGTTAGCTCTTTTGGGGGAAAAGAGCAGCTCTTTCATTTTCTGGCTCCCGCGGTGAACCAATTTTATATTTGGTGACATGGCTCTTCACCTCATTTGCTCTAATGGAGAGTTGTTTAAAGTGATAAAACTATTTTATATCTGCTCTATCTCAGAGCAGATTTTATCTGTTCTGACAGAGAGCAAGCAAATAGCTGCTACTTGTTACAGGGTCACTAGTCCAGTAGTGTCAGCTCATGCGGCACCTAACACCTAATGTGCTAAGTCAGTCTGTCTTTGATACCAACTGTCACGGGGGCGTCCTTCGATGCGCTATCAACCTGCGCGGTGCCTCTTTACCGCCTGTAATGAAGTCAACCAATATCTTCATCAGCTCTGATATCACCCGCCTAGAGGACGAGAACTCCCTCTCGTGATTACCTCTTTTTCAAGGCCTACCATTCGATGTATCGTGTCCCTTACGATATGCTCTCTTACACCAATGTGCTTTGTGCTACCGTGCTCAACTGAGTCCCACACAGCCCGCCTTCATGTGCGTTTCGAATTACTAACACACGTCCATACCTGGCACACATACTGTCGTGCTCAACTGAGTCCCACGCAGACCTCGGGAAGTTGTCCAACCGTATGTACCGCAACGCGTAGCTCGGGTCATATTTCAATCTCACCTTGGGTGCCACATGACATCGCTGCAACGACATCCTAGGCTCACCCTTACAGGCCTAGGAGATACTTGCGCCTCCTTTGGCGACGCAAGGCTCCGTGTGGGTAGAAGACATTCATCCAACACCTCTCCCATATAGATGGTCCAAACACCATTTATGGGTAAACAATCAGAGGACTTCAAATATATTGGTTTGACATACCCCTATGGCACACGTCTCTTGCCCGTGGCATAGTGTCATACCCTCCGCCATTACGCCCGTGACTCCTCGCATCATCTTCCCCTGCGATCGTGTCGCGACCATCGCAGCACGATCACGTCGCGAGACTCTCCTGGCCTCATATTGCGTGCCCTCCTGACACCACATGCCGTGCCGTTTCAATACCAAGATGCCGTGTGCCCTCTTGGCATCACATCACGTGCCCCAGGCACCAAGTCGCCACTGCCTCTACACGGAGTACAAGCGGCCAGAGTGGCACTGCGGATGGCCCGAGTAGCCATGCTGCGTACCTCCGTCACATACTGTTCTTATAAGAGTTAACCCAAACACAGCCTAATACAGCTAAGGCTGCGTTTGGGTTAGCTCTTTTACTTTTTAGCTCTGACAAATTATTTTTTTTTACATTTAGTAATATAGCTCTTTGCCTCATTTACTCTGATGGGGAGCTATTTTAAGTGATAAAATTGCTCTATGCCATGGATCAAAATATCGTCCGATACCAATACGTATCGGACGATACGTATCGGTATCGGACGTGAACGATACGGAATATTAAATACACTGTATCGTTAAAATATATGATATGTATCGAACGATACATTCAATGAATCGTTCGATACAAACTGATACTAATACGTATTGTCTGATACGTACCAATTTTTTGACCAGACAATACGTACCAATTTCCATACATTTTGATCTATGCTCTATACGTGCTCTATCTCACAACAAATTTTATCACCTTCGATAAGGAAAAGGCAAGAGAGCAGGCAAAGAGATGCCTCTGCTCTTATTAGAGCTAACCCAAACAAGCCTAAAACACGAAAAGAGAGAGAGAGAGAGAGAGAGAGAGAGAGAGAGAGAGAGAGAGAGAAGTTGGACTTTTCCCTTCCGAGAGAGAGAGAGAAGGTGACAGAGAGAGTTGACTTAGCTCATCCCTCCTTGTGAAATGTTTATATGAAGAGCCAGCTAATACAGCTAAAACACGAAGAGAGAGAGAGAGAGATGGGGCGAGTGAACAAACAAGAGGCACCGAATCAACAAGAGCCAGCGCAAGAGGCATCAAATCAACAAGAACCAGTGCTTCAACATTTCAGCCATCTCCATCCCTTACACCTCCACACCGAACTCGTAGGCGGCCAAATCAAGTGTAACGGTTGCACCCTACCCTGCACAGGGTTGGTCTACAAGTGCACCTCTTGCACCTACATCCTCCACAAATCTTGCGCCCAAATCCCACAACAAATCCACCACCCCTCCCACCCCCAACACCCTCTCTCCCTTGTACCCAAGCCTATATACCCAGATGGCTCTTTCTCCTGCGACGCTTGTGGTCAACAAGGCACCGCCTTCTCCTTCCACTGTTTCACCTGTGAGTTCGATCTCCACACCCATTGCGCAATCTATCCCCGTATGATCAACCACCAAGCACATCCACACCCTCTGATCATCACATATAGCATTCCCTCTATTGGGCTCCCCGTATGTGATATATGCAGAGGTGGCATTGGGTCGAACTACTGGCGGTACCGCTGTGCTGCGTGTGACTTTAATGGCCACTTGGGGTGTGCAACGAGCAATGCACCACCAGCACCACCGCAGGCACAAGGGTCCACCTCTGGGGTTCAGGAACCGCTCGACTTCGCGACCCAAGTAATGTTAGCTTGCGAGGCACAAAGAAAAATTACTGAAGAGATGATTAGGAGCAAAATGGAGGAGCAAACTAGACTTATTGCAAGTTTGAGCAGCTACCCATCTATTGCTCAGCCGATTTGGCCGACTCCTGGAGTGCTTCCTCCTCCACGCCCAAACAACATGTGGGCAGATTTGATTTCACAAAATTTGGCTCACACGGCGCCTGCTGGGGGGCCTCATGATTTTAACAGAGTGTATGCGGATTTGGTATCGCAGAACTTGTCTCAGATGTCTGTTAATAATAATAATAGCTATGGTGGGAGTGGAACGCAAGGAGGGATTGGAAATCAGGGGGGTTTTACAGCTCCTTATAACTTGACGGAGATGATGAATGGGTTTGATTGGAGTGATTTGATAAGTGGTGTTTTTAATGTAGCAACTGGGTTTATGTAAGGGTTTTTCTTTTGGTTGAGAATTGAGATGTTGTTTGATCAACTTTCGTATGTGGAATTGTGTTGTCAATATAGATTTCCCTTTTCTTCTATTGGACACTTTCAATATGTCAATGATATAATGAGAAGGGTTATTTTGGACAGTGCTATATAGAGGGTAGATTTTATGCCGAAAAAGTGTAGGCGGCTGATGTGAGACGATGTAATTGGCTGCACTTTGTCCTCAACAAATCTGTCTTTGTTTACAAAAATTGCAAACGGCTGACATGAATTGGGTTCGTTCCAGAGTGGAAACAAGAAACATGAATCTAAACAGAGCAAACCAGCCAATTGATAACATTGGAGAGAAGTCTTTTTTTTTTTTAACTTCGTCGATAATTAATCGGGTAATTAATATTACAATCTATGATAGATGGAGTACGATTTTTCTTGATTAAGAGGTGGATATGAGAAGGAAATGATTAGCTTTCTCCCAACCTACACATGATGCGTGTAAAGTGGGTTGTGATAACTAAGGTCATGAGTTTGAGTAGGGACTCCGCTTGTGCGATAACAAGATGCCTGTAAAGTGTGTAATTCAGGATTAGTCCACTCATAAGCTTGAGATACCCTAAGTTATCAAAAATATAAATAAGTAGGTGTCTCGCATTGAACTACTGTGCTCGCATTAGCTCCCATTTTAGTGAGTTGGTCTGCAGATCTATTACATTTTGGTAAGGTGTGTTGAAAATCAACAGCAGTGGTGGTACAGCCAGTTTTTGGGATTTTTGCCTCGTGGAATAAAAACCTGATTGTTTGATGGTGTGCTCATGATCTCAAGATCAATCGCGTAGAAGATTGGGAAGAAAACCAATCTCCATCGTTTGATTAGATGCAGTCCATGGATTTTCAGTGTATGTGTCCTTAATAATTGGGTAATCATAAATAAAGTTACTCAAATATAAATGGAAAGTTATAAATGTAGGACAGATTTGGTGAGGACAAAGTGTAGGTGGCTGACGTGACGCGATGTGATTGGATGTACCGACTTACATTAATTAAGCCCCACCTCACTTGAAGCTAATTGTGTCACGCCACATCACCTGCCTGCACTTTGTCTACATAAAATTTGTCTTCTATAATCCATATAACACTGGCCATTATGAATTGGATATGATCGCCCCCAATTTTGGACGAATGAGCCTATTTTGATCGAGTGGCTATAGTTACACTCATGGATCAAAATATCGGCCGATATGCATCAATTTTGGCACTCCTCAAAACGATAACATCGTATTAGGTAATGTATGAAATGTGATATTATCGTTATTTGTTTTAAGGCCTGACCTATTATTTTTACTTTTTGTAGAGTTTAATTTTTCATAAAAATAAGAAAGTAAAAATTTGAAGGACCGAAAATATCGGTCCTTCAAATTTGAAGTACTCGGTCAAAATACTGGTTTGATTGTTTATATCTCTCTAATACACCATTTTTCCGCCTGTTGAATATTAATATCATTTTGATGGTTTGGATCAACTACATCTTGTACCATTCATAGTGTAAGATCATTTAAACAATAATTTAGTGTTTAAATGTCTGCCATACCCACTTATTGGCATATTTTTTTAGGCCAAGTCATATAGATTGCCACTTCGACAATTTAGATTGATCATCGATCTAAATGTTCATCACAAGACAAAATGGCAATCACACTTTAATAGTGTATCGTATGACTTATGAGACAATTTAGTCACCATTCTAGAATATAACCGTTGGTCATGAGCAATTATCCCTTAAATGAGACAAGGGTTTATGACATTTTTTTTTTTTTTTTTTTTTTGTTTTGTATTTTGAGAGAGGTTTTTGGCTTTTCTCAAAGGGTAGTTATGTTAAAATACTTTTTATTATAAAAATTCCAACAAACAATATCTCCTCTCCACTCAAAACCCTCGACCAAAAACCCTCCAGAGACCCCCAGGAGAACACTCTCATAGAATCAGATGGAAGGAGAAGACAAGGAGAAGACGAGGATATGAAGGAGAGAAGACGAATGGAATTTTTAGCTGAAGCCCCATCTCGGTAAGCTCTTGTTTTTTTTTTTTTTTTTGGAGCTGGAGGTTGGAGCCGCATCACACATTTTTTTAAGGGGCTTATTTTTAAGGGACTCTGTTATGAGTCTTATGATCCCAAAGTAAGAAGGACTTAGCTTTATGCTCTAACGCGTTTTTGGATTATTGGTTAGGACCTTAACAAATGGTACAAGAGCCAGCACCATGTCTTGAGTTTGAGTCATGGATAGGGGGCCAGGGGAAAGGGCTATCTGGGTGCCTCAAAGAGGGGTGCTAGAGTAAAATTTGCCACAGAGTAGGCCACCGTGGAGTCCTCGAAAGGGGTGACCTGAGGAAAGGGCTACCTGGGGGTCCTAAATGGGATACTTGAGTTAAAACCACCACAAAGTGAGCTGTGGTGGACCTCGGCTGTGGAGCATGGTGGTGACTTGACGAAAGGGCTACCTGGGGGTCCCAAATGTGGTACTTGAGTGAAAGCCACCACAAAGTGAGCTGTGGTGGACCTCGGCTGTGGAGCATGGTGGTGTGTTATGATTCCAAAAATAAGGGATTAACTTTCTGTTCCACTAACGCCTAGGCATTTTTGGAGTATTGGTTAGGACCTTAATGGTCCCAATGCAAATTTATCCACCCCCACTTCACATTCTTAAAGCTTTAATTGTTTTGAATCAAATGATAGAGATCATTATTAGCCCATATCTTCCACGTAATGGATCTTGAGATCATGGGCCTACCATCAAAAGATCAGATTTTGATATCACATGACACACACCCCGAAAAGTAAAGATGATCATGGGCGTACATCAAACATTGGGTCTTCGGATGTGTGCAATGTGGAATCAAAATCTGACCATTTGACGATAGACTCATGATCTCTAGATCCGTTGTGTGGAAGATTGGGGAGAAAAACGATGTCCATCGTCTAAGTTTAAGCAGTCAACGGTTTAAGCAAGTGAAATGTGTGTTGAGAGGAAAGATTCTTAGTTTGTAAATAAAGGTATCCATGTTTATTCAATTGGAATTTGAAGCGTTTCGTATTTGTATGCTCTCTAAATTTTGTCCTTGCCTCAAGGTCCAATCAATGAACAACAAATAAGACAGGTTCGTTGTCTCCAATGAGCCTTTGGTTCATTGTAGACAAATTTTGTGTATTCTGTTTCACTGGGGATTCTTTCGTGGTGGAGTATACAGGTCCAAGCCCATATCATTTAAGTATACTCCTTATCTTTTTTGACAATTAAAGTGCACTTTAATGGTAACGGCACATGACACACATCCATGACCATTCTAAATAGTCGAAGTGGCACTATATCATAAGAACATGTATCAACTAAAGAATTTTGTGCATTTGATTGATGACTTTTGAGTTGAGTCAAATTTTCATGTTTCATAACCATGAGTAAATCATGGAGAGAGGAATATGGAGAGGAATATTTTAGAGAGCTGCCACTTCCACAGCAACTTTGGTCCCATATTCTAATGGTAGAATAGATGAGAAAACATAAATGAAAAGTGATTTCATTCCATTGCCTAATACAGAGGGAAGATTATAATATATAGAGACTAAGGCCCTGTTTCGTAACAATGAGACTTCTAAGAGGAAATGAAATCGATTTCTTAGTTGATTTCTTAGGAAATAATTTCCTCTAGAAATAGATTTTCCACTGTTTGATTAGTGTGTTTGAAAAATGAATTTCATTGGAAATTGATTTCTCTTATTTGATTAGTATCTTTGAAAATGAATTTTTAAATTTTGATAATTTATTATTAAAGTCAAATATTAACTAATAATTTTTTTAATGATATTCTATTATGTTTCAAATTAATACCATCGTAATCACTATTTATTACTAAGTTATAAGTTAGAGTTTGAAAAATTAAATTCAAATAAAAAGTCAAATTTTGACCAAACTTAAAATTTTGATAAAAAAAAATATGTAAAGCTAAGTAACAAAGTTCTAAATTCTAGTATCTACTGTAAGTTTATACGTTAAAATGAAATTAAATTTCTATAAAAGACAAACTTTGACTAAAATTTTAATTTTGACCAAAAGAAAATTTTGCAATGTACCAACAAGTTATAAAAGTCGAATTGTAAATTAATATAATAATATTTATATATATCTTTAGGTTACACTAGTCAAAATTTGATCAAATATTCACTTTTAATAAAAGTCAAACTTTGACCTAACATAAAACTTTGATTAATAAAATTTTTTAAGACTAAAGTACAAAGTAATATAGTAAATGCTAGTATGTAATATATATTGAAACAAAATTAAAATTTTAAACTTGAAAGAAAATTTAATTTTTAAAAAAAGTCAAACTTTGACCAATAAAAAATTTGACAATCTACCGCCAACCTGCAAATTAACATAACAATATTCATATCCATCGCTATGTTACACTAGTAAAAACTTTGACTAAATATCAACTTTTTAAAAAGTTAAACTTTGACCAAATATAAAAAAAAGTAAAATAAAATTTGGTAATGTACTAGAAAGTAATAAATTAAAAAAATGATAATCTCATTGGGGATACAGAAGTTCAAAAAAATCAAATTGTTTTTTAAAGTCAAAGTTTGATCAAATATCAAACTTTAACTGATTAAAATTTATATTACCAAAATATAAATAACAATGGTAATAATCACTGTCAAGATATACTTATCAACTTTTGACTAAAGTCAATATTTGAATAAAAGTCAAATTTTGACTAAAAGTCAAACTTTGACCAATAAAATGAGGCAATGTATTTTCAAATTATAAATGAAAATAATGATAGATATTTTTAATTATAATATTTCACTAATAAAAATTTATAACATTTTATGGAAAATCAAACTTTGACCAAAAGTCAAATTTTGACCAAGAGAAAATTGTACTGATACGATATAAATTTATGTAGTAGTAAGCTCTATCTATAAGCAGGTTTCAAGTTTGACTAAAAATAAAATTTGTATAAAAGTCAAAGTTTGACCGAAAGTCAAAGTTTGACTAAAGGTCAAACTATTGACTAATACAATTGATAATCTAGTATCAAATTATACATCAATACAAAAGTATCCTTTTGTCGTCATCAAATTATTAGAGTCTAAGTTTAATAACAAATAAATTTTAATTAAAAGTCAAAGTTTGACCTTAAGTCAACTTTTGACCCTTAAAAATTTGATAATATATTACTAACTTATAACTTATTATCATATTTC
This sequence comes from Chloranthus sessilifolius, assembly GCA_021018995.1. Lineage (NCBI taxonomy): Eukaryota > Viridiplantae > Streptophyta > Magnoliopsida > Chloranthales > Chloranthaceae > Chloranthus > Chloranthus sessilifolius. The sequence goes on along the minus strand of CM037585.1, from coordinate 179,249,046 downwards.
AGTAGTCAAAGTTTTATCAAAAGTCAAAACTTTATATAACTTATAAATCTAATTAAAGTTTGATTAAAATTCAAACTTTGACCAAAGTCAAATATTAGCTGAAAAGAGTATGATCTAGATAATGTAGTGGTCATAGTGATCATACTGGTAAGATGGTCATAGAAATTGAAATTACTTTTTAATAGTCAAATTTTATTTTATTTTTTGCTTTTAAGTTTTTTACAAGGAACTTTAGATTTCTAATAACAAAACATTATTATTTTGTTAGTAGGAAACTTAATTTCAGCCACTTGAAGGGTTGAAATGATTTCCTCCTAAAATGATTTGGTGTATGGAAATTCAATTTCCATGTGGGACGACTTAATTTTATTTCCATTTCCTTAAATAGCTATCAAACAACAACAATTTAAAACTAAGTTTCATTTCCACAATGAAATTACATTTCCATGTTATCAAACAAAGCCTAAGAGAGCTCTGGAAGGGAATATTTGCAACCAAATTTGTAACAACGATTGCGTATGTGGCATAACAGCTTATACCCACATTCAAGTTAATGGCTGGAGCAACAACCATTAACTTGGCCTCAAATACTTGAAAAGATATCAGCAATTTGATATACCGTGAAGATGTGGTGCACTTGAATGTTCTTGTTGACTACTTTTTCTCGGATGAAGTGATAGTCGACTTTCTATGCTTTCTTCCAGGCATGGAAAACAGGATTTGAAGCAAGCGAGATTGCAAACACGTTGTCGCACCACAACAAAGGTGTGTGTTGAACGGGTAGTCAAAGCTCATTGAACAAGGCTTTCATCCAAGTCATCTCTCCAGGCGTATGCATGATTTAAAATCCCGGTTTTCAGGTATGTATCGTCTGATACGTACCAGTTCCAAATAATACATCGGTATATATCATCTGATACATCAATAAAATATATGTATTGCACTGGTATGATACATTCAAAGTATCGTACCTGTGACCTCTGAAACTGATATGTATCATCTGGTAGGTACCAGTTTCGGACGAGATTTTGGCCGTGTGAGCTAAAGAACAGTATTCAAATTCTGTCTAGGACATGGCAACAATATGTTGTTTCTTGGCACACCAGGAAATAAGGTTTGGTTCAATAAATAAACAGAAGCCAGTAGTGGATCTGTGATCAGTGGAACCGACCACCCAATTGGCATTTGAGTAGGCAGTAAGAGAGGTGGACCATTTTGGAAACGAAGCCCATGATGAAGAATACATTTGATGAACTGTAGTATTCTTTTTACTGCATTGAAGTGCCTGACACAGGGATTATGCATATGCTTGCAAACCGTGTTTAAGACCTAGGAGAGGCCGGGATGAGTAATTGTGAGATATTGCAAGGCCTCGACTATGCTTCGGTAGAGACATGGATTAGAGAATTCCACAACATCACTTGACAAGATATATTTGGAGGTGGTAGTCGGAGTAGTACATGATTTGCAGTCAGGCATGCCTGCACAATGGAGAATTTCTGACGCATATTTAGCCCAAGACAAGAGTAGTCGAGTGAGTGTTTTGATGGTAACTGAGATTGCCCGGTTCCCTCCTAGAGAATGTTGATTGCATGTTGGTGATAAAAAGATGTAATGAAAGGGGTGTTGGTCCCAGTAATTAAAGTTTCATCAACATCAACCAGCACTAGAGTAACGTCATTGTAATGATGCTTCACGAAGAGTGAAGGATCAGCAGAGTTGTTGACAAAGTCATCTTTTTAGGAGAAACTTGGAAAACAGTTCATACCAAGCTCGTGGGGCCTGTTTGAGACCATAAGTGGATTTTCGGAGTTGTAAAGATGGCAGGGGTAATCCAGATTGAGATGATCTTGAGGCTGTCGCATATAAAAGTTCTCTTCTAGTGGACCATGGAGAAAAGTATTAGAGACAGCCAGTTGCTTGATGTTCCCTTCATAGTGCAGAGCAAAAGACAACACCACTCAAATAATTGGCTGCTTGGCAATGTGCCTGATGTCTCATGTAATCAACCCCTTCTTTTTTATTGTAACCTTTTGCGACGAGACAAATTTTGTAGCGGGCAATGGTGTCCTCTACATTGCGCTTGATGTGATATATCCATTTGCACCCTATAACCAATCAATGAAGAGGTTTGGGCACCTGGGTCCAGGCGCCCAGAGATTGGAGAACCTGGAATTCTTTAAACATGGCCATGCGCCAGTTCGAAGATTTGGATGCTTCGGTGTAGTTTCAAGGAGCGGTGGGGATGTCAGTTGTAGCATTATTACAAAGGTGATGACGAGGTTTCACAATGCTGCTTTTAAAGCGGAGTTTGCATGGGATGAATGGACGAGTTATCATGAGTGGGAAGGGGAAAAAGGGTTAGGCAGGCTTTGGCTTAGCTTGTTAGTTTTGCTTTTGTTTTTTGTTTTTCCTTTCTCTTCGCCTGCGAGCTTCTCTCTCATCTTGATTTCAATTGTATTTTTGTTTTCTTAATGAAAATATAATCTCACGAATATTAAAAAAAAAAAGGTTTTGGTGATTCTGAGGTGGATATGGGTGGGGAATCTGTGGGGGCAGTGATATCGAGTAGGGATGTTTCTAGCAGCTCGGTAGGTGGTAGCAGAGAGGAAAATAATTGGGCAAGCACTGGTGGGCTAGTGAGCTGGATGTGGTGTAACAAGGACTAGAAAGTGGAGTTGGAGTTAATGAGGGGTTGGGGGGGGGAGGGGGAGGGGGAGGGGGAGGGGGGAGTGTGCTTGGTAGTTGAGGGTGATAGCAGCTGATATGAGGGAGAAAAGGGGATTGGGAATCTTTATATCAGGTTCATCTAGGATTTCGGCAGGTGAAGAAGGAATAATGCCAATTACATAACCAAGAAAAAGCTTAGCTTTGAGAGCATTACTTACTGGAGTTTTCGAGATTGTGTAGTTGGTGGATTCAAGCTTGATGGGATTAGGGAATGAATATTGGAAACAAAGAATAGAAGACCTAAGGGTAGGTCCGGATATGAGGAGGTAGAAAATCGGTTTGAATGTTGAGAACCATGGGCGCTTAGCTATGAGGATTTTGGATCAAAGAGAGCTCGTGAGAGCTGGATTAGAGACGGAGAAGAAGGCTTCGAGCTTCTGATACCATGTAGAAGAGTAGACAGAACAGAACTGAAAAAATGATTCCATTTCATTGCGTAATATAGAGACTAGAGAGCAGAGTACAATACATAGAGACTACTAGAAAGTTCTAAAAGGGATTACTTGCAACCAAATTTGTTACAACGATTGCGTATGTGGCATAGCAGCAGAGAGTTTTCTAAAAACTTATTCTGTGCTAGGCTTATACTAATAAACTCTCTTACTTTGGTTCACAAAAAAACAATATTAGAAGATGAGTACAAACTTTATAGTAAAATAAATTTTAAAAAAATACTGGACTATTTTTGTAAAAGAAATCCTTTCATTAGTCTGTAGTATGTGGATAAACATGTCTGAACCTCTACTTTATAAAGAAGTGTCAACGATTCCTTAACAAAATTGACCATGCCAATTATATCATAATGAAAACCAGGACTAAAAATGGCGATAACCGCTCGCCTCCAAGAATGAATCCAAATATCTAAAGAGCACATGGTAAATTAACCCTTTCCTATTGACTCATAATAATTTAACAATTATCACAAAAAAAATATTAACAATTGGGTCTAATAGTTAACCAATTATTACATAAGAAATGGGGAGCTAAACATCTTATTAATAATCAAATGGGTACCGATATTTGTGACCAACTTTTGCAATGCAAAAACTGTTGACTGCTATGAATTAGACATTGGAGATCGTTTTTCGTCCCAATCTTCTACACAATTAGATCTTGAGATTATGGGCCTACCATCAGATGGTCATATGTTGATTCAGGTGGGCACACATCGGAAAAAGTTGCCCGAGAATCATGTTTGATGATTGTCCATGACGACGTTCACTTTTTGCGATGTGTGCTACATGTAATCAAAATGTTCAAATGGTACACCTATAATATCAATATCCATTGTGTGAAAGTTTGGTTGAAAAAGGATCTCCATCAACTGATTCAAAGCAGTCAAAAGCTTGGTTGTGAAGAAAGCATATTTGGTTTCAAATACGCTAACAAATTCAATTACCACTGAATTCCTATTTGCCAGACAAAAAATAAAGCCAACATTCCGTATGCATTTTGAATAGATACAGTTTTAGGATCACAATCATCTGCCACTAAAATAATCTATGCTTACTGTTAATTGGCCCCCATTCTTTGACATCATCTCCTTAGGTGCAGTGTTGCTCACAAGATGCCCCCTAAAAGCAGGCCTCTCATCAGGCAGAGGTGGTAGAGTAGCTTCACCAGTTAGAACCTGCAAAGCAACTCTCATGGAGGGTCTCTCATTGGGGTTTGGATAACAACAAGCCAAACCCAACTCCAAAACACACTCCATTTGCTCTTCATCGAACTCTCCATTTAACTGAGGATCAGCTGCTTCCAAAACCCTCTTTCCCCCATACAAATTCCACACCCACTCAACTATGTAGTTGTAGTGATGACCAGGCCTCCGGCCACAAGCCACTTCCATGGCGAAAACCCCAAAGGCGAACACATCCGTCTCAGAGTTTACGCGGCCCGTCTGAAAGCACTCGGGCGCAATATAACCCGGCGTTCCAGCTATGGCGCTCGTTGAATGATGAGTTCTCCCCTCGTTTGCTATAATTCGAGCCAATCCGAAGTCTCCCAACTTCGCATTGTATTGAGAATCTAACATCACGTTGCTCGATTTCACGTCGCGGTGCAACACCCTCTTTTCGCACCCTTCATGGAGGTAACTCAGAGCCGAAGCCACTCCGCATATAATTTTGTGCCTATTCTCCCAGCTCAACACAAACTCCTCCCCACATTTTCCATTTTCGGTCGTAAATATAAACTTGTCTAAGCTTCCTAATGGTAAGAGCTCGTAAACAAGAAGCAGCTCATCTCTTTCGCAGCACCACCCGATTAACTTAACCAGATTCTTGTGACGGAGGCGGCTGATTGTAGTCACCTCTGCTATGAAGTCTTTCTCCTCACCCCCGCGACGGGAGTTTTTGGACACTCTTTTTACAGCAACATCTTGATCGATCTCTCTCAAAAACCCTCTGTAGACTGTCCCGAACCCTCCTTGTCCGAGCTTGTTCTTGGGGTCGAAATTTGCGGTTGCTGATTTGAGATCTTTGAGGCGAAACTTATGTGGGCCTTTAGTTGAATCTCCAATCATTGATTCTATATTTCTGCTTGCACGCCTTTTTCGGCGTTCCCAAAATTGGGTCCTTCTACACCAAATAAAGCAGCCGGTAAATACGATCAAGGAGAGAAGGGTTGCTAGACAGCCTAGAAACAGAGCTAAGAACCCTAAAAATTTCTTGCTAGGTGCGTTCCTTTGGCTAACTTGACTTTTGAAGCTCCAAGACTTAATAAAGTTAAGTTGGGCGGAATCACCTGTGGAAGCAGAGAATCCTATATGAACCTCCTCGGGAAGAAATTCTGATAGATCTATAGGCAGCTGCATCGATTGATTCTTGTTTGTATAATCCAACATGGAAACACTAATGGTCATATACTTTTTGAAGCCATCGTATTCAATAACGGCGAGCACATCCGATCCGCTTGAAAGATTCACGCCAGATTCTCGTAGTGGATATTGCTTGATCGAGTTTATGCCGTTAACATCAACCCCCACATGGTTGTCGTCTACATCATCGCTGTAGCTTTTTCTAGTGTCAAATTCGACGGCAACTATGCGATTCAGAGCCGTCCCGTTTGAAGTAGCATTCACTATGCCAAGCCACTGCCCATAGCTATTTGCCGGAAGATCTGGATTGTTGGTCAAAATAAAAGCTAATCCTTCGCCGCTGGAGGGTGGTGTGAGTGGATCGATTTGGAGGCGAAAGGTAGTCGAAAAGGAGGCAACAACAGATATATTTCTGGTCCATAAATTGAAGGTTTCTTGGTACATTACTCTTCCGGATCTGTTACTTAGGTAATCGTTGTTCATTGAGTCAGGTGTAAGTAGCAGAACTCCTCCCCTGAGAGATGAATCACCATAGAAGCTAAAATTTCGATCATTGAACTGATCGAATGCGGGATAATTGAACTCAAGGCACGACACATGAACTAAAGTGGACAAAAATATGAACAGCTGAAGAGCCTTTGATGAAGAAGAGGTGGGATGATGGCGATCAAGATTCGACATCTTAGTAGATCGCTGCCTTCCCTTAGATGGCAAGAATACACAGCATTCTTCCTCAAAGGGCTCGCAAAATAGTAGATGTATAGCCACTCCCTCGAGGAGTTCGCACCTCGGTCAATGGGCTTGCTTGGCAGCAAGGAATTTAGGTAGGGTACATTTATTTCCAACCCATGACACTGTCTGCTTGTCTTCTCAACCAAAGATTTACGTGCTAAAATCGTTTATTGCTTCCAGTTGGACCATGGAGATAGTTTTTTGTTACATTCTTCTGCCCTAGCGATCTTGAGATCATTTTAATTCCACGTGATACACGCATAAAAAAAAAAAAAAAAAAACCAAAAACACCATTGATTCCTGTAGAGTCAAATTTTTGATTTATTTTATGAAAGATTAAGATGAAAAATGATCTTCATTATTTGATGATTTGAAATCTGAGTTGAGAAGAAAGATTAACCTCAGGTTGTAAATAAAATGTACACTTCCTGGCCATCGCGGTTGTGACTTTTTTTTTGTCAGATGCGCCCCATACTAATTTTATCATGCGATACGTATTTCTTTCTGGTATTTGCAGCTGAAGATTCAAATCTCTGCAGCTAGGAGTTCTGCCATTAACAACTTTGACTGCATTGCATCTGACAATGGAGGTTTTTTTTTCTTCTCAATCTTTCACAAAATTGATCTTGAGATCATGGCCCAGCTATCAGATGGTCAGATGTTGATTCCATGTGAAACACATCTCCAAAAGTGACTGCTATCATGGTATACCATGATAAGGTTTCAAATAACTTTGGAGGATGCGCTTCATGAAGCATTAACATCTGAATGTTTAATCGGTGTTCCAAGATCTCAAGATCTATTATGTGGAAGATCGGAATGAAAACAATCTCATCATTTGATTCAAGGTAGTTAATGATTTCAATAGTCAAATCCTCAGCTGCAAAGCTAATATTTTCGGCTGTAAATATGGGTCTAAGGCAGTTCAGTTTCCGTGGTTTCCACTTGGTCGTCATCCCTTGACTGATGACAGGTCACATGATTTAGTCAAGTAAGAGGCCTGGCGGCTCTTGCCTAACAAGTGCTTGGAAAGGCTTCTAAGTTCCAAGTGGAGAAAAGTTGAATGTGTGGAAAGTACCACGGGGAGAAAGGTTGAAGTGAGATGCGTATATATTAGGCATAATGGATCCTGACCGACAAAATGATCTAACACCATTAAATTGAGCTTTGTTATCTTGCATAATTGAAGTGTGGTTTTTTATTATTTCATGTTTGCAAATTAAATCTAAATTGTCCAAATGACAATCTATCATTGGAACATATTTTAGCCCAAGAATCATGCCCATAAGTTGATGCGAATAATCCGAAAGGCGAATTTTATCATCAACAACTAAAACACGAACAACGGTTGGTATTAGACTACACAGATCAGATGGTTAAAAGATCTCCAAAATTATGATTTCTTAGGCCAAGTGCGTTTCACTTCTTGATTTATCACTTTGATAGTGTGGATTACTCATATCTTAAACTATTAATTGTGTAAGATCATATCTTAAACTATTAAATGACACTAACGGGTGTCCGGCCCTATATTTTATAATAGGGTAGCAATTTTTGCAACCAAAAATTCTTACAGCGCAACTGTTGATTCCACCGCTCACAATCAATCAAATGCTAGAGGTCTTTTTCCGTCTTTTACACATTAATTAGGTCTTAAGATCATTGTACGCATGGGAGATGTTGGTTACACATGCCAAAAATCCTTAAACTCACTGTGATTATGGTGTATCATAGTGGACAGTGATCACGGATGTGTGTCACGTGGAATCAATATCAGACCATCTAATATGGGAGCCATCTCAAGATCTAACTTGTGCAAGATTAGAATGAACAACTATGTCTAACATCTTATCCAAGGCAGTCAACAGTGTGAGCAATGAAAACATCAATTTTGCACCACAAGAATGGTTGGTTGCAAAAATCACAACCTTTATCAGCTTTGCATCGTAAGAATCTTTGGTTGCAAAATTCACAACTCTCCGTAATATTGTCATCATAGCCTTATATTTTATAATACTTGTAAACATGCATGCAAAAATGTGTTTTGCACGTGTTGCTCGATAAAATTATAAAAATAATAATAAATTTATAAAATGGAAAAAGTCTATGGATTTTAATGTATAGATAAACTAATGCATTCGAACCTTAGATCATATGCCACGTGATACTTGATTCCAAGATAGTGTCTTTTTTGAGATCGTGTGCAATGTCGCATGTCATTTATTAAAAAAAAAAAAAAAAAATTATGATCTAAACTTCAACCAAAGTTTGGATACTGCCTCACATATTATAACGCATTGAATTTTTTATCGCTTGACCACATTTTAGGCCGTGGATGTTCACTCATTTTCAATAATTTTTATTCATTAAATGTGGTGGTTGTAACATAAAGTAGTGTGTCGGTAACACCAACCAAAACATTATCAAGCTGATTTGATTTCATTGGTTGACTCAATTTAATCTTGGATTTAAAATGATATTAATGTTGATGCAATTTCACAAGTTTAAATCGTTGATCATGGAGATTATCTTTCACCCCACTAATGACATTATATGGACCTCTTGAATTATTATCCTGTGGGAGCCATTACTTGCACTCAAAAACTTGGCCTTTGCACTGAGTTAAAACAAAGACTTACAAGTTTGGCGACCTCTGCTATATGAAAATTCCATCTAAACCATTTGATTTGGAGCCCATCATTTAAAGATATTAAGTGCAAAAGATTAGCACGAAATATAATCTTCATCATGTGATTAAATATAGTCAAAAGTTATTATTTGATTCAACGGTTGACAGTAATAGATCATATGATAAATATAATGTTTTGCTCGAATCTTATCCACTAAGGAACTAAAGATCATGAACTTTAAATCAGACGGCCCATATAGCGTTTTCACATGTCACATGTCCCTAAAATACAAAGTCCTTCTTTAACTTCAGTGCAAGGGCCACATTTCCGAGTGCAAGTAATGGCTCCCTTGTCCTATACGTTACGCGCAGCTTAGACGTGAAATGAGTATCATTTAAAAGTACATAAGCCAAATACTTTATAAAAATAATTGTTTTTTGTATAAAAATTTGACACAAAACATGAACTTCATCATCAGATTCATCACAATCGAAGATCGTCAAGAATTTGGCGTGAAACACGATCTCTATCATTTAGATTTGCATGATATCGTTAATTCTTTATGGCCTTTGATTGCATTAAATCCGATGATAAGAACATGTTTCATGCCAAATTTTGCACTGAAAATTTCATATGTTATTTCCACGTGGTACAAATCTCAAAAAGTGGCTGAGCACCTAAGTACTCGAGATGCTTACCTAATACCAACTCATGATCATATATCAAAATTATGATCATTAAATCGATATCTTAGAAATTAACGATTTAAAAAGAAGTGTTGGTCCAAGGTGCCTAGGTCCATGCCTAATCACATATGGTTGTTTTAGTTTTATTTTTATTTTTTTTTCTTTTTGACATTCTAAATCATAATCATAAAGTCGGGTTGGGCAATAAATTGGTTAGGTTAAAATTCGAAAAAACTTGGCAAAATCTGGTATGTTCGGGAATAGATCTAGAGAAAGAAATTTTAAAAAATAAATAAAGAGAGACTATTTATTAAAATAAAAATAAATTATTTTCGAATTAATAGTGGATACCACAGATTCTTGAATACAGGATTTTTTCAAATATTTGGGTTTCGTCGTTCTACAAAATATCTGTTGTTACCCACAAGATCTGGGTTTCTATTCAGTCAATTGTATTGCGTTTTTATTTCTATTTACAAAATAGTTATGTATAGATTAATTATATATTATAATTAGACTTCAATTAGGAGTATAATCAATTTCTATTGGGATAAAGAGGTAATCCCCGAGAGGAAAAGATATAGGTGCTCAAGAGTTTTAGTTTCTAGGCTAGTTAGGGGCAATTTGGTACTAATACATGTAAAAACAAAATTAAAATTTGAAAAAACTTGACAAATTTTGGTATATTCGGAAACAGATCTAGAGAAAGAATATTTAAAAAATAAATAAATAGTGACTATTTATTAAAAAAAAAAAAAAAAATTCTCAAATTAAGAGTGAATACAGCATATTCTTAAATACGGGATTTTTTCAAAAATTTAGGTTTCACCGCTCTGCAAAATATCTCTTGCTATAGAGAAGATCCGGGTTTCTATTATCTATTGAATTTTTATTTCTATTTATAAAAGAGTGATATATAGATTAATTGTATATTGCAATTAGACTTCAATTAGAAGTCTAATCAATTTTTATTGAGATAAAGAGGTAATTCCGGAGAGGAGAAAATATAGGTGTTCAAGAGTTTTAGTGTCTAGGCTAGTTAGGGGCAATTTTGTCTTAATATATGCGAAAACAAAATTTGACAAAAAACTATTTTTACTTTTATATAGTAGTAAGGATAATATAAATAGCTAGTGAAGCTTTTTATAATGAATTTTTTTTTAGGAAAATAAAAAAGATGGGAGCATTGAATGATGAGTTCATAACTTATGCCAACTCTGCCTTAGGTCGCCATGGATTAGTTGAATGTATTCAGCTCTATTTAAAGAGGCTTTTTCCCTGCAAAGGAAGACAGACATATCATTGGAGAGACAGTATTTTAGGTTTCTTCACTATCTACTAAGATAACAATGACCAAGCAACATCATCAATGAAAAAAGGACAATCTAAAGTGCAGAAACGGAATCAAATGGTCATGTATCATCTGCCACTGAGATGGGTACATGGAGTTAGTCGACCGCCATCGTTAGAAGACTCCCTGAAATAAACCGGATCAGTCTCCGAACAGGCATCGATTACAGGCCACATAAAAGCCGGTTTCTCAAAGGGGGGAATTAGAGGAGGAGCTTCACCATTCAAAACTTGCAAACCAACTCTCATGGAGGGCCTCTCATTAGGATTTGGATGGCAGCAAGCCAATGCCAAACTTTGCACACATCCCATTTGCTCTTGGTCGAACTCTCCAGTCAACTGAGGATCTGCCGCATCAAACACCCTCACTTTCCCATACAAATCCCACACCCAATCAACCATACCGTTTTCGAAGTTTTGGGGTTTAAATCTAGGCCTCCTCCCGCACGCAACTTCAAGGGCAAACACCCCAAAACTGTATACATCCGCCTCTGCGCTTGCCCTTCTTGTATGGAAGCACTCTGGGGCAATATAACCAGGTGTCCCTGCAATCACCTTCGTAGAATGGTGGGTTCTTCCATCATTTTGAAGGGTTCGAGCCAATCCGAAGTCCCCTAATCGAGCTGTATAGTCGGAATTCGATCATCACATCGCTCACTTTTATGTCCCGGTGCAAAACCCACTTCTTGCAACCTTCGTGAAGATAACTTAAACCAGAAGCCACTCCACATATTATCTTGTGTCGCATCGCCCAATTCAAGAAAACCTCCTTGTTATCGATTGTGTTCTCATTGTGAAATAAGAGCTTGTCTGAGCTTCCTTTGGGCAAGTAATCATAACTAGAAATGACTTGGATCTTTCGTAGCACCACCCGATCAATTTCACCAGGTTCTTGTGACGTATCCGACTAATTGTCGTCACCTCCGCTATGAATTCTTGTTCTCCTTGACGAGAATCCTTTAAGACTCTCTTCATGGTGACCTCCTTATTGATGTCTTTCAAGAATCCTTTGTAGACTGTTCCGAACCCTCTTTGTCCAAGCTTGTTCTTGGGGTCTAAATTTTTTGTCGCATATTTGAGATCCTTGAATCGGAACTTATGTGGACCTGTTGATGAATCTGCGAGCATAGATTCTATGTTTTGGCGGGCAATTCTATTGCGTCGGCGGTTCTGGTTCCCACTTTGCGTCCTCCACCAGGGATAACAAATAAAACAGATAGAGGTGACAATTGATGATAGAATTATGAGTAAAATGCAACAGAGCTCCCTCTTACTCTTCCCCGATACGTGGGTGCTGGTGAAATTCCATACCTTCACACAACTAAGCTGGGTGAGATTGCCTGTGGAAGTTGAAAATCCTACATAAACATCTTGGTGAAGATACGATGATAGATCGATAAGTAACGATATTGGCGGATTTGAGCGATTGTGGTTCGTATCGTTGGCCATAAAAACATCGACGACCATGAATTTTGATCTGCCATCATATTGAATACTCACAAACACATCGCGTTCACTTGCGAGAGTAACACTATACCCTTGTAATGGGGATTGGAAGATGGAGTAAACACCATTGGTGTCGATGCCCACATGGTTGTTGTCAACATCCTCAGCGTAGCTCTTTATAGTATCAAATTTGATGGCGGCTATGGCTGTGTATGATGTAGCTCTTTGCTAGCCCCCGCAGAGTAGAGTTCACCTACTTTAGTTGGCTCCCATTTTCTTTTCTAACTCCTTGAAAAGAAGGATTTACCTGCTCTAGTAACAACCTCCCTGCTCCCTACTAGCTCCCTACTAGAGCAAATAAAATCTGCTCTGGCGAGTGAGTAGAGAGGAGGGTAAAACTGTTGAACAGGTAACTCTTGTATAAAATCTTACTATGCAAGGAGTTATCAAGGAGAAGGGATACCTGCTAAAGCAGGTAGCATGATTTTAGCAAAGAGGATGGGAACTTGCTAAAGTAGGTGAACTCTGCTATGGCTGAGGCTAGCAAAGAGCTATGCCATACGCAACCTATGTGATTTTGTAAAGACCCATTTGTGCTTGCATTCACCACCTCGAGTCATTCCCCTTGGCTGTTATTTGGGATCGTCGGATTGCTCGTGATAATAAAAGCCATTCCCTCCCCGCTCGGTGTCGTCTGGGGTGTGATAAAGAGCAAAAAGGTGGAGTTGAAAGTGTTAGCCGGATCTCATTTAAGATCCAGTGTGACCTAGTTGTCACATTAAGACCCACTATGATTTGGCCCATTAGCCCCATACGATTAAGAGATTTTGGAAAATGAGATCATGCCCATGCGGTTAAGTAGTTATTTGGAAAGTGAGATTATGTACCTAAATTTTAGCCCACAATCTCTCAATGATGGTAGAGAGATTATAAAGTCATTCTATATTTGAGGTCTCAATTGCAGCAAAAACATACAAGAGAAATAAGCCTGTAGAATCTCTCTGCATCTCGGAAAGGTTTGTATTGACTTGAAGATCTTCAAATCTCGGCATCATAAATCAGTGCACCATGGATAGAGGTATGATTTTGATTAATTGTGTCCGCCCTTAATTTTATCGTACAGAGCTTATAGAAAGATGCAACAAAGGGGTCTCTTTTGCTCCACAACTTGAAGGTGTCTAATTTATAGAGAATTCTCTCTGACTTGCTACCCAAGGGGAAAAATGAATCTGGGGTTACTTGAAGAAATCCCTCTCCCATGTTTGAGTAATTAGTGAAAATGAAATCTCCTCTATTTCCTACATTGAAAGTGGGATAATTGAAATAGAGGGCTGCCACTGGAATCATACACTACAAAAAATATGACTACTAGCAACAGTTTTTTGGAGTAAAAATTGCCGCTGTTAATAAAAAATCTATTAAGACTAATAGCGGTAAGGGTATTAGCGGCAATATTTTGTTAATAGCAGCAGTTGCCGCTTATAGTCTTATTTTTTGTAGTGGTATTTACTAGAAGAGTGAACAACTGAAGAGCTTTTTTTGGCTAAGAGAAGTCTTTGAGATCATCTTAAGAGAACATGGATTAGAGAGCTTTTTATTCCTTCTTGTACACCTATAAAGAAATAATTGCTTGCAAAAGAGAATATATAGTCCCAATGAATAAAGATTTAGGTTCTAATGAAGAAATTATTTAGTCAGGTGAAGCTTCCTCGTGTGCTTCTTTTATATATATATATATATATATATATATATATAAAATTAATGGCATGCTTCTTGAATGTAGATATATTCTTTTATACTAGAGTAGTGACAACCATATTCTATTTTTTTTTAAAGGCCTATTAAAATTTTATTAAAAGTCTCAATGAATAAAAGATTTAGGTTCTAATGATTATTTGAAGCAATTAGTGGTGAAGCTTCCGGGTATGCTTCTTGAATATGTACTTTTTATGTAAACTTTTAAATCTCGTAAATCTGGTACGTTTTGGACAGGGTCAATATGCTTAGATGACGTGATAGTTGATACACAAAAATTAATTTAAAAAGTTAAAAATTAGATAAATTATATTTAAAGTAGAAAAATGTACTTCAAATAAATAAATTGTATAAATGAGTAAAAATGACTAAAAATATATTAGAAATAGTTAAGAATTAGAAAAATATAAAATTATATGCAAATATGAGAATATTAAAAAGAATAAAAAAAAACACTTTCTACACATTAAAGTGAAGCTAAGATTCTTCCAATATATGTTTAAAAGTGTGATTTTAACATTTCACTGATTTGATAGTCAAATATAGACAAGCCCCCTAGATCACATAATTAGAAAAATATAAAATTATATATAAATATGAGAATATTAAAAAGAAAAAAAAAATACTTTCTACACATTAAAATGAAGCTAAGATTCTCCCAAAATATGTTTAAAAGAGTGATTTTAACTTTTCACTAATTTGATAGTCAAATATATACAAGCCCCTAGATCACAGAATTAGAAAGATATAAAATTATATACAAATATGAGAATATTAAAAAGAAAAAAAAAAATACTTTCTACACATTAAAATGAAGCTAAGATTCTTCCAAAATATATTTAAAAGTGTGATTTTAACTTTTCATTGATTTGATGGTCAAATATATACAAGCCCCTAGATCACATAATTACAAAAATATAAAATTATATACAAATATGAGAATATTAAAAAGAAACAAAAAAAACTTTCTAGGCATTAAAATGAAGCTAAGATTCTTCCAAAATATGTTTAAAAGAGTGATTTTACCTTTTCACTGATTTGGCTGTCAAATACATACAAGCCCCTAGATCACAGAATTAGAAAAATATAAAATTATATACAAATATGAGAATATTAAAAAGAAAAAAAGTACTTTCTACACGTTAAAATGATACTAAGATTCTTCCAAAATATGTTTAAAAGTGTGATTTTAACTTTTCACTTATTTGATAGTCTAATATATACAAGCCCCCTTGATCACAGCAATCAAACCTCGTCTAAGACCAATGGGTATCATGCATGCATCCATCATATTATACCTTTATTTTTCGATGGCATCTAACAACTTTGAATGAGACGATGGAGATCTTCTGTTGCACCATAAATTTTAAAATCGTAGGCAACAAATCACACGGAAATGTTGTAGTTTCACATGGCAGGCCTTCCAAAAACTGGCCCTCAGAGGCCTGCACCAAGAGCATCGACACTCCAGTCTGGTGCCTCATGCCAAATTTTTTATAATTAGAGGATTTTGGTTTTCAAACTTGTCATACCAATAAATCTAGACTATTTCAATTTCCAAACTTCTCACTATTCTTGTTTCCAAATCTATCCAGTGGCAAAGCTTGAATTTTCTTCTGGTGAGGACTAGCAATCTTCGACAAAAGTTAATAATTGCTTTACCTCATGTTTGGAGGCTTATACACCATGGATTTGAGGGCTTCTATATAAAAGAAATCAGCATAGGAAGTCTACTCTATACTTTTTCAAATACTAAATCAGCCCCCACACTCGTATATGTGGCTCTCCACTTGCTTCTCACGCACCACGCACCCCTCTCTCAAGAAATAAATTATGTTTCTTTAGAGTGAAGAGGGCAGTTGACCGGCTCGCCTCTTATGTAGGCTCACCAATGCACGTGGCATTTTTTTTTTTTTGAGAGAAAATTGATTAGCCATCCGTTAACAACGATGAGTTTGCTGAAGTTTAGCCCCACATATTGGGTAAATTATAATCGGCCCCCACTCATATCTAATTAAATTTGAGGTGGATGCATAAATTTATGATGATATCAGAACAAGCTTTTCTACACACCACATCACTTAGTTCAATTGTCCACGTGATTTAGCTCATTTTCTCTCAAATTTATCACAGATGGTAAGAAAATCATATAAAACTGGAACAAGTTTTATTGCTGGTATCAAAGTTTTCTATGATAGGCAGTGATGCAAGCTTTGACCTGAAACCGAATTGAAACCCGAGCGGGCCAAACCAAATTGGGTTCAATTCAGTTCGATTTCGGTTTCTGTTTTCGGTGGCAAAGAATGAAAACTGAGGTAGGATGAGAAAACTGGAAAATTAAAAAAAAATTGAAACCGATTTGAAAAATCAAAATATTCAGGTTTGAGTTTAAAAATAAAATAAAAATGGAACCGATTCATTTCAGAACAGTTTAGGTTCAGGTTGAACTGAAACGAAAAACCTTTACCCACAATTTATATTAAAAAGAAAAATATACAAAAACCTAAATTTTCGATTTGGTAAACCAAATCTATATCCCTACCCACATATGTCAATCGCTCAAATTAACGAAATTCAACTTTTGATAGTATTACTATTTAAAACTTAATTAATAATCATACAAGGTGTGTAACTGGATGAGCAGAGTCAATCCATCCAAGATAAGTGATTCTAAGAAGCTAGCATATAGGGTTTTTTGCATATACCTCTCAGATATGTCGATATTGCATCAAACCTCCTCTTGAGTTATGGGCATTTATTTTACAGCCCTTATTTTTGTGTTTATGTTTTATATACCCTCATTGCCATTAACTAGTCGTGAGTTTATAAGGACTAGGGCTACGTATGACATAGCTCTTTGCTAGCCCCCGTCATAGCGGAGTTCACCTATTTTAGTTGGTTCCCATTTTCTTTTCTAACTCTTTGAAGAGAAGGATTTACCTGCCCTAGCGGCACCCTCTCTGCTCCCTACTAACTTCCTACCAGAGCAAATAAAATCTGCTTTGGCAAGGAGTGAAAAGAGAAGAGGGTAAAACTGTTGAATAAAGGGCCATTTAGAAGAGTACCTTTAAATCCACCCACCGAATCTTTGAGTTCACCCACTCTAAAACACGTTGATTGAATTGAATCGAACGATAGAGATCATTTATCCTCTCAATATTTCACACGATGGATCTTGAGATTATTGTCGTACCATCAGACGATCAGTGCTTTATTTCATGTTGCACACATCTAAGAAAAGTGACCTTAACATCACAAGTAACCTTAAAATTGATTTTAAGGTTACTTTTATGGGTATGTACCACATGAAATAAAAAATCGACCGTCTGATGATATACCCATGATTGAAAGATCGATCTTATGAAAGATTGGGACGATAAACAATCTCCATCATCTGATTTAATGTAGTTGATTTGTTTTAGCATCTGTGAACTCCAAAATTTTGTGGGTGGATTTAAAGGTACTCCTTTTAGAATGGTGGTAAACTATAATGACATGACTTGTAAATAAAGGTGAATGAAGGGTTTTTTAGAATAGTGGTAAACTTTAATGACATGACTTGTAAATATAGATGAATGAATGACCTTTTAGAATGGTGATATTTTTAGAATATTGGTTTCATTAAGGGTAAAATAGTCCTTCATTCTATAAACTCACGACTAATTAATTGAAAGGGAGGAATATAAATCAGAAACACAAAAGTAAGGGTTACAGAATAAATGCTCATAACTCGAGGAGTTTAATACAATATCGGCATATCTCAGGGGATATATGCCAAAAAACCCTAGCATATATTATTCGTGCTTGCCTACAA
Organism: Chloranthus sessilifolius; assembly: GCA_021018995.1. NCBI lineage: Eukaryota > Viridiplantae > Streptophyta > Magnoliopsida > Chloranthales > Chloranthaceae > Chloranthus > Chloranthus sessilifolius. Next base: position 179,231,088 of record CM037585.1, on the reverse strand, counting down.
TAAGAATTTTTAATAATGACCATATATTGTTTAATGAATATGTTAAACATGAATATTTTAAACAATTAAATATGAAGGGGACTCTTATGACCTCCACTAGATATATGTGACAAGTGATGCATACCCACTATTTACACGTCTCAACCAAAAATATCATATCTAATAAAAGATTCTATGGTTCTAACCATCCATAGATTAAATATTTTTTTTGTTTTTGATTTTTTTTAATTTTTAATATGGCCATCTGAATGGCCTCAAGAAAGCGAGAACCGAGTAGTGGATGCACATACACATTATAATTGCGGAGCAGCGTAAGAGAGCACTAACTATAATGGTGAGGGTTAACTATCAGAATCTCACATATTACAATTGCGGAGCAGCGTGAGAGAGTATCAACTATAATGGTAAGGGTTAACTATCAGAATCTCACCAACAACTTGTAAGACAAGGGAAAAAAATAGTGTCGAGAACAAGAATGGAACTCACGACCAATTCCATCAAATTGGAGGGAGGGTATCCACTAAGCTAATGCCTCTTTATTCTTAGATTAAATATTTTAGATCCTGCAATGAGTGATTTTTAGGCACACTTTAGTTTAACATATGAATTGATGACTTCGCTTGTTAAACGAGATTTGCCATATTAATCAATTGATACCATAGTGACAAATTTCATTTTCGGTAACTTTTCGGTGGGGGTTCCTTTCAGTACATTTTGGATTAATTTCGATATATTTCGAAAAAAAATTGGGAAAGTTTCGGGGATTAAAAATATATAAAAAATATATTTAATATTTAAAAAAAAAAATTAGCAATTGATCCAAGTGGCCAAGCACTGACACGAAACTCAAGCATAGAATTATAGAAGACAAATTGACAAAGGGTACAGTTATACTCACCCAAAGCCTGCTTTTTCACCCCCATCTCCTCCACTAGGCATGCATTAATCGCCTTTGATCAGATGGTGGAGGTCATTTCTCATCCCCATCTTTTGCACAGTGGATATATGGATCGTGAGCGTACCATCAGACGATCACTTTTTTATTACACGTGATACACATATCAAAAAGTAACGCTAAACTCATGCTTGAGCGTGATGGGAGTCATATGATTTTAGGGTCACTTTTGAGATGTGTGTCATGTATGGTAAAAAATCGACCGTCTGATGATATCCCCACGATCCATAGATCCATTGTCAAGAAAATAAGGAAGAAAAACGACCTCCACCATTAGATTCAAGGGCAGTCAGTGATTACCTGTTGAAGAAGGTGGGGTGAGAAAGCAACTAAGGGAGTGAGTATATGGTCCATGTTAGATTTTTTGTGGTCAATACTTTAACCCATATTTGTTTTTCTATTAAAAATTGGGTTGGACTTTTGACCACATGTATCTCGAGGCAATAGGAAGTAGTTTCATAATATAAGTGATATGTCTCCACTTTCTTTCTTTGATGGGTTAGGAAAGAGAGGTGGCTATATAAGGAGACCACTGTCCCCTCTTCCTCTAACCCTAGCTCATTCCCATCTAGAGGCTAAACTTAGAGAAGACGAAAGGTAGCGTGGTTTCGGATTCTTTGGCGGAGATCATCTGCTTCATTAAGGAGATCACTCACATGGCGATCCGATAATAAATACAAGGTACGTATGTTCTTGAAAAAGGTATATTTTGATCATATGATTCGAGCCTAGATCCTACAAATTCTAACAATTGGTATTAGAGCAAGGTTTGCTTTATCACATGATCAAAGGATTTATGTACTATTTATTTTTAAATTATAAGCAAAATTATTGTTGCTTGAGAGTTTTAGCTTTTGCCCGAATTTAAGAATTTTAGTAGTTACATGGCTCAATCCGTGTCCACCCTAGGCACGATATCTAAAATCAATAAAACCCGTTTAAACAAGGCTGAGATCAGGTCTTAGCATGTGTAACTAATTATAATGGGGGATTTCGTTTTATCCAACTGCTTTAATATCTAAATTCAAGAAGTATTAGAAGAAGGTACAAATCTTCTCTGGATACTAAATCCCTCCCTTGAAAAAGACGACCCGTCTCTTGTTACTAGTTATGTCACTTTTAAGTCTCTTTAAGTTTGGTATCTGATTCCATTTTTTTTTTTTTTCCACGATGGGTTAAATGGACCCAGAGACCCAACTACGATCAAACTCCCATTGGATAAGGGGAGTCACCCGCTTTATTGAATTTCAAAAATTATGAAGCTGATAATAACCAACTTTCAAACGTCTCCTGGGTTTTTCACTTCTTCCCTTTTATTTATTTATTTATTTTTTTCTTTCCTTCCCTTATTATTATTATTTTTTCGGATCATTTTTGAGCTATTTATAAGTCCGATTTTCGGATATTATATATGGATTTTGACTTTTTTGGGCATTCCGGATCTGTTTTTAAGGTCTAATTTTTAAAATGAATTCTCCATTGTGATTTTTTAATCACTTAACGTCTTTTTGATAATTTTTTACTCGGATAATTATTGTGTATTTGAGTGTTTTTAATTAAAGTTGGATTTTGTGAGAAAGAAAATATAGGGTTGGGTATTGAAGGTTGTGCTCCAGCACCAACGTTGATACTTACATAATGTTACCCATGATTAATATTAATTTTGGCACTTACCCACCACATGAGTTAGATTAGCTATTTGGAAGGACTCTTCTGCCCAACGGTGATGATCTTTCCTAGTGTCGTGATTTTTATAAATGAGGTTTAATTTTATTTGATTGTTCTCAACATATTATATCTGATTCAAGGTAAAAATCATGTGTTCTTTTCAATGCTTTATTGACGATGTTGACTAGATGTGACATGCATGCCCATATAATCATAGTTTGATGATTATAGATAATTTCTTCACTTAATGCATATGTATCTTATAATTATTTGATTTTGATTAATTTATTTATCAAATATAATGTGTGGCATTGATTTATCTTTCAAAAGAAGATTAGTTAGCAAAATGTGTATATATATAGAAATAAATTTTTTGAAACCTTGAATCAGACTTGATATGGTTGAATGAAATTTAGGTCGTACCTTAGGGATCAAGGTAAATCGGTAAAACGATCGTTCGAGAGTACGTAGCTGAAATAGGCCGAGGTCTGTCCAAAGGTGACCACCTATGTAGGCTGCGTGACTTTTGAATATTGATACTTGTGTCTCATTAAGATTGGGTTGGCACATGCTTCTATGAGATTTCTAACTTTTGGCCAAAGGTGATTTAGAAATTTCATATAAGTAGAGTGAATAGAACGGTTATAAGTGCGTAGGAGAGAGAAGGATAATCTTTTTGGCCAAAGCTGATAGAGAGTCTGGATCAATCATACGGCACAAGTGATTATGTCTATGAATGTTTTCTCAAACACGATCTTGGGAAACAAACTACATGTTAAAGTTTCTGCCCAAAGGTGATACTGAGACGTGGCAACTGATTGTCCCAAAGAGTGAAAGTTGTTCATAGCTGACACCAAATTAATTCAGATTTGACCCTAAATCAGAATTTAAATCTTCGAAGAATAGTTAGTGACATATGGTCATAGTTCATAGTGAACATTCAGTGACATATGGTCATAACGTAATCTTCGAGGACATGTGATCATGACGTATTCTAATTAAATCGTTAGTGATATATGGTTAAAGTAATTGATAAAAATTTAGATGCATAATCGGCATATTTCTTTATTTTGCTAGTGATATATAATGTCTTGTTTCTATATAGAGCTATGGATGGATCTACTATTCATAAGTAACTAGCAAGTGTTGAGCCTCTGGATGGCTCCAACTATTCATCGTAGTGTACGACCATTGATATATTATTAGGATATATGGACTATGATTTTATCTTCACTGAGGATAAACCTCCTACACCCACTACGAGTTTTACGGAATTAGAGAAGAATTATTTTGCTAAATGGGAAAAAGCTAATCGTATGACTATGATGATGATTCGTTCATCAATTAATCAGACTCTTAGAGGTGGGTTGAATCCTACAGCTACAGCAAAAGAACTTTTGAAAAATATTAAAGATCAGTTTGTGGGTACGCGAAAGTCTCTAGAGTACTCTTATTTTACACAATTAGTTAACATGCGATATAATGGAAATGGAAATGTGTGTGAGCACATTTTAAAGATGTCAAAGTGTGTCATAGGGCTCACGGAACAAGGAACTGCTTTTGGTGATGATCTACTTGTTCATTTAGTTGTCTATTCGCTTCCGCCATTTATTTATTTATTTTTACAAGACATTAATTAGTACTTTGACATTTATTTTGATAGACTTGATTTGCGTAAATTTAATTAAATGATTATAAATAGTTGATGTTAAGTTAATCTTGTTGTTTATTGATTGCTATTATGAATGGCCAAATCAGTGGGAGCTTGTAGTTGTTAACAATTATTACGAATCTTAGAATTGTGATGCTCATATCGAATTAGTTTTAACTACATAATTTTAGTGGGAGTTGTCTCTCTGATATTAGTTAGTTGATGCATCATATATTTTAATTTTGTGCACGTACTCTTGAGAGTATATGTGATTATACTCTATCCATATGCATGGGGATTTTATCACATGACATGATGGTGAGGTTGTACCTCGTTATGCCTGAATTTTGCTTAAGCTAGATGTGATTAGGCATTACATCGATAAACCTTCTTTCTGTTAGATTGGTGACGTGAGTCACAGGCGGGGAGCCAGTAAGATATCAGAAAGACATACCCTGGGATATGAAGTTGGACAAATATAGGAACTGTACAGATATGTAAGTTGCCTGATATCACTAAGTAAAGACTTAAGTCCATTAATTATGCTAGTTTTGTGACCATGAATTGCCTAATGTCGATTCGTAAGATGAAATACTTTGTGCGCCATGATCCTTTACTAGTATTATTATTGAATTTGGGTGGTTGTTACGAAGGATCGAGGTAGTGGGGGTTAATGATTTTTTAAAATATAAAATGGATGACCATCCGCTTTTCAGAGTTTGTCAACCCAGAGAGTCGTTTTAAAAAAAAAATAAAATTATGTTTAGATGAGTTAAGGTATAGACCAAGTAGGAGAATGTTAGATTTTTTGTGGTCAATACCTTAACTCATATTTGTTTTTCTATTAAAAATTGGGTTGGACTTTTGACCACACGTATCTCGAGGCAATAGGAAGTAGTTTCCTAATATAAGTGATATGTCTCAACTTTCTTTCCTTGATGGGTTAAGAAAGAGAGATGGTTATATAAGGAGACCACCGTCCCCTCTTCCTCTAACCTTAGCTCATTCCCATCTAGAGGGTAAACTTAGAGAAGACGAAAGATAACGTGGTTTCGGATTTTTTGGCGGAGATCATCAGCTTCATTAAGGAGATCACTCACACGGTGATCCGATAATAAATATAAGGTACGTGTGTTCTTGAAAAAGGTATATTTTGATCGTATGATTCGAACCTAGATCCTACAAATTCTAACAGTCCATTGCTGTTTTTTTACAATTCCTTTAGTCTCACATCGTTCAAGCGAAAAAACCTTCACACTCTACCCACCTATAAAACACGTTTCATACCCAAGTAAACATCCCACTCAGTTTGGTGGCGATTGGTGAGCGCTTCTTGAACTAAATTATTAATTTATTAGAAAAATAAATAAAAATAATAATTTAAAAAAATAAAAATGAAAATGCTGAAATTTATCAAAATTATAAAAATTTTGTCGAAAAATATTGAAAATGCCAAAATTATCGAAAAGGGTCGAAATTTCTTTAAAATTTTCGTTTCACGACAATTCGGCTATTTCTATGAATTTCCACGAAATTTGTCACTATAATTGATACGGGTTTATACAATAATCTGTTTAACAGCTGTCATGGGTCATCATTCCGCGTAAAGAATATTTTGCTCGGTAGTTGACTTTAAGAGAGGGGACCTATTTATTTCTTATATTGGAGTTGACTGGTCGAATTGTTTTCTTAAGCTAACTATTCATCCTCAGTGTAATTTGATACTCCGGCCTTTCAGAAAACTGACATTTTAATCCTGTCTTTTTCAGTCCACGATTAAATCCAGTTGAATAGCGCCTTTTTCGATTTTTCATGATTTCTTCAAAAAAAAAAAAAAAAAAACAAAATTGCTAATATCACGAGGAAAGTGTAAAAAAAAAAAAACAACCCAAGCATCCAGGCCTCTTAGAGCACCCAATTAATCCAAGGAGCACTTGCTGGATCAAGGCTGGCACTCAGGGACGGGGACCTAATGCGAACTCTCCTGGTCATGGATCAAAATTTCAGTCGATATTTTAAATTATTGGCTGAAATGTTTTGGTTTCGATCCCACCGAAATGAAACTTTGAACCAAAATTTCGGTCAAAAAGAGTAGAGGGAAAATTTTAAATTTTTGACCGAAATTTTGGTTAAAATTTTCAGTTTCGGTCATGCCAGAAAACGAAACCCCTATTTTGATCCTTGCTCCTGATTGATAAAAATTTGTATCATGTTCAATTACTTGAATGGTCTAGATTGGTCCAAATTCTCTGAGCAGTTGATCCTGCTTATCTAAACCATGGTTCAAAATTTCGTTTAGAATCGATATGTTATATATATACATATGGAAAAGGCCTCCGTCCTCCATGGGAGGGCGGTCACCGTCCTCCAAGCTTCCACGTGGAGCTCCACGTGGCACCCAAAATATTGTTTCGATGCCACGTGGAGCTCGGGTGCATTGCTTAGATCATCTTTGAAAAAAAAAATTTGAAAACTCATCTCCACCGTCAGTTTTTTGAACTGTGAAATGTGAACCAATTAAACCCATCAAACTTTGACTTGTGGGTTTAAAAAGTTTTTTTCGCACGTGGCAACCAAACACTGTTTTGGGTGCCACGTGGAGCTCTACGGGAATCTTAGAGGACGGTGACCGTCCTCCAATGGAGGACCTAACCGGCTCCCTATATATATATATATATATATATATATATATTTGTGGGTGTCCGGGCCAGCTTGTGCGCACCTCGACTAATCTCACGGGCTTATGAAGTTATCGGTCAGGTAAACCTCCAGTGGCTCTAAGGGGACTCGAACTGATGACCATTGGGAAACAAACCCAAGGCCTAACCAACTGAGCTAACCCTCAGGATATATATATATATATATATATATCGGTTTTGGAGCTGGCCTATACATATTGGTAAACTGAGATTTTGACCTTTAACTAAACACTCAATCTTTATTTATTTTTCTATTATGAGTATAAGATTACCAATCGAGTAAACTAATATCTTATCAGGGTATCTCAATTCTCAACAGTTTCCAGTTCCTCATCTTTCAGCCATGCCTCTTCGTGTTGTGTTCTTGTTTATTGGTTTAGTAGTTCAAGTCTCATGCCTCCAATTCAATTATACCAAGTTTGAGGATTCTGATGTGGCGCAATTTATTCTCACTAAACAAGTTTCATACATATACCAGGGAGCATTGCAAATTACCCCCGACACAGCGAATAAGGATCCTAGCTTCTTGGCGAACAAATCCGGGAGGATTCTATACAAAGAAACCTTCAAATTGTGGAAGAAAAATGAATCAGATGCGTCCTTCAACACAAGCTTTCTACTCAATATCCAGAATCGTACGTATCCCGGGGGAGATGGTCTAGCTTTCATTCTAACCAACTACCCCGATGTCCCGATTAACAGCTACGGACCATGGCTTGGGATAGTGAATCAAAGTACAGATGGGTCCTCTTCGAACCGCATAGTGGCGATCGAATTTGATACAAGGAAAAGCGGCCCCAGCGACATCGACGATAACCATGTGGCGCTCAATGTTAACTGCCTAAGTTCAAGCAGCGATGACGAGTTTTCGTTAGGAAGATATGGTGTCAATCTTTCGAATGGGTTCCATGATGTGTTTGTCAAAATCGGTTACGATGCAAAATTGAAACAAATGGTTGTTAATCTTTCCATGGGCAATGATACCACGGTCGACCACTTTAATGCATCGAAAATATTTCAGATCGATCTATCCCGGCATCTTCTCAGTGATGTTTATGTTGGGTTCTCCGGTTCGACGAGTAATTTCACAGAATCAAATTGTGTAAAGTCGTGGAATTTCTCGGGCGTCGATATAGGGCGGGGATACAACAGGAGGCTAGTGCTATTGATTCTGCTTATGATTCCATTTGTCTCCTTTGTTGGAATATTTTCGTATTGCCGCCTTTCGCAGAAGCGAACGAGAGCTGTGCAAACACGAGGCAGCCGAGTAGAATCAATTCTCGTGGATTCAACTAATGGGCCACTCAAGTTCCGATTGAAGGATCTCAAATCAGCAACTTCCAATTTCCACCCCAACAAAAAGCTCGGGCAAGGCGGGTTCGGGACCGTCTACAAAGGATTCTTGAAAGACATCAAGTGCCAAGTTGCAGTAAAAAGACTTTCTAAGAACTCAGAGTGCGGCGGCGAAGAAGATTTCATAGCCGAGGTAACAACCATCAGCCGCCTCCATCACAAGAACCTCGTAAAATTAATTGGGTGGTGCTGCGAAAGAGATGAGCTCCTTTTGGTATATAAATTCATGCCTGGGGGGAGTTTAGACAAGCTCATATTTCCCAACCAAGGCTCAACCACTGAGGCGACGGACTTATTGAGCTGGGAAAATAGACACAAAATAATTCATGGAGTTGCTTCTGCTCTCAACTATCTCCACTATGGGTGCGAGAAGCGAGTTTTGCACAGGGACATAAAAGCCAGCAACGTGATGCTTGATTCTAATTACAACCCTCAGCTCGGAGATTTCGGCTTGGCTCGAACCATTCAACAAGAAGGTAATTTCAAGAAGCTGTATTTTGTTCTTCTATAAATAACTTGGTTCACTTTGCCATTATCAAGTCCCAAGCTTGAAAACGAAGTAAACTTAGCGTGCCCAATTGATTTGATCCGTGCACTGTGTTTGGTGCATAGGTCAGCCACCTAATACCAACTCGTTAAAATTCCAAATTGGTGGGACCTCGGGTGTGGAGGGATATATAATACTCCCAAGCTGACCTATTTTGGGGTATTTTAAGGGTTTGAAATCAAGGATCAAAATCTCGTTTTTTCAATACGTATAGTCCAGCCCCAAAACTGATATGTATCAGACAATACTCTCCAATTTTTTCCCAAAAAAAAAAACATCAAAATCAATAATTTGAAATTATCGGACGATAATTTCAAATTATCGTTCTATACGAACGATACATTGAACGATAATTTGACTGCTTTTTTAGGGGGGCGATAAAAACCCATTGTATCGTATTGGTGAGATCTAAAACCGATACGTATCGGTATCGGACGATATTTTGATCCATGTTTGAAATTACTCATAGGGTAGCGTTAAATCCACCCATCAAACCTATGAAGAACACATGAATATCCATCACAAAAATCGTGAAATCATGGCACACCTATTAGACTGTTAGATTATGATTCCATGTGGCACACGTCCCCAAAAGTGAAGGTTAGATGATCACAAACACTTTTGGGGATGTGTGCCACGTGGAATCAAAATCTGACTGTCTGATCACTACAAAAATAAGGGGTTCCAACGGCACTTGCTATTAAGGTATTTTTAGTTGCGGCAAGACTAACAGCGGCAATTTTCAGTAGCGACAACACTAATAGCACCAGTTTTTTGTCAAAAAAATTGCCGCTAATATTCTTATTTTTTGTAGTGGATAAATGTACCAAGATATATTGTGTGGAAGATTGAGATGAAAAACGATCTTCATTGTCTGATTGAAGGCAGTCAACGATGTGTGTGTGTTCTTCACAACTTCGACGGTTGCACATCCCTTACTCATGTTAGGTATCTTAGACAAGTGATGAAGGTTAGCTTGTAGATGATGGGATTTTGGTTAAGAGCTAAATACCTTCTTGGATTTCGCGTGCTAAAACAGTTGATTTCATGGGTTTACCATCAGATGGTCGCTCACATCTCAAAAAGTGTGTGATCAGAGATGTATCATCAAACATTGTTCATATTTACTTTTTTGGATATGTGCCGCATGGAATCACATTTTACCATTTGATATTAGGCCATGAACTCAAGATCTGTTGTGTAAAAGATTGAGCTGAAAAACGATCTTCATAATCTGACTCAAAGCAGTCAAGAGTCTTTTCCCATCGACATGACCGATGTAACTATATTGTTTCCATAGTTGTTAGATTATTATCTCTATTTTTCTTCAACAACTTACCCTATTATGTTTCGTATTTCGGCACAGGTAAAACGCACCATTCTACTGGAAAAATTGCCGGAACGCCTGGTTACATCGCTCCAGAGTATATTTTCACTAGTAGAGCAGGTGTGGAGACTGATGTTTATGGATTTGGGGTTTTCACCATGGAAGTTGTGTGCGGGCGCAGACCCGGTGTACACGGCAATAAGGACTACATTGTTGATCGGGTGTGGGAATTATATACGTTCGAGAGATTGTTCGAAGCAGTTGATCGACGGTTGGATGGAGGATTTGACGAAGCTCAAGCCGAGTGCATGCTCATGTTGGGGTTGGCTTGCTGTCATCCAAACCCTTATGAGAGGCCCTCCATGGGAGTGGCTTTACTAGTTCTCAATGGTGAAGCTCTTCCACCAGTCCTACCCAAAGAGAAACCAGCTTTTGTGTGGCCAGTGGTCCAATCTATACGGGTTAATAATCCAGATGGCTTTGAGTTGTCTCCTGGTAGGGGATACCTAACCTCGAGTACGGAGCTCAGCGGCAGATAAAAAAAGGGTTGTTACTCAGTGTCGGGTACCGGCGTTGAGAGTAGTGGACAGGATACAGACCTAATCTTTAACTTCTTACACACAAAGTGGCAATGACGTTGCAACTGTTATTTGTCCATGTATATAAAAATAAATTACTTGGTGTGAATGGGAGAATGCAACTGTAGTCAGTTTCTAATCCAATGGAAGGTACTTTGACTCTTCTAAATTAAGAGTATTTTTATAATTTAAATATTTATAAGGAGAGGTCTTAAAATTTCCCTGATTCAAAATATTTTTATTTGACTTCAAGAAATAACAAAGGAAAATACGGGAGGCAAAGTGCAAGAGGTTGACCTGACACAATGTGACTGGTATTGTTTGAGCCTCCCTCCACTTGCAGCCAATTACGTCGGCATGGCGTCACGTTACGTCAGCCTGCACAAAACTTACCTCTACAAAACGTGCCTGTCATATAACATTGCCCAATAAAAAATATTACAAAATTTTTTTAAAAAATATATATTAACTAATAAAGCTTGAATCCTGCCCCGGCCTGCCTAAATAAGTGCTAGGGGCTCATTTTGGCCCCTAAGGCCAGCCTGGGTTTAGCTGGGCCAGGCCGCCATTGACAGCGTTCGCAAGGCCTTCTATGTCCAACCGTAAGACCTTTCTATGAAAATTTGGGGAGGGCCTTCAACCAGTTTTGCATCCGTTGGTTAGAAGAGAATCATGACATTCACAATTGCCAGTTTTCATAGGATGACTCTCCTATCCAGTGGCTGCAAAGCTGGTTGAACACCAAATCAGGTTCAACCAGATGGACCCATAGTTTGAAATCCCGGAAATCCGAGACATCTTGGACATGGCCGACACCCCGAGATGTCTTGGACATGGCCGACACCGAGATGTCTCGACAATATGGTGTGAAACAAAAATGGCCCTTTAAATGATCTTACACCACTAAATAGGTATTTGATCTTACACCATCAAAGAATAGTTTATTGTTATGCCACATAGCAAATAATTATGATCAATCTAAACGGTCCAAGCATGGTTTGAAATCAAGGATTTCCGAGTTATTTCGGACAGCCCTGAGACCGAGATGTCTCGCATTTTGGCGAGACGTCTTGGCGAGGTGGTGTGAAATGAAAATAATTCTTTGAATGATCTTATGCCATTGAAATAAGCATTTGATCTTACACCACTAAAGAATATTTTATTGTTATGCCATGTGGCAAATATTTGAGATATATCTAAATAGTTCAAGTGATTGTTCATAATTGAAACACTGTACATCTTAGTTAAATAATCATAACTATAAATCAATTGTATATCGTCGATCAAAAATAAAAATAATAACGATATTTGGGTGCATAGATTTGGACACACTGTGATAGCTATTTAGAATATAAAACTAATATTTATGAGGTTGCATCTCGGAACAAATCACAGCAGGATCTCGTCTCGCTGAGTCCCGAGACGTGAGACGTCTCATCCTAGATGTATCGTCTCAGACGAAATTTAAAACCATGAGTCCAAGTGGCTGTCTATAATTAGAACATATCTTAGTTAAAGAATCACATGCATTGGTAAAAATGATCGAATACAGTATGATCAAAGATCTTCAAATTAACCGTTAAAAAAGAAAAAGAAAAATAGTAGATGTGGGAATGCCGAATTTGCATGTATGTTACAAATTCACGAATAATTTTTGAATTTTTCAAAAACAAAATGTGATTTTTAATGTTTTCCAAAAAATTTATACTATTCGATCTTTTTTATTTTTTTCTCTCTAATTTTTCCTCTAAATATTTCTCCGAACTTGCCTGATTTTTTTGAAGTTAACCTCGCCGAATTATAATCCAAACCCCGATTATAGCTAGTACAATTTTTTATAGATAAATTTGCTAATGTCGCACGACATGACAAAGACTGGCTGCACACATAGCTTTCCATTCAGTCACATTGTGTCACCATATGCCGCCTATAAAATTATCTATTATTTATAATTTTTTTAAGTTAATTTTTATCGCAGAAAAAACATAAATTATTAAGGAAAATTATAAAAATAAGAGGGATTCGTTGATGATAAAGTGGAGGCAGCTGATCTGGCGCGATGGTATGAGTTAATTGATTCTCACCTTACTTACAGTCAATTGTGTTCTACGGCAGAACTTCTGCCACATCAGCCGCATCAGCCGCCTGACTTTCTCTGCATAAAATCTGTCCACCATATAATCTCGTCCGGATCATTAATAAGCCACATGCTTTCACGTGCTTTTAATGCTTGTAAATAAAATTTTGCCTTTTGGCACGGAGATTGCAATCGAGTCAGCTACGGAGCTACCGACATAAGGTCGGAGTTTTATTTTGTCTTACCAGTAAAAAAGTAGATATGACGAAAAAGAGTACATATGACGATGGGAAATTTCGAGGAGTTCAAAAAATATTAAATATAAATTGTATTTAAAATTTATAAAAAATTTATTTATTATTTAAAAAATGATAAAAATTAGATAAGATTTATTAATTTCGGTGAAGTTTCGTTAGTTTCAACAAAAATTCTCTGAAATTAATAAAATTTTAGCAATTTCAGAGAAATTATCAAAATCTTGTTGAAAGTTTTGCTCCACCCCTGATTCGGTAAATTTCCAAGAAGTTTCGGAGAAATTTGTTACTATGCTTCCAACAGCCTTATTTCAAGTAAGATTTTAGACAAAAAAAAAATGAACTCCGACTCTTAAATTTTTGAAAAATCTTTTTTGATCGCTGATACCGATACCAATATGTTTGTTTGATCGCCGATACTGATACTGAGTTAGATACCGATACGTATAAAAATCGATACCAATTGATTTTTAGAAAAATTGATACATATCGCTAATATGATATCGATACCGAGTTGGATATCGATACGTATCGGAGCCGATACCTATTTGATAAGACCTATCAAATAGATATCAGTATGTACCGAGATTTTATTGGTGAATACATTAATGGTAAGAGATAAAGTAGAATCCAACCTTAAGTCCTACTTGATTGGACCTTGCCAAACCCCTTCAACGCTTTTCGTTCGCAAATTTTAAAAAACTATGATAACAATTTTAGGGTATTGGTAATTGCAATTGAAGATTTGGCTCCGTGGCTTAAAGTATCCACATAAAACCTTTGACCGTTTCAAATGGATTGATTTTTGTCCAAATCTTTTGAGTTTTTTGTGAATACCCCTGAGTTACGTTGATATTAAAAATAACCCCCTTAGGTATAGCTATTTGCTTTAAACCCCCTGAGTTAGCATTTTGGTGTTTATAAAACACCCTCTTTAACTTATGCTACTTTAAATGGTTAATCAGTGGTTAAAGAATAGCCTAAATATCATATTTATCTTTCTTTTATAATTAAATTACTAAATTGCCACCCTTTACACATGGTAAGAGTAATTTTAAATCCATCCCTCAACTTACAAAAAAGAATAGTTTTAAATCCACTCACCAAATTTTTGAGTTCACAAACGCTGAAAAACATTGACTGCATTGAATCGGACGATGGGGATCATTTGTCGCCCCAACCTTTCACACGATGGATCTTGAGATCACGGTGGCACTATTAGACGGTTGACTGCATTGAATCGGGCGATGGAGATCATTTATCGTCCCAACCTTTCACACGATGCATCTTGAGATCATAGTGGCACCATCAGACAATTGACTGCATTGAATTGGACGATGGAGGCCGTTTATCGTCCCAACCATTCACACGATGAATCTTGAGATCATGGTGGCACCATCAGACGGTTGATTGCACTGAATTGGATGATGGAGATTGTTTATCGTCCCAACCTTTCACATGATGGATCTTGAAATCATGGTGGCACCATTAGATGGTTGATTTTTTATTTCATGTGGTACACACAAAAAAAAATGACCTTAAAATTAATTTTAACCGTATACGTGATGTTAAGGTCACTTTTCTTAGATGTGTGCCACAAAATAAAACACTGATCGTCTAATGGTATGCCTAAACGATCTTCATCGTCTTATTCAATTCAATCAATGTGTTTTAGCGTGGGTGAACTCAAAGATTCGGTGGATGGAAGCAGACGTGGTTAGGCAATCCAATTCCTAAAAATGGGTCTTGAATCATATAGGAAATTGGAGAGACGAGTATTTTGAGTGGAATATGTAGATTGAAGGTTTTTTTTTCAAGAATAATTGCATCGTTTGCCACAAATCCTCCATTGGTTGAGTATTCGTCCAAACGTTGGCATGCTTTAATGGGGGAATTACCCATCTGATGAGTCTTGAATCTTATGGGTGAATGAATGGCCTTTTAGAAGAGTACCTTTAAATCTACCCACTGAATCTTTAAGTTCACCCACGCTGAAACACGTTAATTGAATTGAATCGAACGATGGAGAACATTTATCCTCCCAATCTTTCACATGATAGATCTTGAGATCATGATCGTACCATCAGATGGTCAGTGTTTTATTTCATGTGGCATACATCTCAGAAAAGTGACCTTAACATCACGTGCATACTTAAAATTGATATTAAGGTCACTTTTAGGGGTGTGTACCACATGAAATAAAAAGTCGGCAAAGTCGATGAATTACACTGATCTAAAGATCGATCTCATGAAATATTGGGATGATAAAAAATCTCCATCGTTTGATTCAATGCAGTCGATGTGTTTCAGCGTGGGTAAACTCAAAGATTTTGTGGGTGGATTTAAAAGTACTCCTTTTAGAATAATGGTAAATTATAATGGCATGACTTGTAAATAAAGGTGAATGAAGGGCCTTTTAGAATGGTGATAAACTTTAATGGCATGACTTGTAAATATAGATGAATGAAGGGCCTTTTAAAATGGTGGTATTTTTAAAATATTAGTTTCATTAAGGGCAAAATAGGCTTTCCGGCCATTAACTCACGGCTAGTTAAGGGCAAGGGGTTACGTGAAATAGAAACACAAAAGTAGGGGCTGCAGAATAAATACCCATAACTCAGGGGTTTCTTATAATATTAGCATAACACGGGGGTATATGCAAAAAACCCTAATCTTTTACAAAATTGACCTTGAAATCCTGGATGGATAGTCAAATGTTGATCTTACGTGGAACAAATCCCTAAAAGCAACACGAGAACCCTTCTCATAGTATACCATGATCACGGTTCACTTTTTGAGAATGTGTGCCATGTGAAATCAATATATGACCGTCTGATAGATGCATGGTTCAAAATATCAGCTGATAATTGAAATTATCGGCCGATACGTACCGATTTCAGCCAAGCTTGCAACAAAAACCTGAAAATTTCGGCTGAAACATACCAACCTTCAAATTATTGGCCGATAATTTGAACACTTTTCAAAATACCAAATTTTTAAAAGAATAAATTTTTAAAATTTTTAAAAAAAAATTCCAATTCACCAATAAATGCATTTTGTGCAAAAGAAATGTCGAAACAACTTACCATATTCTGCTCCACTGTCCTTTAGTGTCCTATATTAGGGATTTCTTTTAGAAAGAAATGAAGATCATCGGTTGCATGCCTCTGTCCTTTACCAATCTCATCGTTGAAACGTCATTTGCCTACAACCGTAAACATTCCCTTACAATGCTATGATTCCTATAGCAGTCATCATGATCATCTGAATGAAAAGAAACTACAGGATATTTAAAGGAGAATTCAACAAAGTCAACATTCTATGGAAGATATCTCAACTATTTTGTATCATTGGCCTTCAGCCTTTCTCAAGGGGGGATTACTCTTAATCTGTTTTCTTTTTTTATTTCTTCCTTTTTGTTTTGTTTTCTTTTTTTTCTTCAGGGGAAATTAGAAGAAGATGACTGATTTTAAAATGTTTTAAGCTATTGTACTAGAAAATAAGTTTTTAGGTAAAAGAGATTTCACGGAAACCAAAGTTTTAAGGAAATGTGATGAGATGTAAAAAGTTTTTCAAGTGTGAAAGATCTTGTACATATGAAAATACTTAAGTACTATCGTCTTCTCCAAGAGATGAGGTCGATTTTCGAATCATTTTCTCCGGCGGCGACAAGGTTTTGATTCATCTTCTCCAGCGCCGATAAGTTTTTGGTTGCTTTATTCTCGCGCTCAAAAAAACTAATTGTTGTCGGAGAATTTTTGGGTTGTCGATTTTTTGTTCATCTTCTCCCCGCCGATGAGGTTTTGATTCATCGCCGCAAATTAATTTTTTCGAGTGTCGAAAAGGGCGACCAAAATCTCATTGGCGCCGGAGAATATGAACAAAAAATCGGCGACTCAAAACTTCTCTGGCACCAATTAGTTTTTGGTTGTTCTTATCCGGCGCTCGAAAAAACTAATCGGCGCCAGAGAAGTTTTGGATCGCCGAGTTTTTATTCATGTTCTTTGGCACCAATGAGGTTTTGGTTCATCATCTCCAGCGTCGATGAGGTTTTGGTTGCTCTTTTTTGGCACTCGAAAAAACTAATCGACGACAATGAACCAAAACCTCATCGGTATCGGAGAAAATGAACAAAAAATTGGCGACCTAAAACTTCCCCGGCGCCGATTAGTTTTTTCGAGCACCGGAAAAGAGTGATCAAAATTCACCGGTGTTGGAGACGATGAACCAAAACTTTATCGGTGCCGGAGAAGTTGAATTGAAAATCGACTTTATCTCTTGAAGAAGACGATGGTATTTTAGTATTTTTATATACAAGGCCTTTCACACATGAAAAACTTTTTACATCTCACATTTCCTTAATACTCTGGTTTTCTTGAAATCTTTTTTACCTAGAAACTTCTTTTTCAGAATAATAGCCTAAAACTTTTGAAATGGGTCCTCTTTTTCTAAAGTCCCCATTGCATCTTTACTGATAAAAAAAAAAGGTTTAAAAAAATGAAATTTGATCGAAATCTTCAAATTATTGGCCAAAATTTCGCCCAATAATTCAAATTTTCAGTTTTGGCCAAGGCCAAAACCAAATTTTTGGTTGATAGTTCGATCCTTGGATAGGTGTGACATAACCTTAGGTCCATTGGGTGGAAGATTGGGACATAAAACTACTTCCACCATTTGATTCAAGGGAATCAATAGTTTTAATGGTTAGAACCTCCTGCTGCATAGATTGAATCTTATCCCAATTTTTATTGTTATGAGCAAGGTACTAAAATGGGTATTGGTTTGCCCAAGGACAATACGAATCGGCCGATACCTATACGTATCAGCCATTTAAAAAAAAAAAAAAAAAAGTAAAAGTCTCCATCGAAACTGAGATGTATTGGCCGAAACCCGATACATATCAGCGATACTAATACGGGATACCGATACATATCGGTATATATCGGCCCATTTTTATACCTTAATTATGAGTTCTGACCACCTGAGTAAAATGAAAAGTACCTTTTTCACTGATTTGGTTATTGTTAAAATTATAAAATAAAGAAGAAAAGAAAAGATAAATGATAGAAAGAAGAAGACATATTGCCACAATCGATTACATTGTTTACGACTTGTTTCTGTATTCTCACACAAGAAAGGGTATAAATAAGATTACAAATATAACCGTCAGCGATTATCTAGAAGTGGGTATGAACATGGGTAAGTGGATAGTTATCTAATAAGGTATATTCTAATACTCCCCTCAAGTTGGAATGTGAACATAAGAACATCCAACTTGGAAGATAAATAATTATGCAATTACGTAACAACCACAGATATTCATGATATATCTCTCAAACTCAATCTTGCTTGTTGGTGGTCACTGCTTGTCTAGTCCATCACTGTCGCATCCCGCCAATCTTAGAGTCTATCCGAGCCAGTGGCTAAATCAAGTCTGTCATGATCTCTCCCAACTAGGAATCATATGACAAGTCTCTTTAAAGAGATCTTGAAAAAATAAAGATACAAAGAAAATGTAGGAAAAGACATCCATATAGATACAGAAGGCGAGAGAAAATGTGAGAAAAGACATTTATGTAGAATATAGAAGGCTAGAGAAGATATAGGAAAAGACATCCATATAGAGTATAGAAGGCTAAGAGAAAATATGATAGTAGAAGTAATGTCAGGATAATGGCTCTGATACCATGTTAAAATTATAAAATAAAGAAGAAAAGAAGAAGATAAATGATAAAAAGAAGAAGATAAGTGGATAGTTATCTAATAAGGTATATTCTAATAGTTATGACCATCGATTAACATGGAGAAAAATAAAAAACAAAAAAGTCAAAGAGAGAAAAATTGAAACGTCGCTGTTTTTAAGCACAAATTCCACCGCCACGAAGCATACAACATACAAGGAAGCATCTCTAAGAACAAGCACTCTCCTCTCCTCTGATGTCGGCAAAATAAGTTTCTTACATAATTAGGAAACATGAATTTTGCTTGATATTAATTAAGGGATAATTAGAGAAATATACCTCAAAAATAAATTTTTTAATAAAAAAAGACCCGATCTCAAACGTTTTAGAAAATTGGTACTTTCACGGATTTTGGAACTTCAGAAAACCGTGAAAGCACCATTTTTTCAAAAAAAAAATAGTGTTTTCATGGTTTTGTGAAGTTCCAAAATCCGTGAAAACACAGTTTTTCTAAATCGTTTGAAGTCGGGTCTTTTTGCTAAAAAGTTTGTTTTTGAGGCATTGTTTTCTAAAGTGCCCATTAATTAAACCCTCTCGGTGCATATAAAATTTATATGTTGGGTACGGATATTTGTAATTGAAGATTCGGTCTCTGCAACTAATGCTTATACTGTTAACACTGCTGACTGCCTTGACTTGAAGATTGTTTTTGTTCCAATCTTTTACAAAATAGCCCACTTATAAGATGGTTAGATGTTGGTTCTACGTGCCACACACATCTCCAAAAGTGACAATGACCATGGTGAACCATGAGAAGGGTATTGGTTCACTTTTGGGTATGTGTATCATGCGAAATTAATATCTAACGGTCTCATAGTTTGGTGATCATTATCTCCAAATCTATTGTATGAAAGATTGGGGTGCAAAACGATCTCCATCGTTTAATTCAAGGCAATCAATGAGTTTAACCGGGAACTATCAGTTGTGGACAGCGAATCTTTGATTACGAATACCTGTACCCTAAAATGTTTTTATTTGTTGATGAGGAGAGGTAATTCCCTTACAAATGGATCATATAATGTTTGTCAGGAGAGTTAATTAATCCCTCTACTGTAGCATCGATTCTTTTCCTTCTGATTTTAGCTAAATTAATAAGCTTTGACGGAGAAAGTGCCCTTGGTGACGCGTTTCAGAAAATTCAAACATAGCTTGTTCAACAATTAATCCTTAAAAAGTCTTCGTTTGATGTACAATCTTTGTTTTATTAGCAATTGCAAAACCATTGATAGGAATCTAGGATTGATTTATGTATAATTTTATGGGCCTTACACAATCTCACAAAACCGATTTGTAAGATGAAGAGTGCCCAACTTATTTATAGCCCAAGACCTCCAAGCCCACATGCAATATGGGACTATTCTAACAATATAATACACCCTCCTTTTCTTTTGTTTTCATTTTTATTTTTTTTCATTTTTTTTAGCTCAATTCTTGTTATCATTTGGATAATGTGTGTGAGAACTGATTATATATAGAGACAATGAGAACAACCCATTTTTGACACATCTCTTCAGCAATCCAAACCCTCAAAATCTTTAACTTATGTTAGGAGCTACAAAGGGCCCAAAATTCAGAGGCATTTAGACTTTTGAATTTCGAACCATTTGGTTTATACATTCTAACATAGATAACATAACTTTTTTTCATTCTGTCAGTAGATTTACAGCATAAATTTTTTGGCGTTAATATTAAATTAAAGCACTCCGCTCCAATGGGTTCCAATCCTTGGATATGTAATAAGCTCTCTATAACTTGAGAATACTTAGTAATCTAACGATGTCAAATTTACAAGGCTTTAGCAGCATGATAAGATAACAAGGCTTACGAAGAGCCTTCTAATACATCAATCTTGTCAAAAGCTTATATGAGCAAATCCCCAAAAATTGGAAACTCAGCTTTTGACCGAATTGGCCTTTGACTACATCAAATCATATGATAAAAATATGAGAAATTTATCTGACCAACCCTGTCGGATGTACCTTTTACTGTAGAGACCCTATAGTTTTACCTTTACCCAAATCGACCCGCTGGAAGCCTAGCCGACCCTAATGATAGCAAAAAGTCCAAATTACTCTTTTTCTTTAACGCACAAAAACATCTTCTTCCTTATTTTAATCTGTTCCTTATTTTAATCTGCTACAGTTTTTAAAAATCAGAGGTGACGAAGGTGACGGCGTCTTCTCCTCAATCCAATATATTCCGATATGCTATTTGGATCGACCCAAATACACCTTTGTAAGGCAATATCGCCTCTTAAAAAAAAAAAAAAATTTAAACAGTCGATGCCGACTTTTAATACGGTCGATGCCGACTCTTAAAATAGTCGATGGCAACTCTTAACACAGTCGGTGCCAACTGTTTTAATAGTCGACATCGAATGTTTACACAATCGATGGCGACTGTGTATATAGTCGTCATCGACTGTATAAACAGTCGATGTCAACTAAAAAAAAAATAATAATAATAATAAATTATACAGTCGATGGCGACTGTATACACAGTTGCCATCGCTTGTGTAAACGGTCGATGCCGATTGTATAAAATAAAAAAAAAAATTTATACAGTCTGTGGCGACTGTATAGACAGTCGCCATCGATTGTGTAAACGGTCAATGCTGACTGTAAAAATAAAAAATAAAAAATAAAAAAATCTTTTTTTATATAGTCGATGGCGACTGTGTATACAATCGCCATCGATTGTGTAAATAGTCGATGTCGATTGTTTTCACAGTCGATGTCGATTGTGATTTTAGCATCGAAAAAAAATAATTTTAAAATAAATACCTTAGAAAGAAGAAGAAAAAATATAAATATCAAATGACATAGATCTAGGTGTATCCTTTTTTTTTTTTGACGATTTAGATCTAGGAGTACCTTAGAAATAGAGCTTCTTGTTGAATCTCTATGCTGAGAAAGATCCTTGGACAAATTACAATGAGGAAGAAGACGATGCTTTTATGCGTTAAAGAAAAGGGTAATTTTGACTTTTTACTGTGGCTAGGCTTGCAGCTGGTCAATTTGGGTAAAGGTAAAACTATAGGATCTCAGCAATAAAAGGTACATATGACAGGGTCGGTATGGTAAATTTCCCTAAAAATCATGTTTGGTTTCAATATTTTCTACCCAATTAAGACCTTAAGTTTATAGTCGTCAAATCAAACAGTTTAGATGGTGTCTTCACAAGATAAAAGTACAAAAGTATCAAGTCTTTCTTTTAAATTATGTATAAGGGACAACTTCTCTTATGCAAATATGGCTACCTTTATTTACTTAAACTTAGAATAGATGATAGGGTACCTATGTTCGCACCTACAGGTTTATTGAAAGTTTCTACTTCCGAAACCCACTCATACCCATTAATTGCCTGGAAAAAGATGATGGAGATCCTTTTTCACCCCAATCTTCCACATAATAAATCTTGAGACCATGATCTTACCATCTGACAGTCAATTTCAATTCCACATGACTTAGATCCCAAAAAAAAATGCTCCTAAAATCATGTTTGAGCTTGACTTGTGCCTTATGATTTTAGGGCCATATTGTTTAGATTTGTGCCATATAGAATTAAAAACTTATTGTGTGATGGTATTCTCAAGATCCGTATTAAGGAAGAGTGGCGTGAAAAAGATCTTTAGTAAACTTGTAGGCGCCAACAGAGGCAACCTAGATGATGATACCTGGACGTTGACTCGCCTACCAAAATATCCTTAGATTTTCGTTGAATCAATCCGATGTGACGAAAATTTGATCTTCGCAACTGATGATTCTATTGTTAATATCTTGGGGATGTTTGCCACATTGAATCAGCATACGATTGTCTTATAGGTGGACCATGATTTTAAGATCTACTATCCCAAATATTGGGACGAAAAACAATACCTATCATCTGATTAAAGGCAGCCAATAGTACTAAGAGGGGAACCATCAGTTGCTGCGAAGACCAAATCTTTCGGTTGCAAATACCCATACCCTTATAATAATAGCATAATAAAAATGTCAAATGAACTTCTAAGTCGAATTTTAAAGCATGTCTTATAGAAAATTCTAATTCGACTTGTTCAACATATCAATCTTCTAAAAAGTCTTTGTTTTTGCACATTTCACAATCAAAGAAGCATTCAAGGAAGCTTCTTTCTTGTTTCTGAACCAAGCGTTTCTTTGATGATCAAACATTCAAGGAAGCTTCAATAATCCCTCATTTTCCATCTAAAACGTTCAAAATTTTCATTTTTATATCTCCTCCGAGGCTAAGTTAGAGAAGAAAACAGTTTTCCATCCTCTGATCCCTCAGCTATGGCTTTTCTGGCATTCTTGTTTATGGGTTTCGTAGTTCAAGCCACGTGCCTCGAATTCAATTTTTCCAATTTCCCAGATTCTGAAGCGGGGAGGTTTATTCTCACTCCACAGAATTCGTATCTATCCCAGGGAGCTTTACAGGTTACGCCGGATTCCGGGAATCCGGATACGAATTTGACGAACAGATACGGGCGGATTTTATATGAAGAAATTTTCAATTTATGGACGAGAAGTGAATCAATTGCGTCCTTCAACACAAGCTTTCTACTCAATATCCAGAATCAGACGTATCCCGGGGGAGATGGTCTAGCTTTCATTCTAACCAACTACCCCGATGTCCCGATTAACAGCTACGGGCCATGGCTTGGGATAGTAAACGAAAGCACAAATGGGTCATCTTCGAATCGAATAGTGGCTATCGAATTTGATACGAGAGAAAGCACGGACGATATCGAGGGCCACCATGTGGCACTCAACGTAAATGGTCTAAGCGGAAGCGGCGATAATCAATTCTCGTTAGCTAGTTACGGGATCAATCTTTTTAATCGGTTCGACGTGTTCGTAAGGATTCGTTACGATGGAGAATCGAAAGAGATGGTCGTAAATGTTTCGATGACCAATGATACTACCATCACAAACTTCAATGCATCGATAACGTTTCCGATCGATCTATCAGAGTATCTTCTCGCTGATGTTTACGTGGGATTCTCGGGTTCGACGAGCGATTTCATAGAATTAAACTGTGTGAAGTCTTGGAATTTCACCAGCGTCGATATGAGGACAGGAAATGAAAGCAAGCTACTATTGATTTTGCTTGTGATCTTAATTATCGTTGTGTTGAGTATTGGATGTACAATTGGTTTCCTCTTATGGAAGAAGAAGCGAAGCCTCAGGCGTCGAGGCAGTAGAGTGATCCGTGACTTAGAATCGATGCTCGCGGATACGGCTAAAGGGCCGGTCAAGTTCCGATTGAAAGAACTCATACCCGCAACTTCCAATTTCCACCCGGACAACAAGCTCGGGCAAGGAGGGTGCGGGACAGTGTACAAAGGATTCTTGAAAGAGATCAACTGCGAAGTAGCGGTAAAAAGAGTGTCGAAAGATGCGGAACGCGGCGAAGAAGACTTCATAGCGGAGGTTATGACGATAAGCCGGCTTCACCACAAGAACCTGGTTCGATTAATCGGGTGGTGTTGCGAAGGCGATGAGCTGCTTCTGGTGTATCAATTTATGCCTGGAGGGAGCTTAGATAAGCTCATATTTTGTAACAAAGGGTCGTCGGAGGCGGCGGTTCTGCTGAGCTGGGGGAATAGGCACAAAATAATTCATGGAGTGGCTTCTGCTCTGCACTATCTACACTATGGGTGCGATGGAAGAGTGTTGCACAGGGATGTGAAAGCCAGCAACGTGATGCTAGATTCTGATTACAACGCTCGGTTGGGGGACTTTGGTTTGGCTCGAACGGTTCAACAGGAAGGTAATATTTCTGTCTTAAATGGCCCTGTTTCCCATGCCTCTTGCTTTCGGCTTCCCCTTCCCACAAACATGGGAGCCGAAGCTGGTTTTGCCCCTTTCAGCTTTTGTTTCAATGTTCAATGGCTTTTTGGTGAGGGGTGCAAATGGTCGGATTTCGGGATGTGTTTAAGGTCAACTTTTTTTTTGAAAAAAAAACCATAATTATATTTCCATAGAAAAAATAACAATATAGAAAGGGATGAAGGGATGAGGGAGGAGCTCCAAGGAAAAACCAAGAAATACATACAAAAATAAAAATTGAAAATGAAAAAACAAGAAAAACTCAGGGCGCACTGTTAACCAGTTCCCTTGACTTCAACCTCACCATATCTATCAACCTCTAAATCCTAACTTGAACTTGAGCCTCACTTGTTAAAAATATTCGGACCTGAACCCAAACCTCAACATGGAGACCTGACACAATTGCTTGGACCTAATTTTAGGTACGTCAATGGGTTGGACTTCAGCCCAAGCGCCGGCCTAGCCCAGTTCAGGTCAGATTTGGGCTTAAATAAAAAGATCGAGCTTGAAAGCACTTGGGCCAAGGTCGGCCTGATTTTATATTTGGAAAAGGTTTAGACCTAACTTTAAGGTAAAAAATAATTGGGAAGCCAGGTTGGGTTCATCCAAGCCCGATTATATAAAGGAAAAGGCAGAGCTAGTCCGAATGCAGCCCGGCCAGGCCTAGTTCGGGTTGAGTTTTGTCTTTCATAAAAAGCCCAAGCCCAAAATAACTCAAGGTGAGCCCAGGTTTTGTATTTGCGCTGAGGTTTGGGTCTAATTCTAGGTCTAAAATAATCCGGCCCCTACCAAAAGCCCAACCCAAACTCAGCCTGTCAACAGCCCTACCTAATCTAGGAAATACTACCAGAACAAGGATCAATTTTGAATATTTTTTAAACAGAATCAAAGGAGCTATCAATGGGTGGGTTCGGGTCCAGTCGGGGCAAAGTCTTGGCTGCCCAACAAAAAAATGACATTTGCCCGACCTGACGGGTCAAGACTATATGCCCAATCCGACCTGATCTCGAGCTGAGAAGCTGACCCGGCGGGTTGGGACGGGTCAAGGTTATATGCCCGATGCAACCCAACCTCCGGTCCAATCTCTTAGTCAACCGAACGTGATCCGACCCGACCAAACAACCCGCCGGGTCAAGGTTATATGCCCGACGCAACCCAACCTCCGGTCCAATCTCTTAGTCAACCGACCGAGGTGATGGTCCCCAGCCCACAGGTCAAGGTTATGTGTCCGACCCAGTAAAGAATCTGGGTCTGGAGGGTTGCGTATTGGGTCAGGTCGACCCATTGACAGCCCTAAGCACAGAGATATGATCCCTATTGTGGAAAATCTGCTTTTCAAATAAGATGGATTTCTCTTCTGCATATGGTGTCACCTGAAAACAGCCATAACCAACTACAAAAATTGCTTCTTCTTTTGTGTGATTGTTGGATCAAAATTTTTTTTGTTTGTCACCACAGATAAAACACACCACTCTACAGTTGAGATAGCTGGAACGCCCGGTTACATCGCCCCGGAGTACACATTCACTGGCAGGGTTGGTGTCGAGACTGATGTTTACGGCTTCGGAGTTTTCGCATTGGAAGTGGCGTGCGGGCGGAAACCTGGCAAGCACAACAACATGGACTACATTGTAGATTGGGTGTGGGCATTATACGGGAAAGATAAGGCGTTGGAAGCAGCCGATCCTCGGTTGTACGGCCAGTTCGACACTGAACAAATGGACTGTGTCCTCAGGTTGGGCCTGGCATGCTGCCATCCAAACCCCAATGAGAGGCCCTCCATGAGAGTGGCTTTGCAAGTTCTCAATGGTGAAGCTGCTCCTCCAGTTCTACCCAGTGAGAAGCCTGCCTTCATGTGGCCTGCGGTTCCTAATTCTGAGGCTGTTGATGCTGATGGGTACTTGGAGATTTATACTAATGGGAGCTGCATTAGCCTTAGTGAGGAACTTACTGGTAGATAGTGTGCGTACTCATGATAGCAGTGAAACTGTGACCTCACCCCATCTCCTCCAGCGTGCATGCAATTTACGGTTTTGAATCAGATAATGGAAGTCTATTTTTTCGTCCCAATCTTCTACAAAATGGATCTAGAGATCATGTTTATAATATCACACGGTCAGTTTCAGCACACATCCTGAAAAGTAACATTAAAATCATATGGCTCATATCATGCTCAAACGTGACTGTTAAGGGACACTCTTTGGGTTTTGTGCCATGTGAAATAAATAATTGATCTTTTGATGGTAAGCCCATAATCTCATGATCTGTTTTATGGAAGATTGTGATGCAAAATGATCTCTATCATCTGATTCAAAGGTGCCAATGCATACCGGCTGGAGAAGATGGGTGATACCACAGTTTCACGGGGCGTAAATGATGCCATCCCTTTGTTTTTTTTTTTTTTTTTATAAAATAGGTAAGCATGGGATTAAACCCTGACCTCAAGACTAGACGCTTTCCACTGGGGCAAAGATCCAATCCCTCCCTTTTGTGTAGCATTAGTGTAAAAAGTTGGGTTGCATGTAGTTAGTTTAAATTTTGCCTCTTTGAGGCTGTTTGGCTCCGTGCACGTTGTCCGTGTACACGGATTTGAGATTATGTATTTATTCCACATTATTTATTTGATTAATATACTTTATTTATTCTTAATTTTATAAATTTGCAAGTGGAGGTGGAAGTAGGGGTGTTATCGGGTCAGTTTGGGTCGGTATTCATGCTAAACCAAAACCGAACCGATAACTTTCGATTTCTAGTTTCTCAAATTGAAACCGAACCAATAAGCCTCCAAACCGAAACCGAACCGATAGTTATCGGATCCGTCGGTTTTCAGTTTCTAAACCTCATTTTTTTTATTTGTAAATTAAAAAAAAAAAAAAATTTACAAATAATACTTATTTTTGTGATTTCCTTTTTACAAATAATACATATTATTTGTAAAAAAAAAGAAAAATAATACCTATTACTTAGGTGAACCATATTTATTTTTTTTAAAAAGAAAAACCTATTTTTGTATGTACCTAAGTGATACCCTATTTTCGGTTTCTTATCGGTTCGGCTTCGGATTTTTTACGTCAAAACCAAAACCAAACTGATAACCCGATAACCCACTTTTCCAAAACTGGAATTGAACCGATATGCTCTAAAATCAAAACTGAACCAAAATTTCGGTCGGGTCGATCAGCTCGATGGGTTTTCTGCACAGCCCTAAGTGGAGGGAGTTTTAGTAGTCACGATCTATCGTAAGAACAAACTGGTCTAGTTCCATGCCTTCCGATCTGTTCCGACCATAAAGTAATAAGGGATTAACTTTCCGCTCCACTAATACTTAGGTATTTTTTATGTATTGGCTACAACCTTACAAATGGTATCCAAGCCAACATCATGTCTTGAGTTCGATTTACAAAAGGGGCGGCCTAAGATAGTACTACCTAGGGCCTGCATTTGGGTTAGCTCTTTTGGGGCAAAGAGCAGCTCTTTCACTTTTTGGCTCCGACAAAGAACTACTTTTACATTTAATAACATAGCTCCTTGCCTCATTTGCTTTGGCAGGGAGTTGTTTTAAGTGATAAAATTGCTTTATGCATGCTCTATCTCAGAGCATATTTTATTTACTTTGACAAAGAGCAGGTAAAGAGCTACTTCTGCTCTTATAAGAGCTAACCCAAACACAAGGTATCGGAGTGAAAGCCACTACAGAGTCAATCGGCCGTGGAGTTTCAAAAGGGGTGACTTGAGAAAGGACTACCTAAAAGCCTCAAAGGGAGTACGGCTTGAGAAAAGGACTCCCTAAAAGCCTCAAAGGGATTACCAAAGTGAGTAACTACAGAGTAGGTCGATGCCGATGTCAGCTGCAGAGCGGGTTAGTGTGTTACGCCCCCAAAGTAAAAAGAGATTAACTTTCTGCTCCACTAATGTTTAGTCATTTTTGAAGTATTGGTTAAGACAATCAGGTTGTGTTTGGGTCAACGCTATTATAACGGACTCCAAGGCTGTATATGGCATAGCTCTTTGCTAACCCTTGTCATAATAGATTTCACCTGCTTTAACAAGTTTCCATCCTCTTTGCTAACATCTTGTTACCTACTTTAACAGATACCCCTTCTCCTTGATAACTCCTTACATAGTAAGATTTACCTATTTACCATTCCTTGATAACTCCTTACATAGTAAGATTTACCTATTTACCATTTCTACCCTCCTCTCTACTCACTGTATGCCAGAGTATATTTTATTTGCTCTGATAGGGAGTTAGTAGAGAACAAGGAGGTTGCTGCTAAAATAAGTAAATTCTCCTTTGAAGAGAGTTAGAAAAGAGAATCGGAACCAACTAAAACAGGCAAACTCTACTGCGAGGGCATGTTTTATCTATTTTGGCTAAGAGTTCGTTTTATTACTTAATAGTGTTCTCAAATGGGGCAGAGGGCAGCTACACCAAACATGCTTTGCGCTTAAGAACTCTCTGCCATAGCCAAAGAGCCGCTTCTTGGCCTAAGAGAGCTAAGTCAGACACAGCCTAGTCATCAAGGCAGTGTTCAGGAATAGGTGGGCGAGCAGAAATTTTGGAAAAAAATAATAATAATCTACAAAATATCAAAAAGTTTACAAAAAGTTAGGAAAATCAAGAAAAAAAATTTAAAAAAAATTGAAAAATTAGATAAAAGTAATGAAAAAAGTAAAAATATTGAAAAAGTTGCAAATTAATGATGATTTAATCGCAAAATTCAAGAATTCTAAAAAAAAAAAAAAAAATCACAATTAAAATGTGATTTATTCATTTTATCCTTCCAATAAGCCTCCTTTGGCAAGGATCAAAATAGCGGGCAAAACATCGGTTTTGCCCTCCACCATTCTCTAATGCAATCGAAGTCTTGTACCAATAGATTGCTGGAGAGGGTGCCTATGCTGAAAAACTATCGAGTAATTTGAATCAAACGATGGAGATCTGTTTTCCTCCCAAATCTTTGAATATGTCTTGTACGAGGCATTTTCGGTTTACCAATGGATTGCTTTTTTTATTTTATATATATGCAATCCCAAATGCACACACATCTTTAAGAATATAAAGTATTAAAAAAAAAAGGCACACAACTTCAACTCATGGCCTTGGAGCTAACATCTATATAGAGATTTAACTGTGTCAATAAATTGATTAGTTAACCATGAGATTTATAGCAAACCAGAGTTCAAGATATACATCTTGAAATTCAACATGTATGATCACCCTCGCCATCGCCCATCCCAACTAAGTACAAAGGCCCAACCAGTCACGCATGTGAAATGTGTTGTGTGGGTGTTGCACTTACTCGGACTTAGTCGGGTGCTCTAAGAAGCCGGGCACCCATTATCAAGAAAGAACAAACCAAAAAAAACAGCACGTGAAATCTCATTAACGAACTCATTTATTCAAAATAAAATTTTCAATCATGCTTGTTACTCGTTAGATATAATAATATTTATGAATATTTCTCGACTCCTTATAGGATCTAGTATTTCTTCAATCACCCCCCTACAAGAATTCATCTGTGCTGAGTGGCCTACTATATAGTCATTGAATATAATTTTCTTACCCACGAGGAGAAAAAGGCAGTAGCTTAGAGATACTCTGTTTGAACAGTCAAATCTTGTATGCCTAAGTCATGGTACAAACCGTGCACGCATTGGAGTATCGGATGATCATCTGCCCCCTTTTTCACCTGATTCACCAAAATAATCTGAGTTAAATATACACCATTATATTATTGTGGTACTAACGCTTTCAGAAGAGATCCAACTGGGGTCCTACCCTTCGATATAATGCATCTGACAAATTCTAAATGAAAAGATCCATGTGTAGGGCTGTCAATGGGTTGGCTCAGCCTAATACCCGACCCGAATCTTTTACTGGATCGGGCACATAAACTTGACCTGACGGGTAGAGTCAGGCATGAAGCAGACCTTCGGGTCAGGTCAGGCAAAAATCAGGTCGAGTCGGGTCAACCAGACCTTATCCAATATTTTTATATAGAAAATCAAGGAAGGGGTGGTTTAACTAGGACAGGTTGGGTTTTCAGTTCCAGCTGTCAATGGGTTGGCTCAGCCTAATACCCGACCCGAATCTTTTACTGGATCGGGCACATAAACTTGACCTGACCGGTAGAGTCAGGCATGAAGCAGACCTTCGGGTCAGGTCAGGCAAAAATCAGGTCGAGTCGGGTCAACCAGACCTTATCCAATATTTTTATATAGAAAATCAAGGAAGGGGTGGTTTAACTAGGACAGGTTGGGTTTTCAGTTCCGGCATCGGGTTGGGTTGGATCAAGCATATACCCTCGATTAGTTGGGTCGGATCAGGCATATGCCCTTTTCCCATCGAGCAGCCAAAATTTTGGCCCGACATTGACAGCCCTATCCATGTGGATGCTATGTACCACACGTTGCTTGAAGTGACATGTAGCATAATGTGAAAAAGAAATTTATGGCATGCCTCATGGCCCGGCCTGGCAAACACACCCTGTGTTACCTTGAACATTATCTTATACCCTACTTCATTTTTGTTTCTCCTATCCATTTTGTTTGACAAATCTACTACCGACATTAAAAGAACAGAAGCCTCCAAAGTGGAGAGAAGACTTCAAAATTCACCTGAATTGAGACTGATCCAACAACATGACCAGGTACCAATTCCCAAAACCGAGCTTGTGAAATTTCAGAGACGCCCTCAAGAGCAGTTATCTAGACAAAAGATGGTTAATGCCATAGTAAGTTGATAATGATAAACATACTAGCTATACTTAACATACATGAATGAAATGAGCATAGGCAAATACCTGTCTCCAGCACTTGCTGAAAGCCGAGGACGGTATGCTGGGAGGGGCCATCTGGAGCAAGATGCCACCAGTAGTTCTAAAAAGAGGCATAGTGATCATGAACACTGTAGCTGAAACCAGCCCCAAGCACAATACCTCGGCATTCTTAACACTGAAAAATTGAAAATTTGAAATATTATCCACTCAAACTTTCAATTGGAAGTTCATAAAAATCGTAGTTAAAGAGCAAGGGAAGTGAGATTTTACCCAAGTGTCAGAAACCACGAAGCTAGTATCAAACCTGCACTGAAAATCATTTGATATAGCTGTAACTTAGAGTGGAAAAATAAATAAAAATGGAAAATGATTGGACATAAAAATAGAACATTAAATTTTTATTTTTTGATTGGTAATTAAAATATGGAATATGAATTGTAAGTGAAATTATTTTCTTCGCAGTGAACATTCCATACCTACGGATAGAATCAGCAAGAACATGTAAGCAGACCGAATGGTAGTTCATATCTTCAGCTTTCCTGTAAACTACAAACAGGTGTGATATCAGCAAATTAAACACACAATATGGAAGAGTAGCATTTTATTGCTCTCATTCATCCTATGATAGAAGGTAGCAATTTTTTCCATTAGAAGAAATTAGAATCAGTGTTCAAGATTCAACAGTATACATTAAGGAAGCTAACATAATTGAGTAGACAATTCAAGGAAGAAGCCAAAGTATTGCGTAGTGGAATAATTTAAACAATAGAATGAGAACAACCTGTGATAATATAATTAGTAAGGAGAGAAGTTCCAATCCAATGAAAAAGAAAGATTCGCATTTCATGGTTCCATTGTGGGTCTTGGACAGTTAGCATTAGATCCTTAAGATTGCTCCCAGAGCATTAGGATTTCAATCCAAACAGTGAGGTTCTTAATTGCACAAAGTGGGAGTTGGAGCACAGAATATTTCAGTGTGGGGACTGGGAAACGGACTAAAGGATTCAGGAAGTGTGAGCACCTAGGAATCATATGTATAAAATAACACTGAAGGGATATGGAAGTATAAATTGATTAGTTACATGCGACTTTGTGGAACCACGGGATAGTACAGAAGGAAGGGGGGGGGGGGGGGGGGGGGGTGAAATTCCGGAGAATGAGGGGCACCTTGGTTAGAAGATGCTAGCATTGAGGTGTGGTCAGATCAGTAGATAATCAGGTAGTTTGTAAGATATGACAATAAAAAAGGTGAACAAGAGGATAATAGTCTATATCTTGTTTGTCTCAAACTAAGGCATATTCCTTGGTAGTTCATGAATACAAGAGATCTTTAACATTCAGAGAAGTTTTAATTGAGAAAGGATTCCAACCAAAAATGCACTGGGATCCTTGACAAGCAAGGCTGTTGAGATTTTTTTCCTTCTTTTTGGTAGATAATCAAAAGGATGAAAATTAAAAGGGGTAAGTAGACAAAAACAAAAAAGACTTCATGCATCAAAAACAAGAGGCTTCTGACCCATAAGGAGCAAGCGTGAGAAAATTACGCACGAGCAATCATACAAGTGTTATAACAGATAGCATCAAGTAGAAGCAAATGAGATCCTCGCAGTTGGTATACATGAAAAACACCCTTCTTCGAAAGAGTCTGTGTTCCCATTTGTCTCCCTCTGAACAGCCCTCCAAAGAACAGCAATGTTCTCAACTCTCATCAAATCATTGTCAAACCTTCATAGAGCACGAAGCTCGGCCAATAACATTTTTCTGAGTCACCCTTGATGATCAACTGTTTGTTTCAAAGGTAGTGCTATAAGCAGGGGGCCTAAAATAAAGTTATGGATTCTAAAACCATCGCATCATCCCATTCAATTGACAAAAAGAACATTTCGATAGCAGATCCATCAAATCCCCTAATTGCACCAGTATAGCTTCTAGAACTCAGGTTTCCAATAGAGCAATCATAAAAATAAGTTGTATAACCCCAGAAGGAGCGACCAACCAAACCTTTGCTCTATTTTTGTTTACACCACGAGCCAGGATGACAATTTCTTCTAAGATCATCTCCTCTTAATGACTAAGAAAATTAGTAGCCAAATCCCATCGGATCTTCTCTTTGATCATCATCGTCAAATATTGAGCCAATCGGAATTTACACATAAAATTCTGGTATTCATTTTGGTCCATAACGTCATCATCATCACAGCATTATCCCATCTTTTGGGGATGGGCCTTGGAGTCATATTCATCCACCAGTTTCGGATCAGTGCTAAGCTTTCAGTAAATTCGCAATCCTTCATGTCCTTTGTCGTTGCTTCCCTCCAGGTCTTCATTAGCATTCCTTTTCTTCTAACTCCTACGCTTGTACTGTCTCAACCCTTCGCATGGACATTTCCAAACCATCTCAAGTGACATTCCATAATTTTTTCCTTATAACTGCCACTCTCAAATGTCCTCACTTGTGTTGGTTTCGGATTTCACCCTTTCTTGTTACTCCACACACCCATCTTAACATACGCCGCTCAGCCACATGTACTCTATCTTCTTCTCGCTTTTTTGTAGCCAACATTCTACACCATATAATTTGGTAGGTCTAACCGCCATCTTATAAAATTGTCCATTCAAAGTGGAACTCTTGGTTCGCACACTCCACATTTTTGTCTCCATTTCATCCAACCGCATTAATCATGTTTGAGACGTCCTCTTTAATCCACCATCTGATTATAAAGTAGAGCTTAAATAACAAAATCTATGACAATGTGGCACTAGATGATTTTCTATGTTAACTAAATCCTCCACTAGGTTATCATGTTCACTAAATTTGCACCCCATGCATTCTGACTTTGTTCTACTAAATTTCAATCCTCTTAACTCCAAGGGTTTTCTTCATATTTCTAGCTTACATTTATTTTTTCCCATGTTTGGGCAATTAGTACTACATCATCCGCAAATAGAATGCACCATGGAATCTCTTCTTATATGTGTATGATTAACGCATCCATGATCAAAGTAACAAATAAGGGCTCAAGGAAAATTCTTGATGCAAGGAATTCATTTGTCTCTCCACACGTCGTTCTTACACTAGTTACCACTCTTTCATACATGTATTGAATAATCACAATATATAAGTTCAAGATGCATTTCTTCCTTAGCATCCACCAGATTATCTGCTTCATACTCTATCATAAGTGATGCGTATTTTAGATCCGCTTGTTTGAATCGTGGTCGGATAAAGAGGAGATGTCAAAATAGAAAGTGGACCCATGAATGGGTTTTTAAAAAAAAAGGCCCGTTAAAGACCCGTTTGATCAGAAAGAAGAAAATCCAAAATTTATTAGGGTTTTCAACTTTCAATCCCGTCACTTTTATGTTTAGCCTATTTTGAAGTGTCAAACGAAGTCGGATTGATACGAAATTGATCATATTTGAAAGCTTATCGAAGTAGCTTTCCAACGAGCCAAAATTTGAGCAATTCCGACAAATATTGAAGAAGTTATAGTCAGTTTTTGGAAGCTGCACATAAAGTGACGAATTTCATGAATCCTAAGTGAATTAGGATTAGTTTCTTTTATTATTTTATTTTAGAAAGTAAGAGTTGTTTCTTTTATTAGAAATAGGATTAGTTTCCTTATTGTTTAGGACTTTATTGTTTTAGAAGAATTAGAATATTTCTTTTATTTGAATTAGGAATTAGAGTTATACTAGAATTTCTAATTTTATGCATTGGTTAGCCTATTTAAAGGCTTGTAAACACTTTTATTATTACTTTTTGGTTAATGAAAATTGCTTATGCAAAATTGAGAGTTTTTAACTTTCGTGAGGGTGTGATTCTCTCAAAACGGAGAGCGATTCTTCGATTCCCGCTTGCGGTTTAGTGCAAGGCCAACTCTTCTTCCATCTCTATCTTCTTTAGTTCTACGGTTTGCGTAAGTAGCGTAATCCTAATTATATTTTGTTCATCATTAATTTTATTAGCCTTTTATTTTCGTTTGGTATTGAGAGAACCCGCTTGCGAGTTCGTTCGATGCCCTAAAACTATCGGAGATCTAGCCGTTCATAAGAACTCTAGTCTTCTAGATCCGCGATAGGGAGCGTACACGAAAGTAACACTATTTTGGGCCGAAATTAAATAACCTAATTGAATTTCTAGAATTTTCGTGATAATTTGTTATGAGAAATTGTTATTTTAATTGATTAAATTAATTTCAATCCTAATCTCAACCCTTAACATTGCATTTAGTAAGTTCCCGCATCAATAAGTCTTCTCCAAATTAATAAAAAAATATATTGACATCTTCCTTCTCTCTTTGAACTTCTCCCTAAGTTGTCCCAATAGGAAATAGCTTTAGTTGTTGAACTTCTCGGCATAAATCCAAACTGGTTTCCTGAACGACAACCGAATCCCAACCTGTAAGAAGATTGGCGCAAGAGGAAAGGAAGAACCAGACCAAACCAAAAAGACAAAAAAAAATATCATATATCATAAGCCACCTTATAATGGATCATAAGCCGTTCAGAAAATTCATCGCCTACCGTAACATAATGCAAGGATTAGCAAAAGAAAAACCTCAAACTTTTTGTGAGACCCTCAATCAACAAAAAATTAGTGCAAGGAGCCAGGGTTCCTCCAAGTACCCGTCTGTTGACTGTGAATTTTTGGAATCGGGAACTCCTTCTTCCACTTAATCTAAAAAATAAGACAGAATAAATTAATAGAAGAAATTAGGAAAGAAGACTCTATTTATAATCTTTCTTTTTAACAAACCTATTCTAACTAGGACTTAAAATCTTAAGTTGTGTTAAAAATATGGCCCGTGCAAGTCTACTCTAACTAAGACTTAAAGTCCTAAGTTATGTCGAAGAATACATAGAGGCACCTAAGTGCCTAGATAATATACTTAGGCACCTAGGTGTCTAGATAACGTAATTAGGCACCTAGGTGCCTAGATATCATACTTAGGCACCTAAGTGCCTAGATAATCATATTTAAGAACCTAGGTGCTTAGATATCATACTTAGGC
This sequence comes from Chloranthus sessilifolius, assembly GCA_021018995.1. Taxonomy (NCBI): domain Eukaryota; kingdom Viridiplantae; phylum Streptophyta; class Magnoliopsida; order Chloranthales; family Chloranthaceae; genus Chloranthus; species Chloranthus sessilifolius. The sequence continues at coordinate 179,194,610 of CM037585.1, read as the reverse complement.
ACCTAAGTGGCTAGATAATCGTAATTAGACACCTAGGTGCCTAGATAATTTAATTAGGCACCTAGGTGCCTAGATAGTCGTAATCAGGCACCTAGATATCATACTTAAGAACCTAGGTACCTAGATAGTCGTAATTAGGCACTTAGGTGCCTAGATAACTTAACTAGGCACCTAGGTGTCTAGATAATATACTTAGGCACCTAGGTGCCTAAATAACCTAATTAGGTACCTAGGTACCTAGATATCATACTTAGGCACTTAGGTGCCAAGAAATTGGATACCTAGATATCATACTAAGGCACCTAGGTACCAAATTGGGATTACGCGTTACGGCTCGTACCCAATTTCTTGTGTACCAAAAAATAGTTAAGCCATGTGGGTACGACCCTGGGCATAACTCCTAGTACACTCGGATTGCAACCACAAATTTGATATTCATACGGGTTGCAATTACGAACCCAAAGAACGATTCCGGACTATGACACCCGAAATATTCATCCATGATGGCTCATAACCATGAGATTTACCGGATCTGAATCGTGTCCCGAAATTAGTGTCCCTCACGGTTCGGATCATCACTCCCTTAAATGTTAGGGTTTGGACCTCAACCTCGATCGTTTGACTTTTGGTCAAACAATCATAATACGAGATGGTAACGAGATCCAACAGTGGATTTATTGCATATTGACCAGTTCTTGTGATTCTGGTCAAATCTAATGGTGGACTCGTTGACTTTTGGTCAAACGATCATAATGCGAGATTGTATCGAGATCCAACGGTGGATTTATTACATATTGACCAGATCTTGTGATTTTGGTCATATTTAACGGTGGACTCGTTGACTTTTGGTTAAACGATAATAATGCGAGATCGTAACGAGATCCAACGGTGGATTTATTGCATATTGACCAAATCTCGTGATTCTGGTCAAATCTAACAGTGGACTCGTTGACTTTGGGTCAAACAATTACAATGCGAGATTATATCGAGGTCCAACGGTGGATTTATTATATATTGACCAAAACTTGTGATTCTGGTCAAATCTAACGGTGGACTTATTGACTTTGGTCAAACGATCATAATGTGAGATTGTAACGAGATCCAACGGTGGATTTACCAAATCTTAGGATATTGGTCAAATCCTACGGTAAAATCATTATAAAATAATCTATGATTGCCAAATTTTAAGAAATTTGACAATATCTAACTCATGATTAGTCACTCTATCACTGAAAGTGATAACTCCTTTGATAACCAGTCGCCAGAAGAATGGATTTAGTATTCGAACTCATCTTTGAGACCAAAGAACAAGAATTCTTTTTAAGATTCGTCCACGAGGTTCTTGCTCCAGTAATGACTTGTGTTTTTCGATCAGATGGAACTAAGTTTTGGAGGAGGGGTTCTCCTATCCGTCGTCCCCTATTTCATATTTCTCAAATCTCTAATGAAGACAGCATACTATGCATCTATCTCGTGACGGATTGAAGATGTCGACGAGCACCTAAACTTAGAATTTTAGTTTGTTTATTTCAGAGATGTAATTACTTTCGTTTTCTTCAGTAACTTTTAATCAGAGGTATTCAATTTTGATGTAATTAACAAGAAATCGATTGCGATACCCGGAAGTGTAAAGTTCGCCATTTTCAATAAAACCCGTCCAATGATGCTTAATCATTAAAAGTCAACAAATGAAGGAAAAGAATTATTTGACCAAAAAAACACACATGAATCTCTCCACTCATACTCTTTTATGCACTTTGGACACTGAGATATGCAAGCCACTTAACCTATCCAACAATATAACCACATCCCTCAAACTACAATGGAAACAAACTAATACCTCCGCAATCAACACCTCCTTGGTTACACTAGCTCATAAAAATACTAGAACTCTTCACAAAAAGGGACATACCCCAACTAGAGGTCCTCTAACTTGACTTTTATCCCCAACCTTATTCCTAATCCACCTCCCAAACAATCCCCTAACCCTACACACTGCCCTCTATTAACCCGACCTCTTCGCCCTCATGCTCAACCGAGCCTCTCACTTACCTCCCCAAACTCATATTACACCCTAACCTTTACCCACAGAGTCATGCTTCCTCACCCATTCGCCATAACCCTTTCCCCATTGATGTTCACCAAATTTATCGGTATTTCCTACCAAACTCCCCACTGCTTATAAAATTTGCCTGTCAAACTTTTCCAACTTCTCAATCACACTCATCAAACATTGGAACATTGAGATAAAGTTAATCAGTAGATTTGATTATATGACAATATTATAACATTTTAGTCAATTTTAACTGATGCTTAAGAATCAAAGCTCAGGGATGTTTCAAGGTCGTTGAGATATTAGTTCCAACTTCTTTGCACAAGCAAAAGAATAAAAGCAGCATGAACCGGTAAACTAGCATTTGTATACATATTCATCTTCTTTTTTTGCCAATTTCGATTATACATCAAGAATAGAAGCAAGCGTACGAGGAGAAAAGAACCAAAAAAGTAAGCGAGAGAGAGAGAGAGAGAAACAAAACAAAACAAAAAAAACAAGAAATACAAGAGGGGGAAACTCTTAAAACTCCCCCTTTCTCTAGCATATCATCTTTTTTATTTTTTTTCATTATATAAATTTGAATGTGTTGCTGAAAAGCAATATGATAAACCAACTAAAATATTAAGACCAAATTTTGGAGATAACATGCTAAACAAGCTTTTAGAATATCTTTTTTTGGGGGGGAGAGCAAAAGAAATTATCACCATGATATTTCCATGATAAGCCATTTATCCACTAAACTACTTGCCTCTAATATAGATACAAGAAATCTGAGCAACTGTGATTGAGAAAAAAGCTCCATTTTTGGAAACTAGAATAGTGGCTTCCACTAAAGTTATGAAATTCCCAATCAATCAAATTTATCAATATCAATTCACCAAACCGTTCTGAGCACCTCGATGATGAGTCTAGTTCCGTGCCATAGGGCCAGACCTCAACCTCAATGATGAATTGATGCAGTCTTCAATTCACTTACGGCAGTAATCAACAAAAGAAAGCAAGAAAATAACCTCCCCTCCCCCCCCCCAAAAAAAAAAAAATACTAATAATAACAATAATAATAAATAATAAATAATAAATAATAATGATAATAATAATAATAAATAAATAAAAGAATGCACTAACCTGCAGTCCTTTTCTTTACATAGATAAGCTGGCCTCAAACCAGCTACCTTGTCGTTGCAATATAATTAACCTTCCATTGTGCAATAGGCTCACGCCCAGTAACCTGCAGTCTTCTTAATAGACCTATAAATAATAATCCGAAACCCTGAAATAAAACCTAAAACAAGCTTTAAGCCCTCTTAGAGGCTCTCCTTAGCTACGTCTCGTACGATAACCAAATCACCCATAAGATAACTAAACGCCTAAACAAAAGCCTTGGAAAACTAATGGAAGTCAAAGCTGTAGAGTTTCTAAGATTCTCGTAATCTGAGCCCAAATCTCGCTTTCTCCTAATAAATATGACTCCTATTCTACTTAAGTAACTTCAAAAGTAAAATCTAAGGTCTCAAACAACACTTTCATACAAAATAGAAAAGAAAAAATCAATTAAAGGGCCGTAATACTAAAACAGAAATCTCGTGGATTTATTTTTAATATGATTTGTTATCCACATGATCAGTATATCACCTGACCTATCAAGTCAAAGTTATATGTGATCACTTTTAAGTGATCACATGCTTTATTGTGGGCACTAATGAGCATTTTAATTAAGACCCAATGAGTCTTTTTTCTTCGACAATAAATTTTATTTAGAAGAGAAAAAAGAATACAAACCAGAGCCCACAAAAAAGCAGAACACACAGAAAGAAAAGGAAACAGCGAGAAGCTACCACCAAAAACCCAACTCAAACTCACACCCCAGCCTAATAGGACAGCTGGAAACCAGAATGGTCTACCTTCCCCTAGCGAAAGGAAAATTAGTTCATGTGCAAGTTTTCCCAATAATCCAAAAAATTCCTGCCCTAACACTCCTCCTTACTGACAGCCAACCTGATCCAACTCACTGCAAAATCCCTAACAGAATTGATGATCATTTGAACCAGTCTCCTTCTCCTTCTAAAAATCTTTTTGTTTCTTTCCAACCGTAAAGCCCACATGACTGCAAACACCACAATGTTCCAGAAAACCATTTTGATTCCTTCCACCTCTCCATTCGATTATCGGCGGCCCACAATTCTATGAAAAAACCCAAGGCATTTGAAACGATTGAAGAACAGCATACCATACCTCCTTTGCAACCAGCAATGCAACAACAAATGGTCATTCGATTCTATATCTTGGAGACACAGAACACACCTGTTTCTCCTTCTAACCCCCCTCTTTATCAACTGATCAATAGTTAAAATCTTTACTCATGCCACACTCCACCCAAAAAACTGGATTTTTTATGGGATCTTTACCTCCAGAGTTTTGCCCAAGAGTGCCTTTTCAATGGTTGCCAGCACAGAATAGGCATAAAAGGATTTAACTGTGAACAAGCCTTTGGCAGTACAACTCCAGATTCTGCAATCTCTGTTCAGTCCGTTTCTTCTAGCTGTATACAATTGCTCCAGAATACTCAAATACTCATCTAATTCATCCTCATTTAAACCTCTTCTGGTAGTAACATTCCACACTGTTTCCTCCCCATGGGATTTTCAGTTGCAAGATATTTTCCCTAGGAAGAGCAGCAATCTGAAAGACCTTCAGAAAATCATCTTTGAGGATTCTAATCCTAATCCCTTAACTATCCCAAAAGCTGATCCTGTCCCCCTGCCACAAAGAGGCCAAGGAGTTTATTTGTAAGGTTATCAATGTGCTCTCTTGGACTCGTTCAAGAGAGGGAGGGGGAGATTTTTAATGGATTTTCATATTTTTACTTATCAACTAATTATTTGTATAAGGTATCAAGTACACACCTAAAATAGAATCACAGCCTTGGGGTTAGTTGCGTGTTTCCGAGTTCGCTTGGAGATTCCCTGACTTTATGGGATGATGGGGCCTTCAAGGAAGTTAAGAGAGTGTTTTGGAAGGCTTCGTGTCTAGCTATCTTGGAATGGAATGATAGTGTTCCAGAGGATGAGGAAGCCTATCGCGTTTGCAATGCATGGGACTAGAGATTGGGAGCTAAGTTGGGCGGCGTATGACAGGAAGATCACGTCTAATGAGGGCATGGACCTAATGGAGTGTCGGGATAATATAGGAGATGGTGTTGTTTCTGTTGACCTAGAGGGATTTCCGGATCATCTGGGGGCTGTTTTGCTTGTTTGTGAGTCAAGGCTTTTGCTTCCTTGGGGTGTTTTTGAGATCTTCTCTCATTGCTTTAGTTTGTTTCATTTTGCTTGTTACGTTTGTTTTCTTTGTGATATAATTTCTCATTATCGGAACAGGTTTGTATTTGTTCTTTTCCACTTTCTTTTAGGGTGTGGGTGTGTTTGATAACGTGGAAATAGGGTTTTTAGGGTGGAAATGAAGTTGCAATTCCAAGTATACTATTTGATTGGGTTTTGGTGTCGTTCGAAAGGAAGTAAAGTGGGCCCCATGCATAGAAGTTACTTCCACTTTCGTGCAGAAATTAATTCCACGCCCCAAAGTCTTTGACATTGTGTTCTCCCCATTAATGAAGGATATTTAGGCCATCTCAAACTCAACAGCTCTCCTAGTTGCTCAATACAACACTTCTTAGAGTCATCTTCTTCTGCTAGGACATTGAGAGACTCATTGTGACGACCCACGACCCGGTATGATATTGTCTGGTTTTGCCACACTAGGCTCCCCGGTTTTAATACATGACACATCTAGAAGGGAAGGAGATTACTTATAACCCAGGATCTAGACGTGTTTGCAACCAATATGGGACTAAAGCATCCCATTAGACGGGAACAGGGTCACAACCCCGACGCCTCTAACCTTCTCCGGAACCTCTACTACTCTCCCCCCATACGATTGCAGAGCCGTCCTTGGCTAGGATACCATAAGTGATGACCCAACCCCGACCCGGTGTGATATTGTTCGGTTCTGCCACACTAGGCTCCTCAGTTTTAAAACTCGTCATATCAGGAAGGGGAATGATCTAAGAGGGGTAGAGGCCTCAAGGTTGTGACCCTGTTCCCACAATGGGTTGCTCTGTTCCCGCTTATGGGATGCTATACCCCCCCCCTTCCCATTGGTTGCAAACGCATCCTGATCCTGGGGTATAAGTGAGTCCCTTACCTTCCAGATATGACGTGTTTTAAAATCGGGCAACCTATGTGGCAGAACCGGACAATATCATATCGGGTTTGGTCAGGATCGTCACACTCATCCTCCTCGTCTTCCTCTTCATCTCGTCCTCTTCCTAGCCCTCAGATCAAACCAGTTGAAATATCTTTTTCGCCTTCACCAGATCAACAACTACAGTAATATGTCCCGATCGACAACAACGGTGAGGGATTTTCATCTCATTTTCTTTAGCTCTCTCTCCCCCATACATCTTAAAAACTTCTATAAAGCTTTTAAAGTTGATTGTGAGCTTGACTCGTCTTCTGCACTCACTTTGCGTTATCTTTGGCACTTGACTATGGGATTGATGGTGATGATGCTGCTGCTATGGAATTTTTCAATTGAAGTCTCTCCCTACTTGAAAAATTAGAGAAAAATTGATGGGAGGGGATTTCATACACCTAGCTTTTTGTTTGTTTGTAAACACTATTTAAGCATTCTTTTTATGTATAATAACATACAAAGGTGACACAGGTGATCCACAGATATGTCTTATATAAATTGTACTATCAACGGTAACAAACCAATCCTGTAAGTTATTTGGGGCGAATAAAGGTAAAAAATTTCCTATCATGATAAATATTGAACAAAGAATCTCACATTCAAAAATAGCTTGTCGATTTATTGATTTTACTGTTTGGCCAAAAATCCCCTTTCTAGTTCCACAAAGAGTCATTTCTCAGACAGATTAATCAAAGTAGTAGATATCCAATTTCCATAGGAAGTCATTTCTTAGACAGCATAATCAAACAACATAAATGACATTATCAGAAGAAGTAATTTCTCGAGAAATCAACCAGGAAATTAAACTTCATCTCCCAGTTTTTATTTCTCAATTACAAACACAGCCTTAATATATTTGCCTATATTGATTAAAAAAAATAACAAAAAGATTTGCTGGCTAAAATGGAAAGAGTGTTGTTGTTTCCAATTAAGAAGCTTGTACTAGCCAATGAAAGGGAAGAAAAAAAGAGTGTGACATAAAGAACTTACCAAGATTAATGCGAGCATAACCCCGAAAGAACCAAACGCCAATTAAATTCACCAGTAGATTTGTCACAGCTGAAACAATCAAGTAATGCCTACAGTAATATCAAATATGAAAGCACCCGTATTAATTAGTGGAACAATGAAGGATCAAAAGTGAACATAACATAAACTTATTATTAGTTATTACATACAATACGGGGTGGGATATGATAAATGGAAAAGTAGAATTAGTTCAGCATTCCCCATGCTTTGGTAGGCAATAGCAGTCTGAGAAAGCTCAACAAAAACTGCTGGTCTTACAAAACTCAACAAAAAGATTTAACTATCAAATTTTAATGATCATTATCAATAAGCACCATTTATCATTGTGTTTGCCCTCGTTGCATGTTTCATAGCACATGCTACTGCCTACTAAGCTTGGAGGAGCAAAATTAAACCGATGTGTATTTAATTATAAGTAGAAACAATTCAAAAAATTTCAGTACTAGAATTAATAATTTTTGGTACAGAAGTATAAACAAACGGGACCATATTCTTCTTTAGGGATGTATATGTCTTCAAACTCTCATTTTAGAACAGAGCATTCGTTTTTACTCTTCCAATTACCACGTATGTATCTACCGTGGTATAAAGCCTCTCAAACTCAATTTGCATAATAGTTCCAAACATTATTATATTTAACTCTCCCAAGGAACCTTCACAGCCTCTTTACATTATGGATAAATAAATTTGCTTACTTCTCAGACCACTTGTAAAATCTAAATAGAAGTTACTATATTGTGGAACGAGTAAAGTCACAATTAATTAGAGTATCTAACAACTAAAACAGTAGGATATAACACAAGCAAGAAATAATATTCTAATGTAGGAAAAATGTGGTCCTCTAAGTAATAGAATCCAATGGAAATCCAATAATGTGACTGTCAGAAAGCTAACATAGAATTTCTTTCATTCTAGTGAAGTTGAAGCTGAAAGCCTTTTCAGGGATCTACATATATGGGTGGAAACTGGCTACGCTTAGGCCTGTCCAAGTGGCCAGCCAGATAATGACCTAAGCCCAACCCCATCCAGGGCCCACCAAGAGCCAAAAGATATGGTCTGATCCCGACCTGTTAAGCTTTCTGGCCAAGTCACGCTCCCCCAAGCCCTAGAGAATTTGATCACAGCCTAGCCCATTTTTTCTCTAGGTCTAATAGGTCTGACAGTCCATCAGGCTCTAGTTGCTGCCCAAGCCTTACCAGATGCAAAGCCAAACCACAAAGCCCACTAGAGTAGTATCTACATGTCTTTGAAGCACAGGCATGGGTCCGGAGAGAATCTGAAGATTCTAGCAACATTCATGAATGAACATCTAAGAAAAATAAGGGCCCGGGGAGAATCTGAAGATTGGAGTCTATTATCGAAGAAACTATGGACATTTCTTGTCCTCGGTTCATGTCACAATTAGGCACATTAGCAAGAGAAAAAAATGAGAGATAATAACTTAGCAAGAGGTGAAGTTATGAAAGATCATGTGTATTAGGGACAGTTTTCCCCACATTTAGTTTCATTTTTCATTTTTGTGGGTAAAGATATAGAAAAAGGAAAGGTGCTCCAACAAGAGGTGAAGTTATGAAAGATCATGTGTATTAGGGACAGTTTTCCCCACATTTAGTTTCATTTTTCATTTTTGTGGGTAAAGATATAGAAAAAGGAAAGGTGCTCCAATGGAGCACCTTTACCATGCTTCAAGCTCTCAAAAAAAGGTGCCATGTGGCAACCAAAATCCAGTTTTGGTGCCACATGGCCTAAGGGGATAATGTACAGATCAATTTCAAAAAAATATATATATATATATATAGATATATTCTCGACCTTGTGATTAATTCCATTTGACAATTTGACCATTGACTATAGACAATGTTTGATTTTTCCATGGATATAGGTTTTCTTCTTCTTTTTTTCTAAACGATCTATGCAATGCCCTCTTGCTCCACATGGAACCCAAAACAGGCTTTGGGTGCTACATGAAGCCCCATGTGAACCTTGGAGTACACTCACCGTCCTCCATTGGAGGATTAACCGGGATCGTATATATATATATATATATATATATATATAACATAGCGGAAGGGTAACACTCTTTCAAATCAACATGAGTTGTGTAAGCTACTTACTTGTGCTCAGATTCATCTTGTATAAATGCATGAAGTGCTTCGACAGCTAAGGAGAATGACATGAACAAAAGAAACAGCTGTCTACACATGCAACAAAAGCAACATGATCATATGTTAGACCTGATGAGTGATACAAATAATGATGATGGTGATGATGATGATGACGACCGTATCATAACAAAACAGCCTCAACTTGGAAAATGAAAGCTCAGATAATGTGTAAACAGTGACTATAATTTTTATTCTAGAACAATCAGTTCCGTTTACTTAACAAATCATTCTATCCTAACTAGTTAAGGTCATAAGATGTAAACATTTCCAGCACTTTACTTCCATATAAATTATGTACTAAACGAAAAGCAACTAGCTGTTAGAGAGCTTAATTATCGGGGCGGGGGGGGGGGGGGGGAGAAGGAAAATAGATGTTTTCATTTTTCCTTGAGCAAAACATAAATGCCACCAAACACTTGTTGGTATCCAACGAGTTGATAGAATTATGGTTTTAGAGAAGAAAACGAGAGAGAAAGAAGGGGTTAAGAGAAAAGAGAAAGAAGGTAAAGCTTCTTGGCTGCCACTCTGTATTTCTGTATCTATACGATGTGTTAATTACAACTTTACCTTCTAAATGAAGTGATATATATAAGGACTAATCTACACTTTAGCAAAAATGAGAATGATAATATGTTGCCTCGGCATTTCTCCTCAGGCTTGTGCATAATTTTGATCATGCCTGGTTTGCTGAGGAAAACATGTCAACTACAACCACCTGCTCTTGTGAAGATATAAGTGAGCTTATCAGGAATATCAAATAAGGCCTTGGCTACTACATTTCCTTAAATTTACCATCAACTTCAATGTGTTCTCTCATTTTCATGATAGGATTAGATACAGAATTGCGGTTATTGCATCATAACAGGATTAGCCTCGAAAAGTATTGTGGTGAGATGGTCCAGGAAGTCCATGAAGTTCCGAATCTAGATGCAAATATTTTAAAGCAATCGTTTCATCAAAATTATTTCACATACACCATGAGCTATTGCCTGATGTTCTTCCTCTACTTGATTTTGCCAGGTCGTGCACAGCTTTGTTCAAAAGGACACAATTTCAGGTTCTCCAGGTTTAGAAACCTTAGATTCAGAGAATCTTGAAGTGGAGTGCACAGAAAAGAATACTGCAGATGGTGTTTAACATTTATAACCTTGTTTTGTATGCCTATATTTGATTGGCACCATCAGATCTGGAAACTATATCCCAGCATATAAGTTAACTATTACGAAATCTTTTCCAGCAAAAATGCTACAAAGCTGTTTCCCTGAATTCACTCTCTCATCTCCCCCAATTATTGGGTTATTAAACCGAATGAACCTGTAATCAGGTTCGCCATTTCTCCTCAAATCAGAGATGGCATGTATGTCCATTCAAGAGCCAAGCCATCACCATTGGAACCAGCTCTAAAATGCCCATTCTCAGCATACAAGACCCCACGGCATAGAGAGAACTTGAGGTGTCTCAATATTATAAACTGCTTACAAATGAGGAATCCTAAGAGAACGACCAACTAACAAGATATGTAAGATAAATCTTGTGATGGCAAGTTATCAAAACTCGGTTTTGGTGGTGGCTCACCACCAAAACTGAGTGGTATCATGATACCAACTGACTCAGTCACTGAATTGACATGAACAATTGCCCACTAAAATGACCAATTTGAGCAAGTTTTGTTGCACATCGATCAAGCATTAACCGAAAATATTACATATTGGCCCATCTTCCACTGAAATTGTTACATATCAGCCAAATCCTAACCGAAACCCGTATATAAAGAATATTAGAAAACAAAAGAAAGGCAGGTAAAAAAAAAAATTATAAGGAAATTTATAGGAGCCCAGAAGTGTCTGACAAATGTCGATCAAGTAACATGTTAGGCAAAAATTATCGACTGCTACAACAAACATCGAAAGACGGATCTTTCATGCTAGCAACAGGATAAATGTATCATTTGAGACATGGTATCAGTTTGCTTTTACAAATACATTTTTCTTCTTCCACGATAATTTTAAGCTTTGTATCATTTTTTTTCTCATTTCTTTGAAAAATGGTCATATATGAGTTCAAAGGGGACTTGAAAACACAACACTATTTACTTTTTAAAAATCAAGTAACATGTTAGGCAAAAAATTAAATTTTCATAAATATATAAAAAAAAAAGGCTCTATTGCCAGTTCATTCTTTAGGAATTGATAGTTGTTAACTAAATTTATCATCAACACCATTCAAATAATTTTATCAAGATTATGAATTAATATAAAAAAAATCCATAACTGAAGCAATGAAAAAGTGTGAAAATCAAGAGCAAAAATAGCATCTAGATTCTTGGAATGCTCCATAATTTTTCTTTGAACATGTAAAATTTCATTTAACATATATGAAAGGAAGTACCAGAAAATGTCATACAAACTAAAAGAAAGGTTTCACACTTGATTATTACAATATCGTTAATGTAACACAAAGTAGGAGTTGTAATCACCAATATCTTACATAACAAATTTTTCCATTTCAAAAAAGAGCGAGAGGTCGAGGATGCAAACTTTTCAGACACAATAAAATCACAAGTCTTCAATGTAGCAGATTTTATGGATTAATCCATCGTTGTAGTTACCAATTTCAATGTGAGAAAAACATCACCTATGACCAACCCTAAATAAATAGGAGGTCATGATGACGATGATGTTGATGATGATGATGATGATGATGATGATGACAATGATGATGATGATGATGAAATAAGTTACACGTGGAACAAAAAAAGGGAAATGCAAACTCACTTCCCCTAAAAAATGGGGAGCACAGGGGGCGGGCGATGAATAAACAAAAGAAAATAAGAGAAATAGGAGGAACAAGGGCAACATAGGGAAATACACTTAAATTTCAGGTTAGGTTTGCGTTCGGTAAGGAGTAAGAAGAAGAGTGGAAGAAGAACAAGAATAGAAGATTAGGGTTTTGAGAGAGTTATTTCTCAAACCTTTTCACATTAATATTTATATCACGATTCAATAGAATCAGGTGTACATCATTAACATAAAAAGTAAAAGTAACATAATCACTATCCACACCTAACTATGTCTAGTTACACCCCGAACTAGACTAGTGAGACAGCAACCAACACTCCCCCTCAAGTTAGCGCATAGACCTCTATCATGCCCAACTTGGAGGTGATGTCACACAGTCTACATATCCCAACAGCTTTGGTGAGAATGTCCACCAGCTGGTCCTCGGACACTACCTGAGGGAGGCAGTACTCGTTTGACTCAACCTTTTCCCTAAAGATGTGACTGTCCACTTCAATATGTTTGGTCCTCTCGTGATAGACAGGATTATTTGCAATGTGTATGGCAGCTTTATTATCACCATAAAGATTCATGGGTAGCTTCACATGTATGCCCAGATCAACTAGAATGAAACGGATTCACATACCTCACCAACACCCTCAAACATCGCTCTATATTCACCCTCTATGCTTGAGTTTGATACGACGTGCTGCTTTTTACTCATCCAAGTAACCAAATTACCTCCATGGAAGTTACAGTACCCAGCTCCTGTCATTAGTTGAGTCTGCCCAATCTGCGTCGATAAATACCTCGGCATCCAGGTGACCATGATCTATATACAACAATCTATTACCAGAGCTAGACTTCAAAGCTGCGTATGGCATAGCTCTCTGCTAGCCCCTGCCATAGCAGAGTTCACCTGCTTTAGCAGGTTTCCATCCTGTTTGCTAACATCCTGCAACCTGCTTTAGCAGGTATCCCTTCTCCTTGATAACTCCTTGAATAGAAAAATTTTATGCAAGATTTACCTGTTCAGTATTTCTACCCTCCTCTCTACTAACTCCTTGCCAGAGCCAATTTTATTTGCTCTGGTAGGGAGTTAGTAGAGAGCAGGGAGGTTGCTGCTAGAGCAAGTAAATCCTCCTTTGCAGGGAGTTTGAAAAGAGAATGGGAACCAACTAAAGCAGTGAACTCTGCTGTGGCAGGGGCTAGCAAAGAGCTATGCCATACGCAGCCCAAGTATCTGAGGATTCTATAGACCGCATCTAGGTGACAGCTCCCTCGCGAATGAATCTACTAACTAACTATATAAATTGCATATGTAATCTTAGGTCGGGTGATGGTGAGGTAGATAAGTTTTCCCACCAAACACTAATACATACGAATGTCCTTTAAGACTTATTAATCCATAGAGTTCGACTTATGATTCACTTCCATAGGGAAATCACTAGTTTGCATCCCAACATTCATGTATGCTTGAGGAAGTCAAGGGTGTACTTGCATTGTGAGATGGCAATGCCTTTCTTGGACCTTGCAACTTCAATTCCGAAGAAGTACTTTAAGTGGTCCAGAGTTCTTGATATCAAACACTTGACTCAAGCAATACTTGGGTCCCATAATCTCATCATCATCATCTCTTGTGACCACAATGTCGTCAACATACACAATGAGAGTTGTGAGTCTAGTTCCTCTCGTAATAAAGAGGGCATGATCATAGTGACTCCTGGTATAGCCATGCTTCACAATTGCGTCACTGAAGGTACATGGCTATTATTTCAAACAATATATTACTTTTGTCAAATTACAAACGGGACCCTTCTCCCTGAAGGGTAAAACCTGGTGGTGGTGCTATGTACACTTGCTCTCTTAAATCTCCATGAAGGAACACATGTTTCACACCGAGTTGATAAAGGGACCATTCCCGATGGGCTGCAGCCTGCAAGTGCAAAAACAACTCAGATCGAGTTCAGTTTGGTTACAGGAGCATATTTGTCCTCGTAATCAACTTCATAGGTCTGAGTGAATCCTTTGGCCACTATTCCGGTCTTAGATCTTTCAACTGAGCCATTGGGTTTGTACTTTACAATGTAAACCCACTTGCACCCACCAACTTCTTTCCTTTAGGAAGAGATATCATCTCCCAAGTGATTAGTTTGTTGCAGTGCTCTCATCTCTTGTAGCATGGCCTCCTTTCATCGAACTGTGATAAAGCACCAGTAACACTTGATGGAATAGAGATGGAGTTTAGAGAAGTTATAAAGGTTGAATGAGAAGCGGATAGGGTATGATAGGACACAAACTTACTAATGGGATACAACGAACATGAACGAGATCCCTTTCATACGACAATCGATTGGTCGATATCAGAAGTGAAAGGAATGTCCACACTTGACGAGACTGCTTGAAGGGATGAAGATTGTTCCATGATCCGAGTGAGAGTGGGCTTCTTCTTCTTCTTCCATGCTTCCCGAGTGAATGTGGTTCCTTTTCTGAACTTATCAAACTCTCTTAGATCTTCTAGACCTTTGTGTTCCCTTTATCTTGAAATTCACATACTTGTGTATCTTCTTGAGCATTTTCATTCTCATTTCCATTTGCTTATGGCTAGAGATATGGCAAAACAATGTGTTCTTCCATACAACTCTCCCCTTGAAGAGGACACTGTGAGGACATAGAATGTTGAGTACACTCAATGGTAATAATTTGGTTTCCTAGTGACAGGATCATGACATTGGTAATCCTTCTGTGATGAAGGGTACCCAACAAATGTGAACGAATAGCCTTGGGGCTCAAGTTATTTCGTCGAACATCGGGAAAATGAGCAAAGCATAGGTACCTAAAGATACAAGGAGGAACGGGAAATAGTGGAGCATTTGGACACAGAGCACGAAAGGGAGATTGGCCTTCAAGAATAGGAGTTGGCATACAGTCAATTAAAAACAAGCCGTAAGAACAGCGTCATTCCACAAAGATTTCAGAACATTCATCTCAAACAATAAGGCACAAGCAACTCCAAGGAGAACCATTTTTTCTCTCTTCTACCCCATTTTGTTAGGGGGTGTAAGGACCATGGTATTAAAACTCGACGAGTCAACTCGAAACTCGGGCTAGTCGGCTCGACTTAACCCAGTGTTGAGTCGATTCATATCTAGACTCGATTTGGGCTTTAACTCGATCGACTCGCCAAGTTGACTCGAAAACTCGATCGAGTTTGTCGACTCGGCAAGTCGACTTAAGTTTCAAAGAAATGTCGCTGGCAGGGATTTTAATGAAAGTTTAAGGGCATACTTGTAATTTTGGCCCTTTATAAAGTTTATATATTTAAGCCCTTGGGCCCTCGACAGAACTCGACAAGAAAGACGCAGGAAGAAGAAAGACTAGTCCCTCCATCGCAGCCCTCAGCCGCCCCTCTCGTGCCCTAAATGTGAGATTTTTTTTCACTTTATAAGCCACAGGTGCCCTAAAATTGTATTTTTTTCACTTTATTAAATATTTAAATTATATATATATATATATATATATATATATATATATATATATATATTAATAACCCGAGTCGGAGCGAATCTAGTCGGACAGATTTTTCGCATTGACTCTACTCAGATGATTTCCGAGTCGAGTCGAGTTTCCGACCATGGTAAGGACAGGTGGTCTGCCACTTAATGCCTTGCTCATGAAGGTAAGACTGAAGATGGTAGGAGCATTCTTGACGCGGGACGATGACCTTAAACTACGTGAATGATAATGAAATGAATATTTGTCGAAATTAAACTAGATTAATTAAGCAACAAACCTTAAAATAATCGTGATACCTTAGGGTACCATGGTTTTCTGCTTGGATGATCGTGTTGGTTCGGGTAGGGTCTAATCCGTTGCACTAGATCCGTTAAGCCTCGCGGAAGGAGGATTCTAGAGATAGAACTCTAGCAACTTCCAGATTAGGGCGCTTGCTCGTAATTCAAAGGCGGGATCACTGGTTCTTTCCAGGGTTCATTGGATCGGGTCGATTCAATGGGTCAGATTGGTTTAACGGTTTCGATGAGGTCTAGGGTTTATGGTTCTCGGGATAAACTCAGGGTAATGGCTGAAATAGGTTGATGGGTTCGTTACGCAAGCAAAGAGATAAATCAAAAGAGAAAATAGGTGATAGATAGAGATTGTGGGCTTCGCACCCTTGGCTTCACACCAAACCCTTCACGAGAGAAGAATCACTCTTCGGAGTTGCTCATCTCAAGCACAAAGCAATAGTTTTTTTTTATTAATCAACAACTAATTACAATGTTTGTTTAAAGACCTTATATAGGAGGCCTCACAAAAAGAAACCCTAAAACAAATAAACTCAAAAAAAAGACAAGTTTGTCCCAAAACTACAATTTCCGTCTTTTGGCGGATCCCACTAACACGAAAAATAAATCGATCGATTATATATATATAAATTTTATAGAAATCTCGGGTTCAAAATCGATCAATCGAAATTATACTCGATCGCTCGAATTATATATATATATATCGCAATAAGTCTCGGTTCACATTCGATTGATCAAAAATTGCCTTCGATCGATCGACTGAGAACAGAAATTCACCAAAATTTAAGTCCCCCCTGTCGACAATCGATCGATCGATTGTCTGGGATCGATCGATGAACTGTGCTACGCTCCTTTAGGCTCTTTCTGAAGCTGAAAATCTGTTGCAGCCCAAAATCAAACGCTCTCGAACTTGATGTCCCCATCAATTCTCCACCATCGTCTAACCTTACATCCTTCACGTTGGTAGTATAATGAATTTGGACCAACTTGTGGAACAGAGGAAAGACAGTAGCCACTTCATCCTTGAATTTTAACATATACAACAACACAAACTGAGTGCAATCATCAATGAATGTAAAGAAGTAACGATAGCCATGAACAGAAAGAACCAAGGATGGGCCCCACAAATTAGATTGAACATCTGAAATGGATATCACTTCTATTGCCATGAGCAAGATGAGTGTTTCTACAATGTTTCAATAATTGACATGTACACATTGAAATTTAGAAACATCAAAACTATTCAACTGTTAGGGAAATAAAATGTGTAAACGAGAGATAGGTAAGTGGCCAAAAAATAGTCACATATGAACATCCTCCAATGACAGAGCAGAAGTAGCAGCAGTAACTCTGGTAATGTGTTTCTTCCCGGTGTATACAAAAAGATATATCCCCATCTCCTCACGACCATGGACAAAGATCTTTCTGTCGTTAGATCTTGAAAAAACAGTGAGATGGAGAGAAAAGTTAACACTATATTTAGACTTTTGGTTATGTTGCCAACGGAAAGAAGATTGATGGGCATATTAGAAACATGTAAAGTAGATTTCAGGACAATCTGACCGATACATACAGTCCCTTTACCAGCAACAGGAACAGGGGACCCATCAGCAATGCGTACAGTACAAGGATGAGACAAGGATGATATTGAATGAAACTGTGAGGATAAATCAGAAATGTGAATGGTGGCCCCGGAATCAATAATCCAAGGCGACTGAGCAGATGAAGTAGCATGAGCAAACCCAACGGTACCTGCATAACCAACATGAGACTGAGAGGACGTGGCCTAGGAGCTAGAGATACGTTGCAAGAGATCCTGGTACTCCTGTGTGAGAGTGATATCCTTTGAAGCAGGTGGAGCTGGAGTAGGTGGAAAGACTGGAGCAGGTGCATGGGAAGTCTCATCATCAATTGTTGCAGAGAAGGCTCGATTATTCTGAGGTTGTGGAAGTCCACAAAAGTTCAACATGCTCCCTTCAAATGCTCCTTTCTAGCACAATGGGGCCAATTTGACTTCTCCTTTTCTTAATGTGCCATGTTACTATGACCTGCATTCCCTAATTTACCTCCACCACGAAAAAACTCAGAAAATGGGGGAAGGGTTGACCGCTCAGGGGGTTAAAGAGACACGTCCATCAATTTCATCCTACTCTCTTCTTGTTGGAGAAGATTAAACACGGTTCCCAATGGTGGAAGCTCCTCCCTTCCAAGGATACTTACCCTCAAATTTCATACTTAGGGTTCACTCCACTCAAGAAATATACCATTTTTCTCCAATTCACTCCTTTGCATAGTCATACATGTTGGGGTTTAGTCATCCAAATATTTAATGAGTATCACATAGGGTTTTGGCTTGGTAGTGATTTAATTCATCCCACATGCCCCGCAGTCAAGGTATTGAACTCGGGATCGGTATTGAGTATCGGTCCATGGAGTACCTATACCTATACGTATCGGCCGATACAGATTCTTTTTAAAAAAAGGTGAAACAACTTCAAAACAAAATAACAAATCAAGGGGGTCGGCCGATTCCTACCTGATACTTATCGAACGATACAGGTCCGTATAGATCGGTACCAGATACTGATACGACCCCGATACTGGTATTGGGGTGGTATCAGAATTTGTTTTTGACGAAACTGATGCGTATCACCGATATGTATCGGTATCGGCAGAGTTTTGATACCATGCCCTCAGCTGAGCATAATGACCACCCAAAGGTTTATCACCTTGATGAGTGCTACTTACCTTATCAATCAATACGAACGCCTTAGCATAATTATGCTTTTGTGAATAGGCCTCACTCACAATCATCCACAATTCGCGGCTGAGGTAGCATACCTAAAAGAACAACTAATGGAGGGCAGCATAGAATGTAACAAATGTGTCATCACAGTTATATGTCGCACCTCCAATCCACATATTTCTCATCAGTGGGTGTCGGCTTTGGAATAGTGCCACTAACATATCCCAATTTCCGCTTCGATCCCAAGAAAAGCTCTGCGCTTCGAAACCATGCAAATAGTTATATTATCAAACTTTACCGGGACCATCATTTCCACCACCAACTCCTATTTTAGGGTCATTAATAGTTGAGATATCTCAACTTTACACATTAATACTGCAGAAAAACACACTTCACGCTGGTTATTGCGGGAAAATACACGTCACACAATACGTGTGGTTGCAGAATTAACCAAACAGAACATAGGTGACTACTGATTGCAAGTTTTTTCCTTATAAGTAAAAAACTATATTGAAAGTCAGGTACACCATAAAAAATAGCACACTTTTCCCACAGAAAACACATCCGATCTCTCACAAATCTGATCCAAACCACGTGAGACAGGCCTAAGTGGACTCACGAAAAATTTAAAAAAAAAAAAACTTACCAAACGAGACTGAATCCAAAAACACGTCTTGGATCTACGCCCAATAGTAAAAAGTCGATGCTACTCTACCCTGGTTCGACCCTTTTTAGTGTCCAAAACCTCGAGATCCGTGCAGGCACAAGAAACCTTCAAATCTCACAAAATAAGCATAAAAAATTGTCCACAATTAAAAATAATCTCCATAAAAATTCGATCAAAACCCATAAGTTTTTGTCACCCATCTGAGGTCAAAATTTTGACCGCTGATGTAAGCGTTGCAGGAGATGTTGATGACTGTACTCTAGTACCAACTTAATTTCCGGTTAGGTTAGGTAAGAAGAAGAGTGGAAGAAGAAAATGAGTAGAAGAATAGGGTTTTGAGAGACTTATTTCTCAAACCCTCACATTAATATTTATATCCTAAACAATAGGGTTAGATAAGAAGAAGAGTGGAAGAAGAAGATGAGTAGAAGATTAGAATTTTGAGAGAGTTATTTCTCAAACCCTTTACATTTTTTTTATCGGTAACAAAGACATATATTAAAATAAAAGGAAAAAGTAAAGTACATACTTGATCGGGTAGCGAGCACTTACCCGGAAAATCCCAAAGAGCCATGGGTGTTGTGACAGCACAAAGAATTGAAGGACACCTCATCCGGAGCAGAGAGGGAGCGAGGCTAAATGGACATCATAGGGCTACCCCACGAATTAAGAAATACCAAGTCCACATCCTCAACCGACTGGCAGCCCATCAACATCTAACTGAGGAGAAAGACCCTTGCGGCTTTGACCACAAGCTGATAAGGCTTACCAATTCTCCTGAACGCCCTGTTGCTCCTTTCCAACCAAATTGCACAAAGAACCGCATAAGCCGCAATTTACCACAGTTCCCTCTTAACATCCTGGAGTCCACCCCCCTCTCATTGCTCCCTCATATCTTCTTGGGAAAACCCACGCTATTCGGAAGATCGAAACCGGCACCCCAAACTTTACGAGAGAAAGGGCAATGGAGGAGGGTATGGCTAACAGATTCTCTACACAACATGCACAACAAACACCTATTTCTCACAATGATCCCACTTCTGGTAAGCTGGTCCCTGGTTAGAAGTCTACCCTAAGCCACCGACCATGAGAAGAAACTGAGCTTGGGTGGGATTTTAATCTTCCAGAATCTGACCCACTTCGACTGATCAACATGGCAAGGTTTGGACTTGTGGAGTTGGCTGTAGAAGGACATGACCATGAAGACCCCTTTAGCGTTCTTGTCCCAAATCTGGCAATCTCTATCGACTCTGTTTGGAGAAATGGAATGGAAGAGGTGGAAAAGGATAAGATATTCATCTATCTCATCGTAGTTGAGCATTCGTCTGGTACTGACATTCCAAGTGATAACCCCATTCCTTGATTTGGTTATATCCCCAATCAGCACCTTTTTCAATGAAGCAATTCTAAAAATCTTTGGAAAGCTCACCTTAAGGTTGTTATCAGCCCCCATCTATCCCCTCGAAAATCCACTTTTCTGTCGTCTCCCCAACTAAATTTGAGGCACTCCCTAAACTCATCCGCAGTAGTTCTGATCCCCTTCCACCATCAAGAACCATTATTGCCTTCCAAATTAATTTCCAAGTCATTCTCAGCAATCCCATACTTAGAGGTGACCGCCTGCCACCAAAGTTTATCCCTTTCTTTCTCATCTCCAATCCTCCACAGCCACTTCCCCAGTAGGGCCTTGTTAACCTTAGCCAGCCTCTTAATGCCCAGCACTCCTTCATTCTTACCAGTACAAAAGGCCTCCCAATTGATAAGGTGAAGTTTTAGCATTTTGTCCTCCTCCTTCCCATAAGAAGTCCCTGACAATCTTTTCAAGCTGGTTGCTCACTTTGGACGGAGCGATATTCATGGACTTAAAGAAAATGGGAAGGGTAGCGAAGGTGGATTTGATGAGGGTCAACCTTCCTCCATGACTAAGCATTTTGTTTTTCCAAGTCGCAAGCCATCTTTGAACCCTATTGACGCGGGACAAAGACCCTAAAACTCGTGAATGGCGATGAAATGATGATTAGCCAAAATTAAACTAATTAATTAAGCAAAAATCTCAAAATACTCACGATACCTTAGAGTTTCGTAGATTTCCGCTTGAGTGATCACGTTAGATTCAGCTAGGGCCCAATCCGATGTACCAGATCCATTAGCTTCGCGGAAGGGGGATCCTAGAGATAGAACTCTAGCATCTTCCAGATTAGGGCGTTCGCTCGTAGTTCTAAGGTGGAATCACTGGTTCTTTCCAGGGTTTGTTGAATCGGGTTGATCCAACGGGTCAGATGAAAGTTAGGGTTTTGGGATTCAGTAGGCTCAACTTGAAATGGAATGAATTTGGTTTTATGGGATCGAAAAGAAGCAGAAAATAGATAAACAAAGAGATGAAGATAAGAGTTACGAAATTGCGGGCTTCGCACCATTGGCTTCACACCAAACCCTTCACGGGAGAGAAGATTCACTCTTCAACATAGCTCATCTCAAGCCCAAAGCAAATAGCATTTTCATTCATCAATAATCAATTGTTGTTACAATGCTTATAAGGACCTTATATAGTAGGTCTCAAAAGAAGAAAACTCAAACAATTAAAACACTAAAAAGGACAAATTTGCCCAAAAAAAAAAAAATTAAAATGTCGTCTTTGGCGGACAGATCCCACGCGGTCGATCGATAGATCCATTTTTAAATCGATCGATCGACTGAGAATTAATAAATTTCCCCGAAGATTCTGTCCCCAATCGATTGATCGAAAGTTTGGAACCGTTCGATCGACTGAAAAGAATAAGTTCACCAAAAGGCCCTGCCCTTTACCCTCAATCGATCGATCGAATGTCTGGGATCAATCGACCGACTATGCGCCTAGTTTTGGTTTCCGTTCTATTTCTTCCGACGCCGGTACACGCGATATGGTCCATAGCAGATGTCCATAGTGTCGGTGTCCCAGTCACCTATGCACCACCGGATCCCATTGATGAGCTTTCAATTTCCCCACACCAAGAGGAAGGCCAAGGTAGTTGAAGGGCAAGTTGTCATGGAAGCGTCCTATGAGGTTGACCAAGGTGGTCAAGCAGTCGTGATCAGTGTTAACCCCGTACCATTTTGGATTTGTGAAGATTGACCGTCTGCCTCGAGGCCGCTTCATACACAGCAAGCGCGTTGATGGCATATTTGACTTTGTTAGTCATTGCAACACAGAAGATAATTGTATCATCTGCATACTGAAGATGAGTCACACAAATTCCTTCCGCAACCCGAAACCCTTTAAAAAAATTCAATTGTGCACTCTTTTGAAGGAGTCTATGCAAAGCTTCGCCAACAATATTAAAGAGGAGAGAAGAGAGGGGTCTCCTTGCCTTAGACCCTTCAAGGTCCTGAAGTACCCCTTCAGGCTACCATTAAGAAGGATAGAGAACCTCAAGCAGGCATAGCATCCCTTAGCCCATTTCAACCAATTTGGACCAAAACCCATCCTATTCCATAGGTATTGGAGGAACCCCCAATTCGTCCAATCGTACGCCTTATCCATGTCTATTTTGAAGATTACCCCTCTTCCCTTCTACATTTGACCGAGTGAGTAGCCTCATGAGCAGTCACGATCACGTTCATTAATTGCTTTCCCGAACGGAGCCAACCACCTTTTTTAGCCTGTTTGCGAGCACCTTGGCCACGATTTTGTAGGAAAAACTGAGGAGGCTAATTGGTCTAAAGTCCATAACATTCTCAAGTCGCTCTACTTAGGAATTAGGGTAATAATGGTTGAGTTCATGCTCTTTTCCACCTTTCCCGTATGCTGAAATTTTTGAAAAAAGCTAGAAAGTCCTCCTTAACAATATCCCAAAAAGATTGAAAGAATTTCATAATGAAAACATCAGTGCCCGACGCTTTATATTTACCGGAGCTGAATACCACGAATCTGACTTCAACTTCATCAAAATACTTTTCCAACTCCTCCTTATGAGCATGCGAGAGGGTGTCAAAAAAGACCCCATCCAGCGTGGGTCCACAAAAACCAGGGTCCTTATAGAGATCTTCATAAAACTGCACTAGTTGGGCACAAATATTAGTGGTGTCCATGTACATGACCCCATCAACTTCTAAGCTAACAATATGATTTCTAGACCTTCTGCCGTTAGCCACTCTATGGAAGAACTAAGTGTTCCCGTCGCATCATTGAGCCAATGGGCCTCGGACTTTTGTTTCTAGATAGCTTCCTCCTCAATGCATTTCTGGTTGCAGGCCATTTCTTCCCTGAAAAGCTAAGGGCTAGCTGGATGTCCATTTCTTCCCTGGAAAGCTGATGCTCTTCTTCAAAGGCGTCAAAAGTTTTACTCTCGGTGAGGATGTGTTCCTTAATCTGGGGGACGTTCCCGAAGACATTTCTGTTCTAAACTTTAATCTTTTCCTTGAGATTTTTTTATTTTGGATGAAAGGATGAAAGTCGGCGTTCCCAAGATCCCATCTTCGTTCCACCATCCCAGGAAGCGGCTCCTGAAATCCTCGTTATTTAGCCTTATGTTCTCATAACGGAAAGGGCTAGGCAACCTCCCTCAAGCTGTGAGTGTCGAGCAGAATAGGCTTGTGATCTGAAACTGTTGTTGGTCAGCATTCCACCTCCGTGTTTGGGAACTTTACCATCCACTCAGCAGAGCAAAGAAACTGGTCTAGTCTACAGAAGGTTGGGCATTCCTGCCCATTGGTCCAAGTGTGCCTGCCATCTTTCATACCCGGATCATGAAGGGTTGTGGATTTGGTGTACAGTGTTAACATAAAGAGTAAGAGTAACATAATCTATATTGACATATATGTCTAGTTACACCCCAAACTAGACTATTAACACACAAACTAACAAATATAAGTTTTAAGGTAACATAGTGGAAAGGCAAGGGAAGCATGGGGGAAGGCTGATGAAACATATGAGGAACATGAAAACATCAAGAAAAAACACAAGGAAACAAATTTTCTCATTGTTCTGGACTATTGCCTGGAATATCCCATGTTTTCATGTCATTCCTTCTCGCTACACGACCTTCTAAAGCATGCTTGTCAAGCGTTGCTTTGTGCTATGGTCACTGCAGAAAATGAAGCATAGCACCTGGGCCACCGGCAAACTTTGCACCCCAACAATAACAGAAAAAGGTGTAATAAAGCAACATCATTATTTCCTATACCTAAATCCAAATAGCATAAATAATATGCCTGACTCTAAATGTTATAACTTGGATCACCTTAATGTACCCTCAGGTTCCCGATCACCCTAATTTTTCACTAAATACGCAAGATTATGTAAATTGTATTTAATCAAATAATCTTGATATGATTTACCAATGGGAAAAAAAAAGGAAAAATTAGTCTCAATGAAGAGCATCAATTACGAGAGGTGTAAAATTAATTATATATCGAGTGTATAAGACCTTGATAAGAATGTTCAAGTTATAATGTAAACATAAACTCTATCCCATATGATTATGCTTAAGCAGAAAGTGAAGAAATGGAAAGTGCTTACAGCATTGGTGAAAGCAGATAGAACTTCTAGCCTTTTGTACCTGAAATAAAATAAAATAAAAAGAACTTAAACAACAGATAGAACTTCTATCATGATAATCAGATGATTGGACTTCAACATGTAGTCAATTAGTATTCACCAGTGAAACCACAGCATAATAAGAAACTACAAGTAACAATAACAAAGCAAGAAAGAACTTAAACAGCAGAAAAGAAGAGTACCCCAGCACAAGGGTGCACCAACAAAGAGAAAGAGCCATAGGGCCTTCTCTATGAGCACTTTCGTTGCGTATGACTCCGTTAGTACCAAGAGCAAAAGAAGCCAACTTCATTAACAAAAGTTACAAAGACTTGAATACAATATGATAGATCTTTACCAATTCAATAAAACTAAAAGCAAATAAGTGAAAGTAATAAAAATGCACTTGATATTATTTGGAATACCTGTATCCTAGGGAAGTCGCTTCTAAGTAATTTTATAGTCACCATAACCAAAATTACTATGGAGGTGACACCATCATAGTATTGTGGGTTGTAGATCAAATGGTGGTCCCTACCATTAAAGCAACATATGCATAGAAAGTATGGTTGCATCAGTGAAACGACAACAATTAATGACCACTGGATTTTCATCCAACAGTGGTCCAAGCAGTAACTGTAGAAGGACAAACGAAGCTTTGGAAAGGCATCCATATTCCATGTATCAGCATGCTAATTCGGTAAGCG
This sequence comes from Chloranthus sessilifolius, assembly GCA_021018995.1. NCBI lineage: Eukaryota > Viridiplantae > Streptophyta > Magnoliopsida > Chloranthales > Chloranthaceae > Chloranthus > Chloranthus sessilifolius. Next base: position 179,168,894 of record CM037585.1, on the reverse strand, counting down.
AGATATGGATTTGAAGAGGATGTCTCAAATAGGATTAATGCAGTTGGATGAAATGGAGGGAAGAAAGCGCAGTATTGTGCGACCCAAGAGTACCACTTGAATTGCAGGGGTGTACGTTCTTATAAGACGCAGTTAGATTGCCATATTATATGACGCGAAATGTTAGGCTACAAAAAAGTGACAAGATAGAGTACTTGTGGCTGAAATGCATGCATTGAGATGGATTGTGGAGTGCAGCAAAAGGATAAAATTTGGAACGAGCACATAAGAGGAAATTTGAGAGTGGCGCTTATAAAGGAAAAAAAATAGAATGTCGCTTGAAGCAGGCCCTGTACGAAGGATTGAGACGCTACAAGCACAAGGGAGTAGGAGAAGCGGAAGACCAGTGAAGACCTGGGGGAAGCATTGAGAAGGGACAAGAAGGATTGCGAAGTTACAAAGAGCTTATCGCTAATAAAAAAATGAACAGAGAAATAGGACTCACAAAGCTGGCCATAAATAGATGGAATAAGGTTGTGAGGATGATGATATGGTACAACTACAATCACAAATAATTACCAAGGAAAATTTATTAGTTTCAAATTCTCAAAATGAACTTCATGAGGCCAGCCCATTCTCAAGAAAGGACCCTTTTCACTGGAAATAGTATAAAACATGTTTCATCATAATGAGAGACTTCAAAATGGGGAAATGTCCTTAATTTAATAGCAGATAATTTCTAAAAGTAGAAGCCATCCCAAATATATGGGACAAGGTGACAATGAGAACGATTTTCTGCTGATGGAAAAGTATTCCCTTCCTATGCTCGGTTGTGTAAAAGGCGAACGTCAATATCTACGAAGTTTGTTCTGTGGGAATAGTGAGGAAACTATGGTGCATCCTAAGATGTTAGTTTGTGAGACAAATTTGGGACACTTTCTTATATGGGTTTAGTGTTAACGGTTATATGGATGAAGCTTGTGTGAACGTTCTGGCCGATTGGTCTGAGGATCCTTCCTATGACATATTGGGGTATGGTATCCTATCCTCTAGAGGGTGCTGCCAATGGCGATCTTCTAGGGAATTTGAAAGGAAAGGAATAGAAGGATCCTCGGTAAGAAGTTTGGCATGTGCGAGGCTACTAAGGGATCAATTCTCGCGGACCTGATTTGGTGATGTTTGGCATCCCTTGCTGTTGGCGCTCACTAAGGAGGAGATTCTGGAGAAAAGCCTGTAGAAACTGCTCGTTTGTTTGTTTCTAGGCATCCTTTTAGGCATCTGTTGCATTTTTTTCTTGATCCATGCTGTTTTTTTTTTTTGTGCTTGTCTCTAGCAAAGTAGCTCACTATACCTCCTTTTGATCTGGTGTAGCTTCATTTTACTATTGAAACTATGGCTCAACATTGATACCAAGATATATAATAGTATGCATATATACTGATATACACGTATAATCTAGGTATGTAATAAGACGTTAATTTAGTTATAAGTATTTCACATATATTCTTGGATTTTATCAAGGCACGTCAACAGAGATAGGGGCACTTCTCTGGTCAGTGGTATTTGGATTTTCCCTAATTACTCACGAAGGCTCTACTTATTTGTAGAAGATATCTCATCAAATGTCATCAGATGGATAAGTAAAGAAGAGGAGATTTCTAGAATAGGTTATAGAAGCTGCAAACACGTGTATAAGGCTATTAACTTCCTTCATGTATAGGCGAGGTCGAGCTTACACCAGCTCGGCACAAACTCAGCTAGTTGACAGCCCTACCCTTAAGATCCTTGCTTAAGGGCATCACTAATGTACTTAACCGTTTAATAAATACCCATTGTAAATCTTAAAAACAAATATACAATATACTAATCACAAAATATTATATCAGGACTCCATACATGTTAAAATGTGTACAAACTATAAACATGTAAGCAGCATATAAAAATGCATACATAGACTGCTAAGATACCTATATAACAAAAATACACAGCAACTTAAAAATCTTCCATGCCAAACACCTTGAATCTGTGTTCCACAGTGAATCCTGTATCTGTGTCAAAATTGGCTGTAGGTTATTTATTCCAATTGCCATATCGAACACTTTGTATCCATGTTTGTCACCAACACAGACATCACTGTAAAATTTACACAGAAAAATACCTCTCGTATGAAGGACCATCATATCCTATTCAGATATGTGTAACAATAGTCCTTTCTTCATAATTTAATCGTGTAACTCAGGATATAGGTCATGAATGCCTAAAGGCCTAAAGTATGCTCTAAATTGCAAATAACATGTTATAACTGTAAAGCTATAAATAATACAAAAAGGATACCTCTTCCTTATCCATGTCATGCTACCATGCTATGCAGGTTGTATAACTGATTTGCAAAGTTAATGTTTTATAATTTGATAATAAGTACACACTTCTACTTCAATACTTCATCTGTTGTTCTTCTCGAAATTTTCATATATAAAAATCTCAAAGCGTGACCCACTTATTTAACATTGTCTTGCATTAGTAAACATTAGATTTGTAAGTTCATAAGCTTATACATATTGTTATAACTGCGCCATTTTTTATTTGACATTACAATCAGATTGTAGACAAATATTATAAAGGTGTTAATGACATAATGTTGATTATAAAGCAAACAATATTGTACGATTCAGTGTCAAGTAATACAGCAAATAACATTACAATCGCATACTCCATTTTAAGTTAGGGTACCTCTATTAGCACCCACGCAATCTCTGAAAGCGCCCACGTCGGAAACCCCTTCAAAACCATTGATTGGTTTGGATCAAATGATGGAGATCGTGTTTCATCCCAATCTTTCACACAACGGATCTTGAGATCATGTCGCACCTATCAGATGGTCAGTTTTTTATTCCACATCTCACAGATCCCCAAAACATGGCCCTAAAACATCCCCAAAACATTACGCTCACGTTTGAGCGTAATGTGTACCATAGGATTCAAGGGGCATTTTTTGGGGATCTGTGAGATGTGGAATCAAAAACTGACTGTCTGATAAGTGCGACATAATCTCAAGATCCTTTGTGTGGAAGATCGGGGTAAAACATGATCTCCATCATCTGATCCGAAACAATCAAAGGTTTTGAAGGGGGTTTTCGTGAGCACTTTCAGAGATTGCGTGGGCGCTAATAGAGGTACCCTTTAAGTTATTCTTTGATTTTTCTAGTCAAAGTTAATAGAACTTTGCATTGAGTCGTAACTGCAACCCACCATAAATATAATTGTTCCAGAAGTCCCAATTCTTGTAACAACGATTTTTGTAGGACCTATCAATAATTTGAATTTGTACACAAGTTTTGAGAATTATTCTCATGCCAAGTTTCAATACTAAAATCTGATTTTCAGCATCAACGTGATATCTATGTTTCCAGCACTAAAATTAAAAGAAGAAAAAATATCAGCACTCGCATTTGAAAGAATAAATATTACAAACTGACAAAACATCAGTTGCTTCAACAAAAGACCAAAAATCTGTAACAATAAGCAAAAACTGTAAAATTGCTTATAAACCAAGTAAGTGTTTATCTCTGATTTAGCATCTTCCAATATGTCAAGAATACTACTAGTTACCAAGGATCAAAATTTCGGTTTCGAGCATGACCGAAACCGAAAATTTCGGCCGAAAACCGATAATTTGGCCGAAAATTTGAATCCCATATAAATACGAAAATGTTATCGTTTCGGTGAGGACCGAAATTTCGGTCATTTCGGCCAAAATTTTGATCTTTGCTAGTTACACATGCAAGGTTTGTCAAATGTGATTCATATGATTTAAGCAGCAATTTCAGAAAAAAGAAAAAGGTTGTCGCATGGCCCCCTGTAAGAAATTCTAATCTCACCCATAGGTGTAGGTTCCATCGGGCCTCTTTTTGGCAGCAGCCATTGCAAACAATGAAAATGTTAACAGACCACAACCAAATGTCAAATGAAAAGCATCTGACACCAAGCCTGCATGAAACGTAATCGGTTTAGCGTATAAAAGGAAAACAGTGCATGTTGAAAATCAGTAAACATTGCATAACATACATTGAAATGATTTTTTTCTCGTTAATCATGATTAAGATTAATTGACAACAGACAGCGACATATTTTCCAAATGATATCTTTACTCAATATTTAAAAAGAAAAAATGCTTTATATGACAACATAGGGACAAGAATGTAGAACAAAAAAATGCAAGGGACAATAAACTGGAGCCTAAAATAATCACAAATTCGGAAGCATAATGAAAATAAGCATAACCAAATCCATTGATGCCCTACATCCTATCAATCATTGCAAATAAAGCAAGGAATTTTATTTTATTTTCAAAAATGAAGAGTAAATATGTCTCTGAATACAAGTTTAAAGAAAGCTGTTATATCCATCTAAGTGGATGTTGAATAGCAATCAAGCCAGCAGGACAAACTTATTGGCCATTTCCCTATGCAGGCTCTCCAATGCCAAGCAAAAGACTCCAAAATCCAACTAGGCTCTGACACTTCAGATGGAACTTTTAAGTGCCAAAGCCATACACATGCCATACGCCCATCGTACCCACCATGGGTAACATAGCTTAGAAGAGACTTTCAGTCGCAAAGCCAACAACCAACAATTCTTCACATGATGATGAAGGCTTCCACTTGGCTAGGTATTTTTCGAAGTGGCCAGCCACAAGTAAGAATGTATAGAGCTTCAAGCCTTAGATGCTCATATGTACCCATTTCAAGTTTCAATACTGGTTCATTCTTTTAAGTTACTGGTTCATTCTTCTAAGTTATCACCATATCATATTTGCATGGTCAACCAATTATATCTGCAAAGGTTAATTGACTTTTTTTCTTTTGCTACTTTAATTGACTTCCATGTATCATGATCACCATATTACCTTAGTATAATGGTCCTGTTCATCTGACATGCTCCACAGTTTGCTATTCACCAAGTGAAATCAAGAGAAATAACCTAAATTTACAATTCTTTGCTAATCAGTTTGCTTGAATCGATTTTTAGTTTGCAAGACTTAATATTGCATGTGTTTACATATAGGTAAACAAAAGTATGTGCAGATAAAAATATTTACTATTTTCTACTACCAGTCACCTCTACAAATAGATGGAACAATGCGATGACGATGATTTACACCTACAGATATTATCAGGGCGGCAGGTGGAAATTTTTGACGTTACCAATGAGCCGGACTAGCGAGTCAGCACATGTCCTCGAGTCAATAAGTGTCAGAAACTTAGTGTGTAGGAGTCAAGAAAATTGACTATTTTACTCACTGTGTTGACTAAAGTAAGGAATGTTTCCATGATGACATCCTATATTCCTATTTAAGAGTTGGAAGTTTCCATAGTCTATGAAGGATTAAGAACATAGAACCTTTATTAAATGATGTAGTTTACCCTTACGTGTATATTATCACATCGGCATAGATATAGTATCGCATCTGCATAGATATAGGACTAAGAACATAGAACCTTTATTAAAGCCTATTCATCTGCATAAAAAAGGTCTTGGCCCTAAATTTTTTCTGTTTGAGAATGTTTGGCTGCTTAATGAAGATTTTAAATCTAAAATCTCTTATTGGCGGAATAGCGAGATTATCACCGGGAGTGCAGCATGTTTGCTGACCATCAAACTCAAAAACCTCAAAGGAAAGCTTAAGAAATGGAATAAGGAGGTCTTCGGCAACGTCTCGCTGGTTAAAGAACACTTGCTCGCTGAAATTAAAAGAATTGATGGCTTTGAAGACGAAAGACACCTGCCGGAGGAAGAAAGGGATGTTAGAATTGCTCTGAAACTTGCTTTTAACCAAAAGTGAGTAGAAGAGGAGGCGATTTGGAGACAGAAATCGAAGGTGCATTGGCTCAAGGAGGGAGACAGCAACACCAAATTCTTTCACCAAGTAGCTAATGGAAGGAGAATTAGAAAGTGCATTACCCATTTAGTTATAGACGAGGTTCAGTACTCTAGCCAGGAGGGCATTGCGGGACAGATGTTAAATTTTACAAAAATCTTCACACTACTCCGGAGACCTATAGATCCCCTCTCCAAGGCCTTGACTTCAGTTCGATTTCTGAGTCCCAGAGGAGCAATCTAGAAGTGTTGTTTGATGAGGACGTGGTTAGAAGTGCAGTCTTCTCTGCCAGCATAAACAAAGCACCGGTCCCGGACGGTTTTACGATCAAGTTCTTCCAATCCTGCTAGGAGATTGCCAAGGCTGGCCTCCTTAATTTTTTCAATGAGTTCCATTTTGTTGCTAAGATCCCCATTGGCTTCAATTCTACCTTTGTGGCCCTCATCCAGAAGGTTGACGGAGCGGTGGATATCCATGGCGTCAGACCTATTAATCTTCTCAACTGCACATATAAAATTCTTGCAAAATTCTTAGCCAATAGACTCGAACGGTTCATTGGTGACATCATCTCTAATAACCAAGGGGCATTTATTCCGGGAAGGCAACTCCTGGATGTGGCTCTCACTACCCATGAGGCCATTGGCAGCATCAAGAAGAGTGGACAAGGAGGTCATGTTCTTAAAATTGATGGGGAAAAAGGCTTACGACAGAGTAGATTGGAGTTTCCTACATTACTTACTCACAAGAATGGGTTTTGGGAATAGGTGGATCAGCTGGGTGTGGGGATGCTACGAATCTCCATTTTTTTTCATCTTAGTCCACGGATGTCCTAAAGGGTACTTCAGAGGTTCTAGGGGCTTAAGACAGGGAGACCCTCTCTCACCTTTGCTCTTCAATATTGTTGAAGAAGCTTTGCACCGGATTCTACAAAGAGCTGCTATCTCGAATCACTTCAAGGGGTTTCAAGCTAATGATGAGTTAGCCATTTCACACCTCCAGTATGCGGACGATACGGTGATCTTTTGTAGACCTTGCCCTACGGAGGTCAACAATGTCATTAGTGCTCTCTTGGTGTTTGAATTAATGTCTGGGCAGAAAGTCAACTTACACAAGTCAAAAGTTCTAGGAATCAACTTAGACCATTCAAATACAAGAATTTTGTCAGAGCTTGTCAGATGCCTTGAAGAAAACCTTACTTTCCAATATCTTGGCTTGCCACTCGGGATTGGCAAGTTAAAGGCCCATCATTGGGAACCAGTCACTCTTCGTTTCCAAAAAGGCTAGCCACGTGGAAAAGTAAGCTTATGTGTAATGAGGGTCGAGTTACTCTAATCAAACCCACTTTTGTGTCCCTACCTATCTTCTTTATGTCTATCTATTCTACACCGGCGACCGTGATCTCCAAGTTAGAAAAGAGAATCAGGGACTTCTTATGGGAAGGTGGGGGAAATAATGGAAAAATTCACCTCATCAAAACAAAAAGGGTGAATTCTTTGGGTTGTTACACTATGCTGCTCCTAATAGAGCCAATACGAATTGCAGAAATTGGGCCAAAAACAAAAAGGGGAGCTTTACGGTTAAGTATTTTTTATGTTCTCCTCAATAAGCATAGAATTTCTCATCCTGACAAGCCTAAAAATTCGCAGTTTTGGAAGGTAAAAGTGCCCCTAAAGATTGAATTCTTCTCTTGGTTTGCAGCCTAGGGGCGGATTCTCACTAGGGATCAATTGTGGAAGACAGTTATTGGTCTCCCTAATAGGGGCCTCCTTTGTAAGACGGGAAGAGATTCGGTATCGCAAAGTCGCACACTTTGTTACACTGCAAGATCCCGGGTAATTGTTGGGGAATGTTCTCTCCTTATTTGGGATTAAGTGGGTCTTTCCGGTTAACATTGATCTTTTGTTGCAACAATGGGATGGAGCCACCCCTTTTGAGGATGGGAAGCAGTAGATCTGGGCTATTGCTCCCTTTGTAGTTTTGTGCACCATATGGTTGGAAAGGAACAACAGGGTTTTTCAACAGAAGGCCAGACCTTCACTTCTCGCACTCAAGTCTGTCAGAGATTTCCTGCTCAATTGGCTATGGAGGGGTTAGGGACAGTTGCTACAAGATCACTTTGACTTTTCTCTATTTGGAATCTTATGTGCTATTTATGTTTTTGGCTCTCATCCCCCGTGGTCCTTTTCCTCTTTCCTCTTTTCCCTTGTCCCCTCCTTTCCTTCTCTCCCATTTACCTTCGCACACCCCCCCCCCCCCTCTTTCTTTTGCCTACTCCCTATCAGCACAACGATGCTTAGGAGTTTGCAGATCCCGGGGTTTGCAAGTTGGAGAGGTGTGCTCTTCTTTCTTTCTTTTGTTTTTTGGTAGTTTCTCACTACCGCTAAGGTATGTACTTTTCTCTCTTTCGTTTTAATTTATTTATGCTCTTTATTGATCAATATATATATATATACTAGTTAAATGCAGGTGCTTCGCATGTCCGACGCTTAAGTTTGAGATTATGTATATGATGATTATATAATTTATATTTATGACTTATAAAAATATAGCAATATAGAGTAACTTGCAAATGTAAAGGGATTACTGTAGAGATTACTATATATTTGGAGTTTATATGAAACAGTTAAGAGAAAATGGCCGTAGCACTTAAAAGTGATATACAATATGATAAAAATATCAATTCAGATTAGCAGGCTCAGAGAGATCAATGCAAGTTAAATGCAATTATCAATAGTGATTGATGTACTCTGTCATTCATATACGGCCCTGAATACCTTCAATCATACTTGTACTACATAGGAAGGCTGCCAAAATATTGGCAAAAGTGAGCAGGAGCGAGCTGGAACCCAATGTTTGCACAATGGAATGACGCAATTTCGTTTAGTGTTTTGGAGGTTTCAATTTTGTTCACTATTTTAGATCTTGAATTAACAGTGTAGATCGTTCTATTATTGGGATGATATTTTTCAAAAGAATATTATTCCTCTCTTTTGGATTTGATATTCGGATTAGTAAGAAAATATATATATTCTTGTAATAGTATTTGTTACCCAGTGTCCATAGCCCATCGAGGGGTAGTGATGTAATTTGCTAAGAAATAAGGATAGTGACGTAATTTGCTAAGAAAGAGGGGTAGTGATGTAATTTGCTAAGAAAGAGGGGTAGTGATGTAATTTGCTGAGCAAAAGGGTAGTGATGTAATTTGATAAGAAAGATGGGTAGTGATGTAATTTGCTAAGGACCTTTTCAAACCCCACTTGATAAGAATATTCTCTGTGCATGATTTGTTTCACTATATTAGAATGCTTCTCCCCCATTTTTAGTTTATCACACTTTTTCAAAGCTCAAAGAATTGCTATAACTCAAGGTACATATTAAATCACTCTAAAGGATATGCACCGCATCATCTCTTAAAACCCCCAATCTTTTTAAAGTTACTTTTGGGCTAAAGGTGCATAAAAAGGCAACTTTAATCAATACTTTATATTAATTTTTGTAATGATTACAAGCTATATATATCATATGTTTGCTAACAACACTAAAAGTTGTATTATATCATCAAATAAATGAGAAATCTATACTTTAAGGACATAAAAAAGTGTGAGATTAAAAAAGTAAGAATGCATTGTAATAAATTATACACACCATATAAATGGTTAAAAAATTGTCACTCATTTTATTTTCAAAATTGGAGAGGACAATTGAGTCATTGACATAATAGGGCAAATTTAATTTCTAATTTCCAACCATTACCGGCTTAGAAGCTATTGAATGCATTAATCAAAACAAGGACATTTCCGTCATTTCATTTTAGAGTTACTTTTTTGCTAAACATGCACAAAGACAACTTTAATTAATATTTTATATTAAATTTTGTAATGATTAAAAGATATATATCATATATTTGTTAACAACACTAAAAGTTGTATTATATCATCAAATAATTGAGAAATCTACACTTTGAGGACATAAAAAAGTGTGAGATTAAAAAAGTAAGAATGTATTATAGTAAACTATATACACCATATAAATGGTTAAAAAAATATCACGTATTTTATTTTCGAATTGGAGAGAAAAATGGAGTCATTGACATAATAAGACTAATTTAATTTCTAATTTCCAACCATTACCGACTTAGAAGCTATTAAATTCATTAATCAAAACAAGGACATTTTCGTCATTTTGAAAATTGGTCGGACCAAATTCTTAACCACCCATTTGGCTTATATATATATATATATATATATATATATATATATATATATATATATATATATATATATATATATTTGTGATAAAAACAGCTATAACATAGGCAGTATAATATGCATATTAATTAACAAAAAATTATTACATTTATATCTTTAATTTGTATCCACATTATTAGATACCGACATATAGCGGGAATTCACCATGTATGCCTAGTTGCATATGGATTAAATTTAAAAGTGTTGCCATAATGTGTGTATTTTCATCTTTATGCATATTATGTAACCTGAATAAAGGGTATGCTTCTATTATAATAACATTGAACGTCAAAGAGTCATTCAAAATTATATGTCAAACTTTTATGATTTTTTTTTAATTTTCCTTTTAAGAGGAAATTCAGTTATCTATGCATGTAAGCATATATATTGTCGAGATGAGTCAACTAGTTGAGTGGGATTTATTTACTTGCCAAGTCTACATTTAAAGGTTAGTTAGTGATAAAAATCAATTGAATTAAATCATTTTTGTCTATTTCTCATTTTGAGCTATTTCTACCACATATACAACCTATGAAAAAAGGACCCGAACTCTACTAACCGTCATTTAAAAACCAAAATGGTGTTCAAATGATCATACACCATCAATGGTTTAAGAAGTGGGTGATCCGTACCATTAAAGTGATAGATTATAGATTGAAGTGAAACAAACCCAAAATTGGTGTTTTAGGGAGATTTAAACCATCCGATCTAAGAACTATGATACCAACTGTTGCTTTTAGTTTTAATGGTTGATATTAAAGTTCATCAATCTGATGGTTCAAATCCACTTATAGGCATGTTTCTTTGGGCTGAGACATTCTTTGGGCTGAGACATGTGCCAATGATAGATTGCCACTTGCACAATTTATATTGATCACAGATGTGTGCTACATGGCACAATGGTAGATCACACTTCAATGTTGTGAGATAAAATGTCTAATATTAATGATGTAGGATCATTTAGACGTCATTTTTGTGTTTATGTCAGGTGGTCAGGAGCCATTATCCGGTAAAAAAAATTCAATAATACCCACTTTACACTCATAATTTAATATCTTGACTAACGCTTCCTATTAAAAATACATTTCAGTCAACAACAATGTGCATGTAAATAAAGAATAAACACAAAGCTAGTATAATAAGATATCTCACCTATACTCTCTCAAAAAAAAAAAAAAAAAAAAAAAAAAGATATCTCACCTATACGACCGGTGAGAATGCCTATAATCAACTCTGCAGTCGAATAAGCCACATTGAGTGAGATCATCAGAAAGAGTCGCTTCATAGGCCGGTTCCCTGATCTTATAACCCGAACAACATACAGCATAAACAAAAGAAAAGAAAAATTCTCAGGCAATCCCTTTCCCTCCTCTCTTAAAGAAGACTTCTCGTGTTCTTTCCAAACATTCTCATCTTCGAAAATTGGATAAGGACCTGGCAAAATTCCGACTCCTGAAGCAGTACGAGAAAGCATAGGTCGAAGCGGATCATTTGAGATGATCGAGATAGGAGTGTGGGCATCATATTGGCGGAAAGAAGATTGGCGAGAGAAAGCAAATCTTCGATCACTTCCGCTGCCAAATCCAATGTCTCCTTTCCATGACTGCTGATTACTGAAAGAACTGTTCGAGGAAGACGCCCTGGAATCGGTTTCCGTACCAAACGTTTCTCGTAAAAGTGGCTGGTTCTCCATGTTTCGTAAACTCGAAGATCTAGAAACCCTAATTCTACATAGATTTGGAGAAAACAAAAAAAAAATTATAAATTGTTCTCCATTAGAGCAGTGTCGACTTACTGATTACTGCAATTTGCCATCAAAACAGACCAAATTCTTCTCATATCAAAACTCAACTATTTCAGAAAGGACAAAAAGGCAATTAATCAATATAAAGCTCCTTAATGAAAGGGCAAATCATACAGACGACTTTTGGGGTCGAATCGATCAACGAAGAACAGTCGAGCAAAGAGAGATCTACGAGAATTAGGGTTTCGACTTCCAAGAAACCAAATCTAATTATCTATCTCCAGGTCTTCTTCTCAGCTCGTTCTCTCTCTCTCTCTCTCGCTCTCTGAAGTCTGAGCTGCTTTTTCGTATATGGTCGGATGGAACGACGAAGCAACGGAGGCCGTTATTTGTAGAAGTCGAATACGCCGGGTCAAGCAACTATGAACTATGGACCATTGTTGGAAGTAATATGTGAATGAATAGATGATACGCGCACACCCCTTTATTCCTCTCCATGACATTATTTCAACTCGCACACCAACTTTTTCTTTCCCCACAGTAAGTAATTAAGAAAACAATGATAATACATTTAGCGGGGCTCTCAATAGTCAATGGGGTAAGGTTAGCCCTGCCCAAAGTACTCAATCGAACCCAATCCTAACAAGTTTTTACAGCCACCTTGCTTAACACAGGAAAAATCTGTTAGCCTGTTTTAAATCATACAGTGGAGATCATTTATCATATCAATCTTCCACACAATAGATCTTGACATTATAGGCCTTCATATTTGATTCCTCATGACACACATCCCAAAAAAGTGAACATGAACCGCGTATGTTGGTAACTCTTATCACAAGTTCGGTGTTATGAAGCTCAGAACTCTTTGAAGAGACAAGAGCTTGTGGGGCTGAAGGTTTGACGAGTTACCAACATGGGGTTGCTTATATGAGAGAGAAAATAAAATTTCCTAATCAGATAATTAACTTGCTTATATGTGTAATATAAGCAAGTTAATTTGCTTAGTAGCAAATTATAAGGGAAATCATCAGGCGTGTTCTTTCCTGAGCTATTCTGGCCAAAGCTTTTAGGGACTATGCTCCTAAGGAGATCAAAGAGTGTTGGGCCTCATCTTTTACCATATACTTGGTCCTTTGGCTCGTTTGTTGTTCGCCTTTAATGGGGCTTTCTTATTTTTCTTTCCTTTTATCGGGTTCGTCTGAACCTCTTAGGCTTATCGCTTAGGTGGATGTACCTTTTTCTTTTAATGAAATACACGTTATACCTTTGATAACTATTGTGACTAGGTAACAAACTTTTAGGAATTAATAGCTCGGCCTATTTAGTAAGTAGAAGATAGAGAGAGAGCCTTTTTCATCTTTATACTTGTTCAAAATATTACAATCAGCTGGCATAACCTTGATTTTTACACTTTTAGGAAATACATTTTAGACCTTTTGTATCTATTTTGACTTGGTAACAGACATTTTAGGAATTAATCGTTCATGGCATCATAGTAGAAACTGTGTTAAGAATCGGTGGCCCACATTCTCCAACATTGTTCTTATGCGCGGTCTATCTGGCACAAGATTTTCAAACTGTTTAAGGTGGAATGGGTTCTCCCTTTTTGGTCTGGCCACATAATGGAAATGTGCAAAGAGATGAATCTGGAATACCCGAGGAAAGACCTATGGCTGCTAACAGTTTATGCGGTTTTTTCGGATATCTGGGTGGAAAGAAACAATAGAATCTCCAGGCGCAAGGCTAAACCGTTCTCATTGGTTATCCGGGACATCAAAGACCTGGTGGTCAGTTGGAATGCTAGCAAGATGGCGAATTTCAACGAAGGGCTACAACACTTCCTATTGCTCTAGGATGACTGCTGCTCATAGAGGTACTGTTTTCAGCTTAGTTGCGATGGGGATCGGAGTTGCTTGCTTTTCGTGTGTTCCTTTGGGTAGTTCCTTACTACCCACCAAGGTATGTTTTGTTCTCTTTTTTATTTTTAATATAATCTTTGTTACCGTCTGAAAAAAAAAAAAAAAAAAAAATCCTCTCTTTCAGCTATGGACATTTGGTGTTCCTCCTTAGGGGTCCTCTTTGTTATGTTATAGCTTTCTTTTTAGAAATTCATATATTTTATTAACCATTTTGCCAATTTCTGAATTTACTTTTCGACTTCTCTAGATACCATTCTCTATTTATTTTATTTTTTGCTCATGCTCTTAATTTACAATTTTAAATAACAGTGTTTATTATTTACATTAATCCTGTTGTATTGCAGCCTGCCCTTCGTGAATATGGCACAGACAGTGATAATGATGATGCTGACTTCATAGGTACAGAAGGGGACCCACTTGCTAATAAGCTCAATCATACCCTCAAAGAGTATGACATCAATGACTTGGATCTTGATGATAAGTATAGAGCTCCTGGGCATTTTGTACATGGGAATCAAGGATCAGACCAAGGGACATGCCAGGACTCTTCCCCTGATGTGTTTTGCAGGTGTGCGGAGTATGCTGAAATGTACAGCTATGAAAATCATGATGCCAAGGACTTGGTTGTCCTGCAGGAAAGCAGTGATGATCTGAGTTGTGGGATTGTGAAACTATTGTTTCCACATATTCAAATCTTGACAACCACCCTGGAAAAATACAAGCTCCAGAAAAGTCTAGGAAGAAACTGCCTGATGATCTGAGTTGTGGGATTGTGAAACTATTGATTCCACATATTCAAATCATGATAACCACTCTGGAAAAATACAAGCTCCAGAAAAGTCTAGGAAGAAACTGCCTGTAACTATTCCTGGAGCTTCAACTGACAGCAACCATGTGATTTCTCTACGAGGAAAGGAGATGCTTCTGGTAGAGTTTTTGCCACACGGTAGGAGGACTATCTTGGAAAAGGCGAAGAAAGCCAACTATGAGAACTGAACTGCAGAAGAGGAGACCAGTTGGAGAGGAGTCGAAAGAAGAAAAGAATGAACAGAGGGTAATTTTTACCAATATTTGAACTAGCTGCTTGCATTTATAGTGGTCCTTCATACTGACCTACATTAAACCCTCCATTTCTATGATAAATTTTTCCTGTTTTGCTCTTCACTTGTAATGCAGGAGCAAGGTTGGTAGTTTAATCCTTTTATCTGCTAACAAAGAGAGGGCTTAATGCAGTTTTGTATTGTTTAAAATGACCTTTACTGTACTAAATTCTTAGTAAATTTAGAACTAATGGTAACCATCAAAAGAAAATCTATGATAAGGGTACCACAGTAATAATTTTTTGATGATGAGTGATGTCAGTGTTCCTTTGTCTTTTTGATGTATTATAGTTAATACATTAGATTTACTTGTGTTTATGTGGTTGATGGTGGTTTTTTCTACATGCAGGCTGCTGTGAAAGAGGAGAGGCGAGAGGCAAGGCGAGCAAAGAAAGAATTGATAGAGCTATTTTGTCGAATTCTACTCAAGTTTATGTCTGGAAAGGAGTTTGCCCTGTTTTCAAGCTTCTGTTTATGCTCCTATTTATCTATATTTATTGTCATTGTTCCAAAGCTAGGATGTTGTTGTGGCCCAATGCTTGTTTGAGTTTCACCAAATTGAACATCAGTATCAGCTAGCTCTCCTATAGTTTGAAACCATTTGCAAGCTGCTCACAGAATGTTTGCACAAAGGGTCTGCACCTTTAAGTCTTCCACCACCATACTGGTGAAACCTTGATATTTATCATGGCCAAATCAGTTAAATAGATTGGGTTAGAGTATTGTCCAAAACCATAGCAGATATTTGCATTCCCTGTTTTTCACTGATCTTGGTGTTGTCTTGCTGATTTCTAAAACTAAGTTAATCTTCTTACAAGGAGTTGTTTCTAAAACTAAGTTAATTTTTTTGGTGTTGTCTTGCTGATTTTGTATGCATTTGATTAGTTATAATTTTTGTGGTGCAGTGAGGAGTCAGAGAAAGGCTTGAAGGACTTGGGAAACACATACATCAATAGATTCGCCACTCAAAGGTATGCTTTTTATGCATGGGCCACTCATATTTGACCAATCCAATTAATGCATGGAGAATAGAAGCTATTTAATTGTCTTGGTCATTCATATATATTTTTTCTTGCAGCCTTCCTCTATTCCACTTTCATTATGAGCTGAAATGGTGATAGGATTGTTGATGTTCTGTTGCAATCATTTTCACGATTCAATGATTCCAAGGTAGTTTTCGTCATGTTAGTGACAAAAGCTTTCATATATAGGAACTTTAAATCGGAACCATGGATGTGTGCTTGGTTTAATGTGTGCTTGTGTACATGTGATTGTTATTGGTTTTAATGTGACATTCAATACCATGTAGAGCAATCGATTGATAATAACAATTCAACTTTGTTGCTCAAAATTATGATTTATTTCTCCATGTGATTTACAAACCAGATGCCATATATTTTCCATTTGTAATTCAGCATGATTCATTGAAACTAACATACTTTATTGTCCATGCCAAGACTTTCTATTATCATCAATCTTCATATTTGTTGAAACAACATATGACCTCACTGAAGAACCGTTAATTTTTTCTTCTAAAATTTTTCACAGAGATCCTGAAAGAGTTTCTCCCGTTTACTATATTAATAAAATGGTATTTATATCGAGAAGATAAACAATGTAGCAGTGTCGCACAGGGGATAGATTGATTTAATGTAAATGACAGTAAATTTTTCAAGATAGTTTGCATTCTAAGGAAATTTCATGATGTCTTCCCATTTGGCTCAATCAGCTCACATAGCTCATATACTTATACTAGTGTCATGCCTCATGCAGATTATAGGTGGAGTTGCCTATGCAAGTTCCCAGCACTGCCCAAGGAGCTTCTATTGGGATGGTGTGCTGCTTGGAGCATACATAAGGTCTGCGATATCGAATGTTTGTTCGCTAGACTGATGTGGAGTAAGGTGCTGAGCCTTTTTCAGTGTGGATTGGCGCTTTCGGGGAATCGGTTCGGGTGCTTATTATAGCATGGAGGCCCATTCAGTAGCTTGGCTAGATCCTGTGGCAACTCTCCTTTTTGGCAGTGCAAAGAAGACCAACTACTCAAACCTGGGATGGTACGAAGGCAGCTAAGACCGATTCTAAGAGGAGTGTTGTAACATCCCTAAATTTTGAACCGCATGAACTGACTAAGTGAGTGTGCCTGAGGTGACACGTTGTGTTCGTGTGCGATTTAGAAGCAAAATGGATTATTACTAGAGATTGATTAATGATTTAAAACATATCGTATTTGGTTGGGCCGATTAATTTGGGCTGACCTTATGGGCCAACTGGTTGGATCGACTTTGGGCCTTGATTGGTGTGAAAAACGTGTGTATGTGTGCTTCACACCGAAGCAAAGAGTTGTGAGTTGTGGGTAACACTTGGTTAATGTGTGTGAGCTTTGCACCAAAGTAAAGTTATTAGGTTGTGTTGGTGCACACAAGTTGATGTGTGAGCTTTATACCAAGCTTTAGTTCTTGGAAAAGAACTAGAACACCCAAGAAGGATGTATGTACTTCACACCAAGCAAATTAAGGATATAGGATTTTAACACACACATTAGTGTATGTGTGCTTCACAAGGAAGCAAACACTAAAGGGGATAAAGAGGGGAGGCGTCTCACGCAAGCCTTATTAGGCTTTGGTTTGGTTTGCAAAAGGTTGGGGCTTTGGGTTTTTAGATAGAGAGAGAGGAGAAAGAGAAGGAGAAGAGGAAGAAGAAGAGAACCCCAAACCTTCTTTTGTTCTTGGTGATTTGAAACCTCAAACTCCGTGGATCTCGCGCAAAATCACTCTATTTTACTTGAAGAACCATTGTGATTGTGGGATACGTCGAGGAGGGTTGATCTCCACCACTACGATTGAAGGAATCAAAGGATTTCAAACAATCGGGCGGTTGCAAAGCGTAGAAGCCGATTCTTAGATCCGATCGTCGGGAATGTTTCGTACCCGATTTAAATAGGTAAATAGAGCAATTCTTCCATGTATTAAGCTAAAAATAGGTTGCTTAAATGTGTGCAAAAGATTAGGATAAAAAAGATTGAGTTTTGATGTAAAATGGGTTTTTTTAAGTTCAAAACGTGTAAAATCGTGCGCAATCACTCGCCTGAGGCTCGCTCGAGCGAGCTTGGAAACTTGCCCGCGCGAGTGTCAAAACCTGTCTCAATAATTTGGCTATAACTTTCTACTCCGAACTCCGATTGACACGATTCTTACGGAGTTGGAAATAGGACAACTAACTCTACAACTCTTATGCATTAATCAACTTATGAATCAAATGTTTTGAGGATCAAAATTGAGCTGGAAGTTAGGATAAGTTCTATTAGCACGTTTTGACTGAAGTACCAATATAGATTCGGTATTTTGGCCAGAACGTTTTACTCAGAACTCTGTTTGATGCGATTCTCATGACATTGGAAAGATAATAATGAGATCTACAACTTTTATGAATTAACAAACTCTTGAATCCAAAGATTTAAAGCTCAAAATTTAGCGGGAAGATAGGTCAAGTTTAAGTTAGCCATGAGCTCGCTTGAGCAAACTGTTTCTCGCTCGCGTGAGAGGCCTTGAGAAGGCATATGTAGTATTTGATGCTCTGTGTCTCGCTCGCGCGAGGACTTAAGTGACTTAAAGCTCGCTCGCGCAAGGCCTCGCGTAACCACCTTTAGTGTACTGAAGTTCAGGTCGGTCGCGCGAGAATGGACATATCTGGGGCTCACTCGCGCGAGGAACCGTGTGACAGCCCGGATTTCGGCACCCCGAAACCCATGCCATCAGCACGATCATCTTGACCGTGCCCCTTAGCTAAGCACGGAACACTGGTATATCAAGCATTGCAATAAAATAATAAACGAAATTGCGGAATTTGAATCTATATTAATTAACTCTCCAAAAGACAGTTCTACCCTCATGCCTCTACATGAATGGAGAACCGATCCGAACCATCGATGATAGCAATCATCA
The DNA here is from genome assembly GCA_021018995.1 of Chloranthus sessilifolius. Lineage (NCBI taxonomy): Eukaryota > Viridiplantae > Streptophyta > Magnoliopsida > Chloranthales > Chloranthaceae > Chloranthus > Chloranthus sessilifolius. Next base: position 179,150,083 of record CM037585.1, on the reverse strand, counting down.
CGGATGGTTCGCCCCAAAAGAATAATCCCATCTATATATATATATATACATGGTTTAAACAGAATCAAGGCTTGACATACCAAGCCGTACAAAAACTCTCCAAAATCCCTCAAAGTGGCACAACGGAGTCCTCTAGAAGAAGTCCTCTGGAGGTGGCTCCAATCGCCGGATCGCGTCTCCACGAAGCCGCTGGCAGCTAGTAGTGGACCTGCGACGTATAGTCTATAGGGTGAGCTACATCCTAGCTCAATAGGGAACAAACATTGTTGAACATATAAATTATAACTCACATATATTCTATGATATGCCATGCATGATGTATCTATGCAATTGTTAATGAAACAGTTTAAAAGCATGTCATTTTACTGTAATTTCTTGTATTTTCATTTACTCATGAATAATGCTGAAAAGGCCTAAAGCAAAACTTAAACTTTCAACTTAAGTAATCCCCGAGCAATATAGTATCGAGCCCCGATGAGATACCCTTCATAAATCATCTATATAGAGCGGTTTTAATGTATTCTGAATACCATATAGTACAAGCCCTTTCCTCGGGATTGGTGGCGGGTTTCACTTGTCTCAATCAACACCCACAGGGTGTGCTTACTATGTCTGGATAAGCCTCCTTGGCCTACGGTTTCGCCATTATCGGTCACGGATATCTGCCAGTGTCGATCGTGGATATCCCGCCACGTCGGTGGGGTAACCTATCAAACCTCAAATAACAAAAATATGGTGCCTTACATATAGTTATTCACCGGTAAGTGTGCTATCTTATATCGATTAGGCCTATCAAACATGATTCAATCCTTGGATACATCACAGGATGTATCCACTTACTGCATCACACACGATGCTCTTATCTCTTTACTTCTTCATCCCACAGGGATGGCTCGTTAGTTTACTCTTATGAATATCACACACACACACTTTTCACAATTCTTTAAGCAGTAAAATATTTGAATGGAAATTTATATCACTACATACATGCTCTTGTAAAATAAAGTATATGTTCAAGGTGTTCCCTACCTCAAGTCTTCATTCGATCATTGCATCAAGGTCCCACGTGGCTCCTTGTGCACTAGTCCACACGTACCACCTATGGTACCACATCACAGGTGAAACACATCACAAAGGATGCAATAAAGAAGGTATAAGATCCCCCAAGAATCTTAAAGTCAAACCTAAAAGTCAACATAGTTTATCTCAGTCGATTAATCGAATTCCAAAATCGATTAATCGAAGGTCAATATCGATTAATCGAAGCAATTTCGATTAATCGAAATTCTCCTTTTCGCAAAGTCCATTCTCAGTTCGAACAGTCGAGTTTTCATTCGATTAATCGAATCCAATTTCGATTAATCGAAAATCTTCTTTTCAAAGCAAATTCCTTTATTCGAAATCGAGTTTTCATTCGATTAATCGAATCCAATTTCGATTAATCGAAATCCTTCTTTATAAAGTAGACCCTCGATTGAACTAAATGAGTTTCACAAGTTGATTAATCGATTCCAAATCGATTAATCGAAAACTAAAATCGATTAATCGAAATCCCATTTCGATTAGTCGATTTTTCCTCAAGTCATTTCCTTCAACCCCTGGGGTCCACTGGAGGTTCTCAGTCGATTAATCGATCCCCAAATCGATCAATCGAAATCCAAAGTCGATTAATCGAAATCAAATTCGATTAATCAAAATCGGGGTCCTTTGACCTTTCAACTTCTTGGCCAATTTCGATTAATCGAAACCCAATTTCGATTAATCGAAATTGTCAGATTCAGCCCCTTTCGAGCTGTTCTTCCCAATCTTTTTCCATACTTTTTCTTCTATTTTTCTAAGCCATTATCCTAAGATTTAAACTATTTTCAACTACAACTTAAACCCTATAATCTATGCATTTTATTTACAAAAATCTTACCTTGAATATATCTCAAGTTGATTTCAAATCTAGGGTTGGAAGGCTAGGGTTTCCAGCTTTGTTCTAACGGATCCCTTGCGCTGAATCAGCCTCTTTAATACTTGAATCCCTCTTCCAATCACCCACAATAACTCCTTGCTTAATCACCCTTTTTACTCCTCTCTCTCTCTTCTTTACTTCTCTCTCTCTCTTCTTTACTTCTCTCTCAACTACCAAACATCTATTTTAGGGTTATTAAACCCTTTTATCCCTCTCCTAGTTTGTGTGTTGGGCACATGCACCTCAATAGGTGTATGCGACTTCATACTTACAACACACACCATGCAATAATTCAAACTATCACATCTCGTCCGTTCATTTCATCCTATACCAACTCCTGATCTCCTAATTGGTCAAACTTGTGACCAATCGGGCACGGATCCCGAGGTCATAGTTTTGCATGATTTTTCGGGTTATTACAAACCGAGTATATTTGTGTGTTCTTTTATTTTTAATTCTTTAGAGATGTGAACCTTAGATTCTTTTAAACATTCTCATGAGATGTTTCGACATTTTGATTATAGGATTGACGTATTGAGTAGGTGTGTGGATGCGTGAGGGCTATGAATGGATTGAGCTACGTGTGATTTCGCGTGAGGTAGGGAAAACTCTTTAACATGTATATTTTATTTCAGCTAGCATGTGTGTAGTGATATGATAAGAATATGTGTACTTTCCGATTTTCATTTTCACAATAACATAAGTTCGTTTATAGCTTTTGAAACATGTGAATTTAGCATATATGACCACTAAGAGAAGAATTGTGTGTGTGCATTATGTATAAGAGTTCAGATAATTATGTGTGAGACATCAAACATATGTGAATAGATGTGTGTGGAAGGAAATCAATTATGTGCGTGCGTGATATCATAAAGATGTGATTAAATGTGATAAAGTAATTATAAATACCACAATTCACGGTGATAAACTATAAGTTATTTTCGCACTTTGATTTAAGGTTTATGTGTGATACTCGACCAATACGGCGGTATATCCGTGATCGACTCGGTGGAATATCCGTGACCGGTACGACGGGATATCAGTATAAATTGTGCTTCGTGATGGTGACAGCTAGCTTCCGTTCACTTCCTTACCAATTGCAATAAATTTCCTCGGCACAAGTTTCCCCCATGCGAAGGGACTTGGGCAACATAAAAATGATTCAATTGAACGACGACGGTAGGTATTCCCATCGGAGGCCTCGATGTTATATACACTTGAGGGATTATTTAAGTGAGTAGTTTAAGTTCTTTCTTTTATTATGAGAATAAGATTTGAGAATAAGCTTTGAAAATCATGCATTAAACTTGAAAATATGTATTTGATATCAATTTTGTAACAAGTCAAGTATTCTTTTAATTATGAATCATTATGTGAAAAGCATATTCGTTTTGTCATGAGATATATGTGTGATGTGATAATATGCATGTTATTGATATTTCTCTATTGAGCTTAGATGTAGCTCATCCCTCGACTACACATCACAGGTACAGGTGAGGATCAGGAGCGAACCTTGGAAAACGACTTAGGATCTCCCGTTTGGGGAACTTTACCTTAGGTGAGGATTGGGCTAGGCATGTTTTGGGGCTTGTATGGTGGATGTTTTGAATTTTGGACTTGGTATATCCGGGGATTAAATATAGAGTAGGAATTATTTTGTATGTATATTTTAGATGCCACTGTTTTGGTGATGGTTAGCCATAACCGGCGGTTTTCTTTTGGGCCCTTTTTGTTGAATGGTGATGCCTAAAAGAAATTTACTTTATTGTCATGTATATATCTTTGCTTTGACTTTACTTTTGTAGGGGTACCAAGTAATTTCTGTGTTCGGATTGTGAAGTGTGATCCAACGGTCCGATTTTCTCAAAGTTTATGATGTAAGAAAGAAAAAAAAAATTATCGGGCAGGTTTTTGTGCCTTGGGGAAAATCGGGCTGTCACAAGTGTGGCAGAGGCTACCCGATCCAGGGATACTGCAGTGGAAACTAAAGCTGAAATGAGATTATAAGCTACTTTTATGTAAATTGGCTTACATGCATTGAATAATTAAAAGTACTGTTGAAGCTTGGCATGTTATCTGAATTTTTAGGGTTTTATTCATGGTTAATAAATGATATAGTTTTTTGCTTACAGGTTGATACATTAATGCTTTATTTAGATCTATTTTGTCATTGAATTCAAAATACGCATAGCAGATCCTTTGTATTATTGGTAAGTAGTAGCTGATTATTTAAAAAAAAAACAAATGCATAAAAAACGATTGTCCAAATGTGTCATTTTTTTATGACTATTAAGAGCAGTCGTTGTTGAAATTCATAAACAATAGTCATATACAGTAGTAAAAAAAAACTACTATTTTTTTTACAACTGTCTCCTCAAGTGTCAAAGACAGTCGTTTTCTAGAAAAGACGACTTGTGTTGGTAGTCTTTTTTTTTTTGCTTTTTCACGTAGTGTGGGAAACCATGTTTTTTGGAGTTAAGATGGAAGACAATGTGCATGTGAGGTCCATTTGTTGAACACTTTGATAGGAAACTTGCAGGGTCAAAGGACCCTTATTGTTGAATGGGGAACTCCTGGCATTAATAAAGTCAACCCTAAGAAATTTGCTGATATATTTCATGTTCGTGTTTGAATGTCCCAAGACACTGGTAAAAAGGCGAGAGAAAATCCAATGGAACTTCTTATGGAGCAACGGAATGTCAGGAGAAAAGTTTCATGTGATTAATTCAGACGTATCGTAGGTGGCTTGGGAATCAAGTCAATTGAGCATTCGAATATGGCCTTACTAGGGAAATGGTTATAGAGAGTATGTGAAGATGAGCACGAGTGGTGGGCGAGGGGATCATGGTTCAATATGGGAGAGAGAATAGCCGAAGTGGAGTAAGAGGTCCCAAAGGGCGAGTGGGTTCGGAAAGGAGTACATACGGAAAGAGAGCTTTGATGAAGGTATTGGGTTCAGTGTGGGCCAGGGTGATAGGATTAAATTTGGAAGGATCTATGGTGCGGGGACCAATCCTTTGTGGAGATTGCTTCTGAAAAAATATTGAAGCTAAGCCTTAGAAAGTAACACTTGAAGATAAATGGTCAAAACCCCGATAGGTTCCACGTTGCATCCCTGCAATCAGGATTTAGATGATTTTCATATATAGATCTGGGATCAAGGGCATGGCTCGACACACTTGATCTCAGGTTCAAATAAAAATCATCCCCAAAGTGGGTGAAAATTCCAACAAGAATACCACCATAGATCTGAAATCAAGGGCATGGCTCGGCACACTTGATTTCAGATTAGGGAGTAATTAAGATAAAATTACCATTACAAATCTAAGATCCAGGGCATGGTTCGGCACACTCGATCTCAGATCATAATCGTAATTAGATCCACACGATGAAAGCAAAAAGACCATATAACAATGATTGGATAAAATTACCGTCACATATCTGAGATCCCGGGCATAGCTCGGCACACGCGATCCCAGTTAGTGGCGGAGATTTCATCCGTTCGTGATAACACAACAACCATAAAATAAGATCTCATATTTTAATCCTAAATTTATATTATTAAAAGTACATCCCTCGGATGGGAATCATTAGATCCCCATCCCTATGAATTTAGCCACACATGTTATAATTAAATGACATGAATAAATAAAGAAGAGAAAATAACATCAATTTAATGAATTAAAAATACCTCAAACTTCAATAGAAATTACTTTGATCCAAAAGTACGATGATCTTCAGAAAAGAAATTAATACAGGAATTAACTGAACACAAATAATAAACTGAAGAAATTAATATTGAAAAATTAAAGGAACAAAACTCTCAAAAAGGAATAAAAAAAACTCTCTATCTCTAATCCTATTTCCCTAAAATATATCTCTTTCGAAGTGTTTGAGTCGGCTTTAAATAGCATCCAAGTCGTATAGGTTTTCCAGTCACATAGGTTTCCCAGCCGCAAAAGTCCCCTGGCACGAAAAGTCAGGGTCGATTAATCGACCCTATAGGGTCGATGCATCGACCCTGCAAAAGAGGCTAAAAATCTGCTTTAAAGTAGTCAATTTCGTGTCAGATACTATTTTGTCCTCGATTAATCGACCAAAAGGGTCGATGCATTGAGCTCCCAGAAATTCGTGAAATTCCAGCCCACTTTTGAATCAGACACTGCTTCAGTATTTTAGCCATAACTTTATGCCCTGAACTCATAATAGCATGATTCTTGTGCCGTTGGAAAGCTGACAGAAAGATCTACAACTGTTGTGTTTTGACAATTTCCTAATTCGGCCATCGTGAAGGTCCAAATTGAACTGCAAGTTGCACTAAGTTCTCGATGACCCAACGTTGCAATGTTTTGACATTATTTTCAGAATTCTTAGGCTGCTTTCTGCACTTGGCTTGTATTTACCTGAAACACTTCAAATCTAATAATTCTCATCAGATAGCCTTCATCGAACAACTAAATGTAGGTATTTAGGGGTGAAATATCATCATATTTCACTACTCATTACACCCCAAAACCTACACTTTGCTAGTCCTCGAGCAAAGCAAACTAAAGAAAATAAATGCTACTTTCGTAGGGAGCACGATTGCACTTAGCGTGTGCAACAAGCCTTTAAACCCCTAGGTGATCCCTAGTGGAGGAGTTCTGTCTCCTGAGGGTTTACAGTGAAGTTACCCACAAACTTCAATACATTTTTGAAACCATCGATAAAATTGAGTTTTCAAAATATGATTTTTATAACATATATACCATTCAAAACTCAAAATCATTAATCAATTCAGCATGCGAATCCTCAATTTTAAATCACAATGTTATACTAATCATACTGATATCCATTCAAATTAGTCTAATGCTTAACTCGTTAGATAACTCATCCATTCATGCTTAAACGTGAAGTGTGTGCATACCCAAATCAAAATTCATTCATCTCAGAACTAGTTCAAACGGGAAATCGTCGGATCTGTTGTTTAGACTCAATCCTCACTTTAGGTATACTCTCAAAATATAAAGACATCGATGATGGGTAAGTTTTCACACACATGTGAGAGATCAATACAAAGCAATTAAAAAGGGCTCACATGATAAATGAAATACGATGTAATCAATGAACAAAAATAAATCTCATAAGAAGATACTTGTATATCCTAAGCATGTCATATCAAGTGTCACAAGTATCACATATTTACTCTCCACAAGACAGTTATCAATGCAAGATCAGATCATGAAGGACTTTTTAGGTTTGTAATGGGGCTCAGGAAAGGGTAAGAAATAATTGGAAGTTGGGATTCAAAGTTTCTGAGAAATCGGAAAGGAAACACCTTTTGATTTTTCTATTTCTTCTCTTTTTCTTTTCTCATTCCTTTTCTTCTTTTGAATTTTATTATCTTGAAGCACCTCATATAATTTTTTTATTGTTCTTCACAGTTTTCATTTTCATTTTCTCCCTTTTTTTTCTTTTTATTTTTTCCATACACTCTCAGTAAACACCACAACTCGGTATCTCTCCACTTACTCTCTTTTCGTTCATTCTCATCCCTCGTTCCTAATTTCTCAGAAATAAGAAGGGTAAAGCTGAATTTTTAGAAATGGTGAAAGGTTAAAGGTTAACGTGGCTTATCAAAGAATGTATAAAGGTAAATTTTTCAATAGGCTCAAAGGGGTACTAGAAGAATAAATTTATATAAGGTGAGATATTTTAAGCACAAACGAGCCAAAGATGGCCTTCAATCATGTCTTTAAAAGATGGTAACCTTGTCTATTTGTCTTGAGTAGATATACAGTACATTCTAACATAATGATCTGAATTTGATTGCATGCAAAGTCACAAGCCAAAGTAAAGTGTATAAGATCATGCAAAATAATTCGTATTCAAAGAGAACTCCGAATTTATGTATTCACTCATCAATGACGGGAAATTAGCTTTAAAGCTCATCGGGTTTCGTCTCCACTAAGAACCTAAGATTCAACATTCAAAACAGTTCATCGATTTCTAAGTTTTAGCTTGGTATAAGTGTAAAAGTTCTAAGCATGAATATCAAACTTATCCACAAAATATCACATTAAGCTTCATCATCTTAGATACAAGTAATTAGAATATTACATCAATATTCTCAAAATTAAATTCACATGCATCATCAACTAAAGTTTTAAAACAATCGCAAAATAATGTGCATGATGACTTCAAAAAAAATATATATATATATATATATATATATATAGATATATTTTTTTTTCAGATAAAAAAATAAGTGACGCAAAATAAATAACCATACCCCCAAACCGAAAGATGACAATGTCCTCATTGATTGAAATAAGTATTGCACCCCCAAACCTGTTTAAAAAGTTCCTCAATACAAAGACCAGGTGCAGAGAATATGTGCATCAAATTGGAACATGACCAAAAATTTATTGAAGGGAATATTATTACACTATTTAGGGAATTAAAAACAACCTAAACTAAACAAAATAAAACAAAAAGGAAAAAGAAACTAATAAATCTGAAATCCTAAATCCTAAACTAATCAATAATCCAACTCCGTTAATCAATGTTAGGAGGATCCATCCACCTTGGTTTACTGAAATTGATGTTCGTAGGCACAGGGAACAATTTCTCCCACAGATCAAGGGGAAATTGATGAGACACCGCCGATGGTATGGATGGAGGCGGTGAGGCGAAAGTAGGAGATGGAGATGGGTGAGATGGTGACGAAATCACATCAATTATCTCGATATCAGTATCGATGCACGGTGTAGGAGATTTAGAATGATTTACCTTCTTTCTAGATAGTTCTCCCCAGGAAGGAATAATTATCGAATCGAGGTCGATGATTTCAACATTGCTAGGCTCAAAACGGACCGTCCGATGAGAGCAGCGCTCCCGCTTTTTAGCAGTCTCCTCCATCTTTGATAACCGTGCTCTGGTGAGATAGAATCGGCAGGCCATGAGAAGGTTGTGCAAAATTTAATGAAAAGTGAGCCTATGGGTGAATATAAAGGGAAAAATTATAGAGTTGGAGTAGGAGTGGAAAGAGGTATCTCGCAAAAAAGAAACAATGAAAAGTGTAGCGTTACGCTTGAGGGATCCCAAAGACGAAAGAAAAGTGGAAACTAGAGTCCCAATAGGAGTCCGGTCCCAAAAAAAAAATAAAAAAATAAAAAAAATTAGGTCGATTAATCGAGCCTGGAGGTCAATGCATCGACCCCGGGGGGGTCGATTAATCGACAATGCATCGACACCCAAATTTTTTTTTTCGAAAATAGTGGGTCGATTAATTGAGTATAACCCTCGATTAATCGACTCCAAGTTGACAGAGAGTTGAAAAATCAGAAAGGTGGCATTTTAATTTTGCTCTCCAACTCCTCTAAATGCAACCGGTAATTAGCAAAAATATTAGTAATCCCAAACAGATTAGAAAACACACTATTTCATTGATAAGCACGATGATTACAAGGACACTTCTGATTGGACACCTAAAATAAACAGCCTAAACGAAAGAAAGAAAAATAACACAAAACGAAAAATCCTAATCCTAGACTAAACAAACTAATCATCCCCATCCTCTTCGGCCTGGCGGGCCCTGGCGCACATCTCATCATAACTATCAGGCCACATGCGCTGCCCGATCTGATGGAGGAAGGAACGATCATAGTAGCTTCGGCACAAGAGTGTACCATGTTGCCGCTGCTGCTCCTCTTGTAAAGAGTTAATTTGGGTTTGGAGCGAACCAAGAGCCACACCCTCCTCGGGTCCCTGATCAGGTGCAGGATGGTCGTCCTGGCGTACGCGGCGGTGCTGGCGCGGTGGAGCAGGTTAGGCCGGTGCATCAGCGGGGGCATCCGGGACATTTCCCAAGAGACGCATACTGCGGTTCCACTGGGTTGCACCATAACGATAGAATGCGAGGTCCCCGATATCATCATCCCAGTAGAACGGGAAACGAAGGAAATTAAGCAATTTCATAACATAATGAGGAAAGTAGATCAACGGTGCTTCACCAGTGGCAGGGTTGGCGAGATCGTCATGGCATCTCCACATGCCATCATGAAGAATCTTGGGCACGTTGATCCATGAATTTCGGTGGGCATCATAAAGCACCTGAACCCGATCACTAGTGCGCTCAGAAACGTGGCCACGGGGACAGAGATTGCTACAGACCACACAATCCCAGAACAAAAGCGGGCGCGGTAACGCCGATCGCCTAGTGGCGACTCCTGAAGAAAATATGTCGCGGCACATATCATTGATTATATCGTCCTGAGAATCGTCGAGCTCTTCACCCAAAGTGTGATTGTGAGGGCGCTCGCATGAAATGTTAAAAACCTCTGCAATTGTGTGCGGATAAATCGGGCGCGACCACCCATCGATTGAAACAGTGAAGTGGGCGGCGACTTGATTCTCGACGGAGGCGGTCATTCTGATAGAATAATCGAACGACTCGTTCGGACACTTTGATCACAGGCGGAGTGAGGAGAAAATGGGCGTTGAGAGCGCGAACAGGCGGTAGCTTGAAATGCCGCGAGATCAAAAACACATTCGAAACACAGGTCTCGGGTCACTAAGCGACCACTTGGTTGATCACGTGGATGACCTGCAGGACGTTGAGAAAGTCTTTGCGGCGCGGCAGAGGACGAAGCCATGATCACACTGTCAGAATGTCGGAGGCAGTCAGAAAAAAACGCGACGTCTTTTCGGCGCTTTTCAAATATGTCACTTAAACACGCAACGTCTTTAAGTGAAAAGACGTAACATATGGAAGTGGAAAAGTCGATTAATCGACACCGGCCATCGATGAATCGACTTAAATCGAGCCAGAAAAGAAACAAAACGCATGTCCCGAAATAAAAGTCGATTAATCGACTCAGAAAGAGTCTATTAATCGACTCCAAATAAAGACAAAAACTGACATATTTGAAAAGCAACACAATTCTCAAAGTGGAAAAGTCGATGCATCGACTCAAGGGGTCGATTAATCGACCAATCAAAAAGTCAACACCTCATAAAGTCAGCCTCCTTGAAAAAGGGGACACCATAATTACTGTCGATTAATTGACCAGGAAAAGTCGATTAATCGAGGTGAAGGGTCGATGCATCGACCCTGGTTGGGTCGATGAATCGACACTGGGGGTCGATGCATCGACTCCCAAAATTATTATTATTATTATTTTTTTATTTTTTATTTTTTTAAGGAAGGAAAAATAAAAGGCCAACAAGACTTTACACAAAATTAGGTTGTCTCCCAATGAGCGCTAGTTTAATGTCGATAGCTCGACCATGTGAATTGCTCAGTCAGGGTGAGCCATTGGATCACTCAAAGAAAGAGTGTCAGAGAATGCAATTGCATCTTCAAGGAATGGTTTTAATCTTTGACCGTTAACTCGAAAAATATTCCCGTGTTTCGGGTTGATAACAACAACTGCCCCATTGAAGAGTATGCGAGAGATTTTGAAAGGACCACTCCAACGGGTTTTAAGTTTACCCAGAAATAGATGAAGTCGAGAATTGTAGAGTAAAACCTGTTGACCAGCGGTGAAAGATTTACGTAGAATAGATTGATCATGAACCCATTTCATACGGTCCTTGTACAATTTAGCACAGTCATATGCGTCAGCACGGATTTCTTCTAATTCATTTATTTGCAAACCCCTTTGGGTACCAGATTTCAGGAGATCGAAATTCAATGACTTAATGGCCCAAAATGCTCGATGTTCTAGCTCAACCGGGAGGTGACATCCTTTACCAAAGACCAACCGAAACGGCGACATGCCAATCAGAGTTTTAAATGCAGTTCGATACGCCCATAGAGCATCATTCAGTTTGAGTGACCAGTCTTTACGGTTCGGATGGATTGCCTTTTCCAAAATCCGCTTAAGTTCCCGATTAGAGACTTCAACTTGGCCACTTGTCTTAGGATGGTATAGTGTAGTAACTTTGTGTGTGACACCATATTTCTTCATTAATTGGGTGAACACTTTATTGCAAAAGTGCTTTCCACCATCGCTGATTATCGCCTTTAGAATACCAAAACGTAAAAACACTTGATCCTTCAGAAATTTGATCACTACTTTATGATCATTCGTTTTACAGGCCACAACCTCTACCCATTTCAAGACATAATCAACACCGACAAGAATGAATGTATTTCCAAACGAATTCAGGAAAGGACCCATAAAATCGATACCCCAAACATCAAATAATTCAACTTCTAAAATTGGATTGAGCAGCATCATGTTGCGCTTTGAGATTCGGCCCAGCATTTGACAGTTGTGACATGATTTGCAATGCTAATAACAATCCTTAAATATCGTCGGCCAGTAAAAACCACTTTGGGAGATCTTTGCTGCAGTCTTTTTGGAACTAAAGTGACCTCCACAAGCTAACTCATGACAGAACGAGATGATCCATGGTTGCTCAGATTCAGGAATACATCTTCGTATGATTTGATCAGGACAGTATTTGAATAAGTACGGATCTTCGAAAAAGTAGTGTTTTACCCGAGCTAAGAAAATAGATTTCTCATTCTTCGACCAATGGTGAGGTAATTTCTCAGTGACTAGGTAATTGACAAGATCCGCATACCAAGGTGGGCAATCAATCCTGAATAGCTGTTCATCTGAGAAGTGCTCCAAGATCGGAACAGGCTCGTCAGATTTCTCAATAATTATTCATGACAGGTGATCTGCCACCACATTTTCTGAGCCTTTCTTGTCCTTGATCTCCAAATCGAACTCTTGCAACAACAAGATCCATCTGATTAAACGCGCTTTAGCATCTTTTTTTGCAAACAGATAACGCAGAGCGGCGTGATCTGTAAATACCACGACTTTAGATCCTAATAAATAGGATCAAAATTTATCCAACGCGAAAACTACTGTCAAAAGTTCCTTTTCAGTGGTCGAGTAGTTCAACTGGGCATCGTTGAGAGTACGGCTCGCATAGTAGATTACATGCGGTAATTTTTCTATTCGTTGTCCCAGAACAGCTCCAATTGCATAATCAAAGGCGTCGCACATGATTTTGAACGGGAAGTCCCAGTTCGGAGATTGGATTATTGGAATCCAACATGTGATTCACTTCTTGGATCATTTGATACACATCAAAATTCTCTCTAAAATGCGTAAGACAAGCTGCTAAAGGATCTTCAATTTCGGATGCACGAAATATTTCTTCTACGATTTCATCGAGTATGCATGCTTGTGCATGTTCATCATCCTCCATGGGCCGCTTGGCAATATTAAAAATGTTGAGTTCCACTGTCATATTCCCGAATGACAGATTCATGATCCCATTTCGACAATTGATCAGCGCATTGGAGGTTGTTAGGAATGGTCTTCCTAGAATCACTGGAATGTTATTCTTCACATTTGATGCCGGTTCAGTGTCTAGAACAACAAAATCTACAGAAAAGTAGAAAGAATCCACCTTGATGAGGACATCTTCCACAATTCCACGAGGAATCTTTACGGACCGATCAGCTAACTGAAGGGTCATCGTAGTGGTCTTAAGCTCTCCCAATTTGAGTTCCTTGTACACAGAATAAGGTAACAAGTTGACACTTGCTCCTAAATCCAAAAGGGCCTGATCAATACGGTTATCGCCGATGATGATCGAGATTGTAGGACAACTTGGGTCCTTGTATTTAATTGGGAGCTTTGCTTGCAATACTGAACTAACCTGCTCGGCTAAGAAAGCCTTTTTCGGAATATTTATCTTTCTTTTAATTGTGACCAATTCCTTCAAAAATTTAGCATAAGCAGGTACTTGGCGGATGGCATCTATGAAGGGAATATTAATTTTTAATTGCTTGAAATTTTCATTTATTCCTTCCACATCGTGATTTTTTTGTGGTGCCATCAATCTTTGCGGGTACGGTGCTTTAGGAACAAAACTTCTCTTCTGTTCACTCTTTTCTTCTGATGTTTCTTTTGCTTGTACTTTGTCATCAATTTCTTCTTTCTCTTCAGATTTCTTCTCTCCATCAGACTTTTCCTTCTCCTCTGGCAATACTACTTTGTTATCGACCTGCTTTTCAGATCTCAATGTTGTGATCGCCTGAATTTGTTGTTGATCATCCTCTTGTATTGAAGCTGATGTTTGTTCAACAACCATTTGGCCCCTTGGGTTAGGAACTGGTTGGCTCGGAAATGATCCTTTCTCTCTTTCACAGAGAAAAGTAGCCAATTGCCCAATTTGGGTCTCTATTTTAGACATTGAGGATGTGTGAGAATGAATGAGTTTCATCAGGTCCTCAGTAGAATGAGTTTGTGTATGAGGACGTTGGGCAGCATTTTCCTGTGGATTGTTAAATCTAGGTGGTGGAAATATTGGCACAAAATTTTGCTGTGGTTGGTTTTGATAACCTCCCATTGGTTGTACAAACTGAAAATTCTGGTTCATTTGCCGTGGCTGCCAAACCTGATTTTGATTGTATTGAAATTGATTTGGGTTATTGAACCCTTGCTGCTAAAATTGCCCTTGACCGTAGTTCTGCTGCGGTCCTTGGTTAAAATTTTGTTGGGGATAAAAGTTCGTCCCCTATTTCCTGACCTACATTCTTTGATTATCTTGTTTCCATGAGAAATTTGGGTGGTTTCTCCAGCTATTTGGGTTATTCTCATTGAAAACGTTTTCTTGATTCCGCCCATAATTATTCACAATATTTAGCTGTTCAGATGTGTCTTCATGGTAGTTCTGCATTGAAGGACAATCATCTGCCATATGCATTGGAACACGGCTCAGGTTGTGTATTTACCATATGTACATTCTTCTTTAATTTCAACTCCTCCACTTGTTGAGTGAGGAAATCAATTTTAGCCATCAGATCTGGGGAATCCTTTACTACGTATAGTCCTCCTTTCTTGGTTGAACTCCGGCTTGATCACGGGCTTTGACTGGTTGTTCCCAAGTCTTTGTGAAATCTCAGTGCTGAGAATCCTCAGCCAACTTTTCTAGGAAAGCATAAGATTCAGTTTCCTTAAGGCTCAGGAATCCTCCGCCATTCATTGACTCCACCAGATGTCTATTTGGTTGACTCAGTCCATTGTAGAACACTGGACCAATCTCCACTTTGAGTATCCATGGTGTGGACATTTGAGTAAGAGATCCATGAATCTATCCCGAGCTTCATATAATCTCTCATCTTCCTCTTGCGTGAAATCTGTGATTTCACGTCTGAGGACATTCGTCTTCACCATAGGGAAGAACTTTGACAGAAAAATTTTGACCATCTGATCCAAGGTGGTTATGGATCCCGATGGTAAAGAGTTTAACCATGCTTTTGCTTTATCCTTTATAGAGAAAGGAAACAAGCGCAGTCTAACAGATTCTTCGCTGAAATTTTGGTAAACAGATGAGCAAACTTCGACGAAGTCTTTGACGTGCTGGTATGGATCTTCTCTCTCCATGCCATGAAAGATTGGAAGGATTTGGATGACATTTAAACGAATTTCAAACCGGCCACTAGGTGTGGCGGGGTATACAATGCATGATGGGGTATTTATAGTAATCGGAGAGAACAGTTCTCTCAATGTTAGTTCTTCCTCTTGTTCTAGTTGTCCATTCATGTTGTCAGTCATACTGACTTCAGTGGATGATTCACTTGAAAATTTCTGCCTTGATCTAGCGTCCTTACGATTTAACCGGCAAGCACGTTCAATCTCAGAATTTAAAGGCTCTAAAGTTCTTTCTTTAGAAGACCTAGTGTGCATGCAAGTGACACACAGAGTGGAGGTTTCGGGCAGGAAAACCTCAAGAAATTTTTTAATTTTTTAATTAAAAATTTTCTGGATCTCGATTGATCGAGTCCGATCAATCGAGACAGTGGTCGATTGATCGAGTGGTATGCTCGATTAATCGACAAAGAACAGAGGAAAAAAAATTCTTTTTCTTTTTTTTAAAATTTTTTTCGAAATCTCGATTGATCGAGTAGGTGTCTCGATAAATCGATACAGAGTCGATTGATCGAGTAGTAAACTCGATTAATCGACAAATTTTTTTTTTTTTTTTTTTTTTAAAATTAGCAGAAATACTATTTTAATCCCCGAAAATTTCTAAAATTTACAGTCTACCAAAAATTTAGATTTTCTTACTTTAATCCCCAGCAACGGCGCCAAAAACTTGATGTGATATTTTAATTATAATGTTTTACTCACAAGCGCACGAATCAAATTGTATATAGTGGGTGCAGAGTACGAGATCGTTCCCACGAGGACTATGCTTGAAGATCTAAAAAGATAAGACAGTAATTCAAGAAACCTATCAAGATCTAACAGTATTCTACCAGTCTTATGATTTAAGCGGTTTGATGAAATGATAATTACTGACTACAAAAATAAAACTTAATTGATGATTCAAAAATAAAGGTAAAGATGAAGATACTAAATCCTCCCATCTTTAGTCCGTTCTTCCCGTAATATAAATCTAAGGATTAAGCTATGAGATATGTCATTGAAACACATCTTTTATAAAAGATAAATGGTCAAAATCCCGATAGGTTCCACGTTGCATCCCTGCAATCAGGACTTAGATGATTTTCATATATAGATCTGGGATCAAGGGCATGGCTCGGCACACTTGATCTCAGGTTCAAATAAAAATCATCTCCAAAGTGGGTAAAAATTCCAACAAGAATACCACCATATATCTGAAATCAAGGGCATGGCTCGGCACACTTGATTTCAGATTAGGGAGTAATTAAGATAAAATTACTATTATAGATCCAAGATCCAGGGCATGGCTCGGCACACTCGATCCCAGATCATAATCGTAATTAGATCCACACGATGAAAGCAAAAAGATCATATAACAATGATTGGGTAAAATTACCGTCATAGATCTGAGATCCCAGGCATGGCTCGGCACACGCGATCCCAGTTAGTGGCGGGGATTTCATCCGTTTGTGATAACACAACAACCATAAAATAAGATCTCATATTTTAATCCTAAATTTATATTATTAAAAGTACATCCCTCGGATGGGAATCATTAGATCCTCATCCCTATGAATTTAGCCACGCATGTTGTAATTAAATGACATGAATAAATAAAGAAGGAAAAATAACATCAATTTAATGAATTAAAAATACCTCAAACTTCAACAGAAATTACTTTGATCCAAAAGTACGATGATCTTCAGAAACGAAATTAATGCAGGAATTAACTGAACAAAAATAATAAACTGAAGAAATGAATATTAAAAAATTAAAGGAGCAAAGCTCTAAAAAAGGAATAAAAAAACCTCTCCATCTCTAATCCTATTTCCCTAAAATATATCTCTTTCGAAGTGTTTGCGTCGACTTTAAATAGCATCCAAGTCGCATAGGTTTCCCAGCCGCAAAAGTCCCCTGGCACGAAAAGTCAGGGTCGATTAATCGACCCTGCAAAAGAGGCTAAAAATCTGCTTTAAAGTAGTCAATTCCGTGTCAGACACTGTTTTGTCCTCGATTAATCGACCAAAAGGGTCGATGCATCGAGCTCCCAGAAATTCGTGAAATTTCAGCCCACTTTTACATCAGATACTACTTCAGTATTTTGGCCATAACTTTATGCTCTGAACTCAGGATGACATGATTCTTGCGCCGTTGGAAAGCTGACAGAAAGATCTACAACTGTTGGGTTTTGACAATTTCCTAATTCGGCCATCTTGAAGGTCCAAATTGAGCTGCAAGTCACACTAAGTTCTCGATGACCCAACGTTGCTGTGTTTTGACATTATTTTCAGAATTCTTGGGTTGTTTTCTGTACTTGGCTTGTATTTAGCTGAAACACTTCAAATCTAATAATTCTCATCAGATAGCCTTCATCGGACAGCTAGATGTAGGTATTTAGGGGTGAAATATCATCATATTTCACTACTCATCAATACCTCGATGTCAAAGTTGAATTCTTAGAGGTAAAAGTATTGTCATGTTTAAATTTTCTCCTACATGCGTAGGGCCGCAAATGGGCTAGGTTCAGGATTGAGTTCTTGAGAGTTTACCCTTATCTATCTGGTCTATTTTTCTAAAACCTCCAACCCGACTTGATCAGCAAAAACTTGCGTCGGGACTGGTCGGTCGTGCCATATTCTGTTAAAGTGTAAAGTGGAAGTTGTATGAAGGCGAGAGACTTTTAACTGGTAGTTGTTTTATAACCGGTGAATGCCTTTTAAATGGTTATCATTTTGTAATTGCATAGGGTATTTTGGTAACTTCCTATATTTTAAAATTTATAATTGATGGCAGGATATTTTGGTACTTTCCTCTATCGTAAATATTACACATGAAAAAAACTTAAGCCCTACGTTCTCAAGAAGATATGTTAGAAAAAACATATACTATTTTTCATGTCTCAAATGTGCTCCTGCAGCAACAATATCGAAGCGTAAATTTTCAAAATACTCTGAATTAATATCTTGTCTTTTAGTGGTTGAATAAAATAACAAGCTTTTAATAAAAAATCATCAATCCCGACTAATCGGTTTTACATCATTCCCTGAAGCGAATGGAATCTCATTTCATAGTTTTAAAGGAAATCGAGGTCGAAGACGTAGACGTGGTAGGAAGAATTATCAATTTCAAGGGATACGTACTCATAAAAAAATATCATACCACCAGAAGTGAAATCATAATGAGAAAAAATAAGGTGAAAATAAATATTTATAGAATAAGCCTACAAAGAACTATGAAGATAAATGTTACCGATGTGGTATGAAAGGACATTGGTCGCGTACCTGTCGTACGCCTAAACATTTGGTTGAATTATACCAAGCCTCTATCAAAGAAAAAGAAAAGGGAATTGAAATGAATTTTATTGATAATCATAATCTAATAGATCATAATGTTTCCCTTGATAATCAAAATAGAGTGGATAAAACTCATCTTGATGTTTCTGATTTCTTTGCAGACCATAATTAGAAAACTTATCTTTTAGTTTGTCATAGATGTATTTACAATTTCTAATATGTCTTTTTGGATTCTATTATGTTTACATGTATTTCATTTTTTTTAGTAATGAAATTTAATATCGAAGTTTTTTTTTGTATGAAAGGTGGCATGATTGATTGATTAAACTCCAAGATGGTTGATGAAGATATTTGTTTAATAGAGAGTGATACAACCCACACAATTCTTAAAGATAAGAAATATTTTCAATATTTGACATTAAACAAAGCTAATGTCAATATCATATCGGGTTCATCAAACTTAATTGAAGGATACGGAAGAACATTTATCATGTTACCAAGAGGCACAAAATTTTGTATTAATGATGCTTTGTATTCTTCTAAATCTCGAAGAAATTTACTAAGTTTTAAAGATATTCGTTGTAATGGTTATCATATTGAGACAACAAAAGAAGATAAAAAGGAATGTCTTTATATTACTTCAACAAATTTAGGCCAGAAGCTTATATTAGAAAAATTATCTGCTTTCTCTTATGGGCTATATTATATGACCATGAGAAAAATTGAATCACACGTTATGATGTACCAGAAGTGCTATGATCCAAAGGTCTTTATGCTTTGGCATGATCGTCTTGGTCATCCGGAATCAATTATGATGCGTCGAATCATTGATAACTCACATAGACATCCTTTAAAGAACCAGAAGATTCTTTAACCAAGCGATTATTTATGTGCCGCTTGTTCACAGGGTAAATTAATTGTAAAACCATCTCCTTCTGAAGTAATTATCGAATCTCCATCATTTTTAGAAAGAATTCATATGGATATATGTGGACCAATACATCCATCATGTGGATCGTTTAAATATTTTATGGTCTTAATTGATGCATCAACAAGGTGGTCACATGTTTGTCTTCTTTCTACTGGTAATGTTGCATTTGATAGACTTCTTGCCCAAATAATTAAGCTACGAGCATAATTTCCTGATTATTCAATTAAGTCTATTCGTTTAGATAATCTCGATGAATTTTCGTCCCAAGCCTTTAATGAATATTTTATGTCAATCGGGATTAATGTTGAACATTCTATTGCACATACTCATACTCAGTTGAAGTCATTTATTAAACAACTTCAACTTATTGCTAGACCTTTGCTTATGAGAACAAAACAACCTATTTCTGCTTGGAGACATGCAATATTACATGTTGCATCATTAGTTCGGATCAGACCAACTGCTTACCAAAAATACTCTCCATTGCAACTTGCATTTGGTCAACCTCCAAATATGTTTTATCTTCGCATATTTGGTTGTGTTGTTTATATTTCTATTGCACCTCCCCGACACACTAAAGTGGGTCCTTAACATAGACTTGGTATTTATGTTAGTTTTGATTCTCCCTCTATTATTAAATACATTAAGCCTTTAACTGGTGATATTTTTAAGGCACGTTTTGAAGATTGTCATTTTAATGAAACAATCTTTCCACCATTAGAGGGAGAAAAGTTATTGCCTGAAGCACGACGAGAAATCACTTAGAATACATCGACGTTATCTCATCTTGATCATCGAACAAACCAATGTGAATTGGAAATTCAAAGGATAATTCATTTACAGAGTATTACAAATCAATTACCGGATGCAGTTACTGACAATAGAAAGTAGTAGAGTCTCATATCCCAGCTATTAATACTCCAGTAAAGATTGAAGTCCCTGTAGGACAACCAGTTAGTATAAAAGTAAATGAATCAAATGTACGCCTGAAGCGTGGAAAACCTATTGGTGCAAAGGATAAAGTCCTCCGGAAGAGAAAAGCACAAGCAAATGAAATTGATACTCCTAAAGAGGCCATACCCACAGAACATGCAACAGAAATATTAGATCCATCCAAACTTTCTGCACAATATTCTCCTCAAAAGGAATCCCCTGAAGAGGAATCTCCTGAAGAGTTATCCCCTAAAGAGGAACAGGTACTTGAAAATAATGAGATCTCAGTAAATTATATAAGTACAGAAGAAATATTAGAAAGAAATAAAATCGTTGTAGACGACATTTTTTCATTTAAAGTTGCTCTTGACATTACCAAAAGTAATGATGAAATGAACCAAGAATCGTCAAAGAATGTTGACGTAGAAATGATTGGCAAATGTGGAAAGAGACAATTCAAGCAGAATTGAAATCCTTAGCAAAACGTGAAGTATTTGGACCTGTAGTTCAAACACCTGACGGTGTAACGCCTATTGGATATAAGTGGGTATTTATACGAAAACGTAATGAGAAAAATGAAATTGTGAAATATAAAGCACGTCTTGTTGCACAAGGTTTATCGCAGAGACCTGATATTGATTATGAAGAAACATATTCCCCAGTAATGGATGCAACTACATTCATATTTTTTATTAGTTCGGTAGTTACAGAAAGTTTAGATATGCGTTTAATAGACGTGATTACCGCATATTTATATATATATATATATATATATATATATGAAAATTTTCGAAGCATACAAAATACCTGAAGCATATAATTCAAAATTTTGAAGTATTTATTCTATCAAGCTTCAAAGATCTTTATACGGGTTAAAGCAATCCGGTCGCATGTGGTACAATCGTCTCAGTGACTATTTATTGAAAGAAGGATTTGAGAATAATCCAATTTGTTCATGCGTTTTCATTAAAAAGTTTGAATCCAGATTTGCTATTGTTGCAGTATATGTTGGTGATTTAAATCTGATTGGAACTTCAGAAGAGCTTTCAAAAACTGCTACTTATTTAAAGAATGAATTTGAAATGAAAGATCATGGGAAAACTAAATTTTGCTTGGGTTTACAAATTGAACATTTTTCAAATAAAATTTTTGTTCATCAATCAACATATACAGAAAAGGTCCTGAAATAATTTTATATGGATAAAGCACATTCATTGAGCACTCCAATGGTTGTACGTTCACTTGATGTGAAAAAAGATCATTTTCGCCCTCAAGAGAAGGACAAAGAAATTATTGGTCATGAAGTACCATATCTTAGTGCAATCGGTGCTCTAATGTATCTTACAAATTACACCCGACCTGATATAGCCTTTTCAGTCAACTTACTAGCATGATATAGTTCTACACCAACTCGAAGGCATTGGAATGGGGTTAAACATGTTCTACGCTATCTTCGTGAAACAGCTGATATGAGATTATTTTATCCAAGTGGATCAAATTCACAATTAGTTGGATATGCAGACGCAAGTTCTCTCTTTGATCCATATAAAGGTAGATCACAAACAAGATATATATTTACATGTGGTGATAAAATTATCTCATAGAAATCTGTCAAACAAACACTAGCTGCTACTCCTTCAAATCATTCAGAGATCATTGCAATCTAGAAGCAAGTTGGTAATGTATTTGGCTATGATCAGTCATTCAACGCATTCGAGAAAAATGTGGTTTATTTGCAATCAAAGATAGTCCGACAATATTATATGAAGATAATAATGCTTATATCACACAAATTAGAGAAGGCTATATATCAAAGGTGACAGAATCAAATACATTTCACTAAAATTCTTTTATACATATGAGCTCCAGAAGAGTAGGGATATTGATATTAAGCAAATACAATCATGTAATAATTTGGCGGATTTGTTCACTAAAGAATTACCAACTACAATATTCAAGAAGATGGTGCACAACATTGGAATGCATCAACTCAAAGATTGTTATTCATAAATATTGAATATTTGCGTTCTTTGAGGGGGAGTAAATGATTAAGCGGATTGTACTCCTTTTCCTTCGCTAAGAATTTTTTCCTACAAGATTTTCCTTTGCAAGGTTTTAATGAGACAATCTTAAAAGTTTTCTATAACACATGAATAATGTACTCTTTTTCCTTCGCCACAATTTTTTTTCTATTGGATTTTTCTTGGCAAGGTTTTAACGAGACATGTATTCTTTATGTATAATCATCCAAGGGGGTGTGCTATAAATATATTCTTTATGATGGATGACCATTTAGTTTCCAACTTGATGACTTTTTAGTTTTCAACTTTTGAAATTCTTTACCACATTTATGTTGTCCCTTATAATTCTTTACCACATTTATGTTGTCCCTTATCCATTATTATGTAACTCTTTTAAAATTATGACAATATGCATGTATCTTCTTAATCTTTCATCTTCCTCCAACCTTTTACATTCTCACATTATAATTGTATATAAAAGGGTCTTGTAGAAGTATGAAATGAATCAAGAAAAGTGAATGATATATAGTTATTGAAGAATTAGTTTTATATTTTACAGTCTCTCTATTTTCTTTTAATTTTATAACACTTATCTCATTTTAAGTAGTAACCCAAAAACTAAAAAGTTTGCCGATCTTAAATCGGGTCATTTTGAGAAGTTGGAACTATGCTAGGTAAACAACAGTATTTGCCAAGTGGCACAAGATATTTATGGCTTGATATTTTTTAGAGCTGTTACATAGGAAACATCAGCTAAGACCTTTGATTTGAAGGCGAATCTTTTCTGCATGAAATATAGTCTCTATCATCTGATTTGAAGCGTCAAAGAGCACCATTTGATTCAATGATTCAATCGATTGACTGATACAACTCGGATGGTAGAAATCATATTTCGTGCCAATCTTTGGCAGCAATGATCTTTATATCATGGCCTTTAAATCAAAGGGCTTAGATGTTCTGACTTGGCAGTTGTTACACATGGCACAGACCTAAAGTCTTTCTTTTTACACGATGTGCCCGTACAAATCTCTCCTTATCGAGGAGCTTGTTTATTGGTGTATTTTAAATGTAACCCTTGCAAGTGCACAAGATCTATTGCAGTATGGCAAGTACAAAGGTGTCGAACCCACAGGGAAATTTTGAATTTTAATTAATTCTTTCAGAGATTTAAAAACGTCCCCAAGGAAGTACCAAAGGGCAGATTCAATTTAACCAAAAATTTATCACTTTTTCTAAATGCAAGAAAAATAAATTAATCTAAATAACTAATTACTAATGAATCTAAAATAATATTTAAATAAGATCAAGAAATATGCTACCCCAGATTTGTACCCCCTTTTCATTAAAGAATCATTCACACCATCACCATCATTCATTCATAAAAATGATTTGAAATAAAGTATGATTATCAATCCGGCATACCCTATCTAAAAATAATGACTCAGCCTATCATTGCGGTATGAGTCATGTAAGAAGCATAGCGTATCTCGTGATGTGTAGATCAAAACAATAAAAACATTAGACTATGGTATTAATCATAAATATGGGTACTTATCTGGGATCGTGATCTTTCCCGATCTCTTGATTTAGCCATTTTGGTGTATGATCTCCTTGTTCATTCAAAGTCATTCCTCTTTTATTTCTTCCAAAATCTTTGGTTACAATGTCTTTTCCTAAATACAATCTATGAATGTAAAAAGAAAGGCAGTTACCAAATCCTAAGTACAATCTACCCAAATCAATCCCTAGAAGAAGGAGAAAAGAAGAACTTTTAAAAAGATGCTCAGAGGAGTCTAAAACCAAAAATAATAATGAATAAATAATCCTCTCCAAAAACTCTAAAAAAAGAAAAGCTAAAACTAACTCTCTAATTATCTATCTCTAATTCTTGCTCATAATTTCCTTTCTTTAATTCCCCTTTTTCGAAGTGTTTGATCCGCTTTAAATAGAGCCGAAGTTTCCCAGCCGCAGAGGTGTTCCAACTCGAAAATTTAGGGTCGATTAATTGACCCAATAGGGTCGATGCATCGACCTCCCAGATTTTCGTGAATACCCGCCGAACTTTACATCAGACACTGCTTTAGTATTTTGGCCATAACTCTCTGTCTCGAACTCGGATTGAGGCAATTCTTGCGCCGTTGGAAAGCGGATAGAACGGTCTACAACTTTTGTGTTTTAAAAATTTCATAATTCATCCGTCTTGAATGTCCAAATTGAGCTACAAGTTGCACTAAGTTCTCGATGACCCAAAGTTGCAGTGTTTTGACATTATTTTTAGAATTCTTGGGCTGTTCTGCACTTGGCTTGTATTTACCTGAAACACTTCAAATCTAATAATTCTTATCAGATAGCCTTCATCGGATAGCTAAATATAGGTATCTAGGGGTGAAATATCATCATATTTCACTACTCATCATTTATTCACCGCGAACCCGAGAAGAATTTATCTTCAATTTCCTGATTCGGCAGAATTTGGAGCTATGAGATCGCATGTATAATTCTCAATAGTATATGCGCTGCATAAGTGATCTTTACCCAAGAAACATGTTTAAAACGCTTATTTCGAGAGCTAAAGAAGCAGCAAACGATGTTTAGTGCATCAGCCCTCTCTCTTTCTCGCTCCATCTCCAATTTTGCATCTCTCTCCCACTCTCTCTAAATTGCAGGAGAA
The DNA here is from genome assembly GCA_021018995.1 of Chloranthus sessilifolius. Lineage (NCBI taxonomy): Eukaryota > Viridiplantae > Streptophyta > Magnoliopsida > Chloranthales > Chloranthaceae > Chloranthus > Chloranthus sessilifolius. The sequence continues at coordinate 179,124,853 of CM037585.1, read as the reverse complement.
ATATTAGAATCTCTGCAGTCAGCACCATAAACTCCATGATACAGTCCGAATCAATGGTCATAAAGCCTCCATCGCACCCAACCTACGATCTCCAGGCCGTCATCAAACTCGCCCTTTCCGAAGATGCCGGCGACCGAGGTCAAATTCCGCTTCTGATTGTAGGGTTCTTGCATTTTTTTTCGCAATTCTATATTGGCCTGTGTAATGACCCTGATTTTTTTATTAATATTGAATAGTTGACTTTTAATGAGAAGCTGAGATTATAAAGAAGTACCCCGAGCTCATCGCCTCATGTACGTAATTTTCGAGGACGAAAATATTATAAGGGGGAGAGAATGTAACAACCCGGATTTTTAGATTTTATTTTAACAGTGTTAGATGATGCACCACACTATATACTTTGCTAACGCTCCACATCGGAATCGAAACCCACCCTTTAAAATAGAAAATTTCTAATTTTTCCCATATCAAAATTAGACTCATTGCGAAGTGCTCATCGATACGATTCCAACGATATATAATTTGACGACTTCTGACAAGAATACAAAAAGTTATGCCCATTTTAAGTGATCAAGCAAGTCAAAGGGTATAATTGTAATTTCGAGAGAGAAACACCAATTGCTTTGGTGCTTATGCAAAACGCTGGAACGAAACCTTTTCTCAAGCTATCCAAGTTCATGTTAATTAGAGTTGACCTAAAATTTTATACTATTATAAATAAAACTTTAAAAACTCTCTACTGTCTATAATAAAAAATCATTCTCTTTGAAGACTTAGACGAACCGACACCTAGGCATTGACCTTTTCAACCCAAATCGCCGTTGATCTTCCGTTCACGCTTCAAGAGGTGGGTACCCATCAATCCATCTTGTTCTTCTCAGATCCCGTCGCATAGGATGTGTTCAATCGCGCATCGACGGGTTTAAAAATCTTATTTAAACCTAAATATCTGATAAATTAATAGACCTATATATTTAATATATGCTTTGCCTTGAAAGTTGTATATTCTGTAAATTGGGTTTATATGTTATTTCTCTTTTCTTTTCAAGAATCCCTTTTGTTTGAGTCATTAATATTTTACTTTATATTAGGTCTGTATATTTAATATGTTTACTTCCTCTTTTATGTCTGTAAAATTGATTAAATTCTAATACTTATAAATTTGATAGATTGACTTAATTGGCATAACATCATATTGATATTATTTATTTCCAAATCTATATAGTTATAAATTTATCCTTCTACTAAGACTATAATAATATATATTATTGTTGCAAGCTATAATATTATTTATTTAAAATTAATTAAGCCCAAAAATTAAATTATAATTTTATTTTATTTAAATGAATAATAGATTGCACCAACTTAAAGTTTCGGGTCCAAACTTGCGGCTACGAACCCGAATTCGCATCCACGAACCCGACCTCGCGACCATTGATGCACCTGTCCCGGTATTTTGGTCACGTTTTACTCTGACCTCGGATTAATGTGATTCTTAAGGCATTGGAAAGAAGACAGCGAGTTTTACAACTTTGTGTGAAATAGCTATTTCACAAATCTGACGTTTTAGAGCTCAAAATAGAGCAACAAGTCGGGTTCAATTTTGAATGACTCAAGGCTATTCGAATTTAATATTATTTTCTAATTCTCATGACCAAAGTTCTTGTGTATATTATATTATAAGGTCTTTCGATCGATGGTCATGATGAATCATAACTTAATAAGTATAAATACTATTTAATTTAATTATCTAATTATTATATTTATATATATATATATCTCAATTTTATCGCTTCAACGCGACCTCTTCAATAATACAAAGTGTTAGAACTTCAATGCCTTTATGAAACTGAACTCTAACCTTTACGATTATCGAAATCACACTTATAACTCTATTCTATAATTATATTGGTGTGGTATATAAATAAATATAAATATAAGCATAATCAAAATTTGAGTATAAACTGTTCTGTATGTGTGATACTTTTATATTTGCAACTTAATCAATTTATACGAGTTAAGAATATGTTAGATCATGAGTACGAGAGTGTATGAGATCATGCCTACGCTTGGGCGTGGTGATTCGCTGAGATGGTATCGAAGCGAGGAATACATCGTATTCACATGCCTTACAACTCATGGTGGAATGGGACCCATGACGAGTCGGGTGAGTGTGAATTCAGTGTAACTTCGTACACGGTGGCATATACAGTGATCCTATCACCTGAGTTTTAATACGAAAGGATAAGATATGAGATATGATACGAGAATCAGGCTTTGGGCCTTAGTTGTGGTGAGGTTTCTTTTATGGTTACGTGAAACTCAGTATATTGGTGTCCATATATGGATACAACACCTCTATGGTAGTATAAACTATCACACGAAGTACATCCAGGTTATTACGAAACCTTTTTCTTGGGAAGCATGAATTAGGAAAGTTGTCTCACTATAGTTTGTCCTAGGATTAAGTATAAGAGTATGAGATAAGATAAGTTGTAATCTGATGCGATAATAAGACATCCTTTGTATAGGCGTGAAAGATAAAGAACTTAAGTTTCTGTACGTGTCGTTCCTTGCGTAGCCATCGTAAGGGCAACAACGTCTTTCAGCCAAGACGAATCTCTGGGAGAGATTATGAGTATGTTATGAGTAAGTTTGGCCATTATGTCTCCCCATTGGCTGGATGGTGGAGTATGAGTATGACACGAGGGCGTTATAATATGATGGTATGATACTATGTTGACCCTCCCATAGTAGCTCGGCTGACTACGATGCAGTCGTTTAGGATTTCACTAGCATGTTAGTTACGCTCATGCGATGTACAAACGTATGTGCGAGAATGATAATAAGACATGGTATGATATGTTATGAGATATGATAAGGCATGTTAGGATATGAGTGACTAGATCATGGTCTTGTATTTCTGATATGATATGAGTTTTACGATATGCATGTGATTTTGTCTTCCTTTTACTATCTGCTTTGAGATATTATGTTTATCACTCACAAGATGCACCCACAATGCTCCTGAGTAGTATGGGGTGGATTGGTGGTGTATCCCACTGAGTCTACATTACTGAGTAAACTCATCCCACAATAATTTTAGTTGCAGGTGATTACACTGGTGGAGTATACACCGACCATCTAGATCTCGCCGACGCTGATTTTATTGATTCCGCGGGCGTTGAGTACCAGGAGCCTTTGGAGGGTGACGCTGCCGGTTATCAAGAAGACTACGATGTTGATCTTGATTCGAGTGCCGATTACTGATCATTTTGGGCTGGGTATTGAGTTCTATTGATACTAGTATTACGGATTTTATAGTTTATTTTATCGGATTTGTCTCCGACTGAATTTACATTAAATTGGTGGATTTGTGGTTTTATCACACTTATTCAGTATTTATGATTGCATTTATATTCCACCCTATTTGTTGGATTTCACGGATTTTGTGGAACCATTATTACGCGAGAACTCTGATTAGGTGTATGCCCGCTTAGCATATCTGGGAAATGTGCGGGTCATAACTCGAAATTCTAGGCCCTCGGGATGGGGTAGAATTTCGGGTCGTGACAGAAGGCCTAGAATTTCAAGTTATGACCCGCACATATCCCGGATATGCTAAGCGGATATACACCTAATCAAAGTTCTCAGCGTATGGTTCCGCAAAATCAATAAAGATGCATCATAATCTTGGATGAAAATTATGGACAAACTGATAAAAAATCAGTGGGGGTCAGTGAGGTTTAAAAAGGCATCATTATAAATTTGATTGACATCAAGATAAAGATGAAACAAGAGATTTTGATTATAAACGATGAAATTTGTGAGTGGTTTATTGATTTTAGTTTACAATAGAATGAGATTTTGCATGGAATGAATTCATACATGCTTGGATGGCTTGAAGAAGATTTTTTTGCAAAGCGTATATAGGCATGACTGTTTGAAATTTTATGATCTAATTAATAAAAAAATTTAAGAAAGTGAGGTTATTCTCAATAAATCATACATGCTCTTAATCCACTATCGTCGTAGATTTTTATTTTTACTTATCTGAAATTATTTTCTCTATTTTATACTCATATATAAAATAGTTATATAATATCATCTTTCAATTCAATCGTATTACAGAAATGAAGTGGCAGAATTCAAATGGCTAATCCGATTTAATGTTTTGCGCTCTGTTTGGACTAAAGTTACTTACTTTGCTGGTTTGCTCTGTCCAAATTCGGGTTCGTAATTTGGTATTATCAAGCTAACCCGATTCACTCGGGGTAGGATGATTTTTAAAAGTATTAATTAATTTTGCAATACAAATTTACACTGTGTAATGGAAGAAAGCTGGTGTTACTGTAACACCACTTTATGTTACAGCTACCTCAGTCAAAGTAAAAAAAAAACATTGACTGCTTTGAATCAGATGATGGCAATCGTTGTTCGCCTCAATCGGCTGCACAATAGATCTTGAGAACTTGAGCCTACCATCAAATGGTCAGATGTTGATTACATGTGGCACTCATCTCAAAAAGTGAATGCGATCATGGCCTACCATCAAACATGGTTCACATTCACTTTTTGGGATCTGTGCCATGTGGAATTATTGCTTGACTATCTGATGTTAGTCCTATGATCTCAATATGTGTTGTGTGGAAAATTGGGACGAAAACGATCTCCATCATCCGATTCAAAGCAGTCAACAAATTTCTTACTTTGCTTAAGTGAGGTTGCTGTAACATAAAGCAGTGTGGCAGTAACAGCAGCCTAAAAGATCCAAATGACCACTCTTGATTAGCTATAAAACTTAAAACTCATAAATTCATAGGTTCAAATCTCTTCTTTATGTTTTGAAAGTTCGTTTAAAACAAATAGTTAGCAATAAAAGTCAATTCTCTTGTCATGCCGAATCGGATCAAATTAAGCTGCAAACTAGTTCCAATGAATCAAACTAAGTTATACCCTTCAAACAATTTATGAATCTCACTTTCAACATAGCTCAAAGCGAAGAAAGATTAACACACAATATGAAAGGGTACTCTACAGAGAAGAATCGGTCCAACAAATTCTTTCCTTTTTGAGAAGTACAGAAGTGATGGGCGAGAATAGTCCAACATGAGTATCTTATTCCAAATACTCCTGCTAGAATCCATATATATATATATATATATATATATATATATATATATATATATATATATATATATATATATATATATATATAAAAGCTAGGCTCGAAGCTGTGACCTTGAGGTTGCAATATTGTCAACTTTTCTTGCTAGAATCCATTTGCAGGGTGTGAACCGTAAGACAAATTCTGTGAGTTAGACATCATACATGTGACTCATCACAAAATGAAATGTCTAGAAAGAAACGAATAGTCTAAGTGAGGACAGGTGGTGTTCAATGGAGGTGCTTGTATTTCAAAGGGAGTAGAAAAATAATGGGTTATCGCTATTACAACTCACACTTGCGTAGATCGAATGGGTTGAAACATCTGATGTGCACTTTTGTTAGGCAACTGAAAGGTTTCTTAATCATACAGAGCCTAACCTCTTTCCTTTCCCCTGCGAAAATCAGTATAAAAAATGTGGGTTGGTGCTCTCCATGTTTAATTGCTGAAAATATTGGAAAAAAAAGAAAGAGAAGAGAGGGAAGACTTTAACTGCATGAGATAGAGGGGCTCATTTTCTATGAAAACAAAACCTGCGTTTTGCAAAAATAGACTGGCACATTTCCAATGAGATTTCATTCTATCAACTAGAAAGTGATGTCGTTGAGATCTATGCCAAATATCTTAGGAGATCCCTGTAGACAGCCGAGGTCCAAACACCTCTTTCTTTCCCCAATGAGATTGCATTATTCTATATGTGTGATAATTATCACATAAATGGTGGGGCTCAAATAGAGCGTTAACATTCATGGGTCATGTCGGATTATATCGATGCTTCTCTTCTTGCTTATGTTGGTGCGTGTCTAGATAGGCGGAATTATCTTCAGTACAAAAAGAAAGAAAGTTCAACTATAGAATGTTTTAAGAAAATTAAAATAAAATAGAGGAAACAAATTTATTATAACAGTTATACAATTCTAAGATCAATATTAATAGTAATACATGTAGATAGGAGTAAAGCTTCCAACTTAATGCACATATATATACCCACACATTTGAGTGCAGCCCGGGGTACTCCACTCGAGCCAATTTGATGCCACATGGACATGCACAATGTCAATCAACGACCATAAAAAAAATGATCTACCACCGTTAATTTTGTCGTTAATCATGAAAATTTTGAATGGTGAATTTCTTTTTGTGGAAAACCGATATCTTTGACCTATTAAGTGAAGGGTGTACATTTCCCGGAAAAATATTTTTAAAACCCTAGAGGGACTGTTGAACCCTTAGAAGATGTGGGCCAACTCGAGCTGATGCGACACATGATCTAGCACACTAGTGCAGCTCCTAGCCTCATCTACTGTGTCTACACTGCTACTAAAACAGAAAACCTATAATATTATTGTCAATTTTTGGTTTTTACCTTTTTAAGGAACAAAATACCCCTTAGATTGCTCAATATACCCCTATAATTATTTTCCAGTAACCCTTTCAGATAAAAATAAGTCTCTTCTAAACAAACAAGGATAACACATGGAATTGTCCATAAAAACAATCAACATTGGACCAATGCAGTTAAATATAAATTATAAAAATATATATTACGACTTTACCAGTATCCATATATCATATAATAATATCTTCAGCAAATCAGACTTTGTCCTAAAACAAAGTGGCTGGTACAACGGCACTTCACCTTCACTTTCTAACGCCAAAAAATTTCAGAGAGAGTCGTGAAGTTTTCACCCATTGTTCTCAAACACCGCTCCAACACCATTATTCTCTACAAAAAATAAAAATACTAACAAAATTTAACCGTCAATATATTTAAAAAAAGGGGGATAAGCAAAGCAACAAAATAATGGATCTGTCTATACAGGTGGAAATCGTACGGATGACCACCATCGTCAGATATCTCTTCTACAGGTGGCTTTGCCATGTAACTTTTTCTTATTCTTCACTTTCTCTTATTGTTCTGTGAATTTTGCATGTTAAGGCTAAAAGGCAGAGAGAGACTTTTCAGTGATTTTTGCATGTTATTATAGCTAAAATGCATAGAGAGAGAGAGAGCTGGGTAGGGGGACATTTTAAACTTGATTTTTTTATATTTAATATTCGGGAAATCCGAAAATGCTAGAGTTAGAGATAACTTACATTCGTCTCACATTTCTCTCCAATCGAGGCGAATCGAGGCTAAGAGATTTCTTTAAAAGATATTTGAAGGATATCCAGTTTTATAATAAAGGAAAATTATATAACTTATATAAAGAAATAAATATTATAGGGCATATATAATTTTATATCTATATAAACTGTTCGAATAGGATGATCCAACCGTTGAACTTGAACCTTTTTAAACCTAACACATGCTATTTGGATATTTGATGTTATCAGATGCGGTAGCTTGGTGATGTCCAAAATAGATGGTGTTAGGCATTATGCACATAGACTATGAAATTTTTTTAAAGGGGACGGTAACTGGCATACAATGTGTGTTCTTGCATACTAAGTTTAACAAAATTCCTATTTTTATTTTTTTAAACGACCATCCTACCCTTAGCACTTTTATGGGGAATCAAGTCATGTGATGAGTAATGAAATTTTTTTAATTTGTGTGCAAGTACTGGCTCCCATTTAAAAAAGGGCTGCTATCATTATGTGACGACCCGACTTTTCCAATCCCTAAGGTATAGGAAAGGTCGGTTCATCAACTTATTGATTTCTCAATAAGCCGTAACAAACAGAAGCCGACAACATAAACAAATGTCTAAAGACAGAGGCAACATTGTTAATAAATAAAAAAAACAAAAGCTTCATATAACAAAATTAAATATATCACTGTGAGGAACCAAAAAGAACCACTGGTGATGGCCAATCCGATCACCTAAAATAGAGGTTCACAATAATGGTTCCTCGAGTGATATCAAAAGAACAAAAATAATAGCCTAAAGCTCAACATTCCAAAATAATATCCAGACAAAATACAAAAAATACAGAATCTAAGATCACGGGAAGAACTCTTCAGCTGGTATGTCCAAAACCTCCTCGGGAATATAATCGGAGTCCTCCGGATCCTCTGACCCAAGGTCAGTCTCATTTGTGGACGTATAGTGGGGTGAGCTAATGACCAAGCTCAATAGAGGAAGACAGATCTATTTGCATTTCTTTATAAGTAAAGGTTTTCAAAAGACGGAATCGGATCAAATATGGTTTTTCAATGATGCTTTTCAAATTAAATCTCCAGTTCTAATCCTGAGTCAAAACTGATAATATAATCTAAAGTGTTCAAGTGTTCTGATTTAGCATGCTTCTTGTCTTAAATTTATAACTTAATTTTATCTCCCAAATTTCCTATAGCATGAGAGCGGACTACGTGACCGATGGGGAGACCCTCATCGACCATAAATGGTTCATGAACCCATTTCGAAAATGCAACAAGCCCCTACGCTATGAGGGAAACTTGCGCCAAAGTTTTACCGTCAACATGGTTGGTAGAATCTAGGGCATCGTACTTATGAACCCTAAATCAAATGCAAATGCTAACACATATCAAAGCTTATTATTCATAACATAATTCTGATTTTTCAAGGTTCTGATTCGAAGTTCTGATTCAAAATTTAACTGAGGTTCTGATTCAAAATTTAGCTGAGGTTCTGATTTTCAAAGATTCTTATTTATAACAAGGTTTACAAATTTTCAGATTGTGTCATATGTTCAAAGTTTTAATTATACTATGTGCAACAGAATTTCCAAATTTTATACTTCTAAAAGAAATTATCTATAACAGTTTATGCTTATAAATTTATGCAAATAATAATTAGGGTTCCCCTACCTTAACCAAGAAGTTTCAAAAGCATGTACAAGCAGTCCTCTCCAAGGACTCCCAATCGTCAAAACCTACATATATTAACACTCTCTGTGTTAATATAGAACCTAAAAATCAACCCAAAAGCTCATAGAATAAAAATCCAACCAAACTTTTAAAAGCCAAAAGCAGGACAAAATTCGACTATCGAATTCAAATTGTTGTCGATTTGAAATTGATGGTCGATTTTAAATTCACCATCAATTTCGTAACTCTGTTTAGGCTTAATTCTCATTTCGATTTGTCGATTTCCAAATCGACATGATCAATTCGACGATCGATTTTCAAATCAACGATAATTCTTGAACTCGTGGTATTAACTCAACATGCTTGATTCTTTTTCCTTAATTTCTACGACCATTCAATCTTTTCTATTGAATACATATTTTAATTCTAACAAAACCCAACAAATTTACATAAGGAGGTTTCAAGACATACCTCTTGTAGCTTAAACTCGTTGACTCCATTGTACCGATTCACGCAACAAGTTTCTAAGATCGAAGGTTTAAAGCTTCAATTCAAATTTATAACCCTTCCTCCATTGCACAGATCTATAGACACAGTGATATCCTCTCCTCTAACCTTCTCTTCCAATAGCCCAAACTGATCCAAATTCAAGCACCAAATAAACCAATGGTTGAGATGGAAAGAGGATCTCTAAAACTTCCGAGATCTGGAATCAAATGAGGCAAGTCCTTAGGGGCTTAATTCCAACGAGAGAGAGAAGTGAAACTTCTCTTGCACTCTCTCTTATAACCAAAGTTAAGCATAATTAAATATCTAGATTTTATCATTTGTAACTTATCTACTTAAGTTGGAACCTATCCGGTGCTAAACACTAACACCAACCTTCTTGTGCAAGTTATCTTCTACTTGACTTGTACACATCTCATAACCAAGTCCTTTGGTCATCTCGCTCATCATAACCAAAACTAAACAAAAAGCCCCGAAAATCTCATAATTATTTTCGGGCACGCTTATCGAGGTAAACGAAAATATGTCAAAAATATCAGGGATATTACACATTAGGTGCTCAGCTCAAACACCAGATGTTTTAGGTCATATATTTCATAACATTGGTACAGGCTTTGGGTACTGTGTGCCCACATCTAATTTTTATCTTTTTAATCTATTATGTATAGTGGCAATATGAGGTAGGCAACAAGGTGGTGCCTCACCCAATTCCACGTGGCCAACTTTAGCAGCAAAAGGTGCATGTTTTAATCATTGTGGACCATTGTCACGACCCAGAATCCTTACCCGATCTCAAGAGCCTAGAATTTCGTGTTATGACACCGCACGCTTGTTAAGGCGATAAGCGGACATACACATAATTCTTATATCGATTTAGCATATGGATCAAGGCATTTAATAGTATCATTTAAAAATAAATGACTCAAGAAAACAACAACGGAAAACGTAAAAGACATTAATTAAGTGATAAATCCTAACCATGCATCTATAATCGAAAACAAACAGAGGTTTTACGTAGAATAAAATAGTCCCAACGCAAATCCAAAATTGGTGCTGAAAAATAAAAGTATTTAATAACAAATCTCCCATGAAAATAATAAAAACTATAACTAAAGAATCTCTCAATGCTCAAAGTAGTCCGCCGGATCTATTCCCTCGTCCAGATGGTAGCCGACGTCTTCACTCTTATGAGCCGCATCAGGAACAGCAACAGCCCCATCCTCAGTGATGGAAAAATCAGAGTTCTCACCTGCAACTGTTAGTTTTGGGGAGGGGGGTGAGTTTACTCAGTCACGTAAACTCAGCAAGTTGCACAATCGATCCACCATAAAATACCCAGGTAATCGTGTGTGCAATCGCTCGAGTTGCGGTACATTTTGAAATAAACCAAACAGCTATAAATGATTACAAAAATATCTAAGATCTCATATCTATTATAACAAAACTGAAAAATATAGCATAAAAAGAAAAGACGTAACATAAAATGAAAAGACCTGACATAACATGAAATGAATATGATGCATCAAGTTCTGATCTCTTTTTGTGTCTGCTTTGTCGACTTTTCCTATGTGACATATCTTAAAATTTAATATTGCTCCATACGCCTATATAACGTACTTCACATGTTACTTAATTTACGTATACGACCTATGCTAGGGCCGCTGCTCGAGCCTATCACGCGAGGTTCACGTGTAGATAACCACCTAACCTCCATATCATAACGTATACCATCATCCAGCCCGATGAGATTGCATGCTTTTAAATCAGTGTCCCCTTACGTTCGGGACACTGTCGTAGCGTATTGTCCTTAAGACTTGTCTTGGCTGCAGACGTTGGATCTTGTGGTGGCACGCAAGACATGGCACATTTAGAAACTTAATTTGTATTTTGCTGGCCTTCACAACGTAACTTATCCGTATTCGTAGCTTACCTTATCTTACATATCATTCTTTATCGTTTGCTTAAAACTTAATTTGAAGTGAGCCATAGTGCGATAAGATTTATAAAATCACGATTTCCAAGGGACGGGTTCCGTAGTAACCTGGATGTACTTCGTGTGGCAGCCCATACTCCCATAGAGGTGTTATATCCGTATATGGATGCCTACATTTCAAGTTCCACGTGACCGTGACGGGAACCCCACCATGACGAAGGCTTAAAAGTCGTGTGATATAGCTTATTCCTTTTTAATTATGTGTATATTCTATCATGATTTTTCTATATGGTGCATGCCATATGATAAAAGGACCAACTTGGCCAAAAGAAACTATTTCATATGCCTTACATACTTGTGAATATAAAATAATAATTAAAATTTGAAAAGAATAGATATTTCATACAAAAATTTTGGAGAAACCTTCATGGGCCATTAAATTGCTTAGAGATTGATCGGGCCTATAGTTCTTCAACTTTTCTAAGTGGTCTGTGTGTCGAGAGCTTTTTCTAATTTTGACCCAAGAGATAAAAGAGACGGATCAATTAATCCCCTTAGTTATACACGGGTTCATATCCCTTATCAAATCTTCCACACTTGTGGGTTTCAAAATACGTCCTTAAAATTTTAGTGGCACTTATCTGATCTATTAAATTATATTGTGTTACTGTCGAGATCGTTTTGAAGTTTGTCTTATGGGCCAGTTGTGCCTTGATTCTCAAAAATTAAGGGTCAAAAGGAACTCATGGCGTTATTCTATGTGGCACCTAAGGCTAAAATAAGAAGACATAAATTTTGAGTCATCTATCCTCTAATCTAAACCATTTGATGGTTAGACAATAAAATTTTACCTAAGGTTGGTTCTTTTGTCCCGATCTTGATTCAATCTCTAGCACACTAGATCTTCCAGTCAACGTTTTACAAGATCTAGTAGTCAAGTGCACACTTAGTGTACCTACCATGTGACGATCAGATTGAACAGATTTGAACCATCAGATATTTAAGAAAGATGATTCTAAGGTATTAGGTCTTTGGGCCCAATTTATTTTGACCTCTAAGGTCTCAAATCTAAGGGTCAAATCCTTCATATTCACTGATATCCAAATAGCCTTTCAATTTTCTTGATTTATGGGCCAAATTCTCGAGTTCTGAACCATTAGATGTCTCGAGGATTTCAATTAGTAGAGATGGTTCATCTCTGCTCTATTTCTTGGGTTGGGCCACAAGGTCCAACCTTGAATCTACTTCGTTTGAATTCAGTGGTGCTAAGGGGATGGTTGCACCAAAACATTGGTGCACCAAACTATTGGTTTCCTACATGTGCTTCAATGCTCCCGACTATATTGGTTGGGACATGTGAGTCATCACTAGCAATGGCGGTGTTTGGTCGAGTCGATCCTTGAAAATTTATTTATAGCTGCCACAACATTCATATATATAACTCCATATATATATACCTGTAAGTTAATATATTTAACCAAAACAAGGGGTTCAGGTGGGTTTCTTACCTGAGTTTTATCTCTCTCTCTCTCTAGATTTTCTGATGGTCTCTCAATTCAACACCTTGGGCTTTTCTCACAAAAATTCTCAATTAAAGATTGGGTTTTACTTTCTTTCTCTCTCTAAAGTTTCCAAAGATTGGGTCTCACTTTCTCTCTCTATATGTGTAGACATATATTACTTACATATATAATGCTTTCTTTACCATTTGTTATCCCTGATGCAGAGAGTAGGAGCAAGGTAGAAGAGCATTTGAAGGAGCGGGATTGGTCCCGTTGTTAAGCATACATACACAAGTGTATTTATATATTTATAAATATTTACACCTATATTCAATCATAAATTTTATTTTACAGATGAATCGGTGGAGGAGATCGAAGAAGGTTGGGGGTTGGGTCTCTGCTCCCTGCTCTCTTTCTTTCTCTCTCTAAACTTTCACTATGAACATGTATATATATAGATATATACCATATAAAACTGAATGCATAACTGTAACGACCCTAAAAATTTTAAATTGAATTTATGGTGTTAGATTTGTTTTGCACTGAGCGTGGCGTTAGTGCTCCATACCGGAACCTATCCTAGTTGAGAAAGTACACATTTTGGTTTTTCAAAAAGGTTTTATATTTAAAATTATCCTTAATTAACACAAGTTGTGTGGTGGCCTAGTGGTTGAAAGACTTTGGTTATAAACAAGAGGTCTAAGGATCAAACCTTATTACGTGAGTTTTAAACCTTTATTTTAAACCTTGAAACAAGAACCACCGCCCTAACTGCCATTAATTTACCGATCACACTTCAAGAGGTGGGTACCATCCATCCGTCTCGTCCTTCTCAGATCCCGTCGCGTAAGATACAATTCGATCGTGTATCGACGGGCTATTAAAATGAACCTAGATTCCTTTCCTTATAAAATTATTTTTAGGAATGAAATATTGATTAATCCTAATTTTAATACTTATATTATTAAATTTTGTGTTATACTTTGAGTCTATTTCGGAATCCGACGCGGTTCAGGATACTGACGGTCAATCAAGTGCCTTACATGTTCGGTCCATCTGTTAATGGTATGAGGATGCCTATCGTCTCAAACTCGTCTGCTCGATTATCAATTCGATCCCCGCACGACACTTGAGTGCTCGTCCAAAATAATATTGTTAAAGCTTTTGATAACTTTCAACATAATACTATTATACTTTTATATAAGACAAAAATAATAAATTACTTTTTTATTATATTAAGAAAATTGATTATATCACTTTGAATTTAATATTATATAAGACAAGAGACTATTATATTAGTTTTCATATAATATTATTATATTTCTATATAAGACAAGATATTATATTACTTTTTTTAAACTTATTATATATATACCTGCAGAATTCTCTAGTTACCAAATTCTCCTGAGGCAATGAATTGGTTCCTCGTCTCAAACCTGTTCTTTCCTTTTAATTACACCAATCGACTTGTTAAAGTGCTTAAAATATCAACCACGACATGTGGTTTGGATTATTATATTCATGTGATTTCATAGCTTATATTTTATATATAATAATCCAGCGATGCGTTAATATACTCTATATTATAACAGACTTAAATTATTATATAATTAAGGTACTCAAATACCCTGACACCTTAATAATAGCTTATATTATATTATATTTAACATTTAAGTGGTGGATTATTATGACTATATAATTTATACTATACAATTATTATATATTATATTATAAATAAAATAAGGCACTTGAGTACCCTATTATAACAGTATAAACTGTTACGAAGATTGGGTTTATCCTATTATAATAATATAAATTATTGTTAAGATTGGGTTTACAACCGTTGTCCCGAATCTATTTGTTTTTATGTATTTCAACCGATCAACCCTATTGTCCGATCGATCGATTCTGAACATAATCGAATGAGAGTGTACTCAAATCACTTTACATTTGACCGATTGATTACCAAAAATTGATCGATCGATTTGTACCCAAAATAAATTATTTATATAATACAATTAAGACCGATTGATCGATTCTAAAATAAATCAATCGATCCTCGTCCGAACAGACGACCTGATTCACATTAAAATTTCACCATTGCACGACCAAAAATTTAGTGCACATTAATCACTTACTCTTTGCGATCGATGGTCGTGTCATTTTATCGCTTCAACGCGACCACTTCGATAACCCAAAGTGTTAGAACTTCGATGCCTTTATGAAATCGAACTCTGACCTTTACGATTATCAAAATCACACTTATAACCCTATTCTATAATTATATTGGTATGGTATGTAAATAAATATAAATATAAACATAACCAAAATCTAAGTGTAAACTGTTCTATGTGTGTGATATTTTTGTATTTGCAACTTAATCAATTTATACGAGTTAAGGATATGTTAGATCATGAGTACGAGAGTGTATGAGATCATGCCTATGCTTGGGCGTGGTGATTCGCTGAGATGGTATCGAAGCGATAAATACACCGTATTCACATGCCTTACAACTCATGGTGGAATGAGACCTATGACGAGTCGGGTGAGTGTGAATTTAGTGTAAGCTCTTATACGGTGGCATATATGGCGACCCGATCACCCCGAGTTTAAATATGATAGTATGAGTTATGAGTTAAGTTATGAGGTTCGACTATAGGCTTTGGCTGTGGTGAGGTTTCTTTTACGGTCACGTGAAACTCGAAATATTGGCGTTCATGTACGGATGCAACACCTCTATGGTAGTATGGGCTGTCACACGAAGTATATTCAGGTTACTACGGAACCTTTTTCTTGGGAAGCGTGAATTAGGAAGGTTGTCTCACTATAGTTGTCATACGATTAAGTATAAGAGTATGATAAGATATGAGTATGAGATAAGATAAGTTATTATACGAGTACGATAATAAGACACCGCTGTGTAAGCCAGCAAAAGATAAAGAACTGAAGTCTCTGTATGTGTCGTTCCTTGCGTAGCCACCGTAAGGGCAACAACGTCTTTCAGTCAAGACGGATCTCTGTGAGAGATTATGAGTATGAGTGTATTAAGAGTGAGTTTGGTCATTATGTCTTCCCATTAGCTGGATGGTGGAGTATGAGTATGACACGAGGGCGTTATAATATGGTGGTATGATACTATGTTGACCCTCCCATAGTAGCTCGAGCAGCGACTCTGGCACAGGTCGTTTAGGATTTCACGAATATGTTAATTACGCTCATACGATGTACAGACATATGTGCGAGAATGATAATAAGACATGATATGATATGTTATGAGATATGGTAAGGTACGTTAGGATATGAGTGTCTAGATCATGGTCTTGCATTTATGATATGAGTTTTACGATATTCATGTGATTTTGTCATTCTTTTACTATCTGCTTTGAGATATTATGCTTATTACTCACAAGATACACCCACAATGCACCTGAGTAGTATGGGGTGGATTGGTGGTGTATCCCACTGAGTTTACATGACTGAGTAAACTCATCCCACGATAATTTAACAGTTGCAGGTGACTATACCGACGGTGTGGACGTGGATTTCTCTTATCTGATTAGTGTTGAGAACGTCGACCCAGTGGACGTTGATTACCAAGAGCCTTTGGAGGTTGACGTTACCGATTATCAGGAAGACTATAGTGTTGATTTTGATCCGAGCGCCGGATATTGATTTAGTAGACTCGGTATTGGATTTTGCCTTATATCATTATCATTGACTCTATGCTTTCATTTTTATCGGATTTGTCTCCGATTTGACTTACATGTTACTTGTGGATTGATAGCATTCTATCGCATTTTATCAGATTTATTCAGCATTTATGATTATTTTATATTTCACTTTGGTATGTTGGCTTTCACGGATTTCGTGAAACCATTATTGCGCGAGAACTCTGATTAGATGTATGTCCGCTTAGCATATCTGGGATATGTACAGGTCATAACTCGAAATTCTAGACCCTCGTGATGGGGTAGAATTTTGGGTCGTAACAATAATTATTATATATATATATATACAATTTCCCTTCCTCTTTTTTTTTTTTTTTTTTTTGAAATTCTAAGAGAGACTTGTAGGACAATGGGAGGAGAAGAAGGGGAGTGTTGGGTTTGGTGAAGGCCACAGGTTGGGCCTCTCTTTATTTCTCTCTCTTCAATTCTCAGGTTGGGTGAGACTCCAGGGGCGTGTAACAGAGGCTTCGGGTTGGGAGAGACTTCAGGTTGGGTCACTCTAGATCTCTCACTCTCTCTCTTTCTCTCTAAATCCCTCCATCTCCTCTCTCTTTGATCTCTTTCTAGATTTTCAAGCTTTAGTTTTTTGTTTTATTTTGTAGGTCTTTTCCTCCTAGACGTGAACAGAGGTGTGTTCTTCTGAGAAGAAGACTTGGGAATCGTTCTAGTATAAATACAACGCACCAATTATATATACATACACGTATAATATATGTTAATAAATTTAGAATATCTACATAAAATAAATAGTTATTTGTTTATTTATCTATTATTATTATTATTATTATTATTAATTTCTATCCTCTTCTTTATGGCTAAAACTGCCATTAATGGAGCTTCTTAAATAAAATATATATTTCAAAATAAATATAAATAAAAAGCTGAATATTTTAAGATGGATCGAGGGGCGCCCACCTGTTGGAACATGTACGGGTTGATTCTGATCGATTCGGCGACACGACAGGTTACGCGTCGATTCAGCGATGCGGCAGCCTGTCACTTTGGTGATGTGTTTTTGATGGTGGGTCGGCGGGTGCTAGGCTGGTTGGATGCACGAGAAAGAAAGGGATTATCACAACATTAATGGTGCCGAGATATTGGTAGAGAATGAACGAGTAGCGGAGATAGATGGAGGAGGAAGAAGCTAGGGATATGAGAGTTTATAGAGAGAAGATGAAGACTTAATTTGGACATAGTTTGCCAAGAAAGCAAGAGTTCAAAGACCCAAATTCCCTTCTAAAATTAAGGAATCATGGGCATAAAAATGCTAATTTTTTATTTCTAAAATATAATAAATTGCTAGCTAGTAATCGGGTCCAACTAAAATTATAAAGTTTCTACACTAATGATTGTGTGTGTGGATTGGATTAGAGTTTGGAGCACTCACATGGGATTCCACGCACTACTACATCTAATGCCATTGGATCGCCTGCCTAATATCTGCGTCATAACAACCATCCATTAAGCTCTCTAAATTTTTTTGATTTTTTCCGGTCTGAGAGATAACCCATCCTTCTGACCGTCTAAATAGATTATCATGTGCACCAAATGAGAATCAATACTAAACATTTGGAAAATTTGATTGACTGGGCTCATCTTAGAGTATTCACTGGTTTTGTTTGCGGATCATCTGGTTTATAATATATCTATATTATATGGAGTTGGCTATAGGTAATCAACCCGAGCACAACCATCGGTGCTTGGGTCAATCTCGTTTTGTCGGAATCGTCTAGACATAAGAAATGCACAACAACAATTTATGAGCATTCAAATAAGTGGAAGGCCAAAATACACAATACCTACTCCCTTAACTAAGATCAAGTGTACAATGTATCATAAACAAGAATGAGTGTTGATATATATATATATATATATATATATATATATATATATATAGAGCGGAGATGTGATTTGTATCAATCAAATTGTAACTGCATGAAAATCCCCTAGATCTATGCTATTGGTTTGGAAGGACCTTTTAGCAATTACTCTTATAGGACTTATACACTTGAGCTAGATTTTAATGATTCTAACATTATTTAAACCATTATCTAATGGTGTTGGGATTGGACATCCTATATCGATGACCATGTGGCGAAGTCGGAATTTCTAATTGACATCATACGATTATCAAGCTTATGATTTTCACTTTAGTCGTATCAAAAGATGATTTTTTAGCGTTGTTAGAACCACCAACATTTATCGAAACCAGTTTTTGACAAGATTGATGGGTTAAAAAGCTCTCATAAGTAATCTTATGATGTGATCGACGCTCCATTAAGGAGCCAGCTATCAACCAACAGATAGCTAAGTACTATGTTTAAGGGCACTTTAGAAAATAATGCCTCAAAAACAAATTTTTTAGCAAAAAATACCCAATTTCAACCTTTTTAGAAAAACAATGCTTTCACGGATTTTGAAACTTCAAGATACCGTGAAAGCATTGTTTTTTTTTTTTAAGTTTTTAAAACTTTTTAGAAACAATAATGCTTTCACGGTATTTTGAAGTTTCAAAATCCGTAAAAACATTATTTTCCTAAAACGTTTAAAGTTGGGTATTTTTTGTCAAAAAATTTATTTTTAAGGCATGTTTCTCTAACTATTCCTATGTTTTAATATGTACCAAGACAACGATGCCCCGTTGAGACTGTAGCATTGACAAGAAGTCTGAAAAATTCAACTAAAACAAGAAAGAGTTCTATAGTGTGCATTGCATGGGAGGGGTGTGTGTGTAGATGGGAAAATGGCATACTCAAGGCACAAGTGACTTGAGTCTCCAGGCCATACGCATTGCCTTGACTGGTGCCGTATATTGCTGGGATACTTGAGTCACTTGGTGACTCGAGTGAGAGGATCATCACCCTATATATATGTATTCTATATATATGTATTCTATATAATGGGAAATAATCCCCTTGCTCAAGTAATGGGAATTGCTATTCGATGGAACAGCTGCCTATGACTTTTCAAAGACAGCTAAAAATGATATGCAACCAACAGCAGCTCGAGTCATAGGGTATAATCCCATGACTCAAGGGAGGGGAATAGACCAAATCAAGCCAAACCGCGAATTGATGCCCTTCAAACTGTTCTGCGGTTAGGTATAGGGTTGAATGAATTGGGTAGCACATCTTATACAATATTTTATAAACGTCAGTTTTATAAAACAATACATTTAATTGATTTATATATGTTACCTCCCTATTTTAACTGCAGGAGATGTTACTTGTATGGCCACTGTTCCAGCTGACATGGAAGTGGAAGCACATTTCTTAGCAAAGGAGGATGGGGTCCTTGCTGGAATTGCTCTTGCAGATATGATATTTAACGAGGTTGATCCTTCATTGAAGGTAAAACTGTTGGGCTACATGTAGGTTGGACATTTAAAAAAAATTGAGTCATAAATTTCTGGGTCGCTGTTTAATGTAATTTTAAATATAGGTTGAGTGGACTCAGAAGGATGGAGACTCTATTTGTAAAGGCATACAGTTTGGTAAAGTGTATGGTAAGCATATTGGTAAATAATTCGATATTGAATTTGTTTTTGGTATGATTGCAAAATGCTACTTATAGATTTTTATTTTTTTTACTTATTTATTAAATTTTATTTTATTTTTTAATGTTTGTTGTGGTAATATATGAAAAGGTCGTGCTCATAACATAGTTGTGGCAGAAAGGGTTGTGCTCAATTTTATGCAGAGGATGAGTGGAATAGCAACACTTACTAAGGTACATTGCCCATGCAATTTTAATAAGAAGTCATTCATTGAGATATATGTAGAGCTGAGTTTATGTTTATTCAAATTAAGTTGTGTTGGAGATGCATGTTGGATCCATGTGTCAGACTATGTAGACATGCCTATGAGTGTAGAACCTTTTTTTTCCCTGATTTTTTATTTGCATATTATTTTGAAATATTTATCTTCATATATATCTTTTTGTATGTGTTAAGCTTTTATTAACTGATATTTTGTCAACTATTAAAAACAAATTATATAAGAATAACCCTCAAAACTAGCATATAAACTGTACGGACGTCCCATCATTTCAGGTTTTCCCAGGTTGCATTGTGTAACATATGTTTTTGACATCAACACATCCATCTATATCTAAATTGCAAAAAAAAATTCTTAAAGAAAATGTAATGATAGGAAATTTGAGCTAGTGACTGAAATGGTCACATAATTTCCCTCAGAACAATGATTTCTTTTGTCGAAATTGGTATGCTGTTATTTTCTAATGACAACTTGAAATGTTTATGCCGAAAATTATGTGACTTAACCTTGATTTGTTCATATTCTTTTTTTTTTATCAGTGATTTGTTCATATTCTTGATTGTGATTATTCATTAATAAATCACTTATGGAAAATATTTCCTGGTAATTTACCACATGATTAGCTTACGGGCATTTGTCTAGCCCATTATCCTTATATATTCTTTATTGGTGGTTTCTCTAACTGGTCTTTTTTTACTAGCTGGTGTCTGTCTCTTCTGCAGGCGATGGCAGATGCAGCACGTCCTGCATGCATTTTAGAGACAAGGAAAACTGCTCCAGGTCTACGTTTGGTGGATAAGTGGGCGGTGTCTATCATTTCTCTTGCTTGTGATACCCAGTAATTTTACTAAGGGGACCAACATTTAAACACCAAAATGGTGTTTAAATGATCGTAAACCATTAAAATTATACTTTTTATCTCACCCCATTTGAATGTGATTCATAATTATGCCACGTGGTGCACATCTGTGATCAATCTAAATTGTCCAAGTGGCAATCTATCATTGGAACTTGTCTCGGCCCATAGAAACATTCCTATAAGTGGATGAGAACCATTCGATTGATGAACTTTAATATCAGCCATTAAAACAAAAAATAATGGTTGATCTTGTTAGATAAAGCAGAGAACAGAAATCCGAAAATGATGAAAAGGGCAAGAGAATTGGACTCGAGGCACGTAATCGTTGTCTTTAAAACGCTATTCGCTCCCTACTCGAGTAAATCTTCGAGTTTGCAAAAGGGTTCCAGCGAGACGTTTTCAGGATACAACGAGCCCAATCACTTGGATGCGATCCGTTACTTTGCAACAGTAGAGGATCGCCCCAGAAAAATTTCAATATGACTGTTGGACCAACAGTCATATTTTGGACGGCCCAGATCTTTCAAAGATCTCAACCGCTACATCCAACGGCTGCATGAAAGGTTGTAACTTTTCGAATTCAAATTCGAACGGTTATACACCTTTATAAGCGGTTATGAAACGGTTGGGTCCAACGGTCAACGTTTGACCAATCCGTTTGGCCCAATAGAACCAAATTGACCCGTTGAATAGTGGCCCATTAGGCCCGACCCAACCCACGAATAATCTGACCGTTGGATATGCCTGGTCAAAAATTCAAACCTCTCCTTGCAAAGTGCAAAGTGCGTGCGCGCCTAAAGCGCCAATGCGCCTAAACGCCAATCGCGTGCGCGAACGCGGCGGCTCGCCGCTAGGCACACTCTTCTCTTATTATTGTTAAACAATAATAGAAGGTGAAAGGTTCTATATATAACCTAGACACTTTTTATTTTTACCAATGTGAGACTATTCATTTGCATATAAAACTTGAGAATAACTATTGCCTAAAAACCCAACCCAAAACTAAGAAATCAAATAAAGTTTTATTTTCTTTAAATTATTAAAATATTTATTATATTAATAATAAATATAACAATCCCCCACAAATTTCAAATAAAATAAAGACACTGGTACCAAAAATATGTGCATACCATGAAAGGTACCTTTTGGGTTTGAACCTTCACTTAGTGTAAACTTATCAAAGTCTTATCAGGGTGCACAGAGACCATAGTCTTGAACTGAGGACCCTATATGACATGACCGGATAAATAACACATATATATTTTTCTTAAGATTGAGTTTTCTATAAAGCTAGCACTATTATAGCCTTGTGCTTATACCCTGGTTTCATGAATGTTTTTTTGAGAAAAATCATAATCTCATAGGAAGTGGCCGCACCTCCACATTCACATAGGTAAGTCTGTCGAATATGTTTCTGTAACTAAACACATTAACATAAAATGTTACAAACTTATTAAGAGTATGTACTCATCCTTCTCTTTGTCATTACAGATTCCAAGCACTTGACACCTGTCTTGGGATAGACATTTTAGCTAAATTAAAGTGCTTCTAATCATCACTCTCATGTCGTACTCTTCCATTGAACTTAAGGATTTGGTGAACAAATATTAAGTTGGATTTTCGACATAGGTGATCAACTATATGGTTTTAGTCCTATCCCGATAGATGTTTTCTTTACCAATTCTCTAAAAAGTCCTTTGGTAAATGGATCAGCCAAATTATTATTGGTCTGAATTGAGTCTATCCCAATTACTCCATCCTTGAGTAATTCTCTAACATAACGGTGTCGTAGACCAATATGTCTATTCTTACCATTATAAACTTTATTGTAAGTTTTTGCTCTCGTAGCCTCACTATCACAATTTATTGTAATAGGTAGCATAGGCTTTGGCCACAAAGGAATTTCCAAGAGTAAATTTTGAAGCCATTCTGCCTCTTTGCCACATGTCGTTAAGGCAATAAACTCAGATTCCATTGTGGAATGAGTAATACATGTTTGCTTTTTAGATCCCCATGAGATCGCAGCACCACCGAGAGTGAATACCGATCCACTCGTAGCCTTGGATTCATCTGAATCTGAATTCCAACTTGCATCACTGTATTCTTCTAAAACATTAGGAAAACCAGAATAATGCAATCCATAATGTACACTTCCTTTTAAATATCTAAATACACGAGATATAGCATTCCAATGATCATGACATGGATTACTTGTATATCTACTTAATTTTCCAACTGCATATGCCAAGTCAGGTCTAATACAGTGCATTGCATACATCAAACTACCGATTACTCTAGCATATTCTAACTGATTTACAGATCTACCTTTATTATAAACAAGTTTGATGCTAGGATCATATGGTGTAGATGCAGGTTTACCATCTAAATGATTATATTTATTGAGAATTTTCTCTATGTAATGAGACTGGGTTAAAGTAAGCTCATTGTCGTTTCTTACTATTTTGATTCCTAAAATGACATCAGCATTACCCATATCTTTCATATCAAAATTAGAAGAGAGAAAAGATTTAGTATCCATTATACTATCTAAATCAGTGTCAAATATAAGCATATCATCTACATATAAACATATGATAACTCCCTTATTTACAGAAAATTTACTATAAACACATTTATCAGATTCATTAATTTTGAAACCGTTAGAAACAATAACACTTTCAAATTTTTCATGCCATTGTTTAAGAGCTTGTTTTAAACTATAAAGAGATTTAATTAATTTACAAACTTTATGCTCCTGTCCGGTCATTACAAAACCTTCAGGTTGCTCCATATAAACTTCTTCTTCTAATTCACCATTTAAGAATGCAGTTTTTACATCCATTTGATGAATTTGTAAATGATAAATAGAAGCAAGTGCTATTAAGATCCTAATAGTTGAAATTCTGGCTACTGATGCATAAGTATCAAAAAAGTCAATACCTTCCTTTTGTCTAAATCCTTTTGCCACCAATCGGGCCTTAAACTTATCTATAGTTCCATCAGCTTTAAGTTTTCGTTTAAAAATCCATTTACAACCTATAGGTTTAGATCCTACAGGAAGATCAACTAGTTTCCATGTTTTATTACCCATTATAGATTTTATTTCATCATTTATTGCTTCCTTCCAAAAAGCAGCATCTTGCGATTTTATAGCCTCATTAAATGTTAATGGATCATTTTCAATATGAAAAGAAAACATGGTTTCCTTTACTTGTTCTGATCTTGTTCCCTCTACTATAAACATATAAAAATCTGAACCAAAAGTTTTTTCTTTTCGCACTCTTTTGCTTTTTCTGTTGATCTAATAATCAACAGATCGGATGATTTAAATCTCCCTAAAACACCATATTTGGGTCTTTTGTACTTCATTCAGTGATCTATCATTCTAACAGTATGGATCACCCACCTCTTAAACCAGTGATGATGTAAGATCATTTAAACACCATTTTGGTGTTTAAAGGTCGGTCAGGAGAGTCGGGTCCTTTTACTCATCTTCTTTTTTTGTTTCTTATACTGACCTTTCATTTTTTTTCCCTGTATGCTTGTTTAACAGGTGCTGATTGGTGGAGGTCAGAACCACAGGATGGGTTTGTTCGATATGGTGATGATAAAAGACAATCATATTTCTGTTTCTGGGGGTGTGACAAATGCCATCAAATCTGTAGATCAGTTTTTGGAGCAAAAGAATCTTCAAATGGCAGTTGAGGTACTGTGCTCAAAACTTTTTTCGATAGATCTTTCATGAATAAGTGTTGGATATCAAAACATATCTTCAAACTTTGCCGTATGTAACAAGTGTTGCATAATGTTTGTACACACTTGAATGGAGTTTAATTAGCTACTGCCACACTTCATTAAATACATGCGGTAGGTTTTCCTCCTTAGCATCCACCAAATTATTGGTTTTGACAGGGTGCCATGACAGATAATCTAATGGAGGAAATGCATCTTGAAGGAATATGTTGGGATTATTCCAAACGTATATGGAGAGATTACCAAGTTTCAGTTTCGGCACCGCACCCAAAATCGAAACCGAACTGATCCAAAACCAGTTTCGGGTTTTTGGTTTCGGTTTGGTTTCGGTTTCGGTTTTCGGTTTTGGATTGGTTTGGTTTGGTTTCAGGTTGTTGTTTTTTTCGATTTTTGGTTTTTCGATTTTTTTTTTTTTCCACCCCTTGCTACACCAAGGGTCTGCTTTAAGTCTGTCTGAGGTTTCATGGTGTATGTAGTGTTAATGGCCCAACAAAGAATTAAGTAAATGGTAAGTTGGAACTTTGGAGAAAACCCTTAGAGTTACAAAGTTAAAAAACACCAGAGCAAAGAGAAAATATACGGAGTGCAAGTTTACCTTGATATACTAGCTAGAAGTGCATTTCATGATTCAATCAGAGCCTTCGAAATACCTTTTCCAAGATGCAATGCAGGGCATGTAATTGTCAAGAAAAGGCTTTCACTTTCCGTTTGGTTCAAGTTATATTTTACAATATCATAAGCCATGAGAGCTTAAGCATATGGCAAGCATGTGAACATTTCCATGGGTACTTTCTTGAAGCTTTACAGGTTTGTTTACCAATAGGGTAAAGGAAGGCTGGTGCCATGGACCAGGTAACATACCTGGTCCCACATTAATTTGCAGACACGTGGCACCCAATTTCATGATCGAGTGTCATGGATAGGAGCGACTCGATGATCACAACTATTTTGTGAAAAGAAATTTAAAAAATAAATAAAACTGCAGTCAATAGGGTCAACCATGGTGAGAAATGAACGGTAAAACCAAATGTGATTTTAACATTCATTTTACATGCAATTTACTCTTTTGACCGTATGGATTTATATTTTTTATTTTAATGTTTTTTCACAAAATAATTGTGATCATTGAGTTGCTCTTATCCATGGCATCCGATCATGTGATTGGTATCATGTGGCTACAAAATTAGTGTGGGACCAGGTAAGTTACCTGGTCCATGGTACCAAGCAAGTTACCTGATCCATGTTACCAGGCTACCTTTACTCTTACCAATATGCGGAGAATGCTTATTTTTAATTTGAATGCTTAATTTGATCAACTTCTTGTTCTGTTGACTACCATTTGCATTACGTATCTGTGTTTCAGCATGGCTCCTTTCTCCAATATGTTCGGAATGGAAGTACTTTAAGTGTTGTTCCATTTAAATTCTAATAAAGTTTTTTTTTTTTTTTTTAGTTTTTTCAAATTGAGACGAGGACCCTAGAGGAAGTGAAGGAGGTATTACAATATGCATCTAAAAAGAAAACTTCGTTGACGCGAATAATGTTAGACAATATGGTAGTCCCACTACCAAATGGGGATGTGGATGTCTCCATGCTTAAGGAAGCTGTTGAATTGATAAATGGAAGATTTGACACTGAGGCATCTTCTAATCTTTTTTCATATTTACTTTCTTTGTGAATGTGCACACTGCTTGCATAAATCCAATATCATCCATCATTGCTTAAAGTTTACCTGCATTTATTGTTCTAATATCTAAGTTGCAGTCTTCTCATTGTAGCTAATTTCTTTATGTGGATTTGTTATCAACTAGGAAATATCCTTTATTTGGGTCCCTCGACTAAGATCAAGTAATCTTTTGTACGTGATTATTTTTGTTGATAGGTAAGATGACAAGGTTGAGGCAGGGCCGGCCTTGAGATTTTGGGGGCTCAAGGCGAGCTTTTAAAATGGGGCCCCTCTTTCATATTAATCTTAAAAAAAAATATTGCTATAATTTTTTTTTCACAAATAAAACAATTCTTATTGCTTTTAGATTACAAATATCTCTATATTCCATCTATTATTTATAATTTGAAAATGCAACTAACAAATTAACGAAAGTCTATATTAAAAAAAAAATGCAATACAAAAAGAGAAAAGCTAAATAGTAGAATATTGTATGTGACGGATCGAGTAATCCAAGCAATAATATTTTAACATTTTTTATTACTTTAACTATCATTGAATCTTTAACTATCATTTTTTAGCACTTTTACAGTCATAAAAATTTCTGAAACTGAATTCATTGGATAAGTCTCATTGAATAGATCAAAATTGACTAGTCATTCCCAAAAAATGGAACTGTAATGAGCTAAAAATCGCTATTTTAAGTTAGGGTTACCGTCCTCCAAGTTTCCATGTGGCACTCAAACTATTGTTTCGATGCCACGTGGAGCTCGGGTGCATTGTTTAGATCATCTTTGAAAAAAAATAATTTCAAAACTCATCTCCACCGTGTGTTTTTTGAACCGTGAAATGTGGACCAATGAAACCCATCAAACTTTGACTTGTGGGTTTAAAAAAAAAAAATTCGAATATTTTTTTTAATATAGATCTATGCCGTCCACCTGTACTCCACGTGACACCCAAACAGTGTTTTGGGTGCCACGTGAAGCTCCATGTGTATCTTGACCGTCCTCCATTGGAGGACCTAATCGGCTCCCTATATATATATATATATAAGGGTACCTCTAAACGCGCCTACATCCCAAACCCTTTGAAAACCATTGAATCCTTTCAATCATATGATGGAGATCGTTTTTCACCCATATCTTTCACTTAATAGATCTTGAGATCATGGTGCACCTATCAAATAGTCAGTTTGTGATTCAACGTGTTATAGATCCCAAATAAATGGCCATAAAATCACATTTGAGTGTGATGTGTGTCATATGATTCAAGGCCATTTTTTGGGGATTTGAGACACATGGAATAAAAATTGATCGTCTGATAGGTGGGTCATGACCTGAAGATCTATTTTGTGAAAGATAGGTATGATAAGTGATCTCCATCAGCTCATTCGAATGAATCAATGATTTTCAAGGGATTTGGGACATGGGCGCTTTCGGAGAACGTGTGGGCGCATTTAGAGGTACCCTATATATAAATGACTTGGTCAAACAAATCTAGTCTGGTAAAAAATTGGGCTACAGAACTTATTAGGTCAATATATATGGCCGACTTGGCCCAATGAGGCCAGTGACCTGACCAATGACCTGTACCAACTCGGTCGAGACCCGATCCGTGACCCATTTTTTAAAAAATATAAATATGGGACCTGAGAAGAGTTTAACACATAACCTATTGGGTAAAAAGTAAAACAACACTTTTCACTTAACCAACTAAATAATGAGATCAATTCAATACATTTATACATTAAAAATTATATTAAACAACTATATGATAAAGAGTAAAGCCTTCTAGGATTTGGGGCCCCTAAATATATGGGGGCCCGAGGCAACCGCCTCTCGGGCCTTGGCCCAGGGCCGGTCCTGGGTTGAGGCGTACCCATCTGCGTAATGTATTCAATCTCTCTGATTTAGTGGGACCCAATCTTAGCAAAATATGATATATTGATAAATCTACATATTGATGATTGGATGTAGCTAGGGATTGCAGATTCGTGGTACCGAACAAAAATCGAACCAAAAATTTCGGTTTTCGGTTCGAATCTGCCTGAACCGAAACCGAACTGAAATGAACCGTTTCAATTTTGGTTCATTGTCTTTTTTTTTTTTGAAACCAAAACCAAAATATTTTAGTTTTTCTGGTTCGTTTTTCTTTTTTAATTATTATTTATTTATATATATATATATTTTTTGGGTTTTCATATTTTTTTTCAGTTTTCTCATCCTACCCCTCTGCTTTTTGGTTTTTGCCACCCAAAATCAAAACAAATCGGAATCAGTTTGGATTGCTCCAAATCGGTTTTTGGGCCAGTTCTGACTATTTTGGTTCGATTTCGGGTCAAAGCTTGCATCCCTAGATGTAGCCTATTGATGCGGAATTTAGATCTGTATGTTTGGATCATGGAAAGTTCTGTTTCGTGCATATCATAGACGACAAAAATTCACAAGTTGGCGGTTATTGACGGTTTCAGTTAGTTAGTTTCATATTTTGAATTTGAATTTAGTTAGTTATTATTGTCTTAGCCTATTTAATGGCATCTAAGAACAAATTTTATAATTTGATTGATGAATAAAAAAAATTAAGTTGTTTTGTGCATCTTGTGAAATAGTGATTCTTTCATTTAGAAAACTTGAGATGAGTTTTCGCCTTTGAGGAGTGATTCCTCAAAGTTGTCGCTGGTGCGAGGCAGATAAACCTGCACGTGTGATTGGTGCGAGACCAGTCGTTCAATCACTACCGAAGATCTTCTACCGTATTCTTCTTTTATTTTTTGTGATTTAATTGAAGATTGAGAACCCTAACCTCTCTCTTGCGGGATTTATGCTATTTTAGGATTAGCATGCGATTTTCCTGCATCAATTTGGTATCAAAGTCCGGTTCAAACTCTTAGCAAATAAATTCGTAAGTTCAAACCATCGGCAAATAGATTCACAAATTCAAACTCTCAGCAAGTAGATTGACAAGTTCAAACTCTCGGCAAGTAGATTCTCAAGTTATAACTCTCATACGGTAAAAGATGACGAAGGTGAACAAAATATGGTGCAAGGAGAAAAAGAGATCATTCGATCAAGGTTTTCCAAATATTATTCTTGACATCCACGAAGAAGATCAATTTCGGTCGAAGTTCGAGGTCGAACTTTTTCAAAGTAAAGGAGATTGATGCGGAATTTAGATCCGCATGTTTGGATCGTGGATAGTTATGTTTCGTGCATATCGTAGACGACGAAAATCTGCAAGTTGGTGGTTATTGGTGGTTTTAATTAGTTAGTTAGTTAGTTTCATATTTTGAATTTGAATTTAGTTAGTTGTTATTTTGAATTTGGATTTAATTAGTTATTATTGTTTTAGCTTATTTAATGGCATGTAAGAACAAATTTTATAATTTGATTGATGAATAAAAAAATTAAGTTGTTTTGTGTATCTTGTGAAAGAGTGATTCTTTCATTTAGAAAACTTGAGATGAGTTTTCGCCTTTGAGGAGTGATTCCTCCAAGTAATCGTTGGTGCGAGGCCGACAAACCTGCGCGTGCGATTGGTGCGAGGCCGGTCGTTCAATTATTACCGAAGATCTTCTACCTTATTCTTCTTTTATTTTGTGATTTAATTGAAAATTGAGAACACTAACCCCTCTTTTGTGGGATTTATGCTATTTTAGGGTTAACATGCGATTTTCCTGCATCACCTATCGAATCAGTTCTGTGAAGAGCAAAGTGACACCAAAGAATGTCATTACTATTTGGATGTTTGATCATATTTCCATCTTTAGGGCTTTCATTACTTTTCATCTCATCTGTTTTCTTACTAAACTTTTCATGTGTACTCTTGCTAATACAGTTTTGATAATAGGCATCAGGCAATGTCACACTTGAAACAGTGAATGCTATTGGACAAACTAGGGTAACCTACATTTCCAGGTAATTGAGTAACCCTTCTTCCATGCATCTTTTATCTTGTTCTAGAGCTCCTTGTTCGCTATGCTGATTTTGGGGGTTTTGCCATATAAAATGGCTATATAAAAGCCCAAAGATTATTTAGAAATCATAATTTCCCGTATGTAGTGAATATTCTCTGGATAATAATCTTTATCTCTAGACGTACTTTTTTTTAGATAGGATTTATCTCTAGACATACTGCATAAATGACAACTAGATAAATTTATATATTTGTGTGCAATTACTTTTTGTAATTCACTATAAAAGATTCAATGAGTGCGAATTGAGCTTCTACTCAACCAAAATTTCATGAGTGGGAACTGAACTTTTCTACCAAAATTCCCCACCTTTTCTGCCCGTTGTGCCTTGAAAATGTACTTATGCTTTTGGGATACGGTGGCGTCTTTCACACCTGTTTCCTGTGAAGAACACATAATTTTCTACCATAAAAAATTGTTGACTGCCTTGAATTAGATGATAGAGATCATTTTTCATCGTAATCTTTGTGTGCTTAACAGGAAAAACAGGTGTGAACAACACCACCCTTTGGTTATTGGCCTTGTATTTGATTTCGAGATGATTAGTTCGAGTTCTTCATATAGCATAAGAGCATACTTGTGTTTTTTTAAACTTAATTCTCTTGCTTAGTATGGAAAGAGTTTGTATATTGATATGATTATCACTTGATTTCTGCTGATTGGGTAGCGGAGCATTGACTCATTCTGTGAAAGCGCTGGAGGAGATAGACGATATTAGCATTCTGGCAGGGTGCAGCTGCAGCGGATTTAATTGCCCACAAAATATAATTGCAGTTTTAAGCTTTTCAGGGGACCACTGTTATGCGTGCATGTAAGTTAATCTTATATGATACAGGAAAATTAATGGACGCCATTGAAAGCGACACGTGGCATATCTAGTTCATCAATTGAGATGTGCGGTTGGCAGGCTAACATGTAGATCGGACCAAGGATCAAAATTTCGGTCCAAATTATCGATTTCTGTCCTCACCGAAACGATAATTTGGACCGAAATTTCTGTCATATTTTATATGAAACTCAAGTTTTCGGTCAAAATTTTGGTTTTTGGTCCAAATTTTTTATTTCGATCATGTCCGAAACCGAAATTTTGATCCTTGGATCGGACCACCAAAAATTAATATTTGTCTGAAGTTTATTATTTTCACCACCGGTACTTTTTGTGCGCTTCAATGTAAGTTGTCCATAGAATTTGGAGGGCTGCTACTCAGACACCACTTTGTTCTTCCCGCACAGTCAAAACGAAAATAAAGCGTGGATGTGGATAGAAAAAGTTGGTATGCATATTGAAAAAAATTATTTTATTCAACTAATCGAAAGAACAAAAGGATAGCTCTCATCACGCCCACCCAATTACTGAGGGTGCCGACACTGAAAACATGTTGACTAGGTTGAATCGTACGATGGAGATCAATTTTCCTCCCAATCTTTGATGCCATTGATCTTGAGACCATAATTGTGCCGTCAGATTGTCAATTTTTATTCCATGTGTCACAAGTCCAAAAAAATGTGCTCAACAATCTTGTGGGATGTATCACGCCCAAACATGATTTTAGGTTCATTGTTTAGGTTTTGCGCAACTTTATTTTGCAGACTCCTAAATGTCATTAAATATAGGAGAAACTTGATTACATGTCATCCTATAAAAAAAATTCATGAAAGTCCAAGTTCTCCTATATCTAAGAGTTGTAGATGTGGTTCAAAATCCAGGTCAACCCTAGTTGGATCTGACCATTCCCCATATATATAATGACATTTAGGGTAAGAAAACTAATTAAAAAATGTGCTTGAGGTTGTTTGAAAACCGATTAATAAAAACTATGAGGAAAGACGTGAGAAACGACACGAAAGATTATCGAAAAAGAGGTATAGCATTAAAGGGTTTCAAGTTGACTGGAGTGGAGAAATAAGACTCCCAAAGCATCCTAATAAATGAATCGAGATGAAAATGATGTTGACTTAAGGTCACTAGTTCAATCCTTGCTTATTGAAAAAAATATTGATGATTATGATGCCAATTAATAGACACATCAACGAAGATTGTTTTAGGGTCTTTTCAATAGCCAAAAATTTCAAACAAGAACTGAAATTAATATTTTGATTAATTTCTTGTGAAATACTGAAATGATTAGTGTGGAAATGAAATTTTTACGATTTGATTAAGTTGTTGAAAAATGATTTCTTTCAAAAACAAATCACCTCAAAAGAAAGTTTTCTATTAAAATTGACTTTTCTTGTTTAATTAGACTACCAAGAAAATAATCTAAAAAAGGGCTTTTTTTCTAACTAGTAAAACAATAACTTTCATTATGTCAAAGGAATTTTTTATATTAAAATGATCAGAATGATGGAATTTAAATGGATCTAACAATCCGACCATCCAAAATTAAGCCTAAAGATCTAGGCGCACGATCAATCAAAAACAATAAATTTATAATCTATAAATATGCGCACCTTGAGCATTAGCCATTGATGGTTGGTTGCCGATCTTCAACGATCTTCTCGCGTTCAATATCTCCTAGCACAATAGAGATGCTTTCGACAATAGGGAGGATTGAATTATGTCGAGCAATCGTTGGGACCAGGCACCCCTTATATTTATAGCCAAAGAGTCCTATCCCATTAAGAACTGAAATTACTAATTATAGTGTGATTAGAAATCACAATCATACCTTAACTGAAAGACTCAACAATCAGTTGCCTATTCTCTTCAAACTCACCAGAATAGCAATTGTACATCTTAAGGTTGATCTTATACCATTCACTGGTCAACGGGTTTGACCATAGTGATGGCCACCAAAATAGGAACTTCTTACAGTCTCCCATTTGGCCAAACTATGTCAAGAAACTCCGATTACCCAATGTTAGCTAACTTTCTTTGAATGGTTAGTCACAATCAATCTCAATCAAAGTCTTTATTATCAGTCCTGTCCAGTGAGAATTGCAACACAGAATCAATGTAGTCAATATATCATATCATCGATATATGACCGCTCATTTGTTACTGTATTGGAAGTCATCACCGACATGGATTCCAACTAGTATGATTTCACATAGATTGTAAATTTACATAACTGAATGGTAATTACATGTAAACTCAATCTAATATTGGTCCTACTTTATTGCTATCTACTGGCACCATATGTTCCAAGGAGTGATTTGCATAAAATGGAAAAGCAAATAAATAAGTTTTATTTCTGAATCAATTAAACAAATGTATTCACTCGCATATATCCACTCTCAAAGGCTACCAAAATTATCCGTTAACCCCATGCGCGCAACATGCTCCAAAAAGAGCTTGGGAGGTAAACCTTTTGTGAGAGGGTCAGCCAACATGAGTGTCGTACTTATCTTTTCAACAGATACAATTTGATTCTGAACTTTCTCCCTTACAACAAGATATTTTATATCAATATATTTGGAACCCCCACTAATCTTGTTGTTATTGGAGATAGCAATCGCAGCGGAATTGTCACAAAAGATTCTCAGTGGCTTTGAAATAGTATCAACAACTCGAAGCCCTGAGATAAAATTCCTCAACCATATCACCTCACATGTTGCCTCAAAAGCCATAGTGGACGAAGTAGTCAGCGTTTGTTTAACGCTCTTCCAAGATATAGGTCCACCTGCAAGCATAAAAATATAACTCGATGTGGACCTACGAGTGTCTTGACACCCAGCATAGTCAGCATCTAAATAACCAATAACTTCAAGGTTATTCGACCTTTTGTATGTGAGCATGTGCCCTTTAGTCTCTTGTAAATAGCGAAAAACCTTCTTAGCTGCTTTCCAATGATCCAAACCAGGATTACATTGGTACCTGTCAAGCATGCCAACTATATACGCTATATCTGGACTCCCAACTGCTAATGCATAGGAAATTGTCTCCATCTGTTTTCTCTCCAGATCGATCATGGGACTTTGAAGTAGACTAAATTTATCACCCTTAATGACAGGGGCAACAGTAGCAGAACAATTGTGCATGTTAAACCTTTTAAAAACTTTATCAATATAAGCTCTTTGAGACAATCCCAATATGTCACGGGCTCTATCTCGATGAATCTCAATTCCTATCACGTAGGAAGCTTCACCAAGATCTTTCATATCAAAACTCTTTGATAAAAAGTTCTTTGTCTCATATAACATGCCCAAATTGCTACTCGCAAGTAAGATATCATCAACGTATGAAACAAGGATGATAAACTTACTCCCACTGATTTTAAGATATATGCATTGATCCACAATATTTTCTTTAAAACCAAAATTTGAAATGACTTCGTAAAATTTTAAGTACCATTGTCGAGATGCCTGCTTTAAACCATATAGAGACCTTTTGAGTCTACAAACTAAATGACTCTCCCCCTCAACCTGAAAACCTTCAGGTTGTGTCATAAAGACATCTTCATGCAAGTCGTGATTCAGAAAAGCAGTTTTAACATCCATTTGATGCAATTCTAAGTCAAAATGAGCCACTAATGTCATGACTATCCGAAAAGATTCCTTTCTAGAGACAGGAGAAAATGTCTCTTTATAGTCTATTCCCTCTTTTTGAGTGAAACCTTTAGCGACTAACCTGACCTTGTATCTTTCTATATTACCTTTGGAGTCTTGCTTGGTTTTAAATACCCATTTACATTTCTGTGCTTAACTCCATTAGGTAACTCACAAAGATCCCAGACCGAGTTATGTTTCATTGATTCCAACTCATCTTTCATGTCTTCGAGCCATTGAGTGGATTTGTCGCTCTTCATGGCTTGGCTAAAGAAGCAGGATCCCATTCCTTTCCAAAATTAAACTCACTCTCATTTAGGTAAACTATATAGTCATCGAAATGGCGTGCTTCTTTGCTCTCTCGATCTCACGAATGGTAGATCATTGGCGATGCCATGGGAGCAAGAGCCTCCTCAATGTGGGGTGTGTCAATAGGTATAGCCACAGGTGCATCAACACTGGCTTGAATAACTGGTGTTGGTGCCACTTTTTATTGGATAAAAGGGATAGGAATTATAACCCGATTCTCCTCAAAAGTGATTTTCCTAAGCTCTATACTCCCACTGATCTCACGATCCTCAAAAAATTTTGCATGTCTAGTCTCAACAATCCGGGTACTATGAGTGGGGCAATAAAATCTGTAGCCTTTTGATCTATCAGGATAACCAATGAAATGACAACTTATAGTTTTAGGGTCCAATTTTCCTAATTGTGGGTTGTACACCTTTGCTTCAGCGAAACAACCCCAAATGTGTAAATATCCTAAAGTCGATTTTCTTCCTACCCATAGCTCATAAGGAGTTTTGGGAACTGTCTTACTAGGAATTCGATTGAGGATATGCACCGCTATTTTCAAGGCTTCTCCCCACAAGAATGTAGGCAACGTAGAGTTGCATAACATGCTTCTCACCATATCCATAAGAGTATGATTTCGTTGTTCACACCACAGATTACATTCGGTGTTCCCGGCATGGTGTATTGAGCGACAATGTCATGCTCTTGTAGATACAGAGCGAAGGGTCCTGGATTGCGACCTGTTTCAGAGTATCTACCATAGTACTCTCCGCCTCTATCAGATCTCATAATTTTAATCTTCGAATTGAGTTGTAACTCAACTTCGGTTTTATAGATTTTAAACATATCCAGGGCCTCAGATTTCTCGTGAATGAGAAATATATAACCAAAACGAGAATAATCATCAGTGAAGGTAATAAAATACCTTTGACCACCAATAGCGGGAGTTGGAAACGGTCCACAAATATCATGGACTATTTCCAAAGAAACTCGCTTCCGAGCCCCTTTCTTATTAGTCTTTGTGAGTTTCCTTTAACGCAATCAACACAAGTATTGAAATCAGAAATCGGATCGATTATATCATCTTTAATTAACCTCTCCATTCTATCCTTAGATATATGGCCTAAACGTTTATGCCATAAAATGGAGGAGTTATCGAGTGCTCTTTTTCGTTTCTTACTTATTTTATCATTCACATGCATTGAAACTAAAGATTTGGCGTAAGATGAATCCAAGTTCAACTGATAAAGATTGCCCACTAATGAGCCACCACCCATAATATCGGAATTAAATAATAGAGTAAACATATTATGTCCAAATTTAAATTCAAAACCTAATGAATCCAATTTAGAAATTGAGATAAGGTTTCTAGTGATACTGGGAACATAAATAGTATCAACTAAATCCAAATTGAAACCACTATCTAAAATGAGACGGAGAGTCCCAATGGCCTCCACGTCTGCTTCTACTCCATTCCCGAGTTTGATGAGTGCGTTACGCCTTAGCTTCTCTTTGGATCGAAATCCCTGCATTGAATTACTTATGTGAATAGTTGCACCAGAATCTATTCACCAAGTATTGCGTGGAGCATCAACATAAAGTGATTCAAAACACACAAAAGCAAGGTCATTACCTTTCTTAACTAGCCAATCTCTGTATTTATGACAATTCTTCTTACAGAAGTGACACTTGATGCCAGAAGTAGATGTGCTAGCTTCTCCTTGTTTGGTTTCCGGTGGAGGAGCTTTCACGTTCTTTCCTTTATATTATCCCAATTTTCGCTTGAAATTTCGTTTCGATGGGCCAAGAGCGGCGTAATGGGCACTTTCAGGTTTTTCAGCCCGAAGTC
Organism: Chloranthus sessilifolius; assembly: GCA_021018995.1. Lineage (NCBI taxonomy): Eukaryota > Viridiplantae > Streptophyta > Magnoliopsida > Chloranthales > Chloranthaceae > Chloranthus > Chloranthus sessilifolius. Next base: position 179,087,583 of record CM037585.1, on the reverse strand, counting down.
GTTCTTCTTCTTGGACACAGTGAGCAATTAGCTCGTTCATCTTCCACTTCTCTTTCTGCCTGTTATAATTGATCTTGAACGGGCCAAATTGCGCAGGAAGAGAAGTCATAATGAAGTGAACAAGATAACCCTCAGAAAAACTCATGTCCAATTCTTTCAATTGAGTTGTCATGCCACTCATTTTCATAATGTGCTCCCGGACGCCGCTATGGCCATCATATTTCATGGTTCCCATTTTAACAATTAGACTACTGGCAAGGGCTTTAGAAGTCCCTTGAAATTGTTCCTTAATGGCTTGCATGTATTCCTTTTGCGCAGTGAGTCGAATACCTCTCCTAATCGTCTTTATGATCATGAGGCTCATACGATTTGATCTATCCCATTTTTCTAAATCTGTATGGTTCACTGCCAGATCCTCAGCCGAGACATCAGCTGTGAGCACCTTGGGTTTATCAGATCGTATGGCATAGTCAAGATCCATGCAGCCTAGAACAATTACAACTTGTTCCTTCCATTTCTTATAATTTGATCAACTCAAAAGTTTAATTCCACCAATCATACTAGTTATGATAGACGGGTTCAGTGCTGCATGATGAGTACTGAAAAATGAGGATATTTCGCCCCTAAATACCTATATTTAGCTGTCCGATGAAGGCTATCTGATAAGATTGATTAGATTTGAAGTGTTTCAGGTAAATACAAGCCAAGTATAGAAAACAGTGCAAGAATTCTGAATATAATGCCAAAACACTGCAATTTCGGGTAATCAAGAACTTGGTACGACTTGCGGCTAAATTTGGACCTTGAAGACGGCCGAATTACAAAATTATCAAAACATGAAAGTTGTAGATCTTTTCGTCAGCTTTCCAACGGCGCAAGAATCGTCTCAATCCGAGTTCGGAACAGAAAGTTATGGCCAAAATACTGAAGCAGTGTCTGAACCACAAAAAGTGCTGATTTTCACAGATTTCTGGGGTCGATGCATCGACCCTACAGGTCGATTAATCGAGCCAGAGTTGCGATCGACACGATTCTCGACCTTAATCGAAATGTGATTTTTTGGAGATTTTGTTGGCTCGATGCATCGAGGGTCATGAGTCGATTAATCGACTATAAAAAGTCGGTTTAGGATACTGTGCGCGACGAGTTCTATTTAAAGCGACTCAAACACTTCAGAAGAGGAGTAGAGTAGAGAGTAAAAAAGTAGGAGATTAGAATTAGAGTTTTTTTTGAGTTTTAGTTTTTAGTGTTCTTAGTTTTTAGCCATTATTTTTCATAGTTAGACCTAGAAATAGGAAGTTTTATTATTTCTTTTTGAGAGCTTTGTTCTTTAATTTTTCAATATTCAGTTTATGAATTTTGTTCAAAGTTTATTTCTGCATTTATTTCGTTTCTGAAGATTATCATCCGTTTGAAGTTTAAGGTAATTTTAATTAATGTTATTTTCCCGTCTTTATTTATTTATGTCATTTATTTACAATATGTGTGGCTAAATTTATAGGGATGGGGATCTAATGATTCCCATCCGAGGGATGTACTTTTAATAATATAAATTTAGGATTAAAATATGAGATTTTATCTTTATGGTTGTTGTGCTATCATGAACGGATGAAATCCCCGCCACTAACCGGGATCGCTTGTGCCGAGTCATGCCCTATCATTGTTATGATCTTTTTGTTTTTATCGTGTGGATCTAATTACGATTATGTTCTGGGATCGAGTGTGCCGGGCCATACCCTGGATCTTGGTTCTATAATGGTAATTTTATCTTAAATAATCCCTAATCTGAATAAAGTGTGCCGAGCCATGCCCTTGATTTCAGATTTGTAAGTGGTATTCTTGTTGGAATTTTCACCCACCGTGGGGATGATTTTTATTTGAACCTGAGATCATGCGTGTCTAGCCGTACCCTTGATCCCAGATCTATATATGAAAATCATCTAAGTCCTGATTTGCAGGGATGCAACGTGGAACCTATTAGGGTGTTGACCATTGATCTTCCATAAAAGATGTTTGTTATCAATGAAATATCTCATAAGTTAATCCTTATATTTATATTATAGGAAGAACGGACCAAAGATGGGAGGATTTAGTATCTTCATCTTTATCATCATCTTCACTTTTATTTGTGAATTATCAATTAAGTTTTATTTTTGTAGTCATTAATTACCATCCCATCAACCGCTTAAATCATAAAATTGGTAGAATACTGTTAGATCTTAGTAGATTTCTAGAATTGCTTGTCTCTTTTAGGTATTTCAAAATTAGTCCTCGTGGGAACGATCTCGTACTCCGCACCCACTATATACAAACCGATTCGTGCACTTGCGAGTAAAACATACATTAAAAAAAATCACATCACTGCACAATAATTAAGGGTTTTATTATGTCCACATACAATCGAAATAACTATCAATTCCACAAGGTTATAATTATAGTATGTGACGCAAAAGTTAAAATATGTAAAGGAATATAAAAATTAAAACCAATGTGGTTTTATTGAGAAATAATTTGTGTCATTATAACCCTCCATTGGGTCGAGCCATAACACATTAGTCGCTTCCTCAATCTATATTAATGATTGTGATACTAATTGCGTCGTTATGACCCTCCGTTGGGTCGAGTCACAACACACTAGCAGTACCCACACACACAAAATAATGAATAGTGAAACACAGCCATCATATAACATTAAGTGATTCATCACCGTTGGGTAGAAGAATCCCTTATGTTGTGATGCCAACGTTCACTATACACTTTCACTAAATTTATAACACGGTCTTGGACAAATTAAACCTCACTATGAAAATCACGGCACTAGGAAAGATCATCACCGTTGGGCAGAAGAATCTTTCCAAGCCATGTTTTAAAATTAGGCTTGATAATATTTTAGAAGATCACAAAACGTGTTATGAGGAGGTGTCAAAATAAATAAAAAATAAGCATTATAATGTGTAAGTACCAGCCATGGCGGTGGAGCACAACCTCCACTACCCAATTCTAATGAATGATACTAAAAAAAAAATAAAAAATTGATTACACAATTAAAAAATAGAAAAAAATAACATCAGGTCATGCAAATATTATAACAAAGACCACATTGTCAAAATTAGACCTCAAAAACGGGTCTGGAATGCCTGAGAAAGTCAAAATTCATATATAATGTCCGAAAATCGGACCTATAAATAGCCCAGAAATTGCCCGAGAAGATTAGGAAATAGTGTCGGAATAATTGGGCCGGGTATCGGGCCATACCATGGGCCTTTGTGGTCGAATGGGCTATGGGCCCCGTGGATGGGCCCTGCAGGTCAGGGCCATGAGCCAAAGGGCTGAGTGGGCCTCAGCCAGTGGGCCGGGTGGGCCAAATAGGCCCAGGCGGGTCGGGTGGGCCAAATAGGCCCAGACGGGGCAGTCAGTGGGTCAAGAGGCCCAGACAGGTCGTCTTGTCAGGCCAGTCGGTCGACCAAGTAGGCCCAACAGTCAAGGTCGGGTGGGTGGCCGGTGAACCAGGGCCGTCGGTCTTGGGTCACTAGATAGATGGGCGTGGGTAAGCGAAAAGGGTGTTGTAACAACAACCAAAAAAAAAAAAATATTTTGTTCACTTTGGGCGGCGGTCGGCGCGGATTTTTTTCCGACCCACCGGACGGTCTGCACGACGTCCGACGTCCGGGCCGGCCATGATCTGCCGGACCGTCGGCCCGATCACGGTGGGTGGGTTAGCCTTGAAAGGGGCTGCATATGCATCTTGGACTTTCACAAAAAAAAAAACCGGGATTATGGTATCGAGCAGTGCGGTTTGGAAAAAATCCACGTGGCCGGACCTGCCCAAAGTGAACAAATTTTTTTTTTTTGGTTGTTGTTCTGACAATGCTTCGCTTACCGCGCCCATCTAGTGGCCAAACCGACCGATTCTTCTCGATCGGTCGGCCCCGACATCGGACGTCGGCCGTGCCGGTGGGTTTAAAAGTTCCACCGTGGCCGGACGATGCCCAAGGTGGACCAAATTTTTTTTTGAATTTATGGAACGATGGCACTCACTTCTGGTGACGGACGACGGGTTGGTGGGCGTCTCGGCCGGCGTCAATCCAGTGGCCAGAAAAGCCCATATCGGCGCCGATCCGACGGCCACAATTTTTTGTTTTTTTTTTAAAACAGCCATTATAAAACCTCATTTTAATGCTTTGACCGATCATAACGCCAATCATGGCTTTGATACCTATTGATGGAATCTAAATGGATCTAACGATCCGACCATCCAAAATTAAGCCTAAAGATCTAGGCGCACGATCAATCAAAAACAATAAATTTATAATCTATAAATATGCGCACCTTGAGCATTAGCCATTGATGGTTGGTTGCCGATCTTCAACGATCTTCTCGCGTTCAATATCTCCTAGCACAATGGGGATGCTTTCGCCAATAGGGAGGATTGAATTATGTCGAGCAATCGTTGGGACCAGGCACCCCTTATATTTATAGCCAAAGAGTCATATCCCATTAAGGACTGAAATTACTAATTATAGTGTGATTAGAAATCACAATCATACCTTAACTGAAAGACTCAACAATCAGTTGCCTATTCTCTTCAAACTCACTAGAATAGCAATTGTACATCTTAAGGTTGATCTTATACCATTCACTGGTCAACGGGTTTGACCATAGTGATGGCCACCAAAATAGGAACTTCTTACACAGAAAACCCTCATTATATATGTGACAAAGTTGAATTCATTACAACCTAATATTGTTTAGTGTATGAAAATTGAGTTTCTCTGTGAGCCTCACTTTCCTTTTTCTCTCTTTAAAATGTTATCAAACAAAAGTTTCAGGTCCAACGGTCAACTGATTTTAAAACCTTCTTGTCACGACTTTTAACCTTTAAAAGTTCACAGACATGTTTCAATCCTTTACTTAAAATCGTTTAAAAAAAAAAAACACGGTTTTAAAATCAGTTGAATCCTGTATGAAAACTTTCTTTTTCACCAACATTTGACATTTTCAATTTATCAAACATTGTTGTTAGCGTAATCCTAGTCACCGTAAATCTTTATCTATCAAATGACACGCTTGATGAAATATAGTGACACGTGTTATAAAAAAAAGTAATTGGTTGTCTATCTAAACGGATTTGTTATCATCTCCAGTGAGTTAGTTTGATTGAAATGCACATATTTAGAAATAAGTTTTTTGAAACATTGAATCGGACTTAATTAGGTGGTATGAAATTTAGATCGTATCTTAGGGATTAAGGTAGATCGGTAAAACGATCGTTCGAAGGTATGTATGTAGGTCAAGGTTTATCCAAAGGTGACCACCTATGTAGGTTGCGTGACTTTTGGATCTTCATACTTGTGTCTCATTAAGATTGGGTTGGCACCTTAGAGAAGATGAGATGTAACGTGGACTCGAATTCTCTGGCGGAGATCACTCGCACGACGACCCGAAAATAAATACAAGGTACGCATGTTTTTGTAAAGATGTATATTTGATATCAACTAAAAATCATTAAATTTCTCTGAAAATTTAATTACAATAATAATGTTCAATTCTCAATTTTGGTATTTCAACTTTTACCTAGATCAACTCCAATGTCTGTTGCTCTAAATGTTATTTTAGTATTGTTCACTTCAAATAAATCAATACAATGACGGAAGCAAACAAATTATGAGGTAAATCACAAAATCATCTCCAAATTGAAAACATTAATACATAATCATAAAAATCACCGAATTTTTGAATAATTCGCCAATTTAAGGTCCCTCGAATTAATTCTGAATTATTCGCGAATTTTTTGAAAATTTGCCAAATCACAAAAATTCGCGAATTATTCCCGAATTTTTCAAAAAAAATTGTGACAAACTAATTTTTTTAATATTGTTAAATCTTTTTATTTTTATTTTTAATTTTTCTCACCGATTTTTCCTCCGAATATTTTCCCGAGCTTCCCGATTTTGCCAGATTTTTTCGAATTTGAACCTTGCCGAACCTCGATTTTGTGATTATGCATTAATATTCTTAAAATATGTTCTTGAGTGTTACATTTCTATCACATCTGTAATTATTCAATTTGTGTCTCACTTATCGATGCGCAAATCATTATCGTCATCCTTTAACTTTTCTCACTCTTCGTATTATAAAATCACTAAATTAAAAAATTGAAATCTTTTTTATGTTCAACATCATTAAAATTTCAAAAACGGTAGACAATTATAACTACACTAACATCTACAACTCTTAATCCGGACATTAAGGATTGATCTTTAGAGGCAAAGAACAACCCACTTAATAGAGCATGTTTAAATTGCTCCTTTAAAAACACTCAAACTCAGCTCTTTCACTCTCTTAAAGAACTAAGGCTGCGTTTGGGTTGGCTCTTTCAGGGCAAAGAGCAGCTCTTTTGCTCTTTGGCTCCGGCAGAGAACTGCTTTCAGGTTTGATAACACAACTCATCACCCCATTTACTTTGTGTAATAGTCCCACATCGGTTAGGGAAAAGTTCTAACCCTGGGGTATATGTGATTGCGGACGTTACATGTCATGATGCGTTTTGAGTGAGACCTAAACCGATGTCAGAAACAAAATCGGGGCGGGGACCTAAACTCAAAATCAGACAATATTATGGCATGTGGGTCTGAGTCGTCATAGAATGGTATCAGAGTTGAGGACGACTCTTCTATTACATGGGGAGATTGTAATAGTCCCACATCGGATAGAGAAAAGTCATGACCCTGAGCTATATGTGATTGCGGACGTTACATGTCATGACGCGTTTTAAGTGTGGACCTAAGCCCATGTCAAAAACAAAATCGGGGCGGAGACTTAAGCCTAGAATCGGACAATATTGTGGCATGTGGGTCTCTGGGTCTTCACATAATGATATCAGAGCCGAGGACGACTCTTCTATAAGGTGGGGAGATTGTAATAGTTTCACATCGGATAGGAAAAGTCTTGGCCCTAGGCAATATGTGATTAGGGACACTCATGTCATGATGCATTTTTTGTGAGGACCTAACCCCATGCCAGATACAAAATCGGGGCGGAGACCTAACCCCAGAATCGGACAATATTATGGTATATGGGTCTGGGTCGTCACACTCTGACGAGAAGCTATTTTAAGTAATAAAATTGCTCTTTGTCTGCTCTTGGTTAGAAGAAATTTTATCTGCTCTGATAAAGAGTAGTCAGAGAGCTGCTTCTGCTCTTATAAGAGCTAACCTAAGCCCTACCTAAGAACACTTACAATCAAATATTCTTATATTAAAGTGCTTTGCTTTGCGGTAGAGGAGAGAGCTGCTCTTTGCTAAGGGCTTTTAATTGAACGTTGCAAAATAACTTGAAATTAACCGTTACAGTGGCTCAAATCACGATGTGCTCATCAATTACCGTCGCATGTCCTTTTGATCCGATCTGGAGGATTGCGTTTTTTTTTCAATATGTAGGGAAGGATATCAAACAGAAAAATTTTATGCCACGTGTCGGAAAAAATCGACCCCACGTGGCATAGTTATGTGAATAAGATTTGTGCGTCTTTGAGCATGCTTCAACGGCTGGCCAAGAAGCAAACGCTGAGAACTCTGTGTTCTCTCTGTTCTAATGGCTGTTGAAGTTTCAAAATTTGGGTTTCTGTCCAACCTTTCTCTTCCATTTTCCCCCAAACGCCAGGTGAAATTTGGCAACCCCTTCGAATCTGGTCGCAAGAAGCTGTTTTCTCGCCTTCCATCGTCTTCGTCGGTCGTATACGAAGAGCAGGTGTCCTTCACTGAGCCGGAAAGAATCCTTCTTGAAGGCCTGATAGGGATCCAAGGAAGAGGTCGTTCTGCTTCTCCACAGCAACTCAAGGTACACTCTTTTCTTCTTTCTGCTGATTTCTGTGAACTAGATTCATCAGAAATAAGTTTCGGAAGTTGCAGTTTGGAGTTCTGTTTTTAGTAGTGGATTTTGTTTTGGAATTACAGTTACAGTTCTGGTTTTTTTTTTTTTTTTGAATTTGATGTGGATTTTGTTTTGGGCTCTTTAAAAAAAGAGCCTACTTGAAAACATGTGTTTGGGATTGCTCTTTGTAGACAAAGAGCAGCCCACTTAAAAGAGCAGGTTTAAATTGCTCGTTTGATGAGAACCAAATTCAGCTCTTTCACTCTCCGAAAGAGGTAAGAGCACATACAACCAAACACAATCCCATATTAAAGTGCTCTGCCCCGGAGCAGAGAGCTACTCTTTGCCTCCAAAGAGAAATCCCAAACACTTATCCGACTTCAATCAGTTTTAGAAAAAAGAGCCCACTTGAAATTTTAGAAAAACATGCTCATCTGTGCATGGCTCCATGTTGCACCCGTCCAGGGATCAAGTGCCACGACAACTTGCCCAAGAATGATCAGGTAGCACCCAAAAAAATTTGGCATGATCGGATGCATATCCACTGTTGAAAATGTGGTCAAAGGTGCCAAAATCAACGTACCAGATGAGGTGTGTGTTACCCTATTTTTGACCCATCATGGGTAAAAAAGTTCCAAACAATTTTTTTTTTTTAAATGACCTGCCATGTGGCTGATCAACCCAAAATGGGTGTTGTTTTAGGTTGAACCATGCGTTTGAAAACCTTATAAGCCCTTTTCTTCTAAAAATGTTTGAATTGGGATAATAGCCTAAAACTGTTTTCAAGTAGGCCCTTTTTCTAATTTTCCCTTGTAGTTCTTTTTCTAATTTTCCCTTGTAGTTCTTTTCTTTTTATGGATTCCGGTTGATTTTACAAGAGTTGTGCAGGATGTTGAACTTGCTGTAAAAACACTGGAAGATTTAAAAGGAGTGTCAGATCCTGTGAGTATCCAATTGGTTGATTTTCTCTGTGTTACTTATTTTTTATTACTATGCGTTATCGATAATTAATTTTCAAATTTCTGTCAATTCTACGTGTGCTTGTTTCCTCTATTACCGATTGTGTGCTTCTTGCAAGGGATGTAGATTTGGTTAACTGAACTGAAACCGAAAAAATGGGTCCAGTTTTGTTTTTTTATAATTTATATATTTTTTGGCTTTTTTTCAGTTTTTCTGATTAGTTTTCTAAAACTATCCAACCGGTTTTGGGTTTTGGCCACCCAAAACCGACACCAAACCGGTTGGGATTGGTTTTGACTTTTTCGGCTTTGGGTCGGTTTGTCTGGCTTATGTAAAGGATTCATATTAGTTGGTGATATTGACATGTTCTCGATTTAACATATGCGCATATTATAGATCGACTTCAATGTAATCTATAAATCTAAAATAATTGGTTGGTGAATATTGGCATGTTCTCGAATTGAATTCACATGCTCCCCTTATTTTCGTGTATTTTTTTCATGTATCAACTTTATTTGATATGAACACAGCTTGATGGGTCTCATAAACCTGATTTTCAAGTTATTTAGTGATTTCTTTTGCTTTCAATATATTTATGTATTTTTGGGGGTGTTCATGATATAAAATTGACTTTGAAAATATCTACCAGAATTCTGTCGTATTCTTCATTTGAAAAAGAAAGAAAAAAGAAAAGACAAGAAAAGAAAAGAAAAGAAGAGTCAGTATTACAATTTGGCATTTTTAACCTGATTGCTGTCTTTAATATATTTTTGAAACTATTCTGATCACGTAGTTGAAATTTCTGTTATTAATGTTCAGAACGCATTTGATTCATATTTATGGTTTACAATAAAATATTATTTACAATTTTTAAGAGACCAAATGGTAGTTCCACATTGTCCAGGGACAATATTTTCTAAGTATATAAATGTCCTACTCCCTTCATATTCCTATTATATCCACTACGTGGACTACTTGCTGTGTGGATGTGGGAGCGGGAGCTTGAGGCACACTTATCTAGCTCGCATCGCTGCTTGAGCAGCATATACTATTTTCCAAATGTCTCAGATGTATGTTGTATACTGTTGGCTCTGTTGGTTGCACCCCACTGGTTGACCCCTGGTGCCTACTGCAAGATGAGTTGGTGGTTTGATCCCACGCGTTGGCATAACAGTTACGCGTTCAAGCAGGCTCCATAATATACGTCATAATTGGAAACAGGATTATATAAACTTGAATGCAATAGGTACCAGATTCATCCATGTGTAAGGGCACTTATCCTCGATTTCTGCTCATGCTAGTTAAGCGTTGCCTCTAAACGACAGACTTGGGCTCATTTTCGTACACTGATGTGATTACGAATAGAGTAAACCTAGGAGCCATCTCCCACCATTAGATTGAGGTCAATCTTGACATCTACCGTTCAGATCATTTGTCCTTCCCTCACTTCTTTTATTCTCCTTCCTTTCTAAGTGCTTTTAGAACATTATATCCCAGCATTCCTGTACTTAAAAGTCTAAATGTTCGTCTTTTCTGTTTTTCTGTTTTTCTGTTTTATGAGTGCTAACATACAAATTACAACGTAATAAACATATAACTTAAAAAGATTTAATATTTTTTTCTGGGGATTATTCAGAACCTAGTAACAAGGCTGACGAGTCAGGATTAGAACCTTTCATGCTTTGGAAGGCTCCTACTATCTTAAAGAAGTGGCATAGCAGTGTGCCTCTGAGTCCAGCTCCATCGAACCATTAGATTAATCTACATTTTTTTCAATTTCATTCTGGGATATCACGTAGGTTTCAAGATAAAGACATTAACATTTCCAAGAGTTATTATACTACTAGATCAGTTATACATATGTTGGTTGATCTCTGCCATTTTTCCTTGTTTCGATGTTAAGATTCAATGCATCTTTTTCTTCCCGGACAAATCACACACCAGAACAAACTCTCACTGATGAATCAAATGCAGACAGGTTCCAGTTTAATTGAAGGTAGCTGGCAACTTATCTTCACTACAAGGCCTGGAACTGCATCTCCAATTCAAGTAAGATTATATAATTTTAGGTTTCCCAGTTGTTCTATTTTCATTTTTCATATATATAGTTGCTTGTTGATATTTTGTTTCCTTGTCTAGTATCCCTCAAACACAATTTCTGGCCCTAAAGTTCATGGTATGCTTATTTAGTGATACTTGAGAGAAGCAGATTCAACACTATATATATATATATATATATATATATATATATATATATATATATATATATATATATATATATATATATATATATAGGAAAAGGTGTCCGTCCTCCAAGCTTCTACGCGGAGCTCCACGTGGCACCCAAAATATTGTTTCGATGCCATGTGGAGCTCGGGTGCATTGCTTAGATCATCTTTGAAAAAAAAAAATTGAAACTCATCTCCACCGTGTGTTTTTTTAACCATGAAATGTGAACCAATGAAACTCGTCAAACTTTGACTTGTGGGTTTAAAAAGTTTCTTTCCAAATTTATTTTTTTAATATTGATCTAAACCGTCCACCTGTACTCCATGTGTATCTTGGAGGACAGTCACCGTCCTCCATTGGAGGACCTAACCGGCTTCCATATATATATATATTGCTTTCCTTATTGAGAAGTCTTCAGCGTAACGAACCTATCTTCTTTATACGGCACTCGATAGAAGAAACTATCTTCCTTTCTTTAGTTATTTGGTATGTTCTAAGGTGGTTGAGCTCCTCAAAGACTTCTTCACACATACAAAGATTCATTTCAATTGCAGCAAAAAAAGACAAGCTGATATCCCTACTGAAGTGGCATGTTTGAGCATCTTCTCCTGTTTGCTTCATTTCGTAATATGATTGATAAATTATCCTGGTATATATTATATATAAAGAATGGGTAGCTCAAATTAGTTCTCCTGATATATTTGAGTTGCCCTTTTCTGGGTTTCCCTCATTGATTATAGAGGAGAAAATGCTCTGTTTACTAAATAAAATTATGTACTACAATTAAGAATAGTTGCTGCTTTTTAATGATTCCAGCAAGAAGTTAAGAAACTATCGTTTTCCCTTCACTCATGTTTTATTTACTTTTTTCTTGTTATGTGCGTATTGATGTTTGCTTCACCTCTCTATGCATGCTTGTAGAGAACATTCGTTGGGGTTGATTTTTTCAAGATCTTTCAAGAGGTCTTCCTTAGGACAGATGACCCAAGGGTATCTAATATTGTAAGATTTTCAGATGCAATAGGTGAACTAAAAGTAGAGGTATGCCTTCTCTCTCTCTCTCTCTCTCTCTCTCTCTCTCTCTCTCTCTCTCTCTCTCTCTCTCCCTCCAGATGAATGATTTCTTAACTATCTTGGAACCTTTTTCCATATCCTCTTAATGCCTGTCAGTTAAAATCTTATGACAGTGAATGAATCACATCTGTTACCTTTATGTCATTCATAATTGGAGGTAGTGCACTCAGTAAGGGATACACGATAGTGCACTCAGTTTATGATGAATGATTCCTTAACTATCTCTGAACCTTATCCCATATTTTCTTAATGCCTCATTTAAAAATTCGTTATAAAATGCAAAAAATCGACTCAACTCAAAAGTAAGTTGAGTCGAGTTAACTCGAAGACTCGGATAAAATCGACTCGCTCCGACTCGGAAATTTAGTATATATTTCGAAATATACATATCTTACAAAATAATAATAAAATGTTACAAGGAACAAGATTGAAAGATATGTTGATAAAATGGGTAGTTTAATAGTATTTTTAAAAGTAGAGTATCTAAAACCTTACTCATGAAAATATCTTATATATAAGGGTAGTTTATGAACACCCTGATAGCATCATTCTAGCGAAATCTTGACTCGACTCGGACTCAACTCGAAATCCCGCCGAGTCGAGTAACTCATCTGAGTTAACTCGTTGACTCGCCAAGTTTTAGAGCTTAAAATATTATCTCAGATGATTAATCGCTTCCTTAACCTTCATATCATGCACAATTGCAGGTAGTGCACTCAATTTATGGTGTAGGTCAAGATATTAAACTGCTGTGATTTGTACAGATTTTATCAATTTCTTAACTTAATGCTGTAGCTATATTTCTTATCCAGGCAGCGGCAACAATCAAAGATGGAAAACGCATTCTCTTCCACTTTGACAAAGCGGCCTTCTCTTTTAGATTTTTGCCATTCAAGGTTCCCTATCCAGTCCCCTTCAGGCTACTTGGAGATGAAGCAAAGGGTTGGTTAGACACTACATATCTCTCTCATACTGGCAATATCCGTATTTCAAGAGGAAATAAGGTATTTTTGTACTAAGAAAAAATTCATATCTATTAATTTTGGCTTGTGTTACTGCCACACCACTTTATGTTACAGTCACCTCACTTAAATAAAGGAAAAATCCGTTGACTGCTTTTAATCTAACGATGGAGATCGTTTTTTGGCCCCATCTTCAGGGCCTACCATCAAACGGTCAGATGTTGATTCCACATGCCACAAATCCCAAAAAGTGAATGTGAACAATGTTTGATGATACACTGATCACGATCACTTTTTGGGATGTGTGCCATGTGGAATCAACATCTAACTGTCTGATTGTAGGCCCATGATCTCAAGGTCTATTGTGTGAAAGATTTGGACAAAAAATGATCTCTATCGCACGATTCAAAGCAGTCAACAGATTTTTCCTTTTTTCAAGTGAGGTGGCTGTAACATAAAGTGGTATGGTAGTGACACCAGCCTTTATTTTCTCTATGTCCGGTCGTCGATATGTGCTATAATCATGACTGATTACTTTATGATGTCGGAAATGAAGTCGGAAATAAAAATATATTGAAAGAACTTCCAAATCTTCAATTCGGTTTGTTATTGGCTAAGGACATTTAAAAACTTCTATATAGTGCAGGGCACTACATTTGTGCTGCAAAAGAAAACTGAACCAAGGCAAAGATTACTGTCAGCCATTTCAATTGATACGGGAGTTACAGAGGTTAGCTTCTATCGAAGTTTTTGACTTAGTTGTGGCAACATCTACACTGTTGCATATGTTTTTTCATGAACTTATTTTATTTTTTCCTCATTCATCTATTGACTTGCTTAAATATGTTAGCAGGTTATAGATGAGCTCATCTCCCTTTATCAAAATGAAGCAAAAGAAAACCCAGAAATTTTAGTGGGGGAATGGCAATTATTATGGAGTTCACAGGTTTTTTTCTTTCTAATTGCAATTAGGATTTCTTTCTTTACTGCTGTTTTAGGGATTTCTCTAGGTTCGGATTGAACCCATGGTCTTAATCTTGTATCAAATCACAGCTCTATTGACCTATAGATCAACCCTTAGTTTTACTGTTATATTGTGATAACTGTGCAATTACTATATTTCACAATGCTGAAATCTACAGATAGGTCAATCATTTTCTTTTAATGTGTGTTTTTGTATTTTCAAATTTGACTGGATGATTTCAACAAAGACAGGTTTTATTTAACTACCTTTTTCTATAGATGAAAAATCATGTAAATCAAATGCTAAAACAACAAATAAAAATGAAATTGCTTTGTATGATATATAATCTCAAGAACGTAAATAAATACGTGTGGATAATTAATTTAATTCAAGTCTTTTCAGCCTCCTTGCACACAATTTTTTATTTGGTGAGTGAACAGGCCGGTCCACAAGGCACAGGTCTTATGCTATCACGGGTGTCCATCTCTTCTCCTGCTCCTCTGGAGAGATGATATGTTGTAGGAGCATGGCTCCAATACATATATTAACCTGGTATTTCTTTAATCATAAAAAATGAACCTATTAAAATAATTACCCATCAACTTATTCTAGAGATGTCCCTGGTTTGTAAAATAATACCCAATATTTTTTTTCTTTTACTGAATAATTACTGCAGTTTTCTCTTACTTCTCCTATGTTTTCCAATAGAATTAAATGAGGAAAGCAGCTTATCCTAACTTACGTATTATGAAAATAAGCAAAACGTTATCAAAATCTTTTAAGATCACCGCAAAACAACTTTGAAAGCCATATTTGTATAAAAAGTCTTAATACCACTTTCTTTTTTCTTCTTCAGAGTTGGGAATCATTGAAAATGCAGTCATATTTCTCCATATCCTAGGTAATCACCAAATTGGTATTGGTAGTCTTCTATTCACTTCTTTGTGTCTGGCATCATAGCAATCACGCGATCTCCAAAGGAAATCATGATCCTTGAGTCAAAGGGTACATTTTATGAGATTGGCCATCATCATTGCCTTGTGGTTATCAGGTGAAAGCTATAAACTAAGAATCATTTTTTCTTTGATTGGTAATAGTAATAATTAATTAAAACATAGGAAAATAATTGCAAGCCCAAAGCACAGGGCAGCAGACTACTGTCCAATCAAGAGTTTGACAGCAGGGATTACAGTGATAAGAAATCCAACGGGCCTAACTCAACCTCACAAAACCGGCTTGTAAGGTGAGGTTTGCCCAAGATATAAAGAGTCCAAGAAGGGCCAGCCCACAGCCAATGTGGGACAAATCCAACACTCCCCCGCACGTATTGGCGAGATTGAGCCAAATCCCGTGGACAAGAAATAGGTGACATGGGGAGAAAGAACGGCTCTAATACCATGATAAGAAATCCAACGGGCCTAACTCAACCTCACAAAAAAAGGCTTGTAAGTTGAGGAGTGCCCAGATTATATATAGCCCAAGACCTTCAAGCCCACAGGCAATGTGGGATTATTCTAACATACAGCAGTGACAGATCAGGGAAAAAAACACATCATATCATGTAAATGACATTCCTTTCATTGCAGAGTATCAGACGAGTAATTAGCATCTTGGGAAATCAAGATGCCTATAAAAGAATTAATCGACCATACATATGCATAAATTGTTCATATATGCTAGCTAATTCCCAAGGATGGTTACCCCCCCTCCGCGACACCCACCCATTCAAATAACATTGCAAGAGTCTCCTTCTATGACCGCTAGTCCCATAAAGGTCGACGCCAATTCTTTTAAGCCCTCTAGTAGACCTCTTGCTTCCGCTTCAATTGAGTCAACCCAATTGTGATATCTTACCAGCCCCCATACCTGTTGTAGGATCTTATACCCCATTGAGCTACCATTCTGACCGAAACCAATTAGTGATGGAAGATACACAACTCAATGTTTTAAAGTGTTGGGAGAGTGTTTCGAGTGTGGCTTCCCCTCAAGCCCACAAGGGTTGTACAGGGACCCAACTCCTGCTATGGCCTGGATGGCCCAAGACCGGCCACAAAGTTCATTTTTATTACCCATAACAAGGGGGATTTCAAATTGAGTAATAGGACTTCTCTTGCACAAAAGTGGCAAGAGCTCCACCGATTTTCTTCTCAAGTCATCTGCACTTACACCCCCAAACTCCTTGCATCTTTGTGGGTCTATAAATTTATCAACAAATGTTCTTTGATCCTGTTCCAATTGAATTTCCCATAAAATAGCATAGGGAACAAGGTTCCGCAAGCGTCCCCAAGTGAACCAAAATTATTTGAGTTTTAACACGAGAAAAGTTTTGATGTAGGATAAATGCTAAAACCCTAATTATGCAAATTTGAGATTAACTCCATATTAAAATTAATAGTGAAAATATTCAAATTACCCAACCACATAAAATAATTTAATAAATTTAATTAAAACAATTAGGCTAACTCAATTTTAGCGCTCACATGCGTTAAGATTTCCCTATCTGAAAAAACGGCTCCGATGAGGGAACTCGAGTTTTATTCTAGTTTAGGGCACCAAGTGATAATTATGATCTCATCTCTTGACTCCTCTACGATTTGAAGAATTAAAGGCCCGAAGGGTTACTTCAATCAAAAGGGGAAAATCAAAGTTTATCAATGAGACAATGACTAAGGTGTGAATAAGAATCCAGCAACTAATTAACTAGCGATTTTGGGTTTTGATTTTATCGAAGGGAATAAGAAAAATAATTACCTGACAATAATTAAAAATGACAAAATAGAAAGATAGGGTTTCAAGGCTTCACACCAAGGGTTCTGAGGCTTCACACTAAGGATGTACGTCTGCTTCGCACCAAGCGCGCGATAAACGAAGACTCGCTCCTCGAGTTTTGAAAGATTCACTCTTTTGGGTGAAAATTCTTCACAAATTCTCTAGGGTTTGCACAATGCAACTGTCAATTTCATTAATCATCAATTTTTATAAAATTGTATTTACAATGCCTTTATATAGGGAAACGAAACCTTAACTAAGCATACAATCGAATTTATAAAGACTCCTAGGCAAAAAGGAAACTAAAACCTAAATTTTCGAGTGAAAATTAAGCCTCGCGTGTCGCTTCCGTGTAAAGTCGCTCAAGCGAGTCTTCAAAATTGCCCACGCCAAACTTTCTGTTGATTCTCGTTCGAGCGGGAACCAATGTCGCTCAAGTGAATTTTGGGAGAGAGTTTTTGCTCAACTCGTTGTCGATCTCGCTCGAGTGAGAACCATCCTCGCTCGAGCGAGTCTGGGTAGAGACTCGTGCTCCCTTGCCGGCCCAACTTTGCTTCACGGGCCGTTTGAAAGCCCATTTATGGGTCCACTTCTTCCTTGTTGACTTTCTTCGCTTGACTCGGCTATAATCCAAACATGTGGATCTAAATTCTGCATCAATTTTCTTCCACTGAATACGAGAGGAGTCATACCGAATTTATTATATAATCTCAAACCATCGCAACCCTACAATGGAGGAATAAATGGTTGATTCTTCAATCTAGAAATACATTATAAATCTCTTAGCAAGTGGAAACCACTTTTTTGAAGACAATCAATTGTGAAAGTTTTCCCTTTGGCCGTTTTCCAAGAGAAAGTTGTTACTCTAGGAGCAGTAAATCCATGTCATAACTTAGTCCAAGGGTCTCAATTGAGGGATCTGGATGCATGACAAGGTAAACGTACCGTACCGAAAACAATGCATTCAGTAATGATTGGTTTACTATCTTATATAAAATGACTAAAGCCATCCACATGATATGAATGCTTCTTATCGTTAAATAAAATGGTGGATTTTCAACTCTCCTCCTTCCTCGACAGACACATGGACCCATTATGTATTTATCTTCCATAGTGATCACATCAATCCCATGTGGCTCCCTCACAATATATATATATATATATATATATATATATATATAATTCACTCTCAGGATTACCTAATAGACCTAGGTAGAATAAATCATGCGTCTGTAGATAAACCATTAATATATGTTACATGTCATCTATATATATATATATTCACTCTCAGGATTACCTAATTGACCTAGGTAGACCTAGGTAGAATAAATCATGTGTCTGTAGGTAAACCATTAATATATGTTACCTGTCATCTGTAAACAAAAAGCTTGCAAAGCAACATTCAGCGGTCAAAATATAAATACAGGTTATGTGAATGATTATCCATCAAACAAATGTTCCAGAGAAACATACATGTAATGGAGATGATGGGCTTGCCAGCAATCCTGAAAATTCTGCAGTTTGTTCTTCTTCAGCAATAGCAAGAAAAGGCCATGCACCATTCTTAAAATTAAGCACCTTAGCCATCTTGAAGATAAATAATGGGAGTTGCATGATATAAAGTTAGTTCCCATAAACATGTTTCTTTTTTGGGTGGAGATGCCTTATTCCCCATTTCTACAATCATGTTATGGCTTCATTGGGAGACTCCTAGGGGGTAATGACATCCCTTTCCTATTTCATAGATGAAATATCCAATTTCTCCTTTTGTTTATGTTTCCTTCCCTACTCTAAACAGCCGTACTTCTATGAAAATTTTTAGGGCCCGACTCTCCTAACCGTCATTTAAACACCAAAATGGTGTTTAAATGATCTTACACCATCAATGGTTAAAGATGTAAGTGATCCGTAGATTCCGTTGCTTCAAAGTGATAGATCATAGCTTGAAGTGCAACAGACCCCAAAAATGGTGTTTTAGGGAGATTAAACCATCTGATCTATGGACTTTAATATCAACCATTGTTTTTAGTTTCATCAGTCGAATGGTTCACATCCACTTATAGGCATGTTTCTTTTGGCTGAGTCATGTTCCAATGATAGATGGCCACTTGGAAAATTTAGATTAGTCACAAATGTTCACCACATGGCAAAAATAATAATCACACTTCAATGGTGTGAGATTAAAAGTCTAACTTTAATGGTATAAGATCACTTAAACACCAATCTGGTGTTTAAATGTCAGTCAGAAGCCATTATCCCAAAATTTTAGGACCAGCATACCACACTGTTCTCTGTCAAAGGAATTAGATAAAAGCTGCTTGGTTTCCATGAATACATTTCCACTGTATCATGCCTCACGGAAGTATAAAACTGGACAATATTTTAACTGATTGGTTGTCAACTAAAAAGCTCCTGTAAATGTGAGACTGTTAGATTTTGCACTTCTATTACTACACACATGCCTCTGAGGAATTTATAAAAGATTATGTATTATATTATTGCCAATCCGTGAATTTATAAAGTGTGTGATGAATTGAGTCTTCTGCTTGGTGCAGTCAGAAGCTGAAAGTTGGTTAGACGTTGCTGTTTATGGTCTAAAAGGTTTTCAGGTGAGGTCTCGGAATAGAAGTTAATATTATGTACGCATTTTATTGATATGCAGACAACAAATTTTTCATTTAAAAAAATAAATATCTCTTGTATCATGAGTAGGTTATATTTTATTTTCTCATTAAATCAATTGTTGCTTTTTAGCTTGTGAATGAATATGGAAGAGTGGCGAATCTGGCTGGCTTCTTACCTGGTATAAAGTTTCGTGTGAACGGCCGTTTTGTGTGAGTTCTCTGAACCTTTTGGCCGGAATGACAAAAAAACATATATATTTCTCGTTCAATGAATATGGGCAAGTAGTGTATCTAACTGACTTCTTAACTGGTATAAAGTTCCATGTGACTGGCCATTTTTTGTAAGTTGTCCTGGACCCTTTGGTCGGAATGGCCTACAAATTGGTTGTCATAACTAGCGAAACAGATCAGGTTAGCTGAAAAAATTATCACATTTCTCAAGTAAATGAAAATAGCCAAGTATTGTATTTGGCTGCTTTCTTGCCTAGGTCCAGGTTTCCTGTGAACGTCCATTTTTGTTTGATTTTTATAACTAATATTTTGTTTTTGAATTTCTTAGAAATTTGTTCTTACAAGTCACAGAATCATTGTTGCTAAGTTAGTTAAAAATGAGAAATCGGTGTAGGATATTGTATTCATTCAAGTTTGTGAGGGAAAACGGGTAGGTGTGGTAAGGTTTTCCATAATGAAGATCGAGTCATTGGTGGTTTGTCATGTACATAGAAGTGCCAATTGTGTCATTAATATATGTGAATCTCGAGATTGAGCTTTTATTCTTATGGTTTATTTAGAATTAGTACCTGCTCCTATTGTGAGGTGGAAAAGATGAGCTGTTGATGGTGAGGAGTTTTGTTGTATTTTCAAAACAAGAGTTACCTTGCGGGATATTTTGGAAAAACTGTTCCAGTGATTTAAGCAGTGTCCAATCTACAATAAAATAGATATCCAAGTTCCTAACAAAACCTGTCTAAGTGTTGAACTCATGAGAATAGCAAACTCGATAATTGTAAGTGTAAGTTCTTGTTGCAAGTTCTATTTACCAATTTTACTGTTTTCTTGATCGTCCTTGTTGCGTTTCTCCCTGCATGATTTATGCTATGCCAACTGGCGGTTTTTCCACTTTATCCTTGGACATTTAAAACCAAAATACTATTTCTTGTTAACTTCCCTATTTACCAAGTGATACACACTAAATTTTTTCCATATTATTATTCCCTTGAGAACATAAATACCATCAGTTAATGAGCAAAATTTCATCCAATTTGCAATTATGCCTTTAGGGTCAGTAACTAGATATCCTTTTTTTTGTTTTAGGGTCATTACTTCAAGACTCACTGCCATTGAGGTATATTCTATATGAGGCAGCTGCTTTTTGACACCTCGTGTTTAATTCCCTACCAATAAAACATGACCCTAATGAACTTTATAATAAACCTACAGCCCCAGCCTTTCCAGTTTGGTTTGTCAATATTTTTCTTTGTAGATGAGATTGGTCTGAAATTTTCTGGAGAATAAGTAGTGTGGTGCTGTGGGATTAAAACAACAAAGTTAAATTTAGTTCTTTGAGCAACCTTCCATCATAAAAAATTTCGTTTGGCTAACTTATGGATGTCCTGTTTATTTTTATCCCAAGGAGAGTTGACAAAACATATCTGGTAAAAAATTGGTTGTGACATGTTAAAAAGAAAAGGAAATATATACAAACAATGTTTATGTTGTCTTAGCTCAAGGCTTGTAGCCTTCACTCAGGGGGCACCGAATTTTGTAGCTTCCACCGCCGTGCACCCCATCAGTCACACACGCGCGCGCGCCGAGCCGGGTCGGGCCCAGACGGGATGGGCACGAGTACGTGGCGTGGCGGTGCGGTGCATTTTGTTAATCTTTTTGGACAAAAGTGTAACCAAAGTTTTTACCGTTTTACTTAAATATTTGATTTTTAAATCCGTTCAGTTATTCTCATCAGATATGTCCATTTGGTTATTGTCAACGGATTTGTCGGTTCAGTTATTGTCAAAGGATATGTCCGTTCACAAAACGGTTTCGCACCCGTTGATTACTATAAAAAGACCCGAGATCTTCATTTCTCTTTACTGCGTTCTACATTTCTTCCCCCCTGTTTTAAGATATATTTCTTAGAGTTTCGTCCATCTTTGGTGTTCTAGTAGCGTGATCAGATTCGCCAAATCTGATCACACGAACACAGATCTGTTTCGTTGTATCCTGGAACCATTTTGCTGGCAACCCGTTGGTGACCACTTGATTGAAGTGGTGGGGGCAAAAATTGGTTTAAAGATAGCGAAATTTCTCGTGCATCGAACCGGATCTGTGTTTCTATTCTGCTTCTCGTATCAATTTTTCCAACAGACAATCCATACAAGCAGAGCACTTTTGTCCATTCATGCTTTCACCTTGTGCTTTTTGCTCTCTGTAGAAATAGGTTCAAGTAGATCTGCACTATGCACTATCTTCATGGGTTTACTCTATCTGGAATGCTCTCCATTATTTTCCAATTCTCTTCTTGTGGTGTGGTGCTAAGCAAATCATGGAATGGAAAAGTGCAACTTCCTTCTATTTTTTTCCCCTCCATTTTGATGGTATAGGTTTCTATTAGCACTTTATGTGTTTCCGTGTAGAAAAGTGTGGTCTTTTATCACCATTTTTTAACCAGTGACCCCAGATTTTTGCTACTTAGAGAGGCATTCTTCAGGTCCCTGGTGAGTTTATATCCACAAAATTCTTCCTGTACCGCCCATTTGTACTGGAATAATGACCTCTATTTCTGTTTTGTGTCTCAATTTTATCCTTGAGAATTGCTAGTCTGTGCGTCTGACATGGACACACATCTCTGTTCAATAAGAAATTATTTTGTCATCTCGGGATGTGGTGCGACCTTGTACGTGTTCATGTCTCTTCATCATATATCCGTGCATTTTAGGTCACACTTTCTACAAATATTTGGGTGCATAGACCACATGCAAACAGTTGTGGTAATGCCAGGAGCTCTGTGCTGAAATCCTTAATATATGGCATCTTGAAATTTGACTTAAATTGTGTTGTCTTGCAGGATTCATAATAAGAAACATGGTGCATTTCCTATCATAAAGATTGTCTGTGGATTAGCTATTAATGATCTCTCATGGATGGGTTCTCTCTTTCTATATATTATTTAGAACATGTGAACTGGCATTCATGTAATTTTTCCCATTGGCAGAATTTCTGATGATAATATGTACGATGTTACAATGGATTCTGCTGCTGTCCTGGTCGGTATTCTTGAACTTCCAATGGAGATGATAACCAAGTTCAACCTGGAAATTCTGTAAGCTTCTAAGCTAATGCCATTTTGCACTTTTTTTTTTCGGAAACAAGCATCGCTTATTTATTTTTATTTTTTTAACATATGTAAGATGTCGGAAATGAGCATAATTTTATGGTTCTTTGTGCCAATTTTGCCACAGAAATTTGGACTAATTTCATATGATTTGGTAATACTACTTGAACAGACTTTTGTGGGCTTGAGATTATGCTATACCAATTTACTTTACTGAGATTGAATAAAATGACTCAAAAAAGCATTTGGTAATACAATTTTAGAACAGGCTTTTGTAGGCTTGAGATTTTTTTATTTTATTTTATTTTTTATTAGCAATGTAAGTATATTGAATACCAGCAAGACGCTGAAAAAAAGATACAAATACAGGATGACCAAAAAGGAAACGCAAAAATGGAAGCCTTGAATGACAAATCTAAGCCCCAATGGGCCACAGACCCGAGCCTAAGTCAGGCAGCCAGACACCCAGACATCCACCAAGTCGCCCCTCTAACCTGGTTCCCACTGGAACTCCTCAGCACCGATTTGAGCGCATCCTCTAGAGACCCAAAGGCACATGAGATTTCTAACCGCTTTGAGAATCATCCCGATAGGTCGACGCTTTTTCTCAAAAATTCTAGCATTCTGCTCTAGCCAAATGCTCCACATGGCCGCAAATACACTTGCCTGCCAAAACTCCCCTAGTTTACCCTCCAAGGAGATGGATGACCAGGCCAAGAAATGATGGTAGGGAGATGAAGGAGCAGCCCAACTCATACTGAAAGATTTAAGGATGACCCCCCACATCTTGTGAGCTACCCACAAGATGTGGGTGGCTCACAAGATATATATATATATATATATAAGACTGTGAAGGTCCCATATTATTCATAATAATATTTATTTATAGTTTTTAGTATTTTAAAAACATTACCCCCCACATCTTGTGAGCCACCCAACATTGGATGAAAAGGTGTGTTGTTGATTCCTTGTGGAGGCACATCGCGCAACGATTTGGCATAATGTTCCCCCTCCTACAGAGCTGATCAATCGTGAGAATTTTTCTTAAAAACAAAGTCTACGCGAAGAATCTGATCTTGGGAGGAATGGCCGCCTTCCACAATCTCGCCCCTTGGAATTTAATTAACGGACGTAACGTAAGCCTCCGAAAGAAAGATCAGACACTGAACTTGCCGTCTTTAGAGAGAGCCCAACCCCGGGAGTCCAGACGGAGGGGATTCCTCCTTAAACTATTCAACAGGTCCAGCAGCCTAGTGAAGAAAGAAATCTCCTCGCCTCAAAGATTTCTGCGGGTAGCCACCTCCCACACCACCCCCCCTTCAACTTCCGAAAAGAAATCCGCTTCCACCCCATTATTTTCTCTAGCGATGCGATAGATATCCGGAAAGAGAGTTTGAGAGGCCCTCTGCCCAAATATCCTCCCAAAATTGGATCCGAGATCCATCGCCCCAACTGTATCTTATCCACCTAGTGAACAACTCCCAAGTGCCACAAATCCCTTGCCACCAAGCTGAGGTGCCATTGTTACGAGTGGTATTAATGCCCCAACTGCCGGTCATGGGACCATATTTTTCCATTCAAATATTATAGGCTTGAGATTATTAAACGTATGCTATATCAGTTTATTGAGATTCAATTCAAATATCCAAAAAGCATTTATAATTCTTTAAACTTTTGAACAATCTAACCAGATCCCTTGCATGCAAGCAATTACAAAAGGTAGTTTTATATTTGAAATTGTAGTATAAAAATCTGCTGAAGATACAAGACAACAACAGATGAACTTGAATAAAGTTAAATTCCTACCTTTATTCTGATTCAAAATTGCAAAGGAAGCATGGTTGAACTTGAATAAAGGTAAATGCCTACCTATATTCTGATTTGAATTTTCCAAGAAGTCAAAAGTTATGATTCAACTCGTATATGAAGTGATGAGGATAACACTAAGATCAGCATATTTTCAGGTAACTTGATGCCCAAAAACTTCTTCTAGTCCCATGATAGATGCTTAATGTGTATTTGCACCTTTTTTTTTATTGCCTGGCATCCGAGCCTCTTAGAGCACCCAACTAATCCCAGGGGGCACGTGTGCACAGTGCACCCCAAGTTAGCACGTGCCATGTAGGCACGGGATAACATCTCTAGGGTGGTGGCCTCAAGGGGGGATTCAAACTCAGGTCTCCCGCTTCCTGAGGCGGGGACCTAGCCATCACGAGGTTTCATTTATTAGTAATGTGTATTTGCACATCCTTGTTGGATGAGTGTGATATGATCATCCTCATCATCATCAAAAACACAACGTCCAATGCCCACCATTCAAATGATGGGATTGTATTAGATCCATCATCATCATCATCATCATGGTATGGGCATAATGTTATCACATCCAAAACCGTCTATTTAAATGATGGGATTGTATTAGATCCATATAAATCTTATTTAGTCATAAAATCCATTGGCGTAGTGGCCAGGGTCATGCCTCAAGAAGCAGAAGTTCGGAGTTCGTATCCCACCCTTTGTTGGCCACTCAATAGGGATTTAATCCCACTGACTGGTCCGTGTGATGTGCAGGTGTTAATTGTACCCTGCAACTTAGTTGCATGCTCTAAGAGGCCGGATGCCCGCTATCAATTACAAAGAAGTTTATTAGTTGCTTGTAAACATTTCTGATTTTATTATCTTTTTGCAGGTATATAGACGACAAGATCAGAATAACTCGTGGTTATAGAGGGATAATATTTGTTCATTTATGTGTCAGCAGGCCCAAAAAGAAATGAGCAGCAATTTCGCCAAAATTAAGGAAGTGAGAAAAAACTTCTCTTATAATCACAGAATCATTGTTAATTGCTTGGTTTGCGTGTATTCTGTCACAAAATTCTCAGAAGTAATCAAAATTTTGGCACAATTCTCAGGATAGATGGTCGGCAGAACCTCTTTGTCGAATATTCAGGCTGATAGCTGATTCGTCAATTCTCCATTTTCTCCAATTTTTTACGTTTCTCTATGAATTTTTATGAATGTGATACTGGTTTATTTTTCCAAATTTTAACCATACTTATTATATTTTTAGGTTTGTCAACTGTTGATGCATGTGGATTATGTAATGCCTCGAGAAAATAGGATTCACAATCACAAAGGCAAGAGAAGCTAGACTTAAGCACCTAGTGGCTATCTTTAAAACACTATTTTCTCGCTACTCATGTTAATATTCAAGTTTGCAAGACGTTCTAGATACAACAAGATCACTCTCTTGAATGAGATCCGTTACTTTTTATCGAACACATAAGTAAAAGCAAGGGGCCTCAAAATTTTTTTACTTTTACTTATGTTGAATGAGATCCAATCACTCATTTGTTACGTCGTAGGGTACCAAACCCTCTTGTGTTTTTTTTTTTTTTGGTTTTTGGTATAAATCGACGAAAAAAGGGTCCCAAATATTTGAGTGAGTTGAAATTCAAAAAAAAGTAGGGTAGACGAAAAAGTAGGTCCAAATATGTGAGGCTAATCAATCAGGTCCATATTAGACCCGACTGATTTGTCTAATATGAGATCAATCAAGTCTCATATCTGGTCCAAATATTTTGAATTTGCTGAAATTCAATTTAAGGAAAAAAATAGGTTAGACGAAAAATGCTCGTAAGTCCCACATAAGACCAATCAGTCAATTTTATATGAGACGCAACTGATATTGATCAGCTCCATAATTCGCTACAATCAAGCGATCTTGATTCGTTGTCATGGCACCTGATCTTAGGGTTGGGTGCCACATGATGCCCAACTGTCTTGTGGGTAGTGCGAAAATGTTACCCCTGTTGATATCATTCCAGCCCTCATAATGGGGGGACGGTACTTACAAGGGGCGCTACCCTCGTGGGCTAGATCACATGTCACGTGACCTGTAAAAAAACATCAGTTTTGGATGCCCAAGTTATGTTTTTACAATGCTTATTGTCTGAATAGTGGGTTTGCCACGACTTGGTGAACCGGAGCGAATCGAACCCAAGTTAATGTCTTTTAATTGATGATAGAAGTTGTTTTTCGTCCCCAATCTTCCATATATTAGATCTTGAGATCATGCCTCACATATCGGACGGTTAGATATTGATTTTAAACACATCCGTAATCACAATGTTCTATGGTGCACTATGATTAGTCACTTTAGTATGTATGCCACGTGAAATCAACATTTTATATCAGTCTTATATGTGGGTAATGATCTCAAAATCTAATGTGTGATTGGGACAAAAAAAGCCTATCAACTTTTTCAAGGCCTTCAACGATGTGAGTAATAGAACCATTAATTGTGCGGCGAGAATCTTTGCTTACAAAAACCAGTGCTTACAAGGAGATTGTACATTAGGGTCCCTACCACCACAATACAAAATGCAGGATTTTAATCTCCCTAGAAGTTAGTTAATATATGGTACCGTTTATACTAAGGCTCTCAAGGGATTGGGTAAGGTCAAAATTTTAGTTGCACAACATAAAATTGGTATATGCCTGACCGGATCAGGGTATATGCCCGACCCCAAAATCCAGCATTGACCCCCTTAAAACCCTCCCTATTTTCTTTCATTCTATATATATATATATAATAACGTGTCGGATCAAGTCCACTCGACCTAGTTTTGGCCTGACCTGACCTGTGGACCCAACAAAAACTTGGGTCTTACAGGTCGGATATCGGGTCAACCTGATCCATTAACGTTGGGGAAAATACATCCTAAGTCGATCATACTTTTAGGGCAAGCGGTTTGTTTTATCCAACGATAAAGCGTGGTTGGTGACCTTTCAACATCCACTCTATTTCCTAACCACCATTCATTAATCGTTTCCAAGATTTAGATAAAAGTTACCTCATTCACAGACAGTGACACTGTCACCTCATCCCATCTCCTTCGGAGAACATGCATTATGCACTTTTGAATCAGACGATGGAGATCATTGTTCATCCCAATCTTCTCATATAGTCAATTTTTATTACATGTAACACACATCTCAAAAAAGTGACCCTTAATCATGTTTAAGCGTGTAATAAGAAAATATGAAAATCTGATGATACACCCGATATCTCAAGATTCATCTTGTGAAAGATTGACATAAAAAACATTCTCCATCGTTTTATTTAAATCAGGTAATGCATTTCCCCGAAGATGATGGGGTGAGGTTACAATTTCCATATTTATATAATTTCTCTTTTTTCAGCTGGAAAAATGGCTAATGACCATTAAGGTTGACATTTGTTATCAACCTAAATTGTCCAAGTGGCAATTTATCATTGGAACATATCTCGGCCCAAAGTAACATGCCTTTAAGTAGATGTGAACCATCCATTGGAAGAACTTTAATATCAGTCATTAAAACTGAAAACATTAGTTGATATTAAAGTCCACATATTGGATCATTTAAATCTTCCTAAAACACCATTTTTAGTCCTGTTGCAGATCACTCACATGTTAAACCATTGATGATGTAAGTTCATTTAAACACCATGTTAGTGCTTAAATGGCAGTAAGGAGAGTCAGGCCCATCTAAAATTGAAATATGGTACAAATTTTCATCATGTATGCAATGTGATGGGAAGGACCTGCTCTGAAGACCCATCCAACAGGTGGGAGGCTGGCTACATTGAAAAGACATCATTCAATTCAAAGCTATCAAACACATTTATATAAAAACATTTTTGACATTGAAATGTTAATTTCCGAGATGCACTCTCCTACCCACCGGATCTTCACATAACACAAGTGATGAAGACATCTCTAGTGACCAAGTTCCGGAATCCAACTGCTTGAGAAAAACTTAGAAAAATTTAAATTTGCTTCTTCTGTTTTTTTCATAGGCTAGCTGAAACTTTTCCAATTAGTGGCCATTTAAACAGGATCTAATGGTCAACTAAAACATTCAGGATTAAAAGGCAGTTCTTTGAAAGCCGGGGTATTTGGTGACACTAGTCCAGATCAGTGCCCTATGGGAATGGGTCACAGTACTCAGTACCATATACCAGCTCCTTTTTTTTAAGATTCATAGGACTGTGCTGACATCGAGAGATAATCTAGCTCCACCATATACCTCTTTGAGGCAGAATAATATCAAAACCTCACATTATACGAACGTCAATGGCCCCTGACAAATGTGATGTCCACTTATAATAGGAGGCCTGCCTTGTATATGCTTTGCCTATCTTCTTTTTTAAGCCATTAATGCTATTCCAAAATAATAGCCACAAATTCTGATTGGTCCACGATTCTGTCTTATTATATAGAAAAGAGCACATGCCCATCTATTTATTTTATTTTAGGATTAAGAGCAACAAGTCGGTTCACTTTTCCAAACTTTTGGCACACATACCAATCAATGTGAAACAAACACATTGTTTGCTCCTTTTGGAAAACCTCCTAACAATCAAATCATATCAACTGCCCCTGACTATTGATGCTCTCAAAAACCATCAGCAACTGCCCAGGAAAAGGACCAATTGATCCAACGGCCCGTAACCCAACAAAATAGCAGATCAAATAATGCGCTGGCTATGGACTGAAATCGAACCGACCTGCTCATGAAGCGTGTTGGATACGTGTGAACCTAGTTTGCCTAGAAAGGCATTGAAATTGGGACCCCCAGCAAGCAACCTTGTAGTAGAAGCCCTTCCATCCATCCGGAGAGGAAATCAAACTTTGCCAACAATCTATACCCGTCTCTAACCCATTTAAACTCTGGATTATTAGCCGAAGAGTATGTGCTCAGGCTATATTCAACTCCACCTTTCAAATCTAACACATTGCCTGTTTAAATTTTTAAACAGCACCTGAATCATTTAAATTAAGAAATTTTTTCTATTCTCTCTCTCTCTCTCTCTCTCTCTCTCTCTCTCTCTCTATATATATATATATATATATGAAGGCATGTGGATCACAAAATAATAAAAAGAAATAAATAAAGTGCTTTGACAATCAAATTTCAACCATAAACAAAACCCATACTTGGCTATCAAAATTCAACACACCATTTATATTTATTCAATACAAAGGAAACATCACTGTTCCTTTTTTTTTACTTTTGAACAGGCATTTTGGGTCTCCAGGATTTCTCTAATAAATTTTCTAGGTACATTATTCAAGTTCAATTGATTTTCTTGCGGTGGTTCCTAGATTTTCTAGGGATTTTTTCACTGATAATTTCACATCCAGACGAAATTGGAAAAATATAGGCCAACAGTAAGAACAACTATTGGAGTGATGTAAAACAAGCTTCCAGCTAATTTTTTATAAGTAGGATGAGTGAGTGGTTCATCTTCATGCTTTGAATACTTCTAAATTGCAACAGAATGTCAACAATTTTATCTTCTCTAATCTCTAATATAAGTAAAAGCAGTAATCTCTAACCAAGAGGAGACCAAGGAACAAGTCATAGTACCAATATTTCTCATCTGAACTTTCCCTTATCCAATAACCTCTCTTCTCCAATCAATTGAATTGTAAAGAATAAGACGCCTGCAATCGAATTCTAAAGGAGAAGATGCCTGCAATCGAATTGTAAAGTTGATCTTGAACTTTTCCAAGATTTGCATTGCAAATCTGTAAGGATCCAAATAATCACAATATCGCCATGTCAAAATCAATTTTTTTCAGTAATGCAATCAGTATATTAAAAAAATAATAGACACAGACGACAATTCAATTGCAGGCATCATTATGTTATCTACACAATTTCAATTAATCTCAACATTTGTTAAAATGAACATTCAGTAGACAAGAGGTAGGGCCATGGTGCGATGGCAAGTGCTGTCTGCTCAAGCGATAGGTTGCGGGTGAGTCTTGGAATCAACCTCTCCAAAATGGGTCTAAGGATACCTACCATCTACCTCTCCCAGACCCCGCTGAAAGCGGGAGCCTTGTGCACTGGATACGACCTTTAATGTTCCAATAGACAATCTATTCAACTGCAAACAAGATCCATAGTATGATATGACCTTTAATGTTCAGCAGACAATCTATTCAACTGCAAACAAGGTCATAGTATGCTATATACAAAAAACCCTATATATGGAAAGAACGACAACAAAAGCTTATAAAAGGAATGACCATAATCAACGCATGAGACACAGAAACACAATCAAGAAGTAGCTCGCATTAAAAAATAAGTTTAGTCTATGAAGCTTAGAAAGTAATAAATAAAACCGATGAACACATGCATAAATAATCCTACCATTAAATTCTTAATTTAGTTTAGGTAGCTGAAATCTCCCCCCCCCCCCCAAAAAAAAAAACACAATTAACAAAAATAAGATCCAACTTCCCTACATTCAAACAAAAAGCCAAACCTTCATCTACCACACGAAAACACACACCGATAATCACCTACAAGTATCAATTCAATCAAGAACCTAACTGATCAGAAAGATCTATTCAAACATAAAACAGTGTCATCAATCAGTTATGAAACCTTTTCATCTTTGTTTAGGCATAGATTTGAAAAGTTAACGGTGTCATCAATCAGTTAAACCCCCCTAAATGACACCTTTTCATCTTTCTTTAGGCCTAGATCTAAGAAGTTAAGAACTCCAAAGTCACACCCAACATAGACCAAAACCTACATTACAAACCCCTAGAAGTCTAAAAAGCATTCCCAAAACATTAAGCAACAGAGAAACCAGATGTCCAAGATATCTCCACAGGCACAAGTAAAATATTCTGAAAGATAACTACTACAAAATATATACAAAAAGAAGACTGTGGTGGCTTACACAGTGCTTCGGCGACCCGATCAGTCACCCACACTCTTCTCAGAGCACACGTCCCCGCCCCCTTCGTTCTCCGACCCCTCATCCTGGTTTGCCTCATCGACCACCGCTTCATTGGCCCGATTCTCCGTCTCTAAATACTGCAACCTTCTCCTCAAATTCCCCAACTCCCTCTCCATCAAGAAAAGCCGCTCCTTCAAGGTCAAATTCTCCTCCTCTAGCTGCGCAATGTGTGTGTCCTGATCGTCTACCCTATTCTCCAACAGATTCGCGTGATCATCAGAAAAATTAGGGTAAATCATTTCGAACCTACTCAGATCATGGTCCA
This sequence comes from Chloranthus sessilifolius, assembly GCA_021018995.1. NCBI lineage: Eukaryota > Viridiplantae > Streptophyta > Magnoliopsida > Chloranthales > Chloranthaceae > Chloranthus > Chloranthus sessilifolius. The sequence continues at coordinate 179,055,727 of CM037585.1, read as the reverse complement.
ATCTCCTCTCAACCTCGACGTGCTCTTCCACATCGCTCTCGCTCGATCCATCTTCGTCATAGTCATCATCTCGATTATCATGCCCCGGAGATCGGAGCCTGATCAAACCCTTCATCGATCCGTACCCATCGACGCCCCACTCCTCTTTCGCCATGTCAACTAAACCCTCTCTAGAAGGCGAGAATATCGGTGTCGGTAGAATCGCCGGCGTTACGGGGCACGGCGAAACTAGCGATGCGATTCCGCCCGACTTTTTCGCCCTAATAATAAACGATGTCGTGTTTCGGGGTGCGAAAGGAGCGAATCGATTGAACTTTTTCTTCGGGTAGAATCTACGGGCCTTTATGCGGTTTTGATATTGTAATTCTTGGAGGTTCGGAGGTTTGTATCCACTGGCGCTCGTTGCCATGGATTTATTATCTTTGCGCCGTGCTTCGTTTCTCTTTTCCACAGCTTTTTTACCCTTCCAATTGGCACGGCCGCCAATTGGCTTCATATTGAACACGGGACGAGAGGGGTTTTGGAAATTTAGGGCATCGTCAGGTGGCGGCGGCGGCCAAATTCCGAACCGATTCATCATCTGAGATTGATCGTTCATTGGATCTAACTAGAAAACCCTAATTTCTGCAAAGAGAAATCAGTAGTAAAAGAAACCCTGGAAAATTCAAGAAAAAACTTGAATTTTTTTTTCCACCGACTAAATTTTCAGAAAAAACTTAGAAACCCTAAATCTCGTCTGTTTTTAGGCAAATCGCGATAGAAAAGTAGATAAAAATCCAAAATTAATTGAGAAAGAGGAATCAAGATCAAGAACACTTGTTCATATTATTATATTCGAAAAAGGGAGAAGATAAAACAAGTCACGAGGGCATGGCGTGAGCACCCAATCTTTCCCTTTTCTTTGTCCGTTTTTTTTTTTTCTCGAAAGGAGAAGCTTTGAAACGGTTTGGGATTTCTCTTTGTCGCATGAGCCCTTATATAGATTCGGAGAATGGAACGGACGGCTGAGATTTAAAGATCTGAAGGTGTCCGATCTTTATATCCTTATTCGTTATTTTTTTTTTAATATTAAAATATACGGGCATTCGGCTAATGCCTTTTGAACTAGGGCTGTGGACCGAACCCGACCGAACCGGACCAAATCTGGCAATTTGGTCCAGTTTGGATGGGTACTGATTTGGATTTGAGTTTGAATTTAGTTTGAAAAAAAAGAAAATCAAAAAGTTTTATTTGGTTTCAGTTCCAAGCCTCCCCAAGTCGAAACCGACCAAACTGAATCGAACGTAATTTATATATATATATATATATATATATATATATATATATATGGAAAAGGTGTCAATCCTTCATCGGAGGATGGTCACCATCCTCCAAGCTTTCATGTGGAGCTCCACGCGGCATCCAAAATATTATTTCGATGTCACGTAGAGCTCGGGTGCATTACTTAGATCATCCTTGAAAAAATAATAATTGAAAACTCATCTCTACTGTGTGTTTTTTGAATCGTGAAATGTAAATCAATGAACCCATCAAACTTTGACTTGTGAGTTAAAAAACTTTTAGTAAAATATATATTTTTATATAAAACTCTACCCTTGTCTTTAGGTTATTCCTAAATCGTAAACCGATAAAGTAGAACTTATAGAAAAACCTGTTGAGAAGCTGAGAAAATTTTGATGTGCAAGTAAACTTTATAAGAAAATCGAAATCGACCGAATCGAATTGGATTGGTTTGGTTTAAGAGTTGGACGGTTTGGTTCGGTTTGGTTTGAAAATCTAGCAATCGATTACAACTGATTTGGTTTGTGATTATGGCCTAAAACCGACCAAACCGAACCGTATACACCCCTATTTTGAATTAGGAAAATGAGGTCGCTTACAATTCGGCTATTGTAGTTTGACTATAATGCTTAGCATGCACGCCATGCTCAGATGTATGCATCCTATAGTCTGTGTAGTGCTCTCCCATGGGCTACACTGAAAACTGATGAACCATGTTGAATCAGACGGTGTTTGAACGTTTTTATCCGATCTTAAGACCACATGTGTGTAATGAAACGGTCAAGTTTTTTATTCCATGTAGCAACGTTCCTAAAAATTGGCCTTAAAATCACATAACATCATCCGTTTGATCTATACACCACGACTCCCCTCTCTCGTCTCCATGTTCCATCTTAGACCCCTTATGATCACAAAAGAAATAAAGCTTGCCGATCAACCACCCATGTCAAACACTTCCGTTTTTCTGATCAAACTTTGTGTCTCCAAACACCATTAGATCTGAAGTTGTCCCAATCTGCCTCTTATGCATGTTAGAATAGTCTTATATTATGTCACGACCCGAAATTCTACCCCATCCCGAGGGCCTAGAATTCCGAGTTCTGACCCGCACATATCCCGGATATGCTAAGCGGACATACACCTAATCAGAGTTCTCGCGCAATAATGGTTCCACGAAATCCGTAAAAGCCAACATACCATAGTGGAATATAAAATAATCATAAATGCTGAATAAATCTGATAAAATGCGATAAAATGCTATTAATCCACAGGTAACATGTAAGTCAAATCGGAGACAAATCCGATAAAAATGAAAGCATAGAGTCAATGATAATGATATAAGGCAAAAGCCAATACCGAGTTTACTAAATCAATATCCGGTGCTCGGATCAAAATCAGCACCGTAGCCCTCCTGGTACTCAACACTCGCGGGATCAATGAAATCGCACACCGGATCTGGATGACCGACGTCTACTCCACTAGCGTAATCACCTGCAACTGTTAGATTATCGTGGGATGAGTTTACTCAGTCACGTAAACTCAGTGGAATACACCACCAATTCACCCCATACTACTCAGGTGCATTGTGGGTGCATCTTGTGAGTGATAAATATAATATGTCAAAGCAGATAGCAAAAGAATGACAAAATTACATGCATATTATAAAGCTCATATCATAAATGCAAGACTATGATCTAGACACTCATATCCTAACGTACCTTACCATATCTCATAACATATCCTACCATGTCTTATTATTATTCTCGCACATACATCTGTACATCGCATGAGCGTAACTAACATACTCGTGAAATCCTAAACGACCTGTGCCAGAGTCGCTGCTCGAGCTACCATGGGAGGGTCAACATAGTATCATACCACCATATCATAACGCCCTCGTGTCATACTCATACTCCACCATCCAGCCAATGGGGAGACATAATGGCCAAACTCACTCATAACATACTCATACTCATAATCTCTCCTAGATGAAGACGTTATTGCCCTTACGGTGGCTACGTAAGGAACGGCACGTACAGAGACTTAAGTTCTTTATCTTTTGCTGGCCTACACAGCGATGCCTTATTATCGTACTTGTATTATAGCTTATCTTATCTCATACTCATATCTTATCATACTCTTATACTTCATCCTAGGACAGACTATAGTGGGACAACTTTCCTAATTCACGCTTCCCAAGGAAAAGGTTCCGTAGTAGCATGGATGTACTTCAGTGACATTTCATACTATCATAGAGGCGTTGCATCCGTACATGGACGTCAATATTCTGAGTTTCACGTGATCGTAGAAGAAACTTCACCACAGGCAAAGCCTATGGTCGAACCTCATAACTTAACTCATAACTCATACTATCATATTTGAACTCGGGGTGATCGGTCAGGATATGCCACCGATAACGAGGTTACATCAATTCACACTCACCCGACTCGTCATGGGTCCCATTCCATCATGAGTTGTAAGGGTATTTCTCGCTCGATACCATCTCGAATCACCACGCCCAAGCATAGGCATGATCTCATACACTCTCGTACTCATGATCTAACATATCCTAACTTGTATAAATTGATTAAATTACAAATACAAAAGTATCACACATACAGAATGGTTTACACTTAGATTTTGGTTATATTTATTTACATACCACACCAATATAATTATAGAATATGGTTATAAGTATGATTTTGATAATCGTAAAGGTCAGAGTTCGGTTTCATAAAGACATCGAAGTTCTAACACTTTATGTTATCGAAGTGGTCGCGTTGAAGCGATAAAAGCGAAACTTTTATATATTATTATTTATCATTATTAAATGCCCAAATTAAATATTATTATTTTTAAAGTTAAGTACATCACGACCATCGATCGCAAAGTGCAAGTGCACTAAATTTTTTTGATCGTGTAAAAATGAAATTTTGGTGTGAATCAGGTCGTCTATTCGGATGAGAATCGATCTATTAAAAAAATGAAAATCGATAGATCAGATTTAATAAGGTGTAAGTTGTCGTTTGGCTCATGATTGATTGGTCGATTTTAATAGGTCAATCCATCGATAAAAAGGAAACTAATTGGGCTCTGACATGGGATACTACTACTCATATATCTTATAAGATAATTTTATAATATTAAAATAAGGTAGTAACCAAGTACATTTATTTTATATGATAATAAAATATAAGTATATAATATTTATTAATTTTATATTACTATCTAAAATCACTTTCTCTTTAAATATATCATAATATATTATAAAAGATATTTTAATTAATTTAATACCATCTTATGAAATGAAATCAGATGGGCTGATCTAAATCAGATGGGCCAAAGTCCAACATCGAATGGGTCAAAGTCCAACATCAGATGGGTCACGATCCACGTCAGATGGGTCAAGATCCAACATCAGATGGGTCAAAGTCCGACATCAGATGGGTGACGGACCAACACTAGATGGGTCGCAGTCCAACATCAGATGGGTCACGGTCCAACATTAGATGGGTCACGATCCACGTCAGATGGGTCAAGATCCAACATCAAATGGGTCAAGGTCCGACATCAGATGGGTCATGGACCAACACCAGATCGGTCGCAGTCCAACATCAGATGGGTCACGGTCCAACATAAGATGGGTCACAGACCTCCAACATCAGAATCCCACGTGGCAACCTAAGTATGAAGTTGTCTAACGCTTAAGTTGCTTATTTAGTGCTAACTCATCCTCTCTATCGACCATATATATATATTACCTCCCATGGGAGAAAATTCAAACTCCATCGTTGGGCATTATAAGGTGATCCCATGGTAGGCTCTCTAGTTTTAGAGTCAATACTCAATTGAGACCTCATGATATTAATAATAATATTACTTATTAAAATTTGATCACGCCTACATGATTTATATCGTTTGAAAATTATAGCCTTGGGAAATAATTATATATGTATATATTTTTTTTGTTTTGATAAGTAACCGCAAGATTTATTGTTGCTTGCTAATATAAATGTAGTCACTTCTTGATTTTTATTGTATAGTCTTATGTTAAAATAATCTATGTAATATCTCTTTCCTTAAAACAAAGTCTTAGATACTACATGGGACCTTTTGTAAACGTATTTGGACTTGGAAATATGTTTAAAATAGGTCATGGGTCTATATATATATACAAATGCTTAGTTTCTAGAAAATATAAAATATTATAAAAATTTTAAAGAAATTATAGGTTTAAATCATGGTTGCGTAGATTTTTAGTTTGAACTCAGATTCACGATTTTATAATGTCCATAAAATGTCTTTTACTAGAAGGATGATGGAATAGAGTATTAATCATTTGTGTTATTTTTAATTGTTAAAATAACAAAGTATAAAAAAATAATAACATTAACAATTAGGAAAATAATTATGACTAAATTACAAGCAATCACATCTAGGGCAAAATCAATAAAATTAGACTATAAGCAATCACATTTAGGGCAAAATAAATAGGACTAGAATATAAGCAATCACATCTAGGGCAAAATCAATAAGATTAGATTATAAGCAATCACATTTAGGGCAAAATAAATAGGACTAGATTATAAGCAATCACATCTAGGGCAAAATCAATAAGATTAGATTATAAGCAATCATATTTATGCTAACCACTTTACTCATTTTAAAATAATATTATAAAGAGTGAAATAAAGTTTATTTTATTTAGTCCGTCGATACGCGATCGAACGTATCCTACGCGACGGGATCTGAGAAGAATGAGATGGATGGATGGGTACCCACCTCTTGAAGCGTGACCGACAGATCGACGACGATTAGGGCGATAGAGATCGGCGTCCACACGATGATCCGTCCATGATTACGCCACCTTCTTCCACCACGATTTGACGGCAGAAAAATACTACGGTGTTCTTTGTGGAAGAATACACGAAAGGTTTAAAACTCACGTAGCAAGGTTTGATCCTTAGACCTCTTATCTATATCCAAAGACTTTCAACCACTAAGCTACAACACAACTTGTGTCAAATAAAGACAATTTTAAATATAATACCTCTTAAAAATCAAAATGTGTATTTTCTCAACTAGGGTAGGTTCTGGTGTAGAGCACTAACACCATGCAAGGTATAAAACACAATCTAACACCAATAAAAGAAAGTTCAAAAATTCGGGTTGTTACATTCTCCCCTCCTTATAATATTTTCGTCCTCGAAAATTACGTACCTGTAGTGATGAGTTTCGGGTACTTCTCCATCATCTCAGTTTCTCATCAAAAGTCAACTATTCAACATTAATAAAGAAAAAAAAATCAGGGTCATTACATATTATCTGTTGGCTTGGAGGTCTTGGGCTATATATAATATAGGCACTCCTCACTTTATTTAATTTTATATTTTTGAGGATTCCATGGGCTTTATTAAACAGGCCCTTAAATGTCGAGATTATTTTTTTACCATTAAATAATTAATGAAGGTCCTATGTTCTTTTCTCATCTTTTATAAGGCGATAAGGCTAAACAGCCTTAAGGTAGAGGAGTGCACTAAATAATTAATGAAGGTTTTATAATCTTTTTTTCTTCTTTTATAAGGTCAAAAGGCTTAGGCAACCTCAAGGCAGAGTACACTTGCAATGCCACAGTGTCAAAGGAAGTAAGCGATAGTAGAGAATTGTGAGAAATCTTAGATCTAAGATGATCACCAATCTCGCGGCATTTCATTAGATATCAAGTGATGGTAGATGATTGATCTCCGATCTTAAAATTCACCAATTTATTCATCTTGATTAACTTGTTAAAGTTGGTTTTATGTACTCGACTTATTCTAGATCTCCAACCAACTTAAAAAATAAGTCAGCCTTTTTGGGACACAGCATGCAGATTCATCAAATGTGTATGTGATTTGAAGACCATGATCTAAAATCTTGTGCAGAAAATTGGGATGACACAAAGCTCGATTGTTTGATTCAAAGCATACACACACTTTCAAAATTAAAAACTATCATTTAAATCTCCAAAATAGTATTAGCTCTTCATTTTGAAGATGTTGACTACTCACATAATAGAAATGTTTTTATCATCTCATTCTTTGATATCATAGCTCAGTAGATCATAATCTTAAATCACAACTTAACATCTTTAGATCGTGGTCTTCAAATCATATGCCAAACTTGATAAAATCAAGTGCCACATGTCCAAAAATGATTTGAGGCCCTGTTTGGCAAACTTGCATCCAAAAAAGCACTTTTCAATGTGAAATATTAAGTGAGGAGCACTTTCCCCTAAGGACATGACCATAGTGTGTGTTTGGAGTATAGAATTCCATGACCCTAACTCAACCTCACAAAACCGGCTTGTAAGGTGAGGATTGCCCAGATTATATATAGCCCAAGGCTTTCAGCCCACATGCGACGTGAGACTCATTCACACCCCCTCACGTGTAACATATCTCTCTACATCTTTGTGATACCTACTTTGATACCATATAGAATTCTATGAGCCTAATTCAACCTCACAAAACTTGCTTCTAAGGTGAGGATTACCCATTGCCTTAGGTTTATATATGGCGTAAGGCCTTGATACCTAGGCAATGTGGGACTATTGTTCACGCCCTTCACGTGTAACGTGCCTTGGAGAAGCAATCTGTGAATGCTTTTCCATTTTCAACTGGAGGTGGCCAAGTCTTTGGGTGAAAAGTGCTTCTCACCCAGTAATTCACCCTTAATAGTGCTTTTATGGAGCAACTTTGCCAAACAGGGCCTCATTTTCCAAGCAACTTGGCAGTGCTTCCAGACACAGCCAAAATATAGAGGAGAAAATGGGTCGGGCCAAGCACATGCAACCCGCCAATTAAAGGCCTTCTCCGTATATCCATCTAAGAGGATACCCTGCATTGATTTAAAAAACTTGTGAAAATGAGAAATTTTACACTTGTAAGAGAAAAAAAAAATTCATTGCAAATTTCTGGTGAACAATACCAAGTGAGACACATATCCAAATAACTCCTACTTGCATGAGTATAAACTATAGTGACCAAGCTGGGGTTCGAGAATAAATCAGCTGGGAAAAAATTCAAAAAAATTTGACAAAATTTGTCAAATTCGAGAAAGATACAAACAAAATTTGGGGAAAAAAAAATAACAAGAAAAATTATAAAATATATTAATAAAAACTAAAATAAAATTTTTTACCAAAGTCAGAAATATTGGGGAATAAGTCGTAAAATACTCATATAGTTCAGGCAATTCGCCAATTCTTCGCATATTTTATTCAGAAAATCACAAATTATTCGGATTTTATTCATTTTCTCAAAAATTTGTGAATTATTGGCAACTTTTTCAAAAAGTTGGCAAATTTGGTCACTCTGGTATAAACTATAACATCACTAATATTTTAGATGCTTATGCTGAGGAAAGACTTTTTATTTGAATTTAAAATATGTATGACAATATGAGCATTTTTTCTCATCCAAACTCCAGTCAGTTCTTTTAGTTTATGGAAAGCTCAATCAATGCACTTCTAAATGTCTCCATAAAAAATTTTAAGAATGAAAATGATGGGGACATCAAGATCAAATGTGTCTGAATTAAAGAACTGGAAAAAACGGAAGAAACAAACAACTCAAATTCAAAGGACGAAAAGAAACTCAGTCAACCGATCGACTCCGGTCCTTGGCCGAACAAGAAGGAACAATGGGCGCACATTCTAAGGCAAAAGAATATGTTTTAGTCAATCAATCGAGCATCAATTTTCGATTGATCGATTTAGACCTATGGCGTATGAAAATTAATTACATTGTCCGTCGATCGATCAAGCACCAGAATCAATCGATCGAGCAATTGTACGAATTTTGACGAAATTTAGGTTTTAAGGGCATACTTGTCTTTTAGTTTATTTGTTTTAGGTTTTCTTTTTTTGTGAGGCCTCCCATATAAGGTCTTTAAATAATGTAATAGGGAGTTGATGATTAATGAAAATTTGAAAGCTTGCTTTGTGCAAACACTAGGAGACTTGTGAAGAATTTTCATTTGAAAGAGCGACTCTTTCACAATCTGAGGAGTGATTCTTCATTTCTCGTACGACTTGGTGTGAAGCCGACATACAACCTTGGTGAGGTGCCTTGGAACCCTTGGTGTGAAGCCTTGGATCTATCCTTCTATTTTATCATTTTTTCTATTTATTATCTAATAATATTTGCCCTTGATTGATAAAATTCCTAAACCCCAAATCTAAAATTTTTGAATCTTTTAATTTATCCCTTTTGATTCATTTAATCCCTTGAGCCCTCGTTTTTTCAAACCTTTGAGGAGTCAAGAGACGACATTATAATTGGCGCTTGATGCCCTAAACTAGATTGAAACTCGAATCCTTCATTGGATCCGTTTTCTAGATTGGAAAACTTAATGCATACAAAACGCTACGTAGAATTAATTTAATTATTTTAATTAAATTCTTTGAGTTATTTATGTGTTTGAGATAATTTTGAATATCTTATTAATCAATTTAATCTATGATTAATCCCAACTCGCATCATTTAGGGTTTAGTGTTTTGTCCTGCATCAGAAAAGTTAACTGATATTCGATAAATTTCGACATCCGAAGAACAAAAATAACATTTATTTTTTCATTAACAAGAATGGATGGATCATATTCTAAACAAAAACAATATTCATTACCATACATATAGATGAGCCCATCGATCATTCAAAGTGCATATCCCTAATTAGGGTCACACAATCCATTGTAAACTCATACTAAAAAAACAATGGTATATCCTATAAAAAAAAAATACAATGCTACAGAAAACTCTAGATATAGTGGTGGAACCACGTTGTTCAATGGGGGGTCCCGAGATCCCCCATCGCAACTTTTTTCTCTTTAAAATATTTTAAGTTCCATCTTTTTAGAGGCAAAATCCTTTAATAAGGATCTCCTAAATCCCAAAACTTCTTAAGATATTTTAAAAACTTATTTTTTTATCTACAATTTTTAATAGAAATAGACTCTCAAAATTCTCTCTCTCTCTAAATCTTATCCCAAAATTCTCTCTCGGTTCCCCAAGCCCTCTCTCTCTCTCTCTCTCTCTCTCTCTCCAAGTCTCATCCCAAAATTCTCTCTCAGTTCCCCAAGCCCTTTTTAGGGATAATGACTCCTGACAGGCATTCATACACCAAATAGTATTTAAACAATCTTGTACCATTAAATTAGAAATTTTGATCTCACACCATTGAAGTATTGTTTACTATTATTACTATCTTATGGCTATAAGGGATCCCCCATCAGAAAAATCCTGGCTTCGCCACTGTCTGGACATAAAAGCAATTATTTATGCTCCCAAAATTAAAAAATAATTGTAGAAACAATAATAAAAGATATCATAAAAGCATTGAAGCAAACCTACCTTGTGAGGAACCAAGCAGTCTTCCATGCATCATCTACAACTTCAATTATGTACTCAATAGTTGAGAAAATTCAACAAGTCGTTCTTTTTTCTCTTTCGGTATGTAAGCTAGGATCGAACCTGCAGCCTCAAGTTTCAACAATTAGTTCTCCTTGAACAAATGGTTCTTCCATTTTCGTCCCAACAATCGTAACTCTTTATTCTTTATCCTCTATGGATGGAGTTATCTATATCCACTATCCGAAACTCCCTGTATCTTATCCCTACATATAATTCACAATTCAAATTATCAAACGTTAAATTCATTAATATATATATAATCTCGTACAACCCGAAAAATATCAAGTAATGGGGTAGCAAAACTAATAGTATATACACATTCTTGCTATATTAGTTTAGCATTCTACCCATATTCTCATATAGTTATTTTTGGTGAGTGGGTGAGTTATAACTGTGTCCACGTTCTCCACATTGTGAGTGGGATAGTTATAACTGTGTCCACACGATCTCCACATTGTGTATACGTTTAGCACACTTTTGTAAAGTGCTTGTACCCATGTCTTTATAAGAGGCTTTAAGCCTTAATGGAAATTAAGTCTTCAAATTCTAATCTTATTATGGCATCAGAGCCCTAATGGCTCACGCCTTTTTCGATCCATTTTTTTTCCTTGAACTCTTGATCATCTAAAAGCTACCTTCATTGCAAATTCTCTCCCACCTCTCCTCTCTTTACCATGGCAATCGATAATGAAAATATCAACAATTTCATCTCTAACCTACCTTCTCTAATCACCATCCGTCTCGATGATTCGAACTATCTTCTTTGGAAACAATAGTTTCACACCGCTCTCATAGCCCATCGCATCCTAAAATACATTGATGGCACACTCATCATACCCAAAAAAGAAGTGAAGGATGCCTCTGAAATGCTCATTCCAAATGCCGCATACCACGAATGGTTGATTTGTGACCAACAAATTCTTAGTTGCATCATCGCTACAGTTAGCGAATCGGTTCTTCCCTGTCTTCTTGAAACCGACTTTGCACTGGAAGCTTGGCGTCTTCTTGAAAATTCAACTCCCATGAAAGATTATTTAGTCGTGATCAAACAAACGGTGGATAAACTCGCTGTCGTATCTTCACATGTTGATGAAGAAGACATCGTCCTTCAGACATTGAATGGGATCCCAGATGAGTATAACACATTCAAAATAAGCATTCGCACTCGTCCTCAACCAATCTCCTTAGAGGAGCTCCATCGGCTCTTAAGAATTGAAGAATTGGCTTACACCGTCACTACTGTAAAATCTATTGCCAAAGCCGACGCCTCAGTATTAAATACTGCCATGACAGCCACAACTCGTTCGCCATTCGATACTTCTGTTAGTTCTTCGTCGAAATCCAGAGGCCGTTCTAATACCAATCATCTCGAGGAATAATAATAACAACAATTATTATAGGGGCGGTAACAACTCGCGAAGAGGAGGCAACTACCGTGGTCGTGGTGGTTTTGGCAAACCCTCCCGCCCATGACCTTTTTGCTTATTTTGTGGTCGTACTAATCATTCTACGGAGAATTGCTATTACTGTGTTCAATACCCATCTAACGGCTCCAATCCAATGTATAATCAGCAACAATCCTCGCTTATAGCATCTGGCACCCAACCGTCTGATTCATCATGGTATGTTGACTTCAGGGCCACAAATTATGTTACATCGGATCTCTCCAACCTCTCACTTCTCTATCCATATGCCGGTTCCGAGAAAGTTGTTGTAGGTAATGGACAATCTCTATCCATTCTCCATGCTGGTAATAGTTCCCTCACCACTCTTATTTCATCTTTGAAATTAAAAAATATTTTACATGTTCCCACCATTTCAACCAATCTTTTGTCCATAAATAAGTTAGCTAAAGACAACAATTGCATCTTATCCTTTGACTCTGATAATTTTTCTATTCAGGACAAGAATACTAGGAAGATACTTTTTCAAGGGGGCTGTAAATATAGTCTTTATCCTCTTCACCAAGGTTCAGTCATTTCCTCCTCTAAAGTGCTTGTTGCTCGTTGCTCTCACCTTACCACTCGACACAATCGTTTAAGACATCCTTTAAAGGATATTTTACATTCCATTTTTAATTCTTTGTCTTTATCTCATGTAGGCATTTCTCATTTTCAATGTAATGGTTGTCTTAGTGCTAAGAGTCATAAGTTACATTTTTTCATTGAGTAATACATCTACAACCTCTTCTTTAGAGATTGTTCATTCTGACGTATGGGGGCCTGCGCCTCAAAAATCATTTCGTAGATTTCGCTATTATGTTTTGTTTATAGATGATTACTCCCACTTCAGTTGGATTTATCCTATAACAAATAAATCTGATCTGTTTCAAATTTTTATATCCTTTAAAAGTTTGGTTGAAAATATATTCCAACATAAAATTCACACATTTCGAACTAATGGTGGGGTTGAGTACACAAGCACTGACTTTGAGAGTTTTTTACAAACTCATGGGATTCATCACCAAGTTACCTATCCACACACTCCTGAACAAAATGGACTAGCGGAAAGAAAACACTGACACCTTATTGAAACCTCACTTTTCCTTCTTCATATTGCCCATATGCCCATTACATTTTGGGCTGATGCCGTTTGCATGTCTGCCTTCCTAATTAATCGATTACCATCCAAAGTTCTAAAAAATCGTACCCCCTATGAGTTGCTCTTTAACCGTGTACCAGATTACAATATCCTTCGGGTCTTTAGTTGTTGTTGTTACCCTTGGCTTCAACCTTACTCCAAACACAAGTTGGAGCCTCGTTCTTGACCATGCACTTTTATAAGGTATTGTTCTCGTTCAAAAGGATACCGTTGTCTTGATCGTACATCTGGGATCGTATATGTCTCACATCACGTATTATTTCTTGAAAATTTATTCCCATATAAACCCATGGATAAAAATCATGTGCCTCTCCCAAGTTCTCCACTCGTGGGCCTAAATCCGGGTTTAATGTCAATTGGTGACCTCTCAGAAGACCCGATTCCCAAACCAATTCCTTATCACCCACCCACTCGCATGGTTAAACTTGTAGTCCATCTCATAAAACTAACTCACCGAACTAACAAGCCATGTTTCCCATCATTTATACCTCAAACTGTAACCTCAAACATCCCACAACCACTCAATAACGTCAATACTCAACTACTCATATCCTCTCAAATTTATAATTCTAATCCCCAACATTCAGTGGCCAACTCATTCCCTCTTTGGTCTCCACATGCATCATCATCTCATACCATCATAAATACTCAACAATCTCCACTCCATGCACCTCACTTACCACTCAGCACAACTCCTATACCTACAACCCCTAGACCGGTACCTGTTCACCCTATGCAAACAAGACTCAAAGATGGCATCTCTAAAAAAAAGAAGCCTTACTGTCTCACGGCTCAAGCACCTGCACCTCCTCTTCCTGATCAATGTATCTCCATTGATGAACCACACAATTTCATCAAAGCATATAAATTTTTGCACTGGCGTCAGGCAATGTTTGAGGAATTCAGTGCCCTTCAGAAACAAGGCACATTGAAATTGGTGCCTCACCCTATCCACAGGAAAATTATTGGAAGTAAATAGATTTTTAAGATTAAAAGAAATGCAGATGGCAAAATCGTCAGATACAAAACGAGGATGGTGGCTAAAGGTTTTCATCAAAAGGAAGGGTTGGACTATATAGAAACTTTTAGTCCGGTGGTAAAGTATGCCACTGTGCACATTATATTATCATTGGCTCTCCATTATAATTGGCAAATTGAACAACTGGACGTTCAAAATGTCGTTCTTCATGATAAAATTAATGAAGAAATCTACATAGATCAGCCACCCGACTTCGCGGATCCAAACTTTCTGCACCATGTATGTCGGTTAAATAAAGCACTTTATGGATTGAAGCAGGCACCAAGAGCATGGTATGACCGTTTCTCTAATTTTCTTCTCACTAATGGATTCTTTTATTCTACTGCCGATACCTCTCTATTCATCAACAAGTCACAAAAGAGGATTATTGTGATTTTACTTTATGTGGATGACATTTTAATCACTGGAAGTGATGCAACCTTCATATCTGATTTTATACGTACTCTTAGCGTTCAATTTGACATGAAATGTTTGGGTTCCTTGAATTATTTCTTGAAAATAAAATTCAAAAAGATGGATCTCAGCTCACGCTCTCTCAAGCACAATACACTCGCAATATTATTCACCGTGCGGGTCTTGATTCATGTAAGCCATGCATGTCTCCACTTCAAGTGAATAAAGAATCCAAGTTTTATACAGATGTCATGTTTCATGATCCAACATTGTTTCGTAGCCTTGCCGGTGCCCTGCAATATCTTACTATCACACGATCGGACATCGCATTTGCAATCAATACCATTTGTCAATAAATGGATGCACTAAAAGAAAGCCACTTCAATAAGCTTAAAAGGATACTTCGTTATCTACATAGCACGCTTGATCATAAACTTTATTTCTCCTCTGGCCCACTTATCCTCCAAGGATTTTGTAATGCTGATTGGGTGGGTGATTCTAGTGATCGTCGATCTACTACAGGTATATGTGTTTTTTTGGGACCCAATTCCGTGTATTGGAGTGTCAAAAAGCAACCTACCGTGGCACGTTCATCAACCGAGGCTGAGTACCATGCCCTCGCATCTATAGCCGTTGAGATTCAATGGGTGAAAATGATTCTTCGTGACCTTTCCATTCCGACAGCAGCAAAGCCTATCATTTGGAGCGACAATATCTCTACTATCTCGCTGGCTGGCAACCCAGTCTTCCATGCACGTACAAAGCACATTGAGGTGGATTATCACTTTATTCGTGAGAAGGTGCTCAATAATGATCTTGAGGTTCGACACATATCTACTGTCGATCAGCCTGCTGACATTTTCACAAAGAGTTTGTCACCTGCTCGCTTCATCTATCTGCGAAGCAAGATGATGGTGAATTCTCTCATTCATCTTGAGGGGGGATAATAGCATATATATATTCACATTCTTGCTATATTAGTTTAACATTCTATCCATATTCTCATATAATTATTTTGGGTGAGTGGGAGAGTTATAACTGTGTCCACCCAATCTCTACATTGTGTGCACGTTTGATACACTTTTGTAAAGTGTTTGTACCCATGTCTTTATAAGAGGTTTTAAGCCTTAATGGAAATTAAGTCTTTAAATTCAAATCTTATTAAAAACAACTTTTTTGAAGACTAGTAAACAGAACTAGTTATTAGCCTTAAGTCATCCCTGAAACCACTAGTTTCCAGTATTCCACTAGAAGCAATGTCTTCAAAACTGGACCAGAGATCGGGAAGTCATCACCATCATCATCATCATCACGGACGCCTTATCCCATCTATTTGGGGGATGGCATCCAATTTGGCCCAATCCATTCAAACGGTTCAACTGTGGCATCATGATGTAGATTGTGGCAGTTTTTTTCGATTGAGCAGATTATTGAGGGTGAGTGAGCCAACACCAGTTTACATGAGAGTATGTCAGTTCACCAAGTTTTCTAAAATCGAAGAATTCAAACTCCCTGGTACCGAATGATTCTTCTAAAAAATCTGGTATAGTAGATGGACGGGATCAGATTAATCAAACAGATTAGTCCACCCCAATTCTTAAAACATTGGCTAGACGTAATCATATGTAACATGCATATATAAGGATTTATACCTCATCCTTCAGTAACTTCACCTATTCGGGCTTTTCTGAATGGGCTATAATAGCAACATCAACCGAATATGAGTCATGTCATAACGATTTACACATGATCATCAATTCAACTGTCCAAGTGCTGGGCTTAGGCCTCAGAGCCTTGTTTGGTCATAACCTAATAACCAGGTTGATCAGATGAGCCTAGCCATCTGAACATGCACTTTGCAGATTAATACGTAGACCAAAGTCTCTTTTCTACTTTCAGCAATCTAGTCAGATGACCAGGACCCTCAGATTGGTGTGATCATTGAGTTGTGGCTCACCCATGCAGATGATCGGGGATGATGAGGCACAAGCAACATGGGCAAATGGAATGCATGTAAGCCTAAGGGTATATGTGTTCAGTATTCTATAATAAACTCCTCCCAAACACAGCAATCTCAACAGCGTAGTTACTTACTCGTCTTCAAGAATTACACTCCTAAAAAATAAAAAAAAGTCCAAGAAAAAAATACTTACATAGAGATGATATGCCACGTGTATTGAGAGAATTGAAGCCTTGGATGTAAGACAAGGCTGATGGCTAAACCCTTGAGGGAACTCAAATTCCAAAGCCTAAATAATAATAGGAACAAGCGACCAAATCAAAAGATACAAGTGAATAAAGGTTTCAATACGTAACTTACACATTTTCTATTCACCCAAACCGATAGGTCAAGAGTTCAAATCCCGGAATCAGCCTCTCCAAAATAAAGGTAAGGCTGCCTCCCATCTACCTCTCCCAAAGCCCTTTGAAAGGGGGAGCCTTGTGCACTGGGTACGAACAACACATTTTCCATCAAATATTTAAGTCACTTAAAAATATCATAAAAGACACAAGTATGCTATAACTGAATAAAACAAACTTAGCAAATATTTAATGAGGCATACAAGATCATTCATATATACGAAGGAGCCGTTTAGGAAACATACTTGATTAAATGCTTAAATATGTTGGTGGGTTGCACAAAAAATAATCGAAATTAGATCGAAAAATAGGTTTCAAGGCACGATTAGATCACTGTCTTTGAGGCAATATTTATCCCCTATATGCAACGGGATAACGGCAAATTCGCGTCCAAGATATAATGAAGCTCTGGTTTAATACCGATTTGTCACACACTATGTTGCACTATAGTGTGCGACCCAACGAAAATGAAGACACATAATGCTATGGTTGGCACACGAATTCTAAAGACACAGATGTAGGATTCGAAATTTACAAGTGATCCGAATCTCTTCTTTGGTCTCTATTTATAACTTTCGAAGTACCTTTTTAGGGGCGGTTGTGTCTGACAATTTCTTGCAATCAAGGGCCCTGATCAATCCAATCAATGATTGGAATGATCTAACGCTTCACACACAAACAGTTGCATCTTTTGGTCAACAATCATTAACTGACTTGTCCGAATCTGGAATCCGACCGTTTCCATAAACGGTTGAAAACTGCCTAATGCACACATGCGGTGCATATGTGTGAAGGCAATCTGTGTCCGATCAATAAGTTAACTGATCGGACCATCTCAGATCAAATAGAAAAGACTCCTCAAGACGATGCGAAGTGCAAAGTGTGACTTAAAAGCATCATTCGCACACGTGCGCACGTGCGCGACGGGAAACCGCCGCTATGAGGTATGTTCCTCTTTTCAAGCCAAACAATATGCAAAGTAAGTTTCCATATATATGACATAGATCTTTCTTGTAAAATAGTGAGGTGGGATAAAACTTTTGCAACATTTTAAAGCTTGTAATGGGAAAAGTTTTCCTCCAATAACAATTCAAAATTCAAATCACTTTGACTTGAAGGTTGAAGGTTCAAGTATTGACAAAATCATCTTTTCCAACATGGAACCAAAAATTTAAGGAACCATATAAAGATAAGCAAACTAATAAATAAATATTATTAAATTAATAATAAATATTTATTTTATTAAACATCCAACAAAATCAATGTTGAAAGTGCTCATTAAAATAAAAGTTTAAATCAGTGTTCTACAAGTTGAGGGCTAACTCGGAATTAGTCTGTCAATTTCTGAGTTCCACTAGGCTAAGTAAATGAATGAAGAGCGGGCAGTTTCTTTTTTATATTGGAGTTTGAACAATAACCTAGATACCTAAGTTCCCATTCAATAAAGATTTTTTATATTTTTTATCGGTAAGCTGGGTTCGATCCTGCGACCTTGGGGTGGCAATATTGTCAACCTTTGATTGTGCTACACGACGAATCATAAAATTTTTTAGCATCAATTTGAATTAAAGCAACAAGTCCCCAGATACATTGCACATTGAACTTTGAAACATTGTATTTCTACATTTATATCATAAAAATAAAAAATAAAATTGTTTAAGAAAGTCAAACTGTGAACGCATGCAGGACAAATACATAGTTACTTAGTTCGCTAATTCGCTCGATTCGAGTTCTCAATTCGCTAGGGCCAAGGGGTAGGATGATTTTTAAAACTAATTTTCTAATATAAAGTAATATTCTTTTATAAGTGAAATGCAAAATGACCAATTGGTTAGCTATAACCATGGATCAAAATCTCATCCGATACCAATACGTATCATCCGATACATATCGATATCGGTAGTCACTGGTACGGTACATTCAAGGTACCATACCATACAGATTTTGAATATACCGGATGATACATACCAATGTATCGTCCAGAACCTATACGTATCATCTGTTACGTACCGGTTTGGGAGCTGGATGATATGTTCCGAATTTCTGAATTTTTGACCAATGGTTATAACACATAAAAACCATAAAGTCTTAAATTTAAATCCCTTCTTTATGCTTTTAAAATTTTATTATAAACTATTACTTAACATTAATAGTCAAATCGCTTGCCACACCGAATCGGGCTGTACGCATTTCGCGATTCACTGGCTGAGCAAATTAAGTAACATAGGACAAACATATGTTTTCTCTTAACAAAGAGTGGCATACTTAAACAAAAGGAAGAGAGTCCCCAATTCATAAACCAACTTCTTGATACAAGCTACACCATGAGCATTCCTTTTTCTTTCCTTTAAATATGTTGAACGACTAATTAACTGAAATTCTCCTCTGAAAGAAACACAGGTCTCCACTGACAGCTCCAACACTCGCCTTCTACCTAATCGCGTTTTACAAATCACCTTCCACGCATACTGGACCCCAGGGATCAAAATTTTGGCCGAAAACCGTAAATTTGGCCGAAATTTTGAGTCCCATACAAATATGACCAAAATTTCGGTCCAAATTATCGTTTCGGTGAGGACTGAAACCGATAATTTGGACCGAAATTTCAGTCATTTCGGCCGAAATTTTGATCCTTGCTGGACCCCACAGAAACGTTAAAAAGCTTGCAATTCTCACAACATCCCGAACTTTGTCTCAGCGAAATCCTTGATAATAGTTGGCCCCGATAAGGCCAAAAGAAGTTCACCTTTATAATTCCTCACACGAGTCCAATTCCAGAAGGAAGATGTTTAGCCTAGAAATGTAATCAAAATTGAAATTGGAGTAACTTCTTGAGGTTCTTTGGATTTCTTCACAGACTTTCATGGTAATCACCAGTCACTACTTCGAGCTAGTCTTTTTGTCTTTGAAGTTTTAGCATACTCTCCAAAACTCTTTTGTCTTTCCTTTGGTTTTTGATGAATCACCAACTTCAGGGGAGCTAAACACCCTGCGATAATTTCTTAAAACGATTGGAGTTGTGGATGAAGAATTTTAGTGTGGTGAACATAGGTGGTGTGCTGTAAATATCCCCACAATCAATCACTAAAAATTGCATCAATAGCCTACTTTTGAATGGCCAATAAAGTAGTAACATATGTTTACACACACACAAAATAAAAACAAAAAATCCAATGGTTGTAATTAGGATCATGGAATTTCTGATTTTGGATCACTGCCCACACAAAAAATGGCCCATGATTGGATGATCCCGACCAAAGTTTGTGCATCAATTTTTGGGCACCACACTTTAAGTGCCCTCTAGATGACATTAAAGTGTTTTGAAAATAAAACGATATTTGGAGGGGTGGTGTCTGATAGGTATGCTGGGCTCGAACTTGCAACCTTGAGTTTGCAAGATTGCCAACCATCTTCCATTGTGCTATAGCCCTAGTTGGATGTTGAATGCCGTATTAACTGCAATATAGGTAGAGTATGTTGGCTGCCCATGTAGCTGTGAAAGGTTATGTTTGTTTAGGGCATTTTAGACATCTCACTTTCCCTCAAAAAAATAAAAAAAAAAGTCATCTCACTTGAATATTGACATGAGTAAAATCAGCCTGATGAGCCTAGTCAGTTTCACATACAGATACAGTAACCAACATCGCACAACATATTTGCAGAAAACCCATAACATCCACTTATATTTAGATTTAAAATATAAACAATTAACTTATTGAACCTTAAATATCTATCAAATAATGTGTGAAGACTTTCAACATTTTATTAAATAGCTTTAAAATAATTTTTAATATAAAATCTCTTAAATATGAATGTAACTTAAAGATGATGTTTCCACTTTAAACACGGTTGACCATTTAACTTTTAGAAAGATCAGGGATGGCCATCGAAAAGGTGGAAAACTAGAGCTCTTAACTAGAAACAAAGGAGCTCTTGCTCTTTAGGATAAATAAGGGAGTCTTTTGTGTTTAAGCCAAAAGATAGAGTGATACTCATCTTTATCTCTCCTGAGATTAAGGACATGATATGCCAAAAAGAAAACCTTCTTGAGATGTAATAGTAAATTTACATGTTATACAGAGTCTCCTTATTAGATACCAATGTGAAATAAGAGATAGTAGATACCTGCAATTGCAAATATCAAACCTCCAACTTCCTTGCCCATGTAGCGCTTTTTTTAGGCCTGCAAAAACATTAGCAGGTCATTGATTTTTAGTCACTAGCTCGTTAAAGTAATATGCAGGAAAGTCGTAATCTTAAACTAGTGAGTGAAAAAACAATTATAACGGAATCTAATCAAATCCATTGGTCAGTCAAAAACCTCCACATAAGCAACTACCTCAAGTTTAACTTGATTGCCTACTTAATGAATATACAAACGGACCAAAAACACCATATTTTTACAATGGACTAATGGAGAATGACCTCCCATCTTATAGGCCATGAAAGTGATAACTAATAATGAACTGTAGTAGACCTAAAACTCATACTTTCTGAGAGATTTGAACCATGCGATCTATACACACTAACATGGCCGATTCTTCATATTTTTTTAACAATCGATATTAAAGTGCGCTGATCAAATGGTTCACATTCTCTTATAGGTGTGATTCTTTATCTAAAACAAGTGCCAATAATGGACTCCTACTTGGACTGTTTGGATTGATCAAAGATGTGCACCACATGGCATAACAGGAGCGGTCATGCCCCTATTTGTGTATAAGCAATAGGAGAGTTGCTCCCTTTGACAATATAAGAACGAAAAACAAGATTGATTCATTTTTTTTATTTTCACCTTTATAAAACTAGAGTTGGAATCAAACAATGTACATCGCCAAGACCTTTCAATCACAGTGGTGCCCAATCTTGAGGACCTAGAATCCCGGGTCGTGAGAGGTGCTACTCCCGAAACTACACCTTTCTATCCTTCAAAATCTCATGCTGCAACACAAATAAGGTAAGAGCATCGGGTTGTATAACTTTACCGAACATTTCATCAACAAGGTTTTCGGCCTTTTCAATGTTCCCACGGTTACAATAACTATAAATTAAAATCGTGTACGTAACAGCATCAGGTGCTACTTGATCAGTCATATAATTTATCAATTTATCACCCTTAACTTCGTGATGTTAGACCATAGTTTGCTACTAATAAATTATTGATGTGCAGATATTAAGGAAAACTGGCAAAATAGAATTAAAGTGTTAATATTTGTCAAGTTGAACTCATAAAACAGTAAAAAGACGACTGAGCGTCGTCGCTTGAAAAGAAAATGAAAAATTGTGTTTGACAATTTTGCGGAACAAAGTACTTAAGAAAAAGAGAAATCGTAATTTACGATTATCTAAAGAAAAGTTATTTAAAGTAAAGCTGATACAAGAAAAGCGAAGAATCGCAATGAAGAATCGTTAGTTGGAAGCCTGTTGAGAAAGGAAAATCGTGATTTACAATTTTCTAGATAGAAAGAAAGAAAAAAGAAGTTGTGATTTACGATTTTACAGAATGAAAGCTTTCCAGTGCTGCTGGATCACGTGAGAATATGCACCGCCATGCATATCTTTAGAAGTATTCTACAATTAGAAATTTGACAAATCACGAATCTAGGAGATTGACAAAGAAGATCTTAAAAGGACTCGGTTGTTGAAGGTTAAAGAACACTCTAGAAGTGCATCAACTATTAAAAATAAGGTAGAATAAAATTAGGAATTAGAATTATATTAGGATACTTTGTATTTTTAGTAGTTTCTTTTATTAGGATTAGAACTGTTGTAAATCGACCCCTTATGATCTATAAATAAGAATGCTTGATATAGGAATAAGCATCGAAGAAATTTTCATCATCAATTGACGACTGAGGTTGGATTTTCTTCCGATCAAAATTTAGAGTAGATTTTTATTACTTTGTAAATTAGATATCCGAGGTTTCTCAAGAGCAATTGATGTATGTGATTGGGAGCTGCAGATTAGAATAGATATCTGTAGTTTCTCATAAGCAATTGACGATTGCGGCTAAAGGGTGAAAGATATAATTTTTATTGCTTTCTAGTTTAGAATTTATTGTTTTGTAAACATCTTCAAGTTTTAATTTGAATTGATGACTTAGGTTGGAATTTAAAGATTAGTGTAACAGTTTTATTTTTCTATCTTCAATTTTTTAGAATTTGATTGACGTCCAAGTTTTAGGAGATTGTAGATTAGATTAAATCTGTATTGATGGAATTTTAGTATTGATTGACGCCCAATGCTAGAAAACTTGATATATGATATAATTATACTGTTTAATTTTATAAATATCTGATGACTAAAGATTGTGATTGACGATCATAATCTGAAGTAGGAGGATTAGGATTTATTTTTATGCACTTTAGATTAAGAAAAAATTCTTTATTCATATTTCTCCAATAATTTAGGAACTTAAAAGATAAATATAAGTTTTCAGAAAACTAAATAAAAAAAATAATATATAATTATCTTTGTGGGAACGATCTTATACTAGCTCTATAATTTTCATTGTGCGCTTGCAATAGGTTAAAACTTAATTAGATACACATATAAGTAGTCAGTCACTACTCCCCTGTCCATCATCTCATCAAAGAGATTAATGGCATCCTGAAGACAGTCCACCTAGCAATGCCAATTAATCAAAACCGTATAGCAAACTACATCGATTTCGATTTCCATCTCTTTCATCTCATTCAACAATTTCACAAATGTTATATTCATATCACTACCATTATGCAAATTTCCATTCAAATGTCCATCAACCAAAACAGTGTAAGTGACCACATCGGGTTAAATCCCCCTCTCTTTCATCTCACTGAATAAATCGAAGGCTTCTCGTAAGCAATTCACTTTGCAGAACCCGTTCATTAGTGAAGTATATATAATGACATCCGGGGAACTCTCTCTTTCAACCATATCCTTGTATAGGCACCAAACCTTTCTCATATTCCCAATCCGAGAAAAGATGGCTATAAGGCTATCATAAGAAACCTCGTCAAGGGAAGCGCCCATGGCTAACATCTTCCCTAACACCGCTGAAGCTCTCTTCACTTCTCCCGCCTTACAAAGGGCACTGATGAGATTAGAACATGCAACGTCATCTACGAGAACTCCCGTATTAGACAGACCGTCAAAAATTTCATAGGCTTCTCTTATACGACGCACTCTTTAGTAGCCACGGACCATGGCACTAGAAGTGGTCAAACATCCAACAAGACCCCTTTCTTCTAACGTATTAAATAATGCTTCCCCCCTTTCTTCAGATTATGTTCTTTGCATAGGCTCTCAATGATTATCCCCACGGTAATAGAATTGGGTACCAAACTTTGGTCCAATACATAATCTAGAAGATCTAATGTCTCCCATACGAGTCCCTTTTAACAAAAACCGCTAGCAAGTACATTGAACATTACAATATTAGGCACGACACCGGTTTCCATCATATCGGTGAACACCTGACAAGCATTGCTCACTTCGCCGCATCTGGAATACCCATCAATCAAACTGATATAATGCACAACATCCGGAACTAACTTCTTGCTTTTCATCTCGTCGACCAATTTTTCCGCTTCTTTCATGTTACCCACCTTACAGTAGCCATCTATTACAATATTGTACAAGACCTTATCAAAGAAAAAATCCGAGTCCTTAAATCTTTGAAAGAGTTCAAATATTTCAACGTGCATGCCCATTCTACTGAAGCTTTGGAGAAACAAGCTTAGAATAACACAGTTCGTGTTAATTCCCTTCGAAACCATCTCATCATGAAGAGATGAAGCTCTCGGTAGATTCCCATTCTTACAGTATACATTAATAACGGAGCAATAACTGTAGATTTCAAGGACTAGGCCTTGCTTCTCGATGTCCTCCACAACAGTTTCCGCTTCCCGAAATCTCGACTCGTCACAAAAGTTGAATTACGACATTATAACTGACATCATTAACCGACATTTCTAATCTCTCTTAGAAGTTCATACCCCGTATCTGACTTACCACATGAACACATCCCATTTATTAGTGTGGTGTATGTGAAAATATCTGGTGCAATGCCCATCTCAGCCATCTCTTTTACGACACCAAACATTTCCTCCAAATTCCCTTCGCGGCAAAACGCCTTAATCACAATCGTGAACGTGTAAACATTTGGAGATATCCTCAATCTCTTCAACTTATGATAAACGGCTCTCGCCAATTTCAAATCACCGCAGTCAATGAGAGAACTCATGAGAAAATTGCAAGTTCGCACATTGGGAAGAAAACCAAAATTACCCACTGAAAAAAGGCGTCAACCGCCTTGTAAAACATACCGAAATCAGCATAGACCTTGATCAACACATCAAACACCCTTTCTACAATGCTTACCACTTTAAACAACATCAACTTTTGATCCCTCACTACAAGACCCAAGAGTATCCAAATTATTTGTCTCGACTAGAACTACGAGATGAAAATGAATTTCATCACCCAATATCAGAGGCAAAAGGATGCCATTTTAGGGGTCAAATACCAATCTAAAGAAAAATTTACCATCTAGGTTAAGTCTCCATCTGGCATTGTTTTAAGATGTTGATTCCAAGTTTTTTTAGAAAGTCTTAATTTAAGGATTTAACATTGATCTACAAAATTCGTGAGATTATGATTTTTTTACTATTTTTAGTAAGTTCAGCTCTAATAGTAATTAGATTCAAGTTAGGATTTTAAAGCTTATTTAAGCCATATTAATCAAATTATAAAAGACTTCTCATTATTGTGGGTACATTTGATTGACAAATAAAATACGTTTGACGGTTATAACTGGCGTTTTGACTGTGAGTGGTCGTTTGATAGAGCAAACCCTAAACGTGTTTCGACACTTTTTAGCTTATGGTTACGAAAATCGCATATGAAGAGAGACCCTCGTATCCCCTCGTCGTTACACGTCGTCATGTGTGTAGACACTCCAATTTTGCCCTCTCGGAGTATACAACCCAGTTCTCTTAACCTTTGCCCTTGCCCACGATCTCCGGAAAAGGACTGACCTTCTCCGAAGACCTTATAACCCTAATGCAGGGACTATGCACTGAAACAATAGTACATGATTGAGACTCAAGCTAAAACAATAACCTTGTTGCTCGGACCCGACTCAATCCTAGGAAGGTCCCAAATTACGCGCCCTGATCAGTCACATAATTTAATTTGTTCCTAACAAGTTAATGATGCGCAGATAATAAGGAAAAATAGTAAAAGAGACCAAAAGTATTAATCTTTGTAAAAATGGACATACAAAACAGTAAGAAAGACGATTGCACAAAAAGACTATTCATCGCCTGCTAAAGCCAAGAAATTGCACTTTGCGATGGAACATAAAGAAAGAGAAAGCTATAAAATCGTAATTTACGATTCTTCTAAGAGACGTTTCAGAGGGAAGGCGATACAAGAAGGAAAAGCAATCGATCGTAATGCTATGATAGTACTACAAAATTCGTCTCGAGTGAAAGTTATGAAAAAGAAAATCATGATTTACAATTTTTCAAAAAGAGAACAATCATGATTTACGATTCTTTAAATTGAAACCTTCTATTTATTGTTGATCACGTGAGAAGATACACTGCCATGAACAAAAACAGAAGAATCTCTTGAATTAGAAGACTGGTGAGTCACGGATTCGAGAAGATTGATAAAGATGAACTCCTAAGGACTCTGTTGCTGAAATAAATGAGAAAATCCAGAAGCATATCCAACTCTGAAAGCAAAGGAGAATAAAAATAGGAATTAGAGTTATATTAAGAATCTTTAGTTTTTAGTAGTTTTTTTTATTAGAATTAGATCTCTATAAACCGACCCTTTATGATCTATAAATAAGAGGGTTTGGCATAGGAATAAGCATCGGAGAAATTTTCAACATCAATTGACGATGAGATTGGGTTTTCTTTCGATCAACTTAGAGTAAATTTTTATTGCTTTGTAGATTAAATATCCAAGATTTCTCGATTACAATTGACGACTGGGATTGAGAGTTGGAAGATTAGTGTAGATATCTGTAGTTTTTCAGAAGCAATTGACGGCTGCGTCTGAAGGGTGAAAGATATATTTTACTTTGCTTTCTAGTTTAGATTTATTTTTCATACACTTTACTACTTTGTAAGCATCTCTAAATATTAATTTGAATTAACGACTCAGGTTGCGATTTGCAGATTAGTGTAGCGGTGTAACTTTTTCATCTTCATTTTTCTAGAGTTTGATTGACGCTCAAATTTATGGTTGATTATTGATTAGATTAAATCTGTATTAAGAGAATTCTAGTTTATGGTTGATTATTGATTAGATTAAATTTATGATTGATTATTGATTAGATTAAATCTGTATTGAAAATTTATGGTTGATTGATACCCAATGCTAAGAAATTTGATATATGGTGTAACGGTATTTTAAATTTGTAAACATCCGATTGCTGAAGATTGTGATTGACGACTACAATCTGAAGGAAGATTTAGGATTTACTTTCTACAAAATTAGGTTAAGAAACCATTCATTCATTCATAATTTTCAAGTAATTTAGAATCTTAAAGATAAATATAAATTTCTTAAATAGACTAATATTGAGATACAAAATAATCCTCGTGGGAACGATCCTATACTAGCTCTACATTTTCCATTGTGTGCTTGCAATAGGTTAAGACTTAATTAGATAGTAATTAGCGAACACGCCCTCATAGGCACGCACAATTCAATTGCATGCCCCGTTAGGGGCGCGCAATTGGTCCCCCTTAGGACCAGACTTGTCCTTCCCGCGGACCGCTTTAGAAGTAGATTACGCGCCTTGCTCAGAGCGCGCATTCAAATTGCATGCTCGATCACCGGCGTGCAATTGGTCCAATTTGAACCAAAACTTGCCTTGACACTCAATTACGCGCCCTCACCAATGTGTGCAATCGATTACACGCCCTACCACCCATGCATAATCAGTCCCTAGTTAGACTTGGTCTCTAATTCCCATGACCTCCCAAATTCTCCTATTAAGCACACAAAATAGGGCGCTTAATCGGATTGAGCGTGCTACACAGGGCGTATAATTAGTTTCAAAGCACACTAGAACTAGGACACCCGACTGAACCAGTCAGCCGATCACTCCCTAAGTCGATCACCAATTCAAAGCGATTAAGCACATCGGACATGGCACGCAATCCAATTAAGCGCACTAGATAGGGCTCGCCATTGGATATGATCGGCTAATTAAGCGCACCACACAGGGCGTGTAATTACCCCGATACCTATAAATAGACTTTCCCACCACACCAATTCACACATCCAACAAAGAATTTTCGAGTTCCTCTCTTCCAAGCTTAGGGATTTCGAGATTCTCTCTTCGGCGTCCGACTTCAGGTAATCCCTTAGGTTCTAGTTTTTAGGTCTTATTTTCCTAGTTTCTAATTCTCAATTCTAGTTTCTAGTTCTTAATTTCTAGGTTCTAGTTCTTAGTTTTGGCCCCAATTCTTAATTTTTATTATAGTTCATGATTCTAGTTCTTAATCCTAAAGTTCTAAATTTCAGCCCTTAGTTCTTTATCCCTAATTTTTAAAATTTCAAATCCTCAATTTTCTAAGTTTTTAATCATCAATTCAAACTCAGTCCTTTTAAAATTACCTTTAGCCACAAAAAATTATTTTACTATTTTTCTCTCTGAAACTTCTCCCATTGAGAAACTTCGAAGTTCCTCTCTGGGCTTCCAAAAGGGATTGAGCTACCTTCTAGACTTCTAGAATTGCAGACTCTTCCCTGTGAGCTTCAGTTAGTTAAGCTAGCGGCACTAGCCCATTTGTCTCGATTCTCGAAGTAGTATCAAAGGAGGAAGCACTCGGCCTAAAACTAATTAGATTCCTTAACCTCTCTAATTTTTAAATCAAGCCATCCGATTTGCTCAATGAAGCTTGCAAAGGGTACCCGAGAATGGGACCGATCCTCCTTAGCATAACGGGCCACAACCCTTTTTTTTTATAATTAAACTCCTAGTATAATTAGAAGATTAGATCAATTAGACTTCCAGTAGGATCAGAAGATCAGGTCAATTAAACTTCCTGTAGGACTAGGAGATTAGATTCATTAGAATCCTAGCAGAAGTAAGGAAACCAAACTAGTTAGATTATAGGCAACTCAAAGCTGTTGAAGTCGGCCAGCTGACGATTCAGTAAAGGAGTTCAACCTGTAAGCCCCCGCTCCTCTTAAAGCGTGATTAGTCACGTGTTGCAACGTCGATAAACATCTGCAGTTGGCGATCGCAACGAATCAAATATTTTTCTCTTATAATTTACCTTTTACTTTTGTATTTAATCTTGCTTAATTTATTATTCATCGCCTTTGCCAGAGTCCACTTGGATTGAATTGGGCCACTTATTCCGAGAACCGAAAGGAACCCAAAAAAAACACGTACCAACAATGAGTAACGACGAGTGCCGGTCATAATTGAGAAATATGTCTGCAATCAAACATGCCCTATAAGTTAAATGTTAGTATTTTAGAGAATTTTTTCTTGGGCACTTTAGAAAACAATGCCTCAAAATCAAACTTTTTAGTAAAAAAGACCCAACTTCAAACATTTTAGAAAAAATGATGCTTTCACAATTTTCTGAAGTTCCAAAATCCGTAAAAGCACTGTTTTTCTAAAATGTTTGAAGTTGGGTCTTTTTTGCTAAAAAGTTTGATTTTGAGGCATGTTTCTCTAATTATCCCTTTTTTCTTTAACTATCTTTGTGGATTCAAATATTTTATTTTAAGGAAGACGACTGTGCTCTTGTCATTCGTCTCTTCACATTTTTCATGTGTCAAATCTAGAGGCCATAGGGCCCACCAAGGAGGGGTTGTCGCAATGGTTCGACAGCTTGGGTTTGCTACCTAAGGTCACGAGTTTGAAACGAACCCCCTTCTATTAATAGGGTGAAATGAGCCTGCATAAGTCACAAAATAATTGTTGTACAAATATGGTTCTACACGTAGTAGAGAACTAGGGATTAATCCAAGCGTAAAATGAGAATCATGCATCATCAGGAGAAGAAAATCCAACAAATTAGGGATTTGAAGATTATGAGATCAACTAAAGTTTTATGGCAATCAATTGTTAGAATTTTTCAAGTTGTGCAATTAAATGGCATTTTAAGATCAACGTCTCCATTGTTTAGGATCTATTAAAATTCAAAGCTAACCATTTTAACGATAATTGAGTGTCCTTTTTATAATAAATTTAGAAATTCTTATTTTTTCTCTTTGCCCAACCTTTTCAGATAATTCTTTATATGATTAAATAAATTTTCTTCTACAAACCCTTCATTATGTTGGAGTGTGACTTGAGATCAACTAATCTCAGGGTTGCCCAACCTTTTCAGATAATTCTTTATATGGTTAAATAAATTTTCTTCTACAAACCCTTCATTATGTTGGAGTATGACTTGAGATCAACTAATCTCAGGGATGATATCTATAACTTTTTCTCTAATACATTTTCCCTTCTGATATTTTGATTTTTTGCACTCCTTTGCTTATTCATTCATCTTTTATTTCGTAGGTTAAACTTGATATTTTGTGTGTTTAAATTGTTTGGACCCTTGGGTCTCTACAGGTTAGAGACTGCCTTTAGGAGGCATTTGTAGGCAATTAGGAGATGTGGTTCTATCCACGCTTCAGGTAGACCTAGTTGGCCAATTCTATGCAAACTTAAAAGGTCTATAACTTAGGATGTATCAGGACAACATACTATCACAATTATCTCATGCGAGCTACTACCTTCGAGTAGGATGGGCTAGTCTAAGCCTATTGACATGTTGGTTTAACAAACATATGAATGAGCATCTATGGACAGGATTTAGATGTATCTCCCTTTAGCCTACTATTTTCTTTGATATCTATAGATCAATACAACGATACATTTAGAGCCTTAGACTTGAGGCTGCGTAAAGGCAATTTTTATTTGATGGGAATAGTCTTTGATTCACCAACCATTGAGTCTGGTCTTCCATAAACATATGGGTAGATTGGGAGATCTTTCAACAACTAAAATAAGGATGCATTAGCCAATATAAAAACTATTATTGATATGTATATGTTATCTTTCACACAGATTATTCCGATAGAACTAAAAGTCTAGCATTAGTCGTCTTATAAGAGATGATATTTATTTCGCGTGAGTAATTTTGACACTCACGAGTAATACTAACTCAACAAATAACTGCACTCCTAATTATAATGCACTTTTTGAAACGGTTAGAAATCTGGAGAGCACATTAGAGACCCAGTCGATGCCAGAAAATGGTCGGTTAAAGTGCCCATGCTCGAGGGTCCACATTAAAGACGAAAAGTGCTATCTATTTGAGCTCCTGTATACCTATGCATTTGTCAGTCATTTATTCTTTTAAATGATTGAATAGGTGAATTAAGAGCTGTGTCATTAGTCACTGAAATTGCAATTTACGATTTTTTTGGTATATCTCATTCATCACGAAATATTCGCAAATTATTCAAATGAGAGTATTTTTATAATCAAAGCTTCTTGGAGCGCAACTAATGATTCCACTGCTCTATAATCTTCTTATACACTGCAGAACTTAATGTCATGGCTCGCACATCAGACGGTCAAATCTCCAAAGTGATCGTGATAATAGCGTACCATTGTGCACAATGATCACAAATGTTTGCCACATAGAATCAACATCCGACATCCTGATATGTGGGCCATAATCTTAAGATCTAATGTGTAAAGATTGAGATAAAAACAACCTTTATCATGTGATTCAAGGTAGTTAATGGGGTGAGCAGTAGAGCCATAAATTGCTCCTAGGGCTGTCAATGGAGCGGTAGAGCCATCAATTGCTCCTAGGGTTGTCAATGGGCCGAGGGCCCGGATGGGTTGGACTCGGGCCCATTTTTTTAGGCATTTAATAAATGGTCTGGGTTGGGCTAAGCCCAGATAAGAAATCGGGTCGGGTTCGGGCTGCAAAGTGTAGCGCTCAGCCCGGCCCGAAAAAATTAGGTCCTTTTAAAAAAAAATCTTTTAAAATATTAGAAACCCGTACCAGTCCGGATAGCTAATTGGGCCGATTTCGGGCTACAATATTTTAAAATCGGGCTCAGCCCGGCCCGATTAGCTATCGTGCCGGGTTCGGGCTCAAATTATATATTGTAAAAAAAATGGCTCGGGTGAAAAACCCGGCCCAAACCCAGCCCGGCCTGGCCAGTTGACAGCACTAATTGCTCCGCTAGAATCTTTGGTTGCAAAAATTACTACCCTTCATGAGTCAAAATGCCGATTATCTGTTACGTAGTGTCCGAGCTTAAAATCAATACGTATCAGACGATATATATCGGAATAGTAAAATATCAACAATACATTGAATGTATCGTCCGAACATATATATACAAAATGGACGATACAGTACATTAAATATACCGCATCGTCCCAATTCAAAACCGATACGTATCGGTATCGGACAAAATTTTGATCTATGCTACCCTTATTAAAAAACTCTTGTATTTCTGAAATAGTCGGGAAGCAACTAGTTTGCAGCTTTTTAAGTAACTCACCTTTTAAATCATGAATTCCGTGTTATTTGACGCTTGTAATCTCAACATGGATAGTGTTTGCCTAATTAGCTTCAAGCAATAAGGATATTTTGTATGCTCATCTTTCATAGTAAATATCTTTAGTTCACGATGCAACCATCAAGTAACGCACATGATGATTCCTTATGTAGTTATGATAGACATCTCAAAAAGTAATCTAAACGTGCTTACCCAATATTAACTCTACAAGTAAATGGAACGCTAGAGTTAGTGTCAATAGTTATCAAGAGAGTACTGCCACATCCTTTTCACAACATTGAATCTTTCCCACTCTATTTTGTATATGCGGTAGCATAGTCATCAAATCGGATTCGGAGGAAAAATCAGTGAGAAAAATTAAAAATTAAAAAATAAAAAGATTTTAAATTATTAAAAAAATTAGTTTGTCACAATTTTTTTTTTTTAATTCACGAATTATTAGCAAATTTCAGTGATTTGGTGAATTTTTGAAAAATTCGCGAATAATTCGGGAGACTTTAAATTCGCGGTGATTTTTGTGACTATGTGTGATAATGTACAAGTAAAGAATACATATGGGAGGCTACGACAAGGACTCTAAAAACCTAAAGAAAAGTTATAGGAAGAGTGTAGAAAAGGGAATGATGGAAAAGCTTCTAGAAAAAACTTTAGAATATTTCCGATCGTTGGATGAATCATGAATGACACATGGATCAATCTTACACTGTCCATTGTACACTTTATAAAATATAAATAGGGTAGAAATCCTCATTTGCAAGGCAACTCACAACTTATAATCATGTGAGAATTTCAATACAAAAAGTTATTTGCATTTCCTATCTTAAGTTTTCTTATTATTTTGAGTTTTTCAGTATTCTTACGACGCTAAGTTATTTTCTTGTTCCTGTGAGTTTTTCGGTAAGGGAGGAACTAAGCACAAGAAACACACGAAAAAAAAAATTATATGCATTCTCTACCTTAATTTCTCTTTTTGCTCTCGTGAGTTTTTGCGGTAGTCTTACGCTAGAGATGACTAAGTACAAGAAACGTACGAAAAGAAAATTAATGAAAGGTGTCTTAAATGTGAAAACAAAGGGTTTATATCTTTTAAATATATATCTCATTAACTAATTTTTGCGAGCATTAAAAAATAATAATAAATTCTTTCATTTTAATCATATGCCACGGTTATAGCTGCCCTTAACAAAGGGAAGGCTGTCTCGAGCTGATACACTGAATGCCTAAAGCCACTGAGAAGACGCATTACCAATGAAATACGCATAAGACTTGTTCCATGGTCAAAAGTCAAAATAACCTCTCCAGCCGGCAACGGGGTTCATCTCCGAAATGTTTGGTTTCTTAGTTACTGATTGACCCGAATTAAGCGATTTAAACTAAAAAGTTTATGGTTCGCACGTGCTAGAGTAGGGCCTTGCACTTACTTTGAACAAGTCCTCGTGACCTCTAGGCTGTTGTGAACGTACCTCTTAGTTGGCATTACCCTTTTAAATCTCTTCCTAAATAATTACCCCAACCAGGAATGGAGAAAAAGTATCACCTTTACATGTTAATTAGTAAAAAGACGAATTTACCCTTTTTTGTTTAATATAGCTGATATCTTCATAATTTTGGTTTTCTAATTCTACCCTCACAAATGATCCGCGATATTTAGCCGCTGATTAATGCTCAATATCTGAGCAATCCAAAGTCCAAACCATAAAAAATTGTAGCTCGTTTATTATATTGAAATGAAGTGAGCCTCAAATTTATAAATTTATATTTATTGGGGATTTGAATATTCTAATCTATTCACTCTAACTTTGCATATTTATAATTGATATTAAAATATACTAATTAGATAACTTTTTATCCCTCCTAAGCGTGATTTTTTTATTAATGCATTTGCTAATAATGAGTTACTAGTAGAGATGCAAGTCTTGAACCGAGCACCGAAATTGAACCGAACACCGAGAGAACTGAACTCAATCGAACCGCATTGAAACCCGACACAAACCGAATCGAACCCCAATTCGGTTCGGTTTGGATGGCTTGAAACTGAAAACCGAGGGAGTAGGCTAAGTAAACTGAAAAAATCGAGAAAAAATAAAAAAATACCCCAAAAATAGGTTTTTTGTCTAAATCGGATTGATTTCGAGTTCAAAAAAAAATCCCAAACTAAATGGGTTTCGGTTTGGTTTCGGTTTGGGGTGTACCGAACCGAATACCAAAAAATTCGGGTTCGATTCGATTTGGTACACCGAACCTGCACCTCTCGCTACTAGTTAGACTACTATTTGGATTGATTAAATATTTACACCACCTAATCTAAATTTCGCACCGTCTTGGGCTTACGTCTCTATAAGAAGTTGGTATCAAGTACACCATCTTTGGTGCACAAGTCACAATTTTATTCATATGGGACACTTTTTTATTTGTTACGATTTACGAACCTAAGTATATATCTGCTGCAATATATATATATATAGAAAAGGTGTCCATTCTGTATGGGAGGATGGTCATCGTCCTCCAAGATTCTAAGTGAAGGCTCATGTGACATCAAAAACATTATTTAATGTCACATGGACCTCGGGTGCGTTGCTTAGATTATTTTTAGAAAAAAATAATTTTGAAAACTCATCTCTACTGTATGTTTTTTGAGCCGTGAAATATAGATCATTGAAATTAGTCAAACATTGACATATACTTTTAAAAGGTTTTTTTCTAAATTTTTTTTTTTTTTTAATTGATCTGAACCATCCACCCGTACTCCACATGACAACCAAAGAGTATTTTTGGTGTCATGTGTACCTCCACGTGAACCTTGGAGAATAATAATCATCCTCTCATGAAGGACAAAATCGGCTCCCTATATATATTTTTATATATACTCAAAATCATTTGACCAAAGAAGAATATATACACATGACGATGAAATGTTGACAGATATGCATATAACAATGGCTATATCTCACACTGTGGTTGTCGGAATACCTTCAAATTCAAACTTCGTAAGTAAGGTGGCTGCAATTTTTTTTTCACTCGTAAGTTGTCCAAAATGAAAAGCAGTCACTCGAACCAAAATAAAGTAAAAAATTAAAACTATAAGAAGATTTGTAGGATTTTATCATAACAATATAGTTGTTATGTCTACCTCAAGTTTCATATAAAAGTGTTATGTTCAAATGGTATGAATCATTTAATGGATTTTTTTTTTTTTGAAGCAATTTAATGAATTAAGTTAAGTTCAAATGATAACATATCTTTTGAATGGCTCTAATTATTCAAAAATGTGTCATGTGGGATCACGTGCCTAAAAGTAGGACGGTGGGAAGCAAATCTCAACGAGATGGTAAGAAGAGCCCATCTATTTGATCATGGATGATACATGTAGCCATGGTTTAGACTTTAGATTCTACTCGGCCAAAGATTGTGTCATTAAATGATTTCTAAAATATAATCGGCCTACAAGAGGCTTAAATGAACGGCTTTTGAGGCACAAAGTATGCTTATCATATGGTTAGAGCTCTCTTAACATAAATTGTGGGCTCAGGTCCCCCAAGACGAAAGAATTTTAATATAAGTTGGAAGTATTAATATTAATTAGGTGCCCGATTTGTGGACCAATCAGTCCTCAAGATTTGTTCATGTTTGTGAATTGTGATATTGTAATTTAATGAAAGTGTAGTTTTGATCTTTCACTAATTTAGTACTAAACAATATTGAGCCACGGGTGCTCCACCTTTGATGGCTGATTGGGCACTAAGGGTGTGAATGGGTCTGCACTATTACAGTGGGCTCCAGCTCTCCACCCGCTCTTCACCAGGGCAAATTTTATTTACTTTGGCTGAGAATTCTTATTATCACTTATTGCAACTCCCGGCCAAAGCAAATAAAATGGAGAGTTGCTGTACAAAACACGCTTTGGCCCCGGTAGAGCTAAGCCAAATACAGCCTAATACTACTCGTAACTCAAGTTGGTACTAGCCTACTAGGTGCACGAACCACACCCCAAATGGATAGTGGTCAAAACAAGCATGAACAAAAGTGCTCGGGATTGAGCATGTACCCCACTACAATATTACAGCCACAAGACTTAGGCTCAATCCTAGCTCGCCTATAAAATGCAAAACAAAAAGTGGTGATTTAGCATTATGTTATAATTTTGGCAACCCATGAACGTCTCATCCATTTAATACGAGCTCAATGTAAGAAGACATTGATATTTTTTTCAATGAGTCGAATTAAAAGGTCATAGCCTAATGCTGGTCCTCCATGAATTACATGTGGTGTTTTAGGGAGATTTGAAACATATGATCTATACATTATAATATCAATCATTATTTTAAACTCTAATGGCCGATGTTTAAGTTCAACAATTGGATGGTTTACATTTACTTATAGGCATGCTTCTTTAACTAAGACATGTTTCAATGGTGAATTGCCATTTGGACAATTTAAATTGATCAATAGCGTTAATTAAAAAGTCTACTTTAACTGTGTAAGATCACTTAAACAATATTTGTTGTTTAAACGTATGTCAGGAGCGGTAGGAGTTTGTATTATATCGCGTACATCATGGTTTGAAATCTCGGATTTCCAAGTTATCTCGGACAGTCCCGAGACTCAGATGCATGACACGAAAATAACCTTTTGAATTGTATGATAATATAAAATAGTAATGAGTAGTATACTTTTAATAATGTATAAGCTTAACACCTTAAATAAATTCTAATATAAAAATAATATATTTGAGGTTACATTACCAAACGAATCACAACAAGATCTCGTCTCGCACAAGCCCGAAACGAGATTTAAAACCATAGTGTACAGTGGCCATGTTCCAATTAAGGCGGCGTAAATGTCAATTACTTCGCAGGCAAGGGTTTTTTGGTAAATTAAGATGTGTACAAGCACGCAAAAGCAGTAAGGCACATTTGGTGATTTGCTAGAAAAAGAGGGGCACAATGGTCTATACGCGCTAAAATGACTTAAAAGCAACCAGTATGTTTCCGAAACAGCTGTCTCCCCCCATGCCACTAAGACGAGATCGGGGCCGTAGATCCTTCCAATAACGGACGGTTGATATTACAGTAGTGAATTTGAGGTTCATTTAAGTGGAATTTCATTTGGGTTCCGAGTTTCATTTCGGAGGAGAGCTTTCCTTTTAAAAACGAAGGCGGGCAAGGTGGGATTTTGAGGTCATCGAGGAAGGAGGAGAGAAGTTTTAGTTTTTCGAGAAGGTGTAATTTAGGGTTTCAGAGGGTAATCTCTTATTCTCTTTTATCCAAAGATTTTCGTTTTTGGATTTTATCTTAATTTTTTAAAAAATTTCATGGAGCAATGTCTGATCTTTCTGTAATTTTCTAGTTTTTTTTAGATTCAAAAAGAGGAGAAATGTAGGTTTTCTCTGTGTTTCTCCACTGCATTTTGAATTTTGAAGTCACTAATCCATTTTTTGAAGTGTTTTGTTGGGATCGATCAAAGGATTTTTTTTTTTGGGCTGATTATTATAAATGGATCTGTATTTCGGGCATTTCGTTTTCTAGAAGGATAAAAAAGGTGTTTGAGTTGCTGTTAACCGGGCTAGCATTTTTTGTGATCGTTTCGTGGAAAATCTAATTCCTTTTTTTTGTTTTTTTTTTTTTCAAATGGATCTGTGTTTACTTGTTTTTGGAGATTTGAGATTGGGGTTCTGTGAAGTTATTGGGATATCGATATGATTTTTCTATTATCTGCATGCATGTATTTAGATGGATCTTGTTCATGCATTGCATTCTGAATTGGTTTGTGGAAAATATGCTTCAATCATTTAGGTTCTCGGTTTTTATTTCTATTTTCTCTCTTTATGCAAAAATTCTGAATATATATACAAGTTGTAATGTAATAAAATAGCTATGAAGGGTCATGTGTCATGAATCTGGTCGATCTTGATGATCCATGCTAGCAACTCCTATCATCCATTTGAAAAATGCTCGACATTTCACAAATCAGAGGATTGCTAAATGGATGGTTGAAAATTTTATGATCAACTGTCTAAAATTTGTCATGCAATTAGATGGTTAGGGATGTTTGACATTCTACTTTTGGGCTGTCTTCTATCGAATGGCAGCCTACCTGTGGATGATTGAACTGTAAAGATTCATGCCGTCCAGACCTACTTTACTTTTTGATCGATATCTTATTACATTGGGGCTCTTTAATTATTTATGTCTGCATTGATGTTATTGAAGATCTTTGTTTCTCATTTTCTTGTATGAGATCGGTGATTTTGGGAATAATTTTCTTGATAAATTTATTTTATTTTTTCTTATCTTAAAAACTTTTTTAATGAATTTGACTGCTGTTGGTTATGCAGTATTGATCTTATGGCCATATTTCAGATCATAATTTATGCTTTCTATGTTTCTCCTTTGCGTTTTATTGCATTTCACGATCAATTTTTGTATGAGTTGGGCATAAACCTTTAATATGAGATTGAGTGGAGCATTTTTTTTCCCTTTAGCATTTTTTCCATTAAGATCTGGTTTTTGAAATTGTGATTTTTGAAGTGCTCTACAAGGGCTGCA
Source organism: Chloranthus sessilifolius (assembly GCA_021018995.1). NCBI lineage: Eukaryota > Viridiplantae > Streptophyta > Magnoliopsida > Chloranthales > Chloranthaceae > Chloranthus > Chloranthus sessilifolius. Next base: position 179,016,487 of record CM037585.1, on the reverse strand, counting down.
GAAGTAATTTGTTGGCAATATGGTGTTCTCACGCACTTGCATGATTTGGGTAGTTAATATAGCTGACCCTGGCAATTGTCTCCATTATCAGTTTTGAGTTAAACTATGCATAGAATATTTGTCTTAGCACGCATCTAGTCTGTTCTAAGTAGATTAAAATTTACATGTTTTATCTGTCTTTAGTACTCTTTGCGTAGGATTAAAAAAAATTGGAGATTTTTGTTTTGTTTTTTTGCTTATTACAGTGATTATTAGGTCCACTAAAATTTCAAAATTAAGCTTCCGATTTTTTTTATTGGCCAATTCCTCTTATTTTATAACGACCAATTTCTTATCTGATCTAATCCCTCTCTTTTTTACCGAAATTGCTTAGTAAAAAATAGATTACGTTGTTAGATACTTCTATTATTCATAATTGTTTCATAATCTATAGTAAGTTCTTTGACATGAGTGTTTCTACACCCTATTTTATCTTTTGTTATTTAATGAGGGCACGGAAGATGGGATTTGTTGTTATCAGAAATTGCTGTGCAATGTTGTCAAGTGGCATTAGCAATTACATCGTGTCATTTGCATATGTGATCACATAATGGCATATGACATGGCATGGAATTTAAAAAGTAAAAATCAAGAATTGAATTGGACATCATTATGCCATCGCATACTGAGTATGCAATGGCATATTGCATGCCTATGGCTTATGCATCACATACTTTTGGATGCGATGACATAAAGTCTATCAAACATAATATGACCTATGCGGTCATGGTATATGCGATCTTATGACCTAAAATGGCATATCCGATGGCATAAAGTCTATCAAGCATAATATGACCTATGCGGTCATGGTATATGCGATCTTATGACCTAAAATGGCATATCCGACTGCATACGCTGTTATGTGATCGCTTATGACAAGACTGGCTATGCGCCATTATTAATGCCTACTATTTTATGACTAAATAATTTAATCGGTAATGAATGATTTAGTATATGATCGTTAATTAATGATTGGATTTGAAATAATTTATGTATGGCAAGCAGGCTCTGGTCTGAAGTTGGTAAACTCTTTGTATCAGGTGATAAAAAATGGCGGACACTGAGGATATTCAGCCTCTTGTTTGTGACAATGGGACAGGAATGGTTAAGGTACTAAAGCAGGATCCATCATCTTACAAACTTTTTTATTTGTGACATACGAAATTTCCTTAACATGCAAAATCATTTGTGAGACACTTACAAAACTAACCTGAACTTTTATAACTTTTCAAACCTAAATCTGGACTCAATCTTATTTGACATTTTTTTTTCGCTACCTTCTCTGCCACAATGATTTTGTGTTCCTACCTTGGGAGACACTTGGAGGTAGTAGTGCGTAAAGATTTAGAAGTTGATCTACTTATGGTTCTTCTGTTTTCAACTTTAATTTTAGGCTGGATTTGCTGGAGATGATGCTCCAAGAGCTGTGTTTCCTAGCATTGTGGGGCGCCCGCGCCACACTGGTGTCATGGTCGGGATGGGCCAGAAAGATGCGTATGTCGGGGATGAGGCTCAGTCCAAGCGAGGTATTTTAACTTTAAAATATCCAATTGAACATGGTATTGTGAGCAACTGGGATGACATGGAGAAGATCTGGCATCACACTTTCTACAATGAGCTGCGTGTGGCTCCAGAAGAACACCCAGTTCTCCTCACTGAGGCACCTCTCAACCCCAAGGCTAATCGTGAGAAGATGACCCAAATCATGTTTGAGACCTTTAATACTCCTGCTATGTATGTTGCTATCCAGGCCGTTCTTTCCTTATATGCCAGCGGCCGCACAACCGGTAAGTCGAATAACTGGCTTGCTTTGATCTTTGGATGAGTTCTTTTTTGTTTGAGCTATGAGGTGCTGTTTTTTCCTAATAATCAGAAACATCAGTGGTAATTTCATTCTTTTGTTAAATTATTATTAGAATGCATGTCTATATCTAGTGCACTTTTCTTTAAGTAAAGTAAAATTCTAGGAACTAGGAGCGTCATGGTGAAACATAACATTCGAAGTATGTGCAAAAGGTATTGATCCATCGAAAGAGATATATATTGCTTCATGTCCATTTATGATTCATAGTGCTGTAATGATTTTTTATGTTTATAAACTTTGGTTCAGATGTGTAATGTCAATCATAAAAAAAACTCAATTCTGCTAGTGTCTTTCAGTTATTATATGAATATGTTTCCATTTTCCTTAAACCTTATAGTGATTTGATGGGATTGAGTTATCCCATTATCAAGCTTATGAATAGCCTTTGTAGCCATTAAATCGGTAAATCCTTTCAAAAGCTGAATTTTTCAAAAAAAAAATTGGAGGGACCTGAAACCTGTAGAAACGAGCTGTTGATAAAATTGATGAGGTAATGGGCTCTTCATAATTGTCATAATCTTATGATGCTGGTGACACTTACCATTAGTTTCAAATGAGTCCATGTACCATCAGAGTATTAACTGTATGTTATCTGAATCCATGTACCATTAGAGTATTAACTCTATAGATCAATGTTGTCAAATGGTATAAGCGATAGCTTACTTTTTTAGTCTAAAAAATCTAAAATATAAAAAAATGGAAAAATTATATAAATAAAAAATTAGAGAATTATTATAGTAATTTAGACCTAATTTCATTATAAAATTTTAAAGTAGTTTATAATTCATTATTATTATTCATTACATGTTTAACTTCATATGACAAAAGGTGGAAAAAACTTCTTGAATCTTGGATTTCATTATTCTTGATAAAATAAAAATAAAAACCTTTATGCCACTTTGTGTGTGATACTTTATTATAGTCGATTAATTTAATTGATGAAAAATTTGAAGAAACTAAGAAGCAGAGTGAGAAAGATGGAAGAGAGCAAAAGAGAAGCAAATCATACCAGAGATTTTCTTTTTAAAAGATAGAGGAGCTATTTATAAAAATAAGAAAATGCTAAAAAGGGTTGTAGTATAAGCGATGTAGTTATATTCCATGGCATAAGCGATAATGCGATCGCATAGAGCAACACTGGTATAGATGTGTCAAAATATTTTCCTTTGTGTCAGTCCTATTAGTAAAATTGTTAATCATAAAGAGAAGGATTTTTTTTTTCGAAAAAGAACAAAAATAAAGTTTCTATTGGCCCTGGTTAGATTCGTTAAGTCTGTCGGACAAAGAGTATACCCCGGTGATTGACTCGTTGAGTGTGTGTGCAGGTATTGTGCTGGATTCTGGGGATGGTGTAAGCCACACTGTTCCCATCTATGAAGGCTATGCTCTCCCACATGCTATCCTGCGTCTCGACCTTGCAGGCCGTGACCTGACCGATGCCCTGATGAAAATCCTGACAGAGCGCGGCTACTCCTTCACAACCACAGCTGAGCGTGAAATTGTGAGAGACATGAAGGAGAAGCTGGCCTACATTGCCCTTGATTATGAGCAGGAGCTCGAGACTTCTAAGACCAGCTCCTCTGTGGAGAAGAGCTATGAGCTGCCTGACGGGCAGGTCATAACCATTGGGGCAGAACGTTTCCGCTGCCCAGAGGTGCTCTTCCAGCCATCCATGATAGGTATGGAGGCCGCAGGCATTCACGAGACCACATATAATTCCATCATGAAGTGTGATGTGGACATAAGGAAGGACTTGTACGGAAATATTGTTCTTAGCGGCGGATCGACCATGTTCCCGGGTATTGCTGACAGGATGAGCAAGGAGATCACGGCCCTGGCACCCAGCAGCATGAAGATCAAGGTGGTGGCTCCCCCTGAAAGGAAATACAGTGTGTGGATCGGAGGCTCTATTTTGGCATCACTCAGCACTTTCCAACAGGTGTGTTTTTGCTGCCCAGCCGAAAAATATATTTTCTTTGAGCAAACATATATAGATATATACACACACACTATTCCAGGTAGGGCTGCAACCGAGCCGGGCCGAGCCCGAGCTCGGGTCAGCTCTTGCTCAGCTCTACTTTATACAAGCCGAGCAGGAACCTGGCCCTAGGCCCTTTGAGCCTGAAAAATCTGAGCTCTAGCTCGGCTCTATCGAGCTTGTGTCGGGTGGAGCCAAGCTTCGAGCTAAATAAGTTTTATTATAACAAAAATTTCCTAATGGTTTTTTAAACATTATCTTTTTTTTTTTTTTTAATATATGAAAACTTTAATAAAATTTAATAAATTAAGGCCCGAATATCTTTTAATCTGTTAATTCTTTTGGATTTAACAGTGTTTAAATTTAATGTGTTTAATATTCATTAAGAGCATAAGTGCTGGTTTGTATAGTATTGATTGGTTGGTCAATTGCCGTGCTAGTGGTTGTTCATTGAGACAACTGAGAAAGAGCTTTATTGGTTGCGAGGAGAGAGAGAGAGAGAGAGTTTCAATAGATGATAAAAAGGATTATGTATTTATTACATATTTATCTATTATAAAGTAACCAATATTATAAGGGGAAAAAAGTAAAACAATAAATAGTCAAAACTCTATATAATATATTTTATTATATATAAAATAATATATACTGTTATTCAAGTCGAGCCGGCGAAGCCGACCTTTACAAGCTCAGGTCTACTTCAACCGAGCCTTAAATAAAAAGCTCGGTTTTGGCTCTCGAGCCGAGCTTAAAAGAGCAACCTTGACAAGCTCAATTCTAGCTCAGGTCTACTTCAACCGAGCTTTAAATAAAAAGCTTGGTTTTGGCTCTCGAGCCGAGTTTAAAAGAGCAAAAACTCCCATTTTTGGACCGAGCTAATTCTAGGTACATACAAAGAGAGGCAGATGCAGGTGAATGGAAAAAGAATATGACGGATGCGAATATGGATGTGTGTATCCATGTCATTCACACCACATTTTAGATATGGATATTATATTTTAGGTACATATCTTACAGAAATTGTTTTGCAATTCTTTACAGCATGTCATTTAATTTTTTTTGTTGGAAAAAGATAAAATATTGTTAGGGGTTTATAAAATAATACACCCTATAGGAACATGTTTACCATGAAGTACAGGTATCCCATACCGGTATCAGTTCATATTATGTCTCAATCCTGGACCACCTATTATCAGACCACCTACTATCATTTGTTATGTAATGTTATTAGTGTATCATTTTGCACAGGGATGCATGTGTGCTATATATATGTGTGTGTTTGTATTTGTGTATGTATGTTTATGGATATTAAATATATGTATCTTAAGTAAAACTAGAATCACTAATAGATGGTTTTTCAAGGGTAGCAATTTTTGCAACCAAAGATTCTTGTGGTGCGATTGATGGTTCCACCACCGCTCACACTGATGACTGCCTTGAATCAGATGATAGAGGGCATTTTTCGTCCCAATCTCTTAAACATAAGATCTTAAGATCATGGCCCACATATACATATCAAGGCGGTCAAATGTTGGCTACATGTGGCACACATCTGTGATCACAGTACCATGATGCAAAAATCCCAGATTAGGATGAAAAACTAATCTGTAGCATCCTGATTCAAGGCCGTCATCAGTGTGAGTGCTGGAATGATCAGTTGTGCCACAAGAATTTTTGGTTGCAAAAATCGCTACCCTTTTTCAATTGATGTTGATTGCATTTTTTTATCTTTTGTCAGAATCATGCAGGATTGCTTGCAGATAGTTGCAAATTAAAAAAAAACCATGATGAACATAGTTATGCTATAATAATAATGCCTGCGATTTTCTTTTGGTGTCTTGCAATGGTGGAACCCAAAACTGATACAGTTAGAGATTCAATATCGCAACTGCATTGGTTCTTTATGCATCAATTGTACAGTGAGGTGCCATAAATATAATATATCTGATCTGATGAACATGAAATCGTTGCCCTTCTAGAAAATGTTTTTATTGCAGTTTTGAAAGAGGATTCTTATGCATTTTGAGTATGGTGAACACTGTTCATCCTTACAATTTATAAGTGTTAATAATTTATTTTTATGTGTTGATGAGTATGGCATATGCTGGAAAAGCTTAAAGAAGATTGAGATGTTCTGTAATCATACTTTTTTTTTGCCCAAAAAAAGGTGATATTGCCTGATGAGGGGTTTTGTGTGACAACAGATGTGGATTGCAAAGGCGGAGTATGATGAATCTGGACCATCGATTGTACACAGAAAATGCTTCTGATCATGCAGAGAATGAGAGGTGGGATGAAGAAGAGTATTTATTTTTTCAGGAAATGATGTGTTTGTTGCTATCTTTTCTCCCTTTTTTGTTTTTTTCAAATTATATGTCTTATTTTAGTGTTTGGACAACGAGACCCATGAAGGGGGGAGATGCTCTCCCCAAATCCATGGCCCATTTTTTCATTATTATTTCCTTCGAAGTTGTGGATCCACTAGTACTGCTTTGTAATCTGAGGAACAGACTATTTAATACTTGCTCTTGTTTCCGTTGAATCTGATTTAGGAATGGAATGCAATAAGATTATCTTCTTCTGTTGTTTCTTAGATAGGGGGGCAGTCTGCAGATATTATAGTCCACTATAATAAATGGAGAATCTCTTGCCATAGATCCTGGCCATTTTAAAATTTTCCGTTCTATAGGGCTGTATTTTGATAAAATTTTTGACACCATTTAAATGTGGGCAATAATGAGTGCCAATTATTAGGAAGTTTTTATCAATTGATTTCTTGGGTACTACAGAATAATGGATATAAACTTCAGAGTGAAAAGATTATGACTTGATAACTGGCCCATTGCTTTCCTTCATGTAGGGAGCAATAATAGTCATACGCAGATTATTATGTGGAATTTAGCCATGTTTTTGAGCCGAGTTCCGTATGTAGGAGCTTTACTGGCCCCAATTGCCCCATGCTTCACGTACAAGTTAGAATATGATGGAACACAAAACCATGCTTGTTTGAAATGATGTTTTCCTTGAAGTAACATTTCATTTAAATCCATTTCAAAGTCATCATAAAAAAGATGTGGTTAAAGCTAAACAAAACCGGATGTTTCTTGATTGTTTTTTTTTTCCCAGAAGAGATGAAATGTTCCTTATAATCGTTTCCATTTTGTTTGTATGTCATTTGAACAAGTAGTAAGTCGCGTAATGTAATTTATGTTGCATCCTTAAGGTCACAGGGTCGAGCCTAACTTATCAATTAAAAAAAAGTAAATGATATAATATAAATATTGAGCCTGCTACCTAGACTTTGGCATATTGCTGTCCTATGATATACCCATTGGGGGTGAGCTAGCATGAGCCCTACGGTTATAGTGAATGTAACGTGCTCATAAAAAGGAGCAGGAAATAGACGACTGACCCAATTACCAGTGAAACATCATGCGGACATTGAGATACCCAGCCCAAACTTAAAAAGTATAGGCAAGGGAATAAAATGGCTCCAGAGATATACCAAAAAAAATTGGTTAATTTCAGAAAAAAGCAGAAAAATTATGAAAATAAAAATATATTAATAATTGTAAAAAATATACATGGTTTGACCAAACACGAGTTTTAAACTGTAAAAAATGGTGATTTAAAACACAATTTTGGAAAAAATGAGTTTAAAACACATTTTTTCGGAACAAAGGGGATTATAAAAAAAAACATATTTTCCAGAGTTTTTTTTTTTTTTTTCAAAAACATGCGTTTTAAACGCATTTTCTGAAAAAAAAAAAAAAAAGCGCATGTTTGGACACTAAAAGAAAGCCCTATGTCATGTGGGCCTTAAACTTAACCGCATGGTGTTTGTGTGCCTTATATGCTAATAATAACTCATTAACCTCTAGATGTCTGCAATGAGCTGTACATCATAGTTATCATTAGTTTTGATTTTTTTTTTACTTAAAAAAAATAAAAAAAAAGTTTCCCTTTAAACACGTACAATGCATCAGAGTCGTAGGAAAATTAGAAACCAACGTCACTCTGGAGAGTGCTGAAGATGTACATATCCACGCCTGGAGGAATTCTCAGTGTGGAAACTCCCATTAATTTTGTAGCAGGCAGCATGTTATGCACATATTGTACGGTTGCTTCGGTACACAAATCCATCACCATTTATAATGGTTGATCAGCCTTTCCGATCTACCATACCTGTCTCTATTGTATAACAGTGTTGTACGGTTGCTTCCGTACACAAATCTACCACCATTTAGAATGGTTGATCAGCCTTTCCGATCTACCATACCTGTCTCTATTGTATAACAGAGTTGGGTTAGAGGAGCTGCTGACTCTGAGTACATCTACGGCAACATCTTTTCCAAACATTTATCTCTCTTAACGATAAGGTATCCTGTACATAGGACACTGGTCACCCGAGATTAGCAGACGGATTTACACTCCCAGGTCAATGAGGCCTCCCAGTTTTTTATAGAATCAGCAATATTCATTGTGGGTCAAATTATTTGATCCCCCTTTATATGAAGATTACCATGAGGAAATATTCTAAACAAAATTAGTAGATGGGAACTTAAATATGGTCAATGAGATGATGCATTAAACATGATTAGTCCAAATAATTTTAATTTTTTAATTTTACAGCCTGAAGATTTCTCCAGGTGTGAGTGTGTACGTGTGTGTGTGAGAGAGAGAGAGAGAGAGAGAGAGAGAGATTCTTCCATACAATTGTATTGTTTGCTTAGCATGACATCCCTTGCCAGTTCATGATCGGTGTCCTCGTAAACTAAGCTCAAACAGTGAGAATTGATTTCTACGCTTGGTATGCATTATAAGCGAATTTACGTCTTCACAATTATATTTGCACACCAAATTAATGTGTAATAAAATTGTAGATTCAATTCCAGCATGCTTCACACACAAACATACACAAGCAAAATGTGTAACTTACAACGAGAGATCCGTTAAACTGGTAATCAACAGCCAGCACGTTGCAGAAAGGCAGTGCAAGATGGAGTATCTGAAGCTTGGCTTAAAGCGAAATCAATAAGCACATTACCTTACCGAGCCTGTGTCGACGCTGATCCCTTCCAGCATAGAAAAATGTGATGGTCCAACTGTGTCAACAAAACCTCTTACTGACAATTGCGGTACAGCTACATCCTTTGCCAGAAATTCCTGATCTATGAAGACCACGACAACCGTTATATCGTCATGGAAGAAGCGGCGGACTCCCTTGTCAACCTTCTGAAGGTCAGCATACCTCATTTCTCTCTTCTTAGCCGCATCCTGTAAAGCTGTTCTAATAAGTCGCCTTGCTATTCCCTACCAGAGAAAAAGAATTTTAAAAAATGAGGATCTAGGCAAGGAAAAGGAGAGGAAATACAGCAGTCAATATGAAGGAAAAGCACATACTTTCCGAGGGTAATTGTATACTATTTCCACAGCCTCTTGATTTGACAAGTGCTCCCAGAGAACATCGGATGCGAATATAAAAAATTTATCCTGGGGGCGTATAACTCTTGCATATACGGATGGCTCTGCTATTAGTGCAGGCCGGTGAAGAGGTTCAGGTAGCCGGAAACGTGAGACCAATGGATCTAGAGCGAACTCTGGCTTCTTTAAATATGCATCCCCTATGGATCTAGAAACCTATTAACCATAGAATGGGAACAAGTATATATGATTTAACAATGCATCTGAAAATTTGGGAAAATAATAGATGTATAAAAGTCGATCAAAGGAAATACATGTATATACACACATCCACCTACATACACATTCTTGAGATCTATGTATATGAAAGATGCATGAAAGTCAATAATATATATGAGGTAAATATTTAATTTATTGCATGCAAACTTAATCCTGATGCTGGTGCTGGTATCTTTGTAGCGGGCAACGAGGATTATGACTGTATAATCATCGAGCAGAATCAGTACAACATGAGCTTCCCCTTCAAAAAGCCATGTTACCAGCCTGTATTTAGAAACTGTTCTTAATTTCCCTTTTGATCAATTTTCATTTATCCCAGCAAGAGTTGGAGCTACTATCCATTGGTGGAAGAGAGAGAGAGAGAGATAGAGAGAGAGAGAGAGAGAGATGATTTCACTTCTTTTGGGACGTGGTTGATTCTAGGGAGTGCGAAAAAATATAATAAATTTCTACATGCTTCATTCTAATATTTTTTTGGGATCTCACAATTGTCAACCTAGAAGGATGTTGAGGCTGAGACAAGAAAAATGCCTGCATCTTCAACAACCTTTGTCCAAGGTTTTACTTTGATGGTTTGCAACATTCTGTAAGGTTGAGGAGAGGGTGGGTCAATTAACTGTATAACATAAAATATATAAAAACTTATCCACGTAAAACAAACACATTTAAGTTGCATCATAATATTACTTTGGACAAGTGTCCAACATACATGCCAATCACAAAGGAATTTTGAGAACTAGAGTGTCCTTCGATGGTTATGAATATAGGTTAGTCACTAGTTCAAGTGTTCTACTGCTTAATATGCTTCAGTGTTTTTTGCAACCACGGTTCTGCATATAGGCTAATCACTAGTTCAAGTGTTTTATAAGCTTCGGTGTTCTAGGACTCCTGCTGGTGAGGCTTATCAGTAAAAAATATAATTTTGATAGAAGAAGCAATATGCACCAGTGCAATACTGTTGGATATACACTAGTGTGCAAAGGAGATGAATTCATGGAGGATGGAGGTGGAAATTCTATGGCAGGGTACAGGGTCCTTTCTGTTTTGAAGGCCTACTTACCAATGATCGAGGGAGATTTCACTGGTGACATTTGTTAAGTATTGCAACATTATATCACACTCCTAACAAACCATAGATCAAGGACTCTTAATACGATCTACTGGCTCAAACGGAATTCCCGCCCGATGGAAGCTTGTAATGAAATTTACGATATGTTTCAAATCCACACGAAGATCGAAGAATCATTCATATTCACTACAAATCTCAAAGGTGGACAAGCTGGCTAGATTAAATTTCGACCTTCACCCAAACCTCCAATTTCAGGCCCTGTACAAAGCCTAGAACCCTGAAAATTTCACAGTATAAAAAGTCAAGTATGGTTAAGTGGTTAAGTCGTAGTCAACATTAGTCAATCAAGGACAGGGATGGTCAACGGTTGTTTGAGTGTACAATATTTGAACTAGTAACCATTCTACAGGCATAGATAGAGTTCTGCACATGGGGCTCGTTTGAGTGTACAATATTTGAACTAATAACCATTCTACAGACATACATAAGAGTTTTTGGACATGGGCCAATTTTTTAGGCAGCTAACACCCTTACCTTCTAAGGCTCAATTCATATAGTCAGAATCATAAGGATTCTTAGTTCACGCCTCAGAAAGTGGTCATTTCTGACATTTTCTTAGCTTTTCTTGTGTTTGAGTAAATGGGTGGGACACACTTACTTTCTCCCCTTTTCAGAGTGAAAGGTTCATATTGTTTTCTCAGCAAATTTCTCAAAAAGACTCGGATTCTAAGTCTTGAGCTGTATACTCGTCTCTTGGAAATACACAGGATATCTCCCTCTTGTTCAATATTTACTAAATCGCCATTATACCCATAATATTTATCTTGCACCCTATTTTTTTGTTATAATTAATAATTTATAATTATCTTATAATTAACAATTGCATTTATAATTGCAATACAATTAGGGGTGAAACAAAAATGCGAAAAACTGATATCACCGATACTGAAAAATATCGACTCAAAATCAAACTGAACGGATAAAAAACAAAAAAATCAACAACGATTTCGGATCGGTTCGGTTTTGGATTTGGGTGCCAGAAACAGAAAACCGGTTAGGTAGGGAGAGTAAACCGAAACTAAAATCGAACTAAAACTGAAAAAACTCCAAAAAACCAAAAACCAAATTTTATGGTGTAAAACTAAAAAATCAAAATTGATTTTGGATTGGTTCGGTTTCGGATTTGGGTGACGGAAACCGAAAACCGGATAGGTAGGGAGAGTAAACCGAAACTAAAATCGAACTAAAACTGAAAAAAATCCAAAAAACCGAAAATCATATTTTATGGTGTACATAGAATTTAATCATAATATGATGTTTTATAATTTTCTTGCTAAAATCGTATTTTAATAATCAGACCACCAAATGTGTTAATTCCCCCATGGATCGTAAATTTGTTGAAGTTTAGTCCCACATCGGGTAAATCATAACCCTGTCTCTCCCTTTATAATATGCTGGGCCCTGCCACTCATAGCCAATTGGTTTTGAGTTGCATGCACAAATTTTTCATGGTATTAGAGCAGACCTTTCTTCACTCCACGTCACCCAATTCAATTGTCCACGTGATTTGGCTCAGTCAAGCCAACAACTGCATCGGGTAAATTATATAGCCTTGTCTCTCCCTTTATAATATCTTGGGCCCCTCCACTCATAGGCAATTGGTTTTGAGTTGGATGCACAAATTTATCAAAATCTGCAAAAAATCAGCTATATTATATACAACAAGCTAGCCGACGCATTGCAGTCATTCGAACAGTCATACGATGTCCATCCACTTAACTATTAAAACATAGAAAATTAATATTTCTGGGAAAAGACAGGAATCAGAGCCTTTCTGACCAAGATAAGAACAAACCTGGAAAAAGTCAGGTATCTGAGTTGGCCAGGAATCTGCAGGATTCTGACTTGTCAGGAATCTGAGATTTTTTGGGGAAAACTCAGAATCAGCCGACCAAGGCCTAAGGGTGTAATATTGCAACCGTCTGTCACTATCAATAGGTATCTATCCAAGGAGAGCTACTTCTTTGTGTAATTTTAAGTTCATGAGATTGAGTTGTTTTAGCATTCTTTTTTATGGTTTAACTTTAGTGCAAGATTGGGGAAATTTTAAAAGAACTATGGTTATTATTAAATGGATGGTTACAATTTAGATTAACACGTAAACTTTTTTCAACTAAATGCCCCCTCAACTTAAAATAAGTCTTTAAATGCTATTAATAACCATTGTATCCAAAAATCAACATACTTATGTCAGATCTTTTCTGTAGTTTATCCCGACAAACCTACCTTCTTCTCGACTCAGGAGAAGTGCTTGAAAGACTTCTACGGCGTCAGATACAGCAAACCTAACTGTCCTTGTGCATCAAAGGCGATGGACATTGTGTCGGAAACCAAAGGTTTTTTTTTTGGTTCATTTGGAGGTACTTCGGGTTTAGGATTTATTGCAACCAGTAACGATGTCATTGTTTTGTAGCTATATAAGCAACCGCTTTCTGGCCCATGCAACAGCGATAGCCCTTTTTTTCATGCAAAAGTAGAGATCATATGTGGATTAAAACAGCGATTTTGTTGCTGGAAAAACATATGCACCAAAATTGTCCAAACTGCGACGAAACCTACATAACGAAGAAATTCTGACAACCAATAAACAATATAACCGAAAAATCCATAAGAGTAGAATAGAATAACATTTTATTGGACATAATTTTGAGAGTTTTCTGGTTAAACGACAGGGAAGTATCACAATTGTCTCATCAAGATGAATGACCTAGCATAAATATACTGGGTTGTCGCATACAAGGGGATAATATTGGTATTAAAAATTTTATATAAGTTGAGAAGGCATTTAATTGAAAAAAGCTTACTCAATGTACCATGTGGGAGTGAAACATATTTTAGCAGGCATTAGGTAATTGGATAAAGCCATAAAGGTTGCTTGCTCTCAAGGTGTAGGTAACTTACCTAGACCCATGCTTCCATATTTAAAATTAGAGAAAGCCGCTTTTATCTTGAGTTGTTATATTCTCTCTTCCACTTCTATTTCCCTTTTATCTTCTTATAATCCTAGACCTATGCTTCCACAATGTGGCGTGCATCACAAAAGTGAAGGAGCTCTTTAAGCAACTCAGTTTGGAGGAGAGTAATTTTACGTAATTAACAGTTAATTGTTTGTTTGGTTGCCTTCTTAGAATTTTTCATGAAGACCATAACCCATTCATTGGCTTGTGCTAATGTTGTAAAACAGTTTTATCAAATGTGTGATGAAGATAACAAAGAATCATTGTCACTATTCTCTGAGCTAACAGAATAAGATGTTTCTTTTCTATATTTAATAATTGGAGGGCCAGTTAAAATAATGCCAATAGAGATTCTTTCTTAGAACATTTATCGATGAGGTCATGGAGATCCACATATTGAATGGTATCAATCATTGAGTCGACAATGGAAAATCTGCAAAAATTGCGAATATCTTAAAGTCATTTTATAGGACCTATGAAGCCTTGTGCAAACTAGGATTCACATCTTTCGGACTTGGCTAGGAGGTGGTCATGTCATGTCTTGTCGACAAGAAAGGGCTGACCTAGAAGTGATCTCATGAATTGAAGGGAAATTTAAAAAAATTTAATGGATGAGAAAATGAGGATTTATTGGTAAATATGTTTGTTCTTCATCATATCAGCAACGAGACTAGTTGAATAATCAAGAGCAAGCCAGTCCAGCCTCTTGTGGAATGATGAACATCTCAAATGTTTTTTTTCTTCATTTTACCAGTATCTAGAATGAAGGAATCACTCGTGGTTGTACAGATTTCGTTAGTTGGTTATGTTCTTTTGAGGGTGCTGGATGGGAATTTTCCGATGGAATACCTTTTGTGAATGTCGTAAGACTTTGGATCTGGAATAGCCCTTCGGTGGGTGAGGAACTACCCACTTTATGGGTACAACAGTTTGTTCGATAATATGAGCATTTTTACTCATCCAAACTCCAGTCCGTTCTTTGGTTTATGGAAAGCTCAATCAATGCACTTCTAAATGTCTCCATAAAAAATTTCAAGAATGAAAATGATGGGGACATCAAGATCAAAAGCGTAGGAATTAAAAAACTGGAAGAAACAAACAACTCAAAGTCAAAGGACGAAAAGAAACTCAGTCGATTGATCGACTCCAGTCATCAAATGATCGAGAAGGAACAATGGGCGCTTCTGAGGCGAAAGAATATGTCTCAGTCAATCGATCGATCGATTTAGAACTGTGGCGTCTGACAATTAATTACTTTGTCCATCGATCGATCGAGTACCAGAATCGATAAATCGAGCAATTGTGCGAATTTTGACGGAATTTAGGTTTTAAGGGCATACTTGTTTTTTAGTTTATTTGTTTTAGGTTTTCTTTTTTTGTGAGGCCTCCCATATAAGGTCTCCAAACAATGTAATAGGGAGTTGATGATTAATGAAAATTTGAGAGCTTGCTTTGTGCAAACCCTAAAAGACTTGTGAAGAGTTTTCACCCTAAAGAGCGATTTTTCCACAACCTGAGGAGTGATTCTTCATTTCTCGTGCAACTTGGTGTGAAGCCGACATACAGCCTTGGTGAGATGCCTTGGAACCCTTGGTGTGAAGCCTTGGATCTATCTTTCAATTCTATCATTTTCTCTATTTATTATCTGGTAATATCTTCTCTTGTTTGATAAAATTCCTAAACCCCAAATCCAAAATTTTTGAATCTTTTGATTCATTTAATCCCTTGAGCCCTCGTTTTTCCAAACCTTTGAGGAGTCAAGAGACGACACTATAATTGTCGCTTGATGCCCTATACTAGATCGAAACTCGAATCCTTCATTGGATCCGTTTTTCTAGACCGGGAAACTTAATGCATGCAAAACGCTACATGGAATTAAATTAATTGTTTTAATTAAATTCTTTGAGTTATTTATGTGTTTGGGATAATTTCGAATAGTTTATTAACCAATTTAATCTTATGGTTAATCCCAACTCGCATCATTTAGGTTTAGCATTTTTGTCCCGCATCAGAAAAGCTAACTGATATTTGATAAATTTCGACATCCGGAGAACAAAAATAACATTTATTTTTTCATTAACAAGAATGGATGGATCATATTCTAAACAAAAACAATATTCATTACCATATGCATGGATGAGCCCATCAATCATTCGGAGTGCATATCCCTAATTAGGGTCACACAATCCATTACAAACTCATAATAAAAAAACAATGGTACATCCCATTAAAGAAAAACACAATGCTACAGAACAACTCTGGACATAAAGGCAATTATTATGCTCCCAGAAATAAAAAATAATTGCAGAAACAATAACAAAAGATATCATAAAAGCATCGAAACAGACCTGCCTTATGAGGAGCCAAGCAGCCTTCCATGCATCATCTACAACTTCAATTATGTACTCAACAGTTGCGAAAATTCAACGGGTCGTTCTTTTTGCTCTTTCGGTATGTAAGCTGGGATCGAACCTGCAGCCTCAAGTTTCAACAGTTAGTTCTCCTTGAACAGATGGTTCTTCCCTTTTCATCCCAACAATCGTAACTCTTTAGTCTCTATCCTCCATGAATGGAGTTATCTATATCCACTATCCGAAGGTTCCTGTATCTTATCCCTACATATAATTCACAGTTCAAATTATCCAACGTCAAATTCATTAATATATATATAATCTTGCACGACCCGAAAAATATCAAGTAATGAGGTAGCAAAACAATTTTTCTGAAGACTAGAAAACAGAACTAGTGATTAGCCTTAAGTCATCCCTAAAATCGCTAGTTTCCAGCATTCCACTAGAAGCAATGTCTTAAAGACTGGACCAGAGATCGGGAAGTCATCACCATAATCATCATCACGGACGCCTTATCCCATCTATTTGGGGATGGCAAGTGAGGCATCCAATTTGGCCCAATCCATTCAAACGGTTCAAACTGTGGCATCATGATGTAGATTGTGGCAGTTTTTCTCGACTGAGCAGATTATTGAGGGTGAGTGAACCAGCACCAGTTTACATAAGAGTATGTCAGTTCACCTAGTTTGCTAAAATCAAAGAATTCAAACTCCCTGGTCCCGAATGATTCCTCTAAAAAATCTGGTATAGTAGATGGACGGGATTAGTTTAATCAAACAGATTAGTCCACCCCAATTCTTAAAGCATTGGCTAGACGTAATCATATGTAACATGCATAAGGATTTATACCTCATCCTTCAGTAACTTCACCTATTCGAATTTTTCTGAATGGGCTATAATAGCAACATCAACCGAATATGAGTCATGTCATAACGAATTACACATGATCATCAATTCAACTGTCCAAGTGCTGGGCTTAGGTGGTGCTGCATGTGGGGGATTGGGTCTGTGTGGATTGCCGGAATCTAAATTTCAAGCGTAGGGTGGTATGCCACCGTTTTGGGTGTGGCTCGACCAGGGATACAGGGAAGATCGTCAAAGCTGCCGATGATCCAATCCATACCAGACGTAAACAGCAAGTGCTTTTACGATCCTCCCAGCTCCGGGACCTTCAGGAGGGTTGGTCTATTGCTGGGAAATCATTCCGGAAGGTGATATCACCATTCTCTAAGGATTGCAGCACCCGTAAGCAGAGTAGCCCTCAGGCCGCGGCGCGGTGCCTGGTTGGGCTGAACCTTCCTGGTCTGGGGAGACCGCTGCCCCCGGGAACGCCACCTTATTAAGCGACAATGAATTTGGTCTGGAGGGGGGACTGGACTTTCCTTCTCATCAGTTTAGCGCTCTGGCTACGAATCTCAAGCAATTTTGGGTTGTTTTATACTGTATTAAGGATTCTCTCTCACTATTTCATTTACACAGATGGCTACAAAATGTTTGGACCTTTGCCGAGAGACGTATGCTATCTACAATTACAACTACAAAATTCCTTTTGAGGTTCCCCACGGAGAAGGGTGCACTCGAGCTCTGCAGCAAAAAAACCTTTTGCGTAGATGATGCACCGGTAGAATGCAAAGCTAGGAAACCGTCGGTGGGTGATTTTCGGTTACAGTGGTGGGGTGGAGGAATTTGGATCAAGGTTCTCAGGCTTCCTATCCATGCATGGACTTCCAAGGTTTTGAAGGGAATCGGGGACCACTGTGGCCGTTTCATCCTTGCTGATCGTAGTTCCCTCAATCTCTGGGACACCAGCGCTGCTCGTATCCTCGTCGAGGTGGAATCCTAGATGAACATCCCTCGGTCGTGTGAGATCCGCCTCCGCGGCCAGAAATATCGGGTCTTCATAGAAATGGCACTGATGGAGCAGGTGGTCATTCCGAAGCAATCGGGCGATGAAACCCTGGGGACCCGGCATGCCAGGGTAAACATACTCAAACGTCCCACAGAAGAAGTCTCGCCGAAGATCGAACCAGTCAGGGATGGGGTAGAACTGTCCAGAAGGGATGTATCAGGGGGCGCGAAGAGGGGCATTGCCCCTTACTCGACGTGCGACGGTGTATATTGGGGGTCTTCCTCGACGACGGGGGATATTGGCACCTCGGCCAGGGGGATGATCCATCTTGAGGAAGGGGAATATGATGCAGGCGAGCACGAGGACGATTACCGACCTGAGTTGGAGATTGTCTCTACTAGAGACAACGGTGGTGAGGGCTACGGCGGTCCCCAGTCCTGGGCGACGGATCTCCGGAACCACGGTTGTCGGCCAGATTTGCAGAGGATTGTAGCACCGACAGGCAAATCTCAGGAGGATCTGGCACCGTTGACAATCTCTACGGTGGGGATCTCATCGGCCGACAAAGGACACCTGCTTCTGTTGAAGGTGGATGAGTGTTGGGGAGGTGGGAGGATGGGGAGGCTGTCAGTCACCATACTTGGGATCCGATGGTGATGGAAGCTTCAATCAACGTCGTATGGAACAAACCTGCGCGCGACAAACGAGGGTTTAGGGTTTATCACTGAAGAGGTAACCTTTTAAAGGGTCGTCGCAGAGGGAAAGCAATCGACGGGCTGACATGTCACTACAATAGGGACCTTTCTGGAAGCTTGGTGTCGGGAGGGGATAAAGGGAATTTTTGTAATCGGCTTTGGGTGGATCACGTGGGTGAGGCACGTGCAAACTCTGGCACGTGGCGACTTTTAGCTAGTGGAGGACTTAGTGAGGGACAACTGGCGGCCTTTAATCCTCGGGCTATGAACGGTCCAGCTAGGGGGGGGGTTCCGGCCTAGTGGAGTAATGGAACGTCTGGGCCTTTAATTTGTACCCTGCCGGGCACAAATGTGCTAGGTCTAATTCCATGGGCCCATGGGGCACGGGAGGAGATGTATGGGACTGAGAGGGAGGGAGATTTTTGCCAGGAACTGGGGAGGAGAACCCTGATAAAGGGTGGAATCCAACCTTCATGCAGGCTAACCCATGGTGTGGAGGAGTTTCGGAATGCCAGGCCTGATGGTCCATATTAGAGGGCCGAGAATGACGAACCGGTAAACATGATTTCGGCAATGGTAGAGAGGATGGACATGGAAACAGGCGGTAACTGTGATGGCAGTGTGGCGGCCGATACATCACAGAATTACGTGTCTTTTTGCCCTGTTGAAGGGGAGCAGGGGGAGCGATGTATATCCGCTGACATTGACCGCCTCATTCGGGTTGGACGTGATCTCGGGATGTCTTTCAAAGGGTCCGACGAGGATCACCGTTTGGTCTTCCCCTCCATCTTGCTCAATCGTAAAGAAACCAAGGTAAGACAGCGGGGTGGAGCCCGGGAACTCGCACGACTACAATGGGGAATGGCGGATGGGAAGGGAGTGGGAGGGGTCTAGACCTAGCTCCGGTTCCATGGGCGGGACTCTGATTGGTTTTCAATGAAGGTGATGTCTTGGAATGTCAGGGGCATATGTGACGTAACCAAACGGGCTGGGGTCAAACGGCTTATTGATTCGGTTAAGCCAGCTGTTATTACTCTCCAAGAAACAAAGTGGGCAGCTGTGATAGGCGGAAGGTGGCCTCGGTGCTCAGTGGTAATCATTGGGGGTGGACAGGGGTTGACTCGGTGGGTGCGTCGGGAGGCATTCTTGTTGCCTGGAATACTAGGATCTTTGAGAAATTGGAGGAAGAGATCGGGTTTTATTCGGCATCTGTGGTACTACGGACCAAGGAATCCGGAAAAGTTTGGATGTTTGCAGGGATTTATGGCCCGACTGTTGATCGAGTGCGACCAGATTTCTGGATGGAGTTGGCAACTCTTGCTGCTAGATGGGATCTGCCTTTCTGCCTCGGGGGTGACTTTAATGCGATCAGATGGGGGTTCGAACCGGCCTGATGTTGCTGTTATGAGAGAGTTCAACTCGTTCATTTCGAACTGGGAACTGATGGACGTCCCGCTCACTGATGCACGGTTAACCTGGTCTAGCCTCCAAGATATCCCGACTATGAGTAGGTTGGATCGCTTTCTTTGCAATGTCAAGTGGATGGAGATCTTCCCGGTAGCAAGGCTAGAATGCCTCGCCCGCCATGTATCCAACCATCGCCCTTTACTCATGAAGTGTGATCTGCGTGGGAATGGACCCAGCCCGTTCCGGTTTGAAAACATATGTCTGTTGGATTGTGAGTTTCGAGGTTTGGTTCCGGTATGGTGGAATGAATCGATGTCCGCGGGATCGGCAACTTTCAAGTTCATTTCCAAGTTGCAGCGAGTCAAAAATAATACAAAACTGTGGAACAGGGATGTGTATGGTAGGGTCCAAGTCAAGAAAGAGGCTCTCCGAGCGCGTTTAAAGGACCTCGATGACTTGGAGGAAGAGCGACAGCTGTCGACTGATGAAAGAGAGGAAAGGTACTGCAAGAAAATGGATTTCAGCAATGTATGTTTGGTTGAGGAGATAAGCTGGAAGCAGAAGGCCAAGGTCAGATGGCTCCAAGAGGGGGATGCCAATACTAAGTATTTCCACGCGGTCGCCAATGCGAGAAATAAAACTAACTATATGGGCAACATCAAGGTGGGAGGGGCCACCTGCTCGGAGTAAGATCAGGTCAGGGAGAAGATTGTGGCTTTCTATGAGGAGTTGTACAGGGATGATGGCTTCCCACACCCTCAACTAGATGGTATTTCTTTTCAATCTATCGTGGTGGAGGAGCTGATTGATTTGGAAAGACAGTTCAGCGAAGATGAAGTGTGGCAGGTCGTCCGGTTTGGGGCCAAAAATAAGGCCAGGGGCCTGATGGCTTTACCATGGAATTTTTCCGGTGCTTTTGGCTTACCATTAAAGCTGATCTCATGGAGGTGTTGTATGAGTTTCACGAGTCGGCTTTCATTGGGCGATGCCTGAATTCTACATTCATTACCCTCATTCCCAAGCGGGAAGGGGCTGTGGACATATTGGACTTTCGGCCTATCTACCTTACAAACAGCCTCTACAAGATCATCTCCAAGGTCCTAGCAAATAGACTAATACCAGTGGTGGATAAGATCATTTCCAAGAACCAGGGCGCATTCGTTAGAGGTAGGAAATTGTTGGACCTGGTTGCGATAGCGCAGGAGACCATCCACTCTGCGCATCGTGCTCACCGGTCGGCAGCTCTTTGGAAGGTCGATATGAAGAAAGCATATGACCGGGTCAGTTGGGATTGTCTGGAGTATATGATGAGCTGGATGGGGTTTGGCACGATATGGAGGAGTTGGATGAGGGAGTGCTACTCTTCGGCTTGGTTTTCGGTCTTGATCAATGGTACTCCGGCTGGCTATTTCCGCAGCTCGAGAGGGATCCGCCAAGGGGACCCCTTATCCCCGATCTTGTTCAATTTGGTGGGAGAGGCTTTGTCGGGGCTTCTTGCGCATGCCAATCTGCTTAACGTCATTTCTGGTATTAAGGTGGGCAACCTCGGGCGGCACATCTCGCACCTTCAGTTTGCGGATGACACCATTATTTTTGGGAAGGCAGACGTGAAGGAATTCAACAGCCTCGTTGATGTTCTTTCTGTTTATGAGGCTGTCTCGGGCCAACGGATCAATTTATCTAAATCGGCTATCACTGGTATCGGGACTGATAAAAGTCTCTTGGAGGAGTTAGCCCATACGGTGGGATGCGCAATTGATAAGTTTCCTATTAGGTACCTGGGGCTGCCCCTTGGTCTAAGGTATCCTAAAGCAAGAGCGTGGGATCTGGTTGTGCAAAGGTTTGAACGAAGATTATCGTCGTGGTGCTCAGCAGTGGTGGTCGGCTTGTGCTGGTCAAATCGGTCCTTGCGTCGCTGCCTACCTTCTATATGTCGATGTTCAAGTGTCCAATGGGGGTGATCAACCGCCTCGAATAGATCCAACGGAATTTCTTATGGGAGGGATCGGGTTTGGAGAAACGTTTCCACCTGGTCAACTGGGACATTTGCTGCTGCCAATTGGAGGTGGTGGGTTGGGTATCCGCTCCCTGAAAGGGACCAATACCGCGCTAATGGGAAGATGGCTATGGCGTGCGGGGATCGTAGAGGAAAGGGACAGCTTATGGCACAAAGTGTTGGTGGAAAAGTATGGGGTCTCTATGGGCAACTGGGGTATAAATGTTTTGGTGAATAGAAGATGGTCCCCGTGGTGGAAAAATATAAGCAACACTTGGGGCTTTTTTGTCAGAGGACTCGGATTCAGTTGGGGTTGTGGCATTCGTATTCGCTTTTGAGAGGATGCCTGGGTTGACTTGAGACCTCTCAGAGTGATCTTTCCAAGATTATATCACATCTCCGTAAACCCCCTTGGCAGGATTCAGGAGTTCCGGTCGAGTAGGGAAGGAGATGGGCTGTGGGTTGTTGCTACTCGAAGACTCCTAAGGGAGGGGGAGGATGAGCAGCTCGCTAATCTGATGTGTCTACTTAGTGAAGCTAAGCGGAACACTCACGGTCACGACTGGATCACCTAGGCTCCAAGCAGCAGTGGTTTTTTCAGCGTTAGGTCCTACTACCGCATGATTTCACGGCGACCCCTATTTCGGTTTCCTGCTGTCAGCCTTTGGAAGGAACCTATCCCACCCAAAATTCGTTTCTTTGCGTGGACTCTTCTCAGAGGGAAAATCCTCACCTTTGATCAGCTTATGCGAAGAGGGAGGGTGGGTCTGAACTGCTGTATTATGTGTAAAAGGGGGGAGGAGAATGCGTCACATCTGCTCTTGCATTGTAAGGTGGCACAGGAATTGTGGTCCATCGTGTTGAAATCTTTCAACACATGCTGGGTTATGCCGGAGTCTCCCTACTGCCTGTGGCTCATGTGGATGTCGACACCTGTGGAGGTTAACTGAGAGGCTATTGGAAAGCTGCTTTTTACGCGGTGATGTGGACCTTATGGGGGGAGAGGAATCTGCGAATTTTCGAGCACCGTAGCCGGCCAGTGGGGATGATCATGAAAGCTGTTACAGACCTAGTGTGGTTTTGGGTATCTAGAGGGGTGGGTGGGAATGATGACGTGATGTAATTGTGGGATCCGGGTTAAATGGGGACGGGGGCCTGGTGTTTCTGGGTGTCGGGGGGGGGGTGGGCTGGCTTTTGGTTTACTGTTTCTTTTCCTGTTTTTGGTCGTGTCGTTGTACTTGTTCTTTCAGCGCTTTGCTGTTTGCAATATAACTTCCTTTAACGATCAAAAAAAAAAAGTGCTGGGCTTAGGCCTCAGAGCCTTGTTCGGTCATAACCTAATAATCAGGTTGATCAGATGAACCTAGCCATCTGAACATACACTTTGCAGATTAATACGTAGACCAAAGTCTCTTTTTTACTTTCAGCAATCTAGTCAGATGACCAGGAGCCTCAGATTGGTGTGATCATTGAGTTGTGGCTCACCCATGCAGATGATCGGGGATGATGAGGCACAAGCAACATGGGCAAATGGAATGCATGTCAGCCTAAGGGTATATGTGTTCAGTATTCTATAATAAACTCCTCCCAAACACAGCAATCTCAACAGCGTAGTTACTTACTCGTCTTCAAGAATTACACTCCAAAAAAAAAAAAGTCCAAGAAAAAAATACTTACATAGAGATGATACGCCACGTGTATTGAGAGAATTGAAGCTTTGCAGATGTAAGACAAGGCTGATGGCTAAACCCTTGAGGGAACTCAAATTCCAAAGCCTAAATAATAATAGGAACAAGCGACCAAATCAAAAGATATAAGTGAATAAAGGTTTCAATACATAACTTACACATTTTCTAACTTACGTAACTTAGAGGTCGGACCTTGGTGCGATGGCAAGTGCTATCCACCCAAACCGAAGTTCGAATCCCGGAATCAGCCTCTCCAAAATGGAGGTAAGGCTGCCTCCCATCTACCTCTCCCAAATCCCATTGAAAGCAGGAGCCTTGTGCATTCGGTACGAACAACACATTTTCTATCAAATATTTAAGTCACTTGAAAGAATCATAAAAGACACAAGTATGCTATAACTGAATAAAACAAACTTAGCAAATATCTGATGAGGCATATAAGATCATTCATATATACGGAGGAGACATTTAGGAAACATATTTGATTAAATGCTTAAATCAGTGTTGAAAGTGCGGATTAAAATAAAAGTTTAAATCAGTGTTCTATGAGTTGAGACTTAACTCGGAATTAGTCTGTCAATTTCTGAGTTCCATTAGGATAAGTAAATGAATGAAGAGTTGGCAGTTTCTTTTTTAGATTGGAGTTTGAACTATAACCCAGCTATCTAAGTTCCCATTCAATAAAAAAAAATTTATATTTTTTATCGGTAAGCTGGGCTCGAACCTGCGACCTTGGGGTGGCAATATTGTCAACCTTCCATTGTGCTACACGACGAATCAAAGAATTTTTTAGCATCAATTTGAATTAAAGCAACTAGTCCCCAGATACATCGCACATTGAACTTTGAAACATTGTATTTCTACATTTATATCATAAAAATAAAAAATAAAACTGTTTAAGAATGTCAAACTGTGAACGCAGGCAGGACAAACACATAGTTACTTAGTTCGCTGATTCGCTCGATTCGAGTTCTCAATTCGCTAGGGCCTTGGGGTAGGATGATTTTTAAAACTAGTTTCCTAATATAAAGTTATATTCTTTCATAAATGAAATGCAAAATGACCACTTGGTTAGCAATAATTATGGATCAAAATCTCATCCGATACCATTACGTATCGTCCGATACATATCGATATCGGTGGTCACCGGTACGGTACATTCAAGGAACCGTACCAATGCCTCCCATACAGATTTTGAATATACCGGATGATACATACCAACGTATCGTCCAGAACTGATATGTATCGTCCGTTACGTACCGGTTTGGGAGCTGGATGATACGTTCCGGATTTCCGAATTTTTGGCCTATGGTTATAACACATAAAAACTATAAAGTCTTAAATTTAAATCCCTTCTTTATGCTTTTAAAGTTTTATTATAAACAAATGCTTAACATTAATCAGTCAAATCACTTGTCACACTGAATCCGGCTGTACGCATTTCACGATTCACTGGGTGAGCAAATTAAGTAACATAGGACAAACATATGTTTTCTCTTAACAAGGAGAGGCATACTTAAACAAAAGGAAGAGAGTCCCCAATTCATAAACCAACTTCTTGATACAAGCTACACCATGAGCATTCCTTTTTCTTTCCTTTAAATATGTTGATCGACTAATAAACTGAAATTCTCCTCTGAAAGAAACACAGTTCTCCACTGACTAGATCCAACACTCGCCTTCTACCTAATCGTGTT
This sequence comes from Chloranthus sessilifolius, assembly GCA_021018995.1. Taxonomy (NCBI): domain Eukaryota; kingdom Viridiplantae; phylum Streptophyta; class Magnoliopsida; order Chloranthales; family Chloranthaceae; genus Chloranthus; species Chloranthus sessilifolius. Next base: position 178,991,134 of record CM037585.1, on the reverse strand, counting down.
TTACAAATCACCTTCCATGCATACTGGACCCCACAGAAACGTTAAAATACTTGCAATTCTCACAACATCACGAACTTTGTCTCAGCGAAATCCTTGATAATAGTTAGCCCTGACAAGGCCAAAAGAAGTTCACCTTTATAATTCCTCACACGAGTCCAATTCCAGTAGGAAGATGTTTAGCCTAGAAATGTAATCAAAATTGAGAATTGGAGAAACTTCTTGAGGTTCTTTGGATTTCTTGACAGACTTTCATGGTAATCACCAGTCACCACTTCGAGCTAGTCTTTTTGTCTTTGAAGTTTGAACATTTGCAACTCCCCAAAACTCTTTTTTTTTTCTTTCCTTTGGATTTTGATGAATCACCAACTTCAGGGGAGCTAAACACCCTGAGATAATTTCTTAAAACGATTGGAGTTGTGGATGAAGAATTTTAGTGTGGTGAACATAGGTGGTGTGCAGTAAATATCCCCACAATCAATAACTCAACATTGCATCAATAGCCTACTTTTGGATGGCCAATAAAGTAAAAACATATGTTCTCACACACACAAAAAATAAAAACAAAAAATCCAATGGTTGTAGTTAGGATCATGGAATTTCTGATTTTGGACCACTGCCCACACAAAAAATGGCCCATGATTGGATGATCCCGACCAAAGTTTGTGCATCAATTTTTGGGCACCACACATTAAGTGCTCTAGATGACATTAAAGTGTTTTGAAATTGAAATGATATTTGGAAAAGGGGGGGGGGGGGGGGTGTGTGTGTTATGATAGGTAAGCTGGGCTCGAACTTGCGACCTTGAGTTTGCAAGATTGTCAACCATCTTCCATTGTGCTATAGCCCTAGTTGGAGGTTGAATGTCGTATTAACTGCAATATACGTAGAGTATGTTGGCTGCCCATGTAGCTGTGAAAGGGTATGTTTGTTAAGGGCATTTTAGTCATCTCACTTTCCCTCAAAAAAAAAAAGTCATCTCACTTGAATATTGACATGAGTAAAATCAGCCTGATGAGCCTAGACGGTTTCACATACAGATACATCGCACAACATATTTGCAGAAAACCCATAGCCTCCACTTATATTTAGATATAAAATATAAACAATTAACTTATTGAACCTTAAATATCTATCAAATAATGTGTGAAGACTTTCAGGATTTTATTAAATAGCTTTAAAATATTTTTTAATATAAAATCTCTCATATATGAATGTAACTTAAAGATAATGTTTCCACTTTAAACACGGTTGGCCATTTAGCTTCTAGAAAGATCAGGGGTGGCCATCGAAAAGGTGGAAAACTAGAGCTCTTAACTAGAAACAAAGGAGCTCTTGCTCTTTAGGATAAATAAGGGAGCCTTTAGTGTTTAAGCCAAAAGATAGAGTGATACTCATCTTTATCTCTCCTGAGATTAAGGACATGATATGCCAAAAAGAAAACCTTCTTGAGATGTAATAGTAAATATACATGTTATACAGAGTCTCCTTATTAGAGATACCAATGTGAAATAAGAGATAGTAGATACCTGCAATTGCTAATATCAAACGTCCAACTTACTTGCCCATGTTCCGCTTTTTTCAGGCCTGCAAACACATTAGTAGGTCATTGATCCTCAGTCACTCGTTAAAGTAAAATGCAGGAAACTTGTAATCTTAAACTAGTGAGTAGAAAAACAATTTTAACGGAATCTAATCAAATCCATTGGTCGGTCAAAAACCTCCGCATAAGCAACTACCTCAAGTTTAACTTGATTGCCTACTTAATGAATATACAAACGGACCAAAAATACCATATTTTCACAATGGACTAATGGAGAATGACCGCCCATCTTATAGGCCATGAAAGTGATAGCTAATAATGAACTGTAGTAGACTTAAAAATCATACTTTTTGAAAGATTTGAACCATCTGATCTATACACACTAACATGGCTGGTTCTTCATATTTTTTTAACAATTGATATTAAAGTGGGTTGATCAGATGGTTCACATTCTCTTATAGGTGTGATTCTTTATCTGAAACAAGTGCCAATAGTGGACTCCTACTTGGACTATTTGGATTGATCAAAGATGCGTACCACATGGCATAACAGGAGCGGTCATGCCCCTATCTTTGTATAAGCAGGAGAGTTGCTCCCTTTGACAATATAAGAACAAAAAACTGGATGGATCCATTTTTTTTCTTTTCACCTTTGTAAAACTGGAGTTGGAATCAAACAGTGTACATCGCCAGGACCTTTCAATCACAGTGGTGCTCAATCTCGAGGACCTAGAATCCCGGGTCGTGACAGGTGCTACTCCCGAAACTGCACCTTTCTGGCCTTCAAAATCCCACGCTGCAACACGGATAAGGTAAGAGCATCGGGCTGTATACCTTTACCGAACATTTCATCGACAAGGTTTTCAGCCTTTTCAATGTTCCCTCGGTTACAATAACCAGAAATTAAAGCCGTGTACGTGACAGCATCAGGTGCTACTCCCCTGTCCATCATCTCATCAAAGAGATTAACGGCATCCTGAAGACAGTCCACCTTGCAATGCCAATTAATCAAAACCGTATAGCAAACTACATCGAGTTTGGTTTCCGTCTCTTTCATCTCATTCAACAATTCCAAAAACGTTAAATTCATTTCACTACCATTACGTAAATTTCCGTTCAAATGTCCATCAAGCAAAACAGTGTAAGTGACCACATCGGGTTTAATCCCCTTCTCTTTCATCTCACTGAATAAATCGAAGGCTTCTCGTAAGCAATTCACTTTGCAGAACCCGTTCATTAGTGAAGTATATGTAATGACATCCGGGGAAGTCCCTCTTTCAACCATATCCTCGTATAGGTACCAAGCCTTTCTCATATTCCCCACCCGAGAAAAGCCAGCTATAAGGCTACCATAAGAAACCTCGTCAGGGGAAGCGCCCATGGCTAACATCTTCTCTAACACCGCTGAAGCTCTCATCACATCTCCCGCCTTACAAAGGGCACTGATGAGATTAGAACATGCAACGTCATCTACGAGAACTCCCGTATTAGACAGATCGTCAAACATTTCATAGGCTTCTCTTGTATGACGCACTCTGCAGTAGCCACGGACCATGGCACTAGAAGTGGTCGAGCATCCAACAAGACCCCTTTCTTCTAACGTATTAAATAATGCTTCCGCCTTCTTCAGATTACCTTCTTTGCATAGGCTCTCAATGATTATGCCCACGGTAACAGAATTGGGTACCAAACCTCGGTCCAATATGTAATCTAGAAGATCTAATGTCTCCCGTATGAGTCCGTTTCGACAAAAACCGCTAGCAAGTACATTGAACATAACAATATCAGGCACGACACCGGTTTCCATCATATCAGTAAACACCTGACAAGCATTGCTCACTTCGCCGCATCGGGAATACCCATCAATCAAACTCGTATAATGCACAACATCCGGAACCAACTTCTTGCTTTTCATCTCGTCGAGCAAATTTTCCGCTTCTTTCATGTTACCCACCTTACAGTAGGCATCTATTACAATATTGTACAAGACCTTATCGAGGAAAAAATCTGAGTCCTTAAATCTTTGAAAGAGTTCAAATAGTTCAACGTGCATGCCCATTCTACTGAAGCTTTGGAGAAACGAGCTTAGAATAACACAGTTCGTGTTAATTCCCTTTGAAACCATCTCATCGTGAAGAGATGAAGCTCTCGGTAGATTCCCATTCTTACAATATACATTAATAAGGGCGCTATAACTGTAGATGTCAGGGACTAGACCTTGCTTCTCGATGTCCTCCAAAACAGTTTCCGCTTCCCGGAATCTCGACTCGTCACAAAAGCCACGAATTACAACATTATAACTGACAGCATTAATTGGAAAACCGACATTTCTAATCGCTCTTAGAAGTTCGTATCCCGTATCCGACTTACCACATGAACACATCCCATTTATCAGTGTGGTGTACGTGAAAATATCCGGTGCAATGCCCATCTCCACCATCTCTTTTACGACACCAAACATTTCCTCCAAATTCCCTTCGCGGCAGAACGCCTTAATCACAATCGTGAGGGTGTAAACATTTGGAGATATCCTCAATCTCTTCAGTTTATGATAAACGGCTCTCGCCAATTTCAAATCACCACGGTCAACGAGAGAACTCATAAGAAAATTGCAAGTCCGCACATTGGGAAGAAAACCAAAATTACCCACTTGAAAAAAGGTGTCAACCGCCTCGTAGAACATACCGAAATCAATATAGACCTTGATCAACGCATCGAACGCCCTTTCTACAGTGCTTGGACACTTGCATATCTTATAAAGATTCTTAAAAAGGGTCAAAATTTCAAACTTCGGGCTGCAATCTGATGCGACCAACTCCCTGAACAGATAACTCAACTTTTGATATAAGCTCGATTCACTCAAAATGCGAATAATCGCCGAGTAGGTATCGACACCATGCCGAAACCCACGAGCCTTAGCATCATTAAAGAAGCATAGGGCGAGATTTGGCTCCTTATTCAAAGTGTTCAAGATTTTGACTACTTTAACAGGATATAATTTGAAAGAACATTCTTCAATGGAGATTGCAATCGAAATGGATTTTTCTTCAAGATTTGGGTCTAGTGCACAAGGGATTATTCTAACGGCAGCAGATGAGGAACTAAAATACAAATTTTTGGAGGGAGTTAACAATTTTCGGAGCGCGAACAACTTTATTGTTGAAACCCACATAGGAATTCAAACACATGGTTTCAATGATTAAGTGTTGGCTATAATAAGATTATGGAAAAATTAAATAAATAAAAATCCTTAAGAGTCATGGTAGGCGAATAAATGTTAGTGTTCAAGCTATCAATAGTGAGCAAAACACTTTAATCTATTAAAACTATGAAGGGGAGAAATTTTACCGAATCTTGAAGAAAGATTGAGACAAAAATTGTAAAGAGAAATAGTTGTACCCACTGAAGCTTTTTTAGATGGGGGTTTGTGTTTCTTCTTCGATGAGGGTTTTACAACGTCTCCGCATTTTCGTAACAGTTAACATGACACAACGCAAAGTAAGAATGCCTGTCTCGACCCGCCCGATCCGAACTCTTTGGCACCTAATGACCTGTCGGGTCGGTTCGACCCGACCCGAATTATAAAATAAAATGTATAGAGAAAATTACATGGCATATATATCCTTACTACTATATAAAAGTAAAAATAGTTTCTGTCATATTTTGTAATACCAAAAATACCCTTAACTCCTCCCTAAAATATGGAATCCCTTTTCTACGTAAATAATAGTATCTAAATAAATTCTCCCACAAATATAAGAGAATTAACAATTTTGCCATAAAAGTTTTTTTTGCTAAACTTTCAAAAAACCTACAAAGTTAAGAAAAGGGAAATTTACCGACCGTGTCAGATACACTTTTTACGTCAGAGACCTTATATTTTCACCTTTACCCAAACCAACTAGCTCCAAGCCTAGCCAATTCCAACTACCACAAAAAGTCTTAAATACCCGTTCTTCCACTTTTTATGGCTCTACATAGTTTAAAATTTTAAAATTTTGCATTTTTTTTATAGAGCACCTTTAAATCCACCCACTGAATCTTTAAGTTCACCCACGTTGAATTCTGTTGACTACTTTGAATTCGACGATGCAGATCATTTTTCATCCCAATCTTTTATATGATGCATCTTGAGATCTTGCACTTACTATCTACTGTTAGTGTTTGATTTCACATGGTATCCATTCTAAAAAAGTAATCTTAACATCGTGTGGGACTCATCAAATTGAAATAAGGTCACTTTTTGGGATGTTTATCACACAAAATCAAAAACTTATCGCTTGATGGCACACCTATGATCTCAAGATCCATTATGTGAAAGATTGGAACGAAAAATGATTAAGACCATCGGATACAAATCAGTCAATGGGTGTCAAACTGTGTAGCAAGTAATGGCTCCCGCGGTATCACAATGGAAAGATCAATACCGCTTTCTCTCAAACACCATCTATACTGTCTGATTTGAAGGCTACAATGTAAAGATCAAATGTGCTAAAGATTGGCACAAAACATGTTCTCTAACATCTATTTTTTCATAATTGACTATCAAATTTAATCATTGGCGTAACTAACGAATTGTCACCGATCAAATAATCAATCGTTATCGCTCGACTAAGCAATCGCCATCGACAAATAAGTGTAAGAAGGGGTATTTCGGACTTTTTGTGCTAGCTGAAAAGTACAAATATTTACAATTTTAAACTATATAGAACGAAAATAAGTGTAAGAAGGGGTATTTCGAACTTTTTGTGCTAGCTGAAAATTGCTTGGCTAAAAGGTGGTCGGTTTGGATAAAGGTAAAAATATAGGGTCTCTTACGTAAAAGGTATATCTGACATGGTCGATCAGGTAAATTTTCCTTAAGAAAATTAACAACTTTGCCATAAAAGTTATCTTTTCTAACACTTTTAAAGAAAACCACAAAGTTAAGAGAATTAACAATTTTGCCATATAATATTTGACTTGCTTTAATATCAAATTACCTTATGTGGAAGATTAAGCAGAAAAATGATCTCCATCAACTAATACAAAGAGTCGATGATTTTTTGCATAGATGCCCTCTAATATTTCATGGGTGTTAAGTTACCCAAATAATAATTTATTGGCATATTGAAACCCTTTGAGCCACGAATAATGTATCCCTAATCAAATTTTCTCATTTTACCTAATCGGTTTTCGACTTTTCCCACCTAAAATTGAAATCAGATTCGATATGAACTGATTTTTGGATCGATTGGGGTTGGTTCAATTAGTTAGGTTTTTTGGGCAGGTTTGAATTTCGGTTCAAAACTTACACCCATACGAGGGTAAGATCATAGTCTCAAGAACTATTCTATAAAAGATTTGGGTGAAAAATGATTTCCGTTGCTTAATTCCAAGCAATCATGGATTTAAATGGGGTGCAATCACCATTTTATTATTTTAAGCTACTTTCTCAGTTTTCTCATACTACATAATAAATTTTCGATTTTTCCCCCCAAAAATTGAAACGAGTTCAGAATAGGTTCATTATTGATTTTCGGGTCTGTTTCGACCAACTCGATTCGCCAATTTTCAAGCCAGGTTTGAGTTTTAAGTCAAAACTTGAACCTCTATGTATGGGTGGACATTACTATTCATATTTTTAATAATAATTAATAAATACGTAGGGTATGAAAATTTGAAGCCTTAGTTATATTAGTTATTATAAAATTAAAGTAGAAATTAATAATTAAAATTTTTTTATTAAACATATATAATTAGTATATCATCGAATTAATCGAACGTGATAGGATAGAAATATATATCTATAGTAAATTCTACAAAATACTTGAATCAATATAATATTTAACAATAATTATTATTAGTTTTTTAGTGATTGACTGATAACATACGATTATGATTTTATACGATCAGCCAATTTTAACTCATAATTAAAATCATCTTTGATCAAAATATTTCATTTTTCGGTGTCCACGTGCACTTCTCAAATATGTTTGAACCGTATTTAAAGTTCAGCCAGTTAAACCTAATCAAACCATAGCAACTCGGCATGCCAATTAAGATCCCACCTCCAAACATACTTTTAAATATTCCAACTGAATCTTTGAGAGTGCCCATGTTAAAACCTATTGACTGTTTTGAAATAGATGATAACAGTGTTTTTCGTTCCAATCTTTCACACACTTGATCTTGAGATTATGGGCGTACTATCAGACGGTCAGATATTGATTTAACGTGCACAAATTTCAAAGTGACCTTAAAATCAAATTTAAACGAGATGAATGACAAGTGATTTTATCAAAATGTGATTTTACCTTTAGTTAATTATGCCCACCGAATCTATTAGGGCACCATGTTAAAATCAATTGACAGTTTTGAACTAAATGATGGAGAATTCTTTTATTCCAACTTTTCACACACTTGATCTCGAGATAATGGGCATACCATCAAATGATCAGGCATTGATTTGACGTGACATAGATATAAAAAAAGTGACCTTAAAATTAAATTTGGTGTCAATATCTCGAAAATGAACAAATATCTCAAAAATAAGTATTTCTTTCAAGTTAAAGTGCAAAATACAATTTATCAAAAATATCTTACAAGGTCGTAGATATCCCAAAACATTAAATACGAGACTACGGATGATGAAGACGATAAAATTCTCAAGAAAGTTAAAGTCGAGAATGAATAAATCCCCATTTTCGATTTAATTGAAATTTCTAGATTATAGTTATTTGTTAGCTTTTATTTTTTTTCTTTATATTCTATAGTTGACAATATAAGTTATATATTTTTATTTTTTATTAAATTTTTTATAATTTTAAATTATACATAATAAAGACATAAGAAACATAATAATAAATATATATATTTTTTGTCTTTACTAAATCATAAAATATAGTAACGAACGCTTGAAATACAATATTTTTTTATGTTCAAATCACCCGATAGATGTCTAAAAATAAAATTTGATCATTTAAGGTCCTAATATCTACGTGCATTTACACGTGCTTTTTTACTAGTATATATATATATATATATATATATATATATATATATATATATATATGTGTGTGTGTGTGTGTGTGTGTGTGTGTGTGTGTGTGTGTGAAGAATTGTAAAATGATTTTAGGATCTTGTTTTGAGATCATGTCACATGGAATTAAAACTTGGAGTGTTTGATGGCATGCCCATGTCTCAAGATCCATTCTATCAGATTGTGTTGTAAAATGATCATGATCGTCTAATTTAAGTTGGTCATCGCTTTTTTATTATAGGCACCACCAATAATATGCTAGGCACGAATAAAGGTACCCATATTTTTATTAGTATTGATAGAGTACCTTAATTTGCACCAATAATATGCTGGGCAACCCATATATTAGTCGGGCTCACCTACTTTAGACTGTTTTCGGCCCATGAGAGATTTGGGTGGTATCTGGCTAGGCGCAAGCCTTGAAAAAGGTTTTGAAAATTCCCTGAAAAAGGGAGACCCAAATTCTCTACTATTATATATTTATCAAGAGGTGCTTTGATCAATGGTTGGATCCTCCAATTGGCATGATTATGGGATGGGTCCTTCCGATTCATAAATGTTTGCCCAATATGCAACACAATGACCTCAATATAAGGCTGTGAACGGGGCTGAGCTGGCCGTCAGCTAGCTTGGTGGCCCAACAATTATATTGTTGGGGCTCAAAAAATGAGGTAAGATCAACGAGCTATGGCTTGAAAGCCAAAAGCCAGTCGTGTTTCCGGTTAGGTAAGGGCTTATATACAATGGCGGAGCCAATATTTTTCTGATAGAGGGTCGATGATAGTTGTCAAATATTATTAGTTTTGTCATGCTTATTTTTATAGACCAAATTAATAAATGAGAATCATGACTTATTAAAAATAAAATCTTAGACAATAAGCCTTTGAAGAATTGAGGGTCCCATTTGGGTCCAATTATGACAGCCTCTTGCTCACTTATGCTCAGAGCCAGTCCTACGCTTTATTTTACAACCACCTCACTTAAAAAATTTGTTGATTATTTTAAATCTGATGATAGCGATTTTTTTTCACTCTAATCTTCCCTACAATAGATCTTGAGATCACGAGTCTACCATCAATCGGTTAGATGTTTATTCCTCATGAACCATCAAACATGATTCATATTCACTTTTTAGGATGTGTACCACATGTACTCAATATCTTACCGTCTAATAGCGGGTCCATGATCTCAAGATCTATTATATGTGAAGGCTTAAGACGAAAACCAATCTATATCATTAGATTCAAAGGCGTCAACATGTTTTTCCTTTGTATTAAGCAGGTGACTATAACATAAAGTGGTGTGGTAGTAACACCAACCCTTATTCTTAGGAATGAGATATTGTGGATTCGAAAAAAGATGGATAGGAAAATTTTAATAATGGGTAACGTTATTTGTAATCTGAGATTTTTTTCTTTATACTATGTTTGTAAATAAAGTAACATGAATGATTAGTATTAAGTTTTCTTTATTAAAAATCCCATGACTAAACATAGATAAGAGAGAAGTTAAGGGAATCAATCAAGAGAGAAAAAATAGTATTTTTCGTTATTTTTGGCAAAAAATTAAGGGCTTGTTTGGTTTCAAAGGAAAATCGGGGAAAGAAAAAAAAACTAGTAAGCGGGAAATGAATTGTCGCATTTCCCATTGTTTGGATGACATGGGAAAGGTCGAAAATTATCTTCCCATTTTCCGTTAAAACCCGACAACAAATGCCTAGGGGGTCCCTCGATTTTCTATTTTCCTACCTTTCGGACTTCTCATCCGACTCTTCTTACCCGTTTAATAATACCACACAATTTGCTTATAAACGAAAATCACTGACAATGGAGATTGTTTTTTTTTTCAATTTTCCTCATGATAGATCTTAAGATCATAACGCCCCTATCAGACGATCTGATGTTGATATATGGCACGCATCCCTAAAAATCAAAGGCAGAGAACTTTCTAAAAATTTGTTACTAAGCTTTAGGAGTCCTAATTTATATTAGTAGATTCTCATCCATCCAAAATTATCTTGACCACTCAAAATTATAAAAAATCTTTAAACAAATTTTTTTATAGTATTTGTTTTCATAACAAATATTTGTTCTTTGATTTTTTTTTTTTAAATCCCACAATTTTGGCCTATTTTTAAGCTCTCCTCAATCTATTTAGGTGTTGCATGGACTTATTTTTTGAGAGATTTCTCTCACAATAGGCTCTACCATGTTGTAGAGCTATAAACTCATATATATATATATATATATATATATATATATATATATATATATATATATATATGTTGTATATGCTCTAGTATAATTAATTTTAAAAAAATTATTATTATTTTATTTTATTTTTAGGAAAAGAACAAATTTATTTCATTGGTTAATATCAAGAAAAACAAGTCTTAAGATATTTGGTAGGACATTCCCCCTCCAAAAGACAATCTGATCTAGATTTTAGGCCATCTTTGCCAACGAATCAGGAACACAATTTGCCGATCTTCGGATATAAGTAACGCTGCTTTGGTGGAACCTGTGGAGGATACGAGTTATGTCTTTTATAATTAGTCCTTCTCGGATAGGTCCTCTTCGGAGTCGTTGATCAAGTTCACCAAGAATAGGCAAGCACTTTCTATGATAACAGATCTAATACCCTCAGCCTCTGCTACCTGCAAACCGTATAGAATAGTTGCAGCTTCACTGGGTTATGGAGAAGAGCCCCCCGGTTCAGGCTTAGCACTCGCACATATCACTTCCCCCCTTTGGTTTCGAAGAATCACGCCAATACCACTTTTTCTTAGGTCAGCTTTCCATACTCCATCCACATTGATTTTGGTCAGTTGTGGGAGGTGTGCCCCACTTTTTCTCTTCAATTGCTTGACTAGGATTTTCAAGTTTTGCATCTGCCTCCATAAAAGCTTGAAACTGGTCTAAAGTAAAGGTAAATGTAGCCATTGGGTTCAGCTTTTTACCTTCAAATATGAATTTGTTTCTCCCCGTCCAGATAGCTCATGTAGTGGTTAAAGCCAATCCTATATGATCTTCTTCGATATGTTTGATGATGAATTCAATCCAACCATGAATGGAGTCAGAAGGGTTAAGGTGGATACGAATGGCGAGAGGGCATAAGAACTACACCTTAGCAGCCCAATCACATCGGAAGAGAGCATGGGTAATATCTTGTGTATGTTCTCTACAAATCCCGCAAAGTGGCTCGATTTCAGGAATTTTGTTATGAAGCTTGGCTATAGTTGGTAAAATATTTTTGCACGCCTTCCAAGAGATCTTGACCTTTATTGGGATGCTGGACCTCCAGATAACTTGCCAAATCTTAGAGTTTGGGAGGGAATTTGATGTTTCACACTATTTTTCCGGCTTGGATAGACTGATAGCAAGATTATAAGCACTTCATACTGAGAATTTGCCATTACGAGTATACACCCAGGCTCTCATATCTGCATAAGGAAACACCGGTATTGGGATATTTAAGATTTCAGCAGTGTCTTCCTCATTAAAACTAGATCTGATCAGTGGTTTATTCCAAGTTCGATTACATGGGTTGATTAGGCTAGTGGTCGATTTTAAATGTAACCCTTGCAAGTGCACAAGATCTATTGCAGTATGGCAAGAACAAGGGTGTCGAATCCACAGGGAAATCTAAATTTTTAATTAATTCTTTCAGGGATTTAAAAACATCCCCCAAGGAAGTACCAAGGGGCAGATGTAATTTACCAAAAATTTATCACTTTTTCCTAAATGCAGAAAAATAAATTAATCTAAACAACTAATTACCGATGAATCTAAGAATAATATTTAAATAAGATCAAGAAATATGCTACCCCAGATTTGTACCCCCCTTTCATTAAAGCATTATTCACACCATCATTCATTCATAAAAATGATTTGAAATAAAGTATGATCATCAATCCGGCATACCCTATCTAAAAATAATGACTCAGCCTATCATTGCGGTATGAGTCATGTAAGAAGCATAGCGTATCTCGTGATGTGTAGATCAAAACAATAAAAACATTAGACTATGGTATTAATCATAAATATGGGTACTTATCTGGGGATCGCATCTTCCCCGATCTACTGATTTAGCCGCTCATCTTTGGTGTATGATCTCCTTGTTTATTCAAAGTCATTCATCTTTTTATTTCTTCCCAAAAGATATTTGTTTACAATGCTCTCTCCTAAATACAATCTATGCTTTAAAAGAAAACAATGCAAATCCTAGGTACAATCTACCCTGATAAAAAAAACTAGAAGAAGGAGAGAAGAAGACCTTAAAAAGATGAAAAGAAGTTCCCCAAAGTGAAAAGCCCTCAAATTTAAAAAATAATCTAATCTACTTCAAATTCCTCCAAAGAAAAGTCTCAAAAGATCTCAACACCAAGTTCAAAAAACAGAGCCCCCTATTCAAAGCTTTAGCTTCCTTTTAATAATGGCCGAGCACACCTAAACCTAATTGCCTCAATCGATTGAGCCAGAAGTCTCAATCGATTGAATTTGAGTTCGAATTTCTTTAGGGCACTTCTGCCTTATGTGTCAATTGATTGATTTTCATGTCTCAATCGATTGATTTTCAAGGCTGAAGTTTTATTTCATCTGTCAATCGATTGACAATGATTCCTTAATCGATTGACTCTTCAATGTAAAGTCTCCTTTCTTGGTGGATATTGATTCTCTTCTCGGATCTCAATGCTTCTTTGGACCTTTTTGTCCATAGCTCTTGCATAGCCTATAATTTCCTTCTTTTAGGCTTTTAAACGATCTAATGGTCGGAAACACCTGTAAACATCAAAACTTCACAACAACCATCAGATGCTTTCATCAAACCGCTAAATGTAGGATTTAAGGTGTGAAATATAGTCATATTTCAGCACCGATCAGCTAGCCACCTTAGTCGATGCATTTGTTGGGGCTTGAGAGATAACCTTGAATGTAGACAAACGGGGTATCCATCTATCTTTCCATATATTAACCTTTTCCCCATCACCGATTCGCTAAATTTGTGACGACCCGACTTTTCCAATCCCTAAGGTATAGGAAAGGCCGGTTCATCAACTTATTGATTTCGCAATAAGCCGTAACAAACAGAAGCCGACAACATAAACTAAGGTCTAAAGACAGAGGCAACATTGTTAATCCAACAACAAAAACTTCATATAACAAAATTAGATATATCACTGTGAGGAACCAAAAGGAACCACCGGTGATGGCCAATCCGATCACCTAAAATAGAGGTTCACAATAATGGTTCCTCGAGTGATATCAAAAGATCAAACAATAATAGCCTAAGGCTCATCAATCCAAAAATAATATCCAGACAAAATACCAAAAATACAGAATCTAAGATCACGGGAAGAACTCCTCAGCTGGTATATCCAAATCCTCCTCGGGAATATAATCGGAGTCCTCCGGATCCTCTGACCCAAGGTCAGTCTCAAAGACCGTGACGATAGTCGAGGGTGAGCTAATGCAAGCTCAATAGAGGAAGACAGATCTATTTGCATTTCTTATAAGTAATGGTTTTCAAAAGACGGAATCGGATCAAATATGGTTTTTCAATGATGCTTTTCAAATTAAATCTCCAGTTCTAATCCTGAGTCAAAACTGATAATAAAATCTAAAGTGTTCAAAATGTTCTGATTTAGCATGCTTCTTGTCTTAAATTTATAACTTAATTTTATCTCCCAAATTTCCTATAGCATGAGAGCAGACTACGTGACCGATGGGAAGACCCTACTGACCATCGTCGTTCATGAACCCATTTCGAAAATGCAACAAGCCCCTACGCTATGAGGGAAACTTGCGCCAAAGTTTTACCGTCAACACGGTTGGTAGAATCTAGGGCATCGTACTTATGAACCCAAAATCAAATGCAAATGCTAACACATATCCAAGCTTATATTTCATATCATATACTGATTTTTCAAAGTTCTGATTCGAAGTTCTGATTCAAAATTTAGCTGAGGTTCTGATTCAAAATTTAGCTGAGGTTCTGATTTCCAAGGATTCTTATTTATGACACGGTTTACAATTTTCGGATTGTATCATATGTTCAAAGTTTTAATTACACTATGTGCAACGAAATTTTCATATTTTATGCTTCTAAAAATAAATGATTTATAACAGTTTATGCTTATAATTCATGCAAATAATAATTAGGATTCCCCTACCTTAACCAAGAAAATTCAAAAGCATGAACAAGCAGTCCTCTCCAAGGACTCCCAATTGTCAAAACCTACATATATTAACACCCTCAGTGTTAATATAGAACCCAAAAATCAAATGCAAAGGCTTACAAATAAAAATCCAACCAAACTCTTAAAAATCAAAAGCTGGACAGAATTCGAACATCGATTTCAAATTCGATGGTCGAATTTGAAATTCGATGGTCGATTTTAAATTCGACCATCGAATTTCAGAACTCTGTCTCAGGCTTAAAATCTCATTTCGATCACATTTCAATTGACAATGATTTTGAAATCGACATGAATTTTTCGTTCGTGGTCATTAATTTAATATGCCCGGATTCTTTTTCATCATTTTCTACACAGCCATTCAATCCTTTCTATTGAATCCATATCTTAATTTCTTTAACAAAACCCAACAAATTTACATAAGGAGGTTTCAAGGCATACCTCTTGTAGCTTAATTCGTTGATTCCGTTGCACTGATTCACGCACCGGAACAAATTTCCAAGCTCAAAGGTTTAAAACTTCAATCGGCTCATTATTCCTAAGGTAGTGGTCACTGCCTCAGCCATGAAAAATTTAAAGAGAACTTCTCCCTTTCCTCATCTCTTTTCTTTTTTCAGTAGTTCAAACAGATCCAAATACTAGCTCAAGGCTTATTAATGGTTGAGATGGGGAGAGGAGTTCTCAAACTCTCTAGATCTAAAGATTAGAGATGCAAAGCTTAGTGGCTTAATTTCCAACGAGAGAGAAGTTAACTTCTCTTGCACTCTCTCTTATAACCAAAGTTATGTGAATAAATATCTAGATTTTTATTATTTACAACTTATCTACTTAAGTTGAACATTATCCGGTGTCAAGCACAAACACCAATGCTATTTTGTGAGTCATAGATTACATGACTTGTACACCTCTCAAAACGAAATCCTTATGCCAAAAGTCTTATCATAGACTTAGATTACCAAAAATCTAAAATAGTCCACAATATTTTTCGGACACGCTTATCGAGGTAAACGAAAATAGGTCAAAATATCAGGGACATTACATTCACCCCTCCTTAAGAATTTTCATCCTCGAAAATTGAACATAACACAGACCAGACAATAAAAGAATAGAAAATATGGGGCACCGTGTTTCGATCCCACATGGCACGCAAGCCAAGGGATGGGATCCGTAGTAACATGGATGTACTGCATGTGGCATTAAAAGGCCATAGTGGATTGCATCCGTACATGGATGCCCACACCCCAAGAGTCACGTGCCGGGAGACTGATGCACAGTGACGCATGAAAGCCATAAGGAGAATGAAAAGCCATCAAAGAAACAGGAAGTACAACAACATCTAACTGAATCAGATACCAAAATAACAGCAAAAGCAACGCACATAGAGATCCAAAACGCATATCAAAAGATGAAAACAAGCATCGAACGGAACTATATACAAACAAAGATAAACAGAGTATCCAAAGGAAAGCAAAAGACAGAAAAGATAAAAGATAACAAAAGAAGGACCACCAGGTCCTAAATAATCCAGACTGTAAAATAAATACAGACCATAACCACCAGAAAATAAATCAGTACCCCCTCCCCCAAGTATACTAACAATCCCCAGCAGAAGATGGACCCGCCCGATCCGAAGTACCATCGCCCGCAGCAGCATCATCATCACCGTATCCATACACGCAGAAGGCATGCTAGTACCGCCCGATGTCGAAGGCGAAATACATATATGTCGTGTAATCATCGGGAAACGCGTGCTGCATCAGATAAGATAGAGCGCCGCCATGGACATCCAACTCCTGACGCATAGAGCTGGTGTGGTGGGTGAGCTCCTGAATCTGATGGCTCATGGCGGTCATCTGTCGGGTGAACTCGGAGAGTGTAAGAATGTCACTCTGTGGGGGCTGAGGAGGTGCAGTGGTAGCAGTGTCAGGGATAGAATGAGTAGGGTCCTCATCATCATCACTAGCGGTATCAGGTGCCTCTGCATCCTTTGGAGTCTTTACCAGCCTACTGTAGGTTTGACCCCAATTGACCAAGTTATAAATCTTTCGACCCGCTGTGGATTTGGGTTCAGTAGGAGGGATATCATAAGCAGGGCCCGCTCGGTAGTTCTCAATCATCACTGAAATTAAGCGAGCATAGGGCATAGTCTTCAACGGTTTCTTCACATGTTTACCCATTTTCTCTCGAGCTTTGATAATTCCTTTGAAAAGGACGTCAGGAGCACTAAACCATCGCTCCTTATAGGCCGCAAATAGAATTTGTTGGAGGGGACCGGTGCGCTCAGATTGATGACCAAAAGGGTAAAGGGTGGCCTTTAAAATTTTATCCAAGATCCACATGGTCTCCGGCATATGGACCGTGACAATGGATTTACCGGACCCATGACGGCCTTGCATCATTTGCGTAATTACATCCTCAAAACGAACCGGTTTGGGGAAGGGAGGACCTAAACCCATGGTTTGGGAGTGATTCAAAGGGCATCGCAATGCCACAGCCATGTCCTCTAGATCAAACGTATAATCGCGGCCATCAATCTCCGTATATATTCTTTTCCCGTCTTCGCGGCTCATGTGCTGATAAAATAGGTGCACGAGTCGGGGATAGAAATGGTCGCTAAAAGATGTGCACGGGGAGGTCAATTTGGCCTTTTCAAGGTATTCACCCGCCCATTGTGTGGTCGTTTGTTGGTCAAACAACTCCGGGTGAAACAGATATTCAGTGGTGAAGCCTTTGATGCTCCAAAATCGCTTGGTCTTGCAAGGGAGAGATGGGTGGTGGAACCGATCGTGGTCGCTTCAGGTAAGCTTTAAGCGGCTTGTAGATTGGATTCCTAATGGGGGTTTGCTTCTTAGGGCCCATTCAAACAAAATTTAAGAGAAATACCCACAAAATGCAAGAAAACAGGGATATACAGAGAAATATAGCAAGGGTTACCTTGTGAAAAAGCCCCAAATCGGTTTTGCAAGGGTTTAAATCCGCTCCCCTTGTAAAATGCAGTGAAATCCCCTTTGGAATGCGGCCAAAAAATGAAGAGGAAGCTCTAAAATCCCCAAATCGCTCGAAAACCCTAAGCTCAAAACCCTCAGAGCAGCCAACCCGAAATGACCAAATGATTTAAGTCCCACACTTAAATCGATAAATTCGACCATCGATTTCAAATTCGATGGTCGAATTCCCAAATCGATGGTCGATTTTGAAATCGATAGTCGATTTCTTCAGGACTTCTCAGGTCCTTTTTTTTTTTTTTTTGAAAAATGACTTGAAAGTTCATATAATTTCGATGGTCGATTTTACATTTCGACAGTCGAATTTCTGTTACACTGTTTTCTTTAAAATTTTTCAAAATTTTTGGAATTCCAATCATGCCCTTGGGTCTAAATGGACTGTCTTTGATCCCTTTTTTTATTCCCATCACCTTTTCGGACCTGGACCGTATTATCACAGCCGAAATTGGCATAGACAATTTAAGAATAGGCCAAGAAATCTTTTGGCCAAGTTATTTCATATCACCATTCGGAAAATAATAAGTCCGGGTTTGGTCGGGCTCGTAAAATGTTCAGGAATTCCGCAACGTAACACAAAAACAAAAACTGTTAAACATTTACAAAATAATATATATATATATATATATATATATATATATATATATATATATATATATATATATATATATATATATATATATATATATATATATATATATATATTGGGCCATGACATCTGTATCAAGGCCAAATGGCTCAGTGAAATTTAAGGAAGTAACTAACTATAGGCCCCAAATTTTTATTTCACAGGGCCAGTAGTGTGGAACATACCAGGTTTAGGCCCAAAATTATCAAAATTTTTTTTTTTTTTTTTTTGTCCATAATGTAGAGTCTTCTAAACATGCACAAACTAATTTGTATATTGGACCGACAAAATTTTCTCGCCAAATTATCTGTATAAAATCATTAATTACATCAAAATTCAAGGAATCATACATTCAACACATAATGTCTCAAAATTCAATAAAAAAAGGTCAGAAATTGGTCTCGGAGCTCAGCTTCACGCTCCCAAGTGGCTTCCTCCGGTGTATGATTCCGCCATTGCACGAGAACCAAAGGAATGCTTTTAGTGCGTAGGATCTGCTCCTTGCGATCCAAAATGCGAATCGGGTCTTCGACCACCTTCAAACCATCCTTAAGCTCGATGGGTTGGTAATCAAGCACGTGAGTCGGGTCACGGATGTATCGACGCAGCATCGACACATGAAAAATGTTGTGCATGCTAGATAATTGCGGCGGTAACGCCACACGATAGGCAACCTCTCCGACTCGGCCTAATATCTCGAAAGGCCCAACGTACCGAGGACTCGCTTTCGCCTTCCTTAGAACCGCATAACGCCCTTGGTAGGCGAAATTCGAACAAAGACATTCTCGCCGACCTGAAAAATCAAGTATTAGTGCCAATTTCACATGGAATTTATACCAAGTGAAGAAAATACCCATTGACATATCAAAAGCTACCTGAAAATCCACGTGTCTCCGTTTGAGATCGGCGTAGCTCTTCTGACGACTCTGAGCTACTCGTAGTCGCTCACGTATCAACCGAACCGTCTCGGTAGTGCGTTCAACTATCTCAGGTCCAATAATGAGCTTCTCACCCACTTCTTCCCAGTTCAACGGTGATCGACACCGCCGTCCATATAAAGCCTCGAACGGAGCCATACCAATGTTAGCCTGAAAGCTATTATTGTAGGCGAACTCTATTAGAGGCAAGTGTTGGTCCCATGACCCGTGAAAATCCAACATACATGCTCTCAACATGTCCTCAATGATTTGGTTCATGCGCTCGGTCTGGCCATCCGTCTGTGGGTGAAATGCCGAACTAAAGTCAAGACGAGAACCCATGCCTTCCTGAAATCTCTGCCAAAAATGTGAAGTGAACAACGGGTCTCGATCAGACACAATACTAGCCGGTATCCCATGCAGTTTAACAATCTCCTTCAGGTATAACTCTGCAAGTCTACTGGTTGTATAGGTGGTATTATATGGCAAGAAATGAGCAGACTTGGTTAGCCGATCTACAATGACCCAGATGGCATTGTTCTTCCTCAGTGTCTTCGGCAACCCGAGTATAAAATCCATCGAAATGGCTTCCCATTTCCACTCAGGCACAGGTAAAGGCTGCAATAGGCCTGCAGGATTCTGATGATCAACCTTAACCTATTGACAAACCAAGCACTGATCGATTTTAAATGTAACCCTTGCAAGTGCACAAGATCTATTGCAGTATGGAAAGAACAAGGGTGTCGAACCCACAGGGAAATCTTGAATTTTAATTAATTCTTTCAGAGATTTAAAAACATCCCCAAGGAAGTACCAAGGGGCAGATTTAATTTAACAAAAAATTTATCACTTTTTTTAAATGCAAGAAAAATAAATTAATCTAAACAACTAATTACTGATGAATCTAAGAATAATATTTAAATAAGATCAAGAAATATGCTACCCCAGATTTGTACCCCCTTTCATTAAAGAATCATTCACACCATCACCATCATTCATTCATAAAAATGATTTGAAATAAAGTATGATCATCAATCCGGCATACCCTATCTAAAAACAATGACTCAACCTATCATTGCAGTATGAGTCATGTAAGAAGCATAGTATATCTCGTAATGTGTAGATCAAAACAATAAAAACATTAGACTATGGTATTAATCATAAATATGGGTACTTATCTGGGGATCGCATCTTTCCCGATCTACTGATTTAGCCGCTCATCTTTGGTGTATGATCTCCTTGTTCATCCAAAGTCATTCCTCTTTTTTTTTCTTTCAAAAATCTTTGGCTACAATGCCTTTTCCTAAATACAATCTATGAATGTAAAAGAAAGACAGTGCAAATCCTAAGTACAATCTACCCAAATCAATCCCTAGAAGAAGGAGAAAAGAAGAACTTTTAAAAAGATGCTCAGAGGAGTCTAAAACCAAAAATAATAATGAATAAATAATCCTCTCCAAAAAAACTCTCTCTAAAAAATCTCTAATTATTTCCTCTAATTCCTCCCTCTAATTCCTATCTCTAATTCTTGCCTAATTTCCTTTCTAATTTTTGCTCCTCTTTTCGAAGTGTTTGATCCGCTTTAAATAGAGCCGAAGTTTCCCAGCCACAAAGGTGTTCCAACTCGAAAATTTAGGGTCAATTAATTGACCCAATAGGGTTGATGCATCGACCTCCCAGATTTTCGTGAATTCCCGCCGAACTTTATATCAGACACTGCTTCAGTATTGTGGCCATAACTTTCTATCCCGAACTCGGATTGAGGCGATTCTTGATTCGTTGGAAAGCTGATAGAAAGATCTACAACTTGTGTGTTTTAATAATTTCATAATTAGACCGTATTAAATATCCAAATTGAGCTACAAGTTGCACCAAGTTCTCGATGACCCAAAGTTGCAGTGTTTTTGACATTATTTTCAGAATTTTTGGGCTGTTTTCTGCACTTGGCTTGTATTTACCTGAAACACTTCAAATCTAATAATTCTTATCAGATAGCCTTCATCGGATAGCTAAATATAGGTATCTAGGGGTGAAATATCATCATATTTCACTACTCATCAAGCACCGCGACACGTACTCAGCGAGGTCGCGTTTCAAACCTCGCCACTAGAAACTCTTCATCAAGTCCTGATACATCTTGGTGCTACCAGGATGTATGGCATACATGGATTTGTGAGCCTCTTCCAGAATTGTGTCCCGAAGCTCGGTACTCGACGGTACGCATACCCGGTCGTGAAATAGCAAGGTCCCATCTACTCGAATGGAGAAATCCTTCTTACTGTCATTCTCGACATCTCGTCTGATTGCCATTAACTCATCATCGGTCATCTGAAGCTTCCGAATGTTCTCGAAGAGCGTAGGACGTAATACAAGTGTCGCCATCAATGCTCTCAAGCCTTTTACATCGAACCTTGAGCTGCCCAAAGCCATATCCTCCAAAAGCTTCCATCTCTGAATCCGGCTAACAAGATGTGACAACTGTGCTGAAGACCTCCTACTAAGTGCATCAGCAACGACATTTGCCTTTCCCAGATGGTATTGAATCGAGCAATCGTAGTCCTTCAAGAACTCCATCCATCGTCGCTGCCGCATATTCAAGTCCTTTTGAGTGAAGAGGTACTTGAGACTCTTGTGATCGGTGAATATATCAAAGATTTCACCGTAGAGGTAATGTCGCCAGATCTTCAAGGCGAATATAACTGCTGCTAGCTCTAAGTTATGCGTCGGATAGTTTCTTTCATGGTCCTTCAACTGCCTAGAACCATATGCAATGACCCGCTCGTGTTGATTAAGCACACAGCCTAATCCGCCATAGGAAGCATCACTATATACTGCAAAACCTCCACTGTCGGAAGGTATAGCAAGCACTGGTGCTGTAGTCAAGCGACTCTTTAACTCCTGAAAGCTCTGCTCACACTGTTCTATCCAGTCGAACTTAGCATTCTTTCTTGTGAGCTGTGTAAGTGGACCCGATATCTTCGAGAAATCCTCGACAAATCGCCAATAGTATCCTGCCAAACCAAGGAAACTTTGGACCTCTGTAACTGTCGTAGGTTGTTCCCATGTCACCACAGAATCTATCTTTGTAGGATCCACTGAGATACCCGCTTCAGAGACTACGTGGCCCAAGAAATCGACTGCCAAGCCAAAACTCACACTTACCGAGTTTGGCATACAATCGATGGTCCCCGAGTGTTTGAAGAGCCATCTTGAGATCTGCACATGCTCCTCTCGGTTTTCGAATAGATGAGGATGTCATCTCTGAAAACTACCACATTTATCAAGATGTGGTTTGAACACCTGCTCATCGGTCCATGAAAGATGCAAAGATTCGTCAATCCAAATGGCATCACTAGAAACTCATAGTGGCCATAACGCGTCAAACGCATCTTGTATATATCTTCGCCTTGATCTTGAGCTGGTGATAGCCTGACCTCAGATCAATCTTCGAAAAGAACCTTGCACCCTGCAATTGATCAAACAAGTCGTCTATCCGCGGAAGGGGATAACGATTCTTAATCGTCATCTTGTTGAGCTGCCTATAATCGATACACAGACGCATCGATCCATCCTTCTTTTTCACAAATAGAACCGGTGCACCCCAAGGAGAGATACTCGGTCATATAAAGCCTTTATCTAACAGCTCCTGAAGCTGTTCCTTGAGCTCTTTCAACTCAGCAGGCGCCATCCGATATGGAGCTTTTGATAACGGTTCTGTACCTGGCGCTAGCTCAATTGCGAACTCAATCTCTCGGTCAGGTGGTAATCCAGGTAAGTCCTCTGGAAAGACATCAGGATAATCGCAGACCACCTTGATAAGAACCAAGTCGTTCTTCTTCTCGGTAGAATCTTGCAAATAGGCTAGATACCCACTGCAACCATTCTTCATCATACGCTCAGCTTTAATGGCTGAAACCATCGGCGCAGCCTTGGATTTGACTCCACAGAATCGGAAGGATTTTCGCTTTGGCAGTCGGAAGGTCACTATCTTCCGAAGACAGTCCACGCTCGCGTGATAAGCTGCCAACCAATCCATTCCGAGAATGACGTCGAACCCTTCCATGCTCAACGTAATCATGTCGGTCAATGTCTCGTGCTCATCAATCATCACAATGACTGACTGACATGCTGTATCAGTGCATACCGAACTCCTCGTAGGAATCTTGACATCTAGAATGAAAGCAAGGGGTTCGGGAGTAATACCCAACTTCTCTGAGAAGGAAGGAGTAATAAACGAGTGTGTAGACCCAAGGTATATAAGTACTCGTGCTTCAATTTTATCCACATCGTCTCGACTACTCATCATAAGTGTACCTTTAGTTAAAAAGTTTGTTAATTATATGCAATGATTCCTATGTGGTTTAACATAATTGACTTGTATTTAGATTTAAACAATAATAATTGAATCAATGCATAATTGACGTCTCAACTTTAATGATACCTTGAATGACGTCATTCGACGTTTGGGCATCCTGTGCAGTCACCGCATAAGCCCGACCTTGAACTGTAGGTCGTGTCGACTTCTGCGTAGAGGCAGGTAAAGTCCGTCCTTTCTCAATAGTAGGACAATCCTTGATCATGTGACCAACCTGTCCACACCTGAAGCATCCTCCAGTGTTCCGTCTGCAACCCTCTGTCTTATGTGGTTTCCCACATCTTGCACACTGCGGGTAGAAAGCAGAGTAACGGTGATCCTCTCGTCGAGCCACGAGCCCACGAAGCTCCACTTGCGTAGTGCTCCGGCTCACGAAAGGTCGTCTGGTGACATACTACGAGGTCTCCGATAGGAAGGCGTCCATCGTCTGAAACAAACGGCGGTCTAGAATATGATGGCTGACTAGGGTAGGGAGGAGGTTTAGAGAACCTCGACTTTTTGTTCACCTGCTCTGAAGCACTCTGCTGTCCCTGACCAAACCTATTTTTATTACCCTGCTCTCGCCTCAAGTACTGCTTTTGAATATCTTCCTCTGCAATGAGGGCCTTGGACATCACGCCAGCATACGTCTCCATTTCCCACATCGACACCCTCTCCTGAATGTTCGGCCTCAAACCTCTTCAAATTTACGAGCTCTCATCACCGGTGGCCACATACATGTAGGGTGCAAATCGGGAAAGTCTATCAAATTCTGCGCCATACTCGCGCACCGACATCTCATTCTGTTTCAATTCGATAAATTGGACCTCCCATTGATTACGTACGATCTTCGGAAAGTACTGATCGTTGAACGTATCCACAAATTTTGCCCAAGTTCATGGAGTATTGGGGTAGTCCTGCTCTCTCATCCTGGAAACAGACTTCCACCACGGGCTGGCCTCGCCCAAAAGTTTGAAAGATGCCCAGCGTACTTTCTCGATATCGGTACACTGCAACACTTCAAATATTTTCTCTATCTCATCCAGCCATGCCTCGGCTTCCATAGGATCCGTCTGCCCTGAGAATGTAGGAGGTCTCATCCGCCTAAACTCTGCGAATCCTCCTGGCTGATGTCTGACTGCCAGCATCTCGGTCTGTCGGTTAATGGCTGTAGTCTGCTGGGCCATGTTAGTAGCCAAGGCTGCCAACACCTCGTCCACATTCCCTCTGTCTTGCCTAGCAGCTCCCAAAGGCTCTGCATTAGGGCCAGAAGCAACTCGCCCTCTGCCATATGAGGTGCCTACGCCCTCATCTATCTCCTCAATGCGAGCTGTACGAGGTCCCTCTATACCTCGGCCTCTGCCTCTAAACCGTGGAGGCATGCTGATCTGTCATTGTTAAACAAACAATAACAATTAGATCAGTAATTAATTGTTAGAAATAATCTAACCCCTAGTCCTAAGACTCTGAACCTAGAGCCTTTCTCTGATACCAACTGTGACGACCCGACTTTTCCAATCCCTAAGGTATAGGAAAGGCCGGCTCATCAACTTATTGATTTCTCAATAAGCCGTAACAAACAGAAGCCGACAACATAAACTAAGGTCTAAAGACAGAGGCAACATTGTTAATCCAACAACAAAAACTTCATATAACAAAATTAGATATATCACTGTGAGGAACCAAAAGGAACCACCGGTGATGGCCAATCCGATCACCTAAAATAGAGGTTCACAATAATGGTTCCTCGAGTGATATCAAAAGATCAAACAATAATAGCCTAAGGCTCATCAATCCAAAAATAATATCCAGACAAAATACCAAAAATACAGAATCTAAGATCACGGGAAGAACTCCTCAGCTGGTATATCCAAATCCTCATCGGGAATATAATCGGAGTCCTCCGGATCCTCTGACCCAAGGTCAGTCTCAGCACCTGTGACGTATAGTCGAGGGTGAGCTAACAGCCAAGCTCAATAGAGGAAGACAGATCTATTTGCATTTCTTATAAGTAATGATTTTCAAAAGACGGAATCGGATCAAATATGGTTTTTCAATGATGCTTTTCAAATTAAATCTCCAGTTCTAATCCTGAGTCAAAACTGATAATAAAATCTAAAGTGTTCAAAATGTTCTGATTTAGCATGCTTCTTGTCTTAAATTTATAACTTAATTTTATCTCCCAAATTTTCTATAGCATGAGAGCAGACTACGTGACCGATGGGAAGACCCTACTGACCATCGTCGTTCATGAACCCATTTCGAAAATGCAACAAGCCCCTACGCTATGAGGGAAACTTGCGCCAAAGTTTTACCGTCAACACGGTTGGTAGAATCTAGGGCATCGTACTTATGAACCCAAAATCAAATGCAAATGCTAACACATATCCAAGCTTATATTTCATATCATATACTGATTTTTCAAAGTTTTGATTCGAAGTTCTGATTCAAAATTTAACTGAGGTTCTGATTCAAAATTTAGCTGAGGTTCTGATTCAAAATTTAGCTGAGGTTCTGATTTCCAAGGATTCTTATTTATGACACGGTTTACAATTTTCGAATTGTATCATATGTTCAAAGTTTTAATTACACTATGTGCAACGAAATTTCCATATTTTATGCTTCTAAAAATAAATGATTTATAACAGTTTATGCTTATAATTCATGCAAATAATAATTAGGATTCCCCTACCTTAACCAAGAAAATTCAAAAGCATGAACAAGCAGTCCTCTCCAAGGACTCCCAATTGTCAAAACCTACATATATTAACACCCTCAGTGTTAATATAGAACCCAAAAATCAAATGCAAAGGCTTACAAATAAAAATCCAACCAAACTCTTAAAAGTCAAAGTCGAATAATTGAACATCGATTTCAAATTCGATGGTCGAATTTGAAATTCGATGGTCGATTTTAAATTCGACCATCGAATTTCAGAACTCTGTCTCAGGCTTAAAATCTCATTTCGACTGTCAATTTCCAATTCGACAGTCGATTTCCAATTTCGACAGTCGAATTTTCCAGGCTCTGTGGCTGTTAATTTAATATGCCCGGATTCTTTTTCATCATTTTCTACACAGCCATTCAATCCTTTCTATTGAATCCATATCTTAATTTCTTTAACAAAACCCAACAAATTTACATAAGGAGGTTTCAAGGCATACCTCTTGTAGCTTAATTCGTTGATTCCGTTGCACTGATTCACACACCGGAACAAATTTCCAAGCTCAAAGGTTTAAAACTTCAATCGGCTCATTATTCCTAAGGTAGTGGTCACTGCCTCAGCCATGACAAATTTAAAGAGAACTTCTCCCTTTCCTCATCTCTTTTCTTTTTTCAGTAGTTCAAACAGATCCAAATACTAGCTCAAGGCTTATTAATGGTTGAGATGGGGAGAGGAGTTCTCAAACTCTCTAGATCTAAAGATTAGAGATGCAAAGCTTAGTGGCTTAATTTCCAACGAGAGAGAAGTTAACCTCTCTTGCACTCTCTCTTATAACCAAAGTTATGTGAATAAATATCTAGATTTTTATTATTTACAACTTATCTACTTAAGTTGAACATTATCCGGTGTCAAGCACAAACACCAATGCTATTTTGTGAGTCATAGATTACATGACTTGTACACCTCTCAAAACGAAATCCTTATGCCAAAAGTCTTATCATAGACTTAGATTACCAAAAATCTAAAATAGTCCACAATATTTTTCAGACACGCTTATCGAGGTAAACGAAAATAGGTCAAAATATCAGGGACATTACAAAATTATTCCTTTTTCAACAACCTCCTGTGCGGACATAATACTTTGCCATGTATAAGAACCTCCCGGTTTGACTTTTGCTTCATGGAATTCACAATTGGGGAAATATTTTGCTTTGAGGACCTTCGTGACAAGAGCTTCATGGAAATTTCTTAATCTTCATCCTTGTTTAGCCAAGAGAGCCGAGTTAAAGTCTTCAAGGCTCTTGAAACCAAGTCCACCCGCTTTCTTCTTTTCACAAATTTTACTCCATGCCAGCCAATAGACACTATTCTCTTTTTTATTTCTACCCCACCAAAATTTAGACATAAGGGATTTAATCTCATCCAAAAACTTCCTAGATAACTGAAAACATGTCATGGTGTAGGTTGGGATGGCTTGGGCTACCGATCGTAGCAATACATCTTTTCCCCCTTGCGATAACAATTTCTCTTTCCACCCCTGTATCTTTTTCCAAATTCTCTCCTTGATTGAGTTGAAAATGATGGATTCTACTCTACCGATGGTGGATTGGAGACCCAGATACTTTTCTTGGATAGAAGCACTTCTTATGTTCAGAGTTTGGAGAATTTCCTGCTTAATGTCTTACCGATTTGGTAAAATTAATTTGTTGTCCTAATGCCAATTCATATAGCTGCAGAATTCTAATGATTTCCTTGATTTCTCCGATAGTAGCTTTAGAGTAAATTAAACTATCAACTGCAAAAAAAAGATGGGAAACAAGAGGAGCTCTTTTACATATTTGAATGCCCGAGATCTGACCATTCTCTCCAGCCTACTTGAGAAGAGAAGAAAGAACATCTACACATATGATGAAAAGATACAGGGATAAAGGATCGCCCCGTCTAAGTCCCCGACTCAGTTTGAGGTTACTATAAACTCTACCATTGATGAGGAAGGAGAAAGAAACCATGGTAACACACCCCATAATTAAGGAAACCCATTTAGAGTTAAAGCCCATTTTTTCAAGAGTTTTTTCTAAAAAAATCCATTCCACTCGATCGTATGCTTTACTCATATCAAGTTTGAGCGCACAATCTCCTGTTTTACCCCTTCTTTTGTTCTTTAAAAAATGTGCAATTTCAAACCAATAAGGACACTGTCAGAGATTAATCTATCTGGTACACAAGCACTTTGATTTTGGGAAATAAGAGACGGAAGGACAACTTTTAGCCTATTTGCAAGACACTTTGAGATGACTTTGTAAGTTACATTGCAGAGGCTAATAGGGAGGTAATCAGTAGTGTTGCACGGGTTTTGATTTTTCAACACAATAAAGGTTTTATTAATCTCTTCTAGCCTACTATTCCCATGCAGATAACTAAGGGCTATAGAGATAACAGCAGAATGCACAATTTCTCAAGAATTTTGAAAGAAGAAAGGGGGCATACCATCCGGGTCCGGTGCTGTGAGGGGTTTCATTTGGAATACAACTTTTCGCACTTCGCATATCGTGAAGGGAGACAGCAGGTACTCATTCTAGGTAGGTGTGATTACTGTTATGTGGGCTTGGAGAGCTTCTTCCACATTTGATGGGGTACTCGTGGTGAAGAGTGTGGTGTAGTATTCAACAAAGGTGTTCTCAATGTCATTCGGGGAGGTGCACCATTGTCTACTGCTATTGTTGATTCCTAAAACTTTATTCCTCTTACCCATTTGGGAAGCCTTCGCATGAAAGAAAGTCGAATTCCGATCGCCGTTTTTGAGCCACAATTCTTTATAACGTTATAACCACATCATTTCCTCCCGTTCCATTAGCTCATTAATTTCGCGTTTGATATTTCTTTCTTTTCACTCTAGTTGATCATCCCAATGGACGATTTGCAGCTTTTGAGATCTTCCATCTTCATCGATAACAGTTTCCGGACATTGCCAAAGGTACTAGCAATCCATGAAGTAAGTACTCGTGCAAAGTTGCTAATGTTCCAGTTCAGATTTTGTAGGTGATTTGTGGTAGGTTGTTGCACCCAGTTGGATTTCACAATTTCTGATAACTCATTTGCTCTTGCCCACATCACCTCGAAACGGAATGGACAAGGACCCCTATGCTGGACAAGGAGTTTTGCGTGCGTATCGAGAGAGATGGGAAGATGGTCTGATGTTGCTGTTATGAGGTGAACCACTTTAAAATTTGGGAAGAGGTTTATCCATTCCAGATTAGCGAAGAACCGGTCCAGCCTCTCTTGAACAAGCCTTGCATCATCTCTACCGTTCTTCCAAGTGAAGGGAGGGCCTTCAAACTTCAAGTCGAGAAAATCACTCTCATCCACCACTGTTCGGAAGTCATTAATCCGATTCAGGTTTCGCCACCAAGTTTCATATTTTTTTGTTTGGGAGAGGATTTCATTGAAATCCCCCATGCATAGCCATGGTAAGTGCCTTTGGGTCTTTAGCTTTTGGAGGAGATTCCATGAAATATGGTGATTGTTGTTGTCTGGCTCACCGTAAAATCCCGTGCATCACCACTTGTTTAGGTGGTCGGTATTTGTCACCATGCCATCAATATAGTATTTCGAGGATGATTGGAGATCAAATATTATATCATTTTTAGAGCATCGCCAAGCCACCTGATCGGCCCACGACACTAATGAAGTAGCCATTTTGAAAGCCTATCTTCCATTTGATTTTTTCCATATCTCCCGCCACAAGTTTCATTTCGTAAAGATACAAAACATCAGGATCTTGGCTCCTCAACAATTGTTGTAGAGCACGAACTGATCGGGGGTTCCCAAGCGCCTGACAATTCCAACTTATGATTTTCATTGCATCCGGCTGGGCTGTAAAGCAACACTCGTCAATTGAACATTGGAATCTTCATTTGAGGTCGATAATTTCCCCCTTTTTGCCGACAAAGCAGCACCCGCCGATAGTGAAGGTGACTCAGAGGCTATCCATTTTCTTTTCAAATTGTGTACTTCCTAAGGTAAGAGTACTTCTTGGTTATTTAATGGGGACTGATTGGGAGATGAGTGTGTTCCAGGATATTGTATGATGGATGGGTTTGGTAGCATGGATTATGGTTGAGATTTTGGGATGGGGAGGCGTTTCTCGAGGCAAATGGGTTTGAGGAGGTCGACATCAATTGGGTTCTGGTTGAGCAAGTTTTAGCCCGAGTGGAGTGGAAAGGGCGGTTTGGGGAGTTGGGCAGTGACATTGGGTTTGGGCTAGGAGTGGTATTTTCTATAGAAATAAAAAGGCAATTGGGATTTTCAGTGGTAGGATGGTTAGAGTTGGGATTTTCAATGATGGTAGTTTTGGAACAGGCTTGATTTTTGAATTTCCTCACACTGCAGGTCCCACCAATCTTTAAGATAGCTGGGAGGGGAGAGATTTATTAGTCAAAGATGGGACTTTGACTATTTCTTCCATCAGGTCACATACCACCATCTTTGCTATTGGGGACTTGGGCTCCGATTCTGATTCAACGACTTGAGTAAGATTTGCAGCCATACTCATCTTGTGGGACGTGTGACCTTCGCTAGCATTATTGAAGACGCGTGTGGAGAAAAATGCTCCACTTCTTGAGGAATGATAACCGTCTTGAACTCCTTGGGAGACGTGTGAGCAACGTCTTCCGTTACATCCATAGCCTCGTTAGGTACATCCGGATTTTGCACACTATTGGATCGCCCCATTATTGTACCAGGTATCTCTGATTTCTATGTAATCTCCATCAGACGGTCAAGATGCTCTAGGGATGTTTAATGATCTCCGCCGAAATACTTTGTGGAATTTGCTTTTTCTTGCCGCAGTTTCTTTCCAGGAATGTCAGCTTTCTCCATTGGAGAGTGAGAATTGGTGTTTCGCTGATAATGGGTTATATTGATGAACTCTAAGTTGCGTTGAGGCGCACGAAGTCAATCTCCATATTGAGTATTTTGTTCCCCCTCGCAAGGGTTCAAGCAATCACGGTCATGGTGGCCGATACAACCACAGTTGTAACAAAAGGTAGGGAGCCTCTCAAACTAAAACTTCACCCATTTACTTTGATCTCCCAATTTGAATCGTGCCCCTCTTTGAAGGGGTTTGGTGATGTCGACGATAGCTCTGAATCTCAAGTAAGGGCCCCAACACTTGTTATTTTCGTCCACATCCACTGTTACAGCCTCACCAACAATGTTATCGAGTCGCTGGCCTATTTGTTTGGTCATAGCTCCAAACGGGAGTCCCAAGGCTCTGATCCAGAATGCTGTCTTTTTAAAACCAATCTGATCTAGTGATGCATCTGTTTTGAGTTCGGATAGAACAAGAAGGTTGTTATCGAAACACCATGGCCCAAGCCTTAGTATTCTATTTATATGGCCTACATTCGGGAGTTTGAAAATGAACACATTTTCCTCGAGACTTTTAATAGTGATGCCCTCTTTAATCATCCACATTCTACGGATTGTTTCTTTGAATGCTTCACCATTATCCCGTAGTGGGGAAATGATCTTCCCTAGTAGACAATCATCCTCGGCCTTTATGATAGCCTCCTCATCCGCGATGCATTCAGTATGTTCCTCCGCAGTGAGGATGAGTGTTTTCTTCATCTCAGACAAAAACATCTCCATGGCACTATCCATGGGGCAAAATACCGGAAATCCGATACGTATCGTCCTGACCTCCAGGATGATACGTATCGGGTATTGTCCGATACATTCAATGTATCGGCGATACATTGAATGTATCGGTTTGATACATTCAAAAAAAAAATCTCAAAAAAATATGAAAAAATACCAAAAAAATATGAAAAATTATATTTATTTATTTTGTATTTATTTCAACTATTTTTGCTTTTATTTTTGACTTATTTGATGCATTATTTAGATGAATATATAAGTTACATGCCTATTTTGCGACTTAACCCAAGTCACATGCTTATTTTGTGACTTATTTTTGACTTAAGATCACATTTTTGACTTAATGTAATAGATCTTCTAACATTATTTTTGACCAACTGATCACATGCCTATTTTATTAACAATATTTCATAATTTGATCGACGCAGCCACGCATAAACTAAATTACAATGTATATTGACAGAAATAAATTATATATTATCAAAATTAATAGCTATGTTGATAAAAATAAATTTAATTGTATATGAAAAACTTACTTTAGAGCCACATTGAATTTCGTGGTGGTTCTTGGCCCTCATGATAAGTCATGTGAGTTTTCCGACCTTTGCCTATAATGTTGGCCATATTGATACCCATGATCATATGTGCCCCCTTGAAATTAAGGTCAGAGCAAACGAATATGGCTCATGAGTAATGAAAGGCCGGTCCTCCAAAAATCTGACTAACGAAGTCATATGGCACCGGGTAGGTTTGTTGTGGTTGGTAGTATGGGTTATTAGTTGCTGAATCTTCGGTATTTTACAAACTGAATCCCCCGAAGCTAGAAGTCATATAACCCATATCCGTATCATCTTATGGACCTTGTGGTGGTGGTGGTGTTTGATATGATTCTGACGCTCATCTTCTTTCAACCCCTCCCATTCTAAATATAGGAGTGTCGAACTGTGTTAACGGTGTTGAGTCATCGTCTCATGCCGCCATATCTTTATATGGATCAGAGGTACCAGCATCCTCCCGTCCACCACTAGTGCCAACGTCCCCTCCACCATCATGCCCTCCACCATCATCCTCACCACTCCCATCATCACTATCGGGCTACGTTTTGTCATCAGATCCAACCACTGAATGACGATTCAATCTTCTTTTTCGCCTCGCTGGTTGGGAAGCCTGCTGCTCCGCTACTCTTTCAGCATTGTCCAGCCATTCAGTGCTCTCAGTATCCAAGATTGGCTCTTCTCTCTCTTCGATCCATTGATTCAAAGGGTTATCCTCCTCGAATATATAATCTAACTGGATGGGATCAAAATATTCACTGTCTGTAAGGTAGAATATGATAGATGAATTAGTATAATATGTAAGTAAGACTTCAGTATAATATGTAAGTAAGACTTCATATAATTGAGGATCTAAGACTTCATGTAATTGCTTACCACGGTTGGTCCTCTGTATATTCCTGACCCTTATTCGCATGTTGTAATGGCAGTAGACTAACTTTTTTAATCGGTCCATAGTTAGTCTATTCCTTGTCTTAGTATGAATGAGAGAGAAAGTGCTCCAATTCCGCTCGCAATTGGACGAGGAACACGTTTGCGACAATACCCTCATTGCTACCCGCCTCAATATCGGACCATCATCTCCATAATGCATCCACCAATCAGCGAGTTTGTCGTGTTTAATTTAGGATTGCGCCAACGGGATCCCAAATGACCTATGTCTCTTACGAAACATGTCAATCTATAAAGATGAAACACAGTAAGGCACATATCAATAAGTAGATGATAATATCACATGACATTTGACTTATTGGTTATAAGGTATGATACTATGATTACTCACATCTCTTATGGCTTGACCTTGGTCTGCCAACTCAGGGAGCATTCTTTGGATTACATTCAGCAAACCGGTATACACTTTATCAGTGTCACTCAGCTCGAAGCGTCGCGTATACTGGAAGGCTGGATTCAAGTAGTGTGTTATACATCAAATATGAGCAATTTCATCAGTATATGAAAATAATGAATAAATAAATAAAAATCACTACATAATTGTGCAACATGTTATACTTGCTGCATGCAAGTACTGGTAAAATTGTGCATCCCACCTCTTGTCGATAATCGCCCAGTATCGTTTATATTTTGTAGGGCATTTGGTTTTTATAGCCAATTTTGCCTTATCCATTGACTCATAAACGTACCCCATCATTGATTTCTCATCACCATCAACCAATCTCAACACTTGCACCAGCGGGGTAGTGACGGCGATCAGGTGGTCGACATCTGCCCAAAATCGCGTGCTGTAGATCAAGTCAGCAACTTCAGTGCAAGCTAGTCTCTTTGCTCGTGGGAGTCCTATTTCATGTTGATTCCATTCTTCCGATGACACCATGCTTTTCAGCTCATGCCTATATCTAGCCAAACTCTGTAGGGCTAAGAACTATGTTGCAAAACGTGTAATCGCAGGTCAGAGCAATACATTATTCGTGAAGGCTCTCATTAAATTGACCAGCTTGTCACTATTGTACAGGTAAGAAGTAATCGTTCTTCCCTTCTGAATAGTTGCCTGTTCCTTGCTTCTCTTTCCTAAATCCTCAAGAATGAGGTCCACGCAATGAGCGGCACACGGGGTCCAGTACAGGTGACGTCTCTTCATCATTAGTTTTAATCCAGCGGCTTTGTAATTTACCGCATTATCTATTACCACCTGCACAACCCGCTGCTCTCCAACCTCTTGAACTATCATATCCATTAGTTTAAAGAGGTAGTCAGCAGTCTTTACGTGTCTAGAAGCATCAACTGATTTCAAAAATACTGTCCCGATATCGCTGTAAACCAAAAAATTGATCAAGCTCTTTTTTGTGGGACCAGTCCATCCATCGCACATAATTGTGCAACCTCTCTCATCCCATACATCCTCAAAGCTTTTTACATAGGCAGTTATCTCATCGTACTCATCTGTTAGTAAGGGCCCAGATATCTCGTATGGAGAAGACTTTTTAGCTCCTGAACCAACTTCTGCACTTGTATCAATCATGCTTTTGAAGTACGACAACTCTGCTACTTGGCTCGGAATGTGGTTGTATATAAAAAACTTGGCAATGGATTTTCCAAGCTTCTTTCTCATTTTTGTAAGTGAGATTGCACTCAATTTAGTTTGTTTGGAGCTTTCAGTGCGATACATGAATGGATCCATGAGTGTCTGACCTCTAGTAGACGACCTATAATCCTTCCGGATCTTGACCTCCACGCAAATCGACTCAACATCCTCATCATCCTCAACAACATGTGGCCTATGACTAGATCCACCACCGGTAGCAGGCATGGATGGGCCCCTCAACCTAGACCGAAATCGATAATCGGCTTCTTCCTGATCCCGCCGCTGTTGTGCTTCTCTGGCACTTTCTCTCATAGCTCTCGCCATCTGCTCATCCTCATCCTCATCCTCATCATCCTCAAGTGCAGCTGATGTAAACTCTGGATCTGGCCTCCTGATTCTCTCATACATTTCCCTATCACGATCAGTTTCAGCTTTTTTCTTTCCCTTTGTCGCTTGTAAACTAGCTCTGATATTTTCTTTTACTTCTCTGGGTACACTGGGACACCCTCTTGTCTCTCCCTTTACGTGAGCCAGATGCTCCTTTAACCGTGTGATACCTCCTCCCAGCAGTTTTTTTCCATAAAGCTTATATTGTATCTGGAGTCTATTACCATCTATTGCTGTACTGTATTGTCACGCTGGATCTGTCGATCGTACCATATTTATTTATTTCACCTGTATGAATGAGCAAACGATTGCATTAAAGTAAACATCTAATTTATACTTAAAAATAAAATTTATTTTTTAATTATTGCTATTTTAAAAATATTAGATTATATTTTATTAAATTTATTTGATATTATTCTAATTTTTATAAAATTTAGATTACATTTAAAATTTTATTTTATATTATTCTAATTTTTAAAAGATTAGATTATATTTTACCAAATTTATTTGATATTATTATAATTTATGAATATTTATTTGATATTATTATAATTTATGAATATTTATTTGATATTATTATAATTTATGAATATTTATTTAATATTATTATAATTTATGAATGTTTATTTGATATTATTATAATTTTTGAATATTTATTTGATATTATTATAATTTATGAATATTTATTTGATATTATTATAATTTTTAAATATTTATTTGATATATTATAATTTTTAAAAATTTATTTAAAATTTATTCTATATTATTCTAATATTTTATGGGACATATCCCATAATATTAATTATTTTAATTATATGTGACAGTCACATATAATCAATATGAGTCACATATAATTAAATTTATTATTAAAATTAATATGGGTTACATATAATTTAATATGTGCCTCATAAATTTAATTATATGTGACCCATATTAATTTTAAGTTTAAATTATATGTGACCCATATTGACCTCATTATTTTATTAATTATATGTGATCCATATGATATGTGACCCATATTATATGTGATCCATATTGATTACATGTGACCCATAATTATAATTATTTATATTATTTTTGACCCATAATTTTAATTAATTTAAATATTTTAAATTATTTTTTCCCTCTTCTTAATTTAAATATTTTAATTATTTTTTACCCATTAAATATGATAGATCTATCATTAAATATGGTAGATCTATCCTTATATAATGTAGATCTATCATATTTAATGGTAGATCTACCCATAAATTTCAAATAATTTAAATAATTATAATAATTAAAATTATGGATAAATGATAAAATTTAAAGGTAGATCTACCCTTATATAAGGTAGATCTACACTTATATAGGGTAGATCTACCCTTAAATTATATAGATCTACCTTATTTTAGTATTTAAAATGAAATAAAATGATGGTAAAATGATAAACACGTACCTTCTACGTTGATCCCGTGATTTAGGATGCAAATAACCCAAAAATGAGAGAGGAAGAAGAAGGAAGAAGAGAGGAAGAAGAAAGGAGGAAAATGGAAAAAAAAAGGGAAAATCCGACCCTTTAGTCGGTCAAAGGGTAGGGCCCACTGATATCGCCAAATTATCGAACGATAATTTGAGTCCTTATTTTGTTTTTTATTTTTATCCAAATTATCGGACGATAATTTGAAATTATCGTCCGATAATTTGATATTATCCTCCGATACGGACAATATTTTGCCCGTATCTGACAATAATTTTCCTATTTTATATGGGGTATGATATATACCCTATACATACCCTATGTATCGTACCGGTGACCTCCAAAATCGATACGTATCGTCCGATACGTATTGGTATCGGACGATATTTTGACCCATGGTACTATCTATGAGACATAGATAGTGACCAATAAGGGAAGATGTCAGATTTTATAGGAATGAGAAGGGGGAGATCAATTAAGAGGGAGTAGAAAGGTTATGGGAGAGGAATAAGGTGGGAAGAGGAAAGGATTGTCACAGGGCCTTTACAAAGAAAGGAGAGGAGAGAGGTACAATGTCAGGGGCCTTTACAAAGAAAGGAGAGTTCAACATAATATTTGATTCAACCACTAGAGCAATTCAGTAAGATATGTAAAGAGAAAAAAAAAACTTAATACATATATAAGTTTTTGGTCATTTGATTATTTTTTTTGTTAGGATATGTTATTTTCCTACAATTTCTTGCATATGTATCCAAATACAAAATTTGATTAATCCAGCGTTTTTCCAACTAATAATATGGTTATCCAAACAACGAAAAACAAAGGGAAATGAAGGAATCCCATGGTTTCTTACAATTTAAGTATCCATGGGAAAATATCGGAATATTATTTTACTTTCTCACATTTCCCGGGTTTTTATCCAAATAGGCTCCACCACTGCTTATATATATATATATATAAGTGTTCCGTCCTCCATTGAAATATTTTTTTGACTTATATTTTAAAATTATTTTTTCAAATTAATTTTTTTTAAATTGATCTAAACAACACACCCGTACTCCACATGACACCCAAAATACGTTTTGAATGTCATATGGAGCTCCATGTGTATCTTAAAGGGTAGTCACTGTATATATGTATGGGAGCCGGTTAGGTCCTCCAATGGACGACGGTGACCATCCTCTAAGATACACGTGGAGCTCCACGTGGCATTCGAAACACATTTTGGGTCCCATTTGTAGTGCGGGTACGTTCTTTAGATCAATATTTTTTTTAAAAAGGTTCAAAAATATATTTTTAAAGCACAAGTCAAATTTGAACTAATTTTGTTGCTAATGAAATACATGATAAAGATGAGTTTTCAAAAAATATTTATTTTTCAAAGATGATTATAAAAAAAAAAATATTTTTTCAAAAATGATCTAAGCAATGCACGTCTGCTCCATGTGGCTTCAAAGTAGTGTTATGAGTGCTACATGGAGCTCCATGTAAGATTATGGAGGACGCTCACCATCCTCCATCGGAGGACGGAATCCTTTTCCATATTATATATATTTTATTTACAATAAAATTATCAAAGTAACTTTTAACATTATCATTAAATTTATCAAACAT
The DNA here is from genome assembly GCA_021018995.1 of Chloranthus sessilifolius. Lineage (NCBI taxonomy): Eukaryota > Viridiplantae > Streptophyta > Magnoliopsida > Chloranthales > Chloranthaceae > Chloranthus > Chloranthus sessilifolius. Next base: position 178,952,601 of record CM037585.1, on the reverse strand, counting down.
ATAATAGTTGGGAGATTATTTTAGTAATTTAAATATTTATAAAGAGAGGTTGAGGCTAGGGCCTGGGTTGGGTATATACAGCTGTCCAAAGGGCAGGCTAAGGCATAATCTTGTCTAGGGCCCGGACCCAAACGAGCCCATTGACTAGCCTAAATACCGACTCTATGGTCTATACCATAATTTTTTTTTTTAATTTTTATCAGGCTCTATACAATAATTAATGCTGCCTAAAATCATTAAACAGGACATTAACAAAAAAACCCAGCAAATATCGTAGTTTTTCCCCACTGTCAACCAAATAAGGTAAGCATGTTTTCCTCAAAAAGATCAACCTAACCAGAATTAAAAGAGAGCGCTGCAACTACGAGCACACTGCCTTTTTTCCACACGTTAATTTTCTAATCGCACGGTAACTTTGCTATCGGCACAACTAATTAAGTAAAGGTTTTTTTTTTCATATAACCGCCCTCCTTAGATATGCCGATATTGCATCAAACCTCATGAGTGGTATTTTTTCTACACCCCTTACTTTTGTGTTTCTTTTTTATATACTCCACTGCCCTTTAGCTTTTGGCCGGGAAGGACTATTTTGTCTTTTTTCTGCTGCCCTTACTTTTGTGTTTCTTTTTCTTATACTCCCTCTCCTTTTAGTTCATGGCCGGAAGGACTATTTTGTCCTTAATGAAACTAATATTCTTAAAATACCATCTAAAAGTCCCTTCATTCATTTATATTTACAAGTCATGCCATTAAACCAGTTTAAAAGGCCCTTCATTAATCTTTATTTACAAGTTATGCCATTACAGTTTACCACCATTCTAAAAGGAGTACTTTTTAATCAACCCGCAATATCGTTGAGTTCACGTACACTCAAACACATCGACTGCATTGAATCTTACGATGGAGATTATTTATAGATCGATCTTTAGATCATGGGTGTGCCATCAGACAGTCGATTTTTTATTTCATGTGGTACACACCCATAAAAGTGACCTTAAAATCAATTTTAAGCATTTTTATATTGTTAAGCTCACTTTTCTGAGATGTATGCCACGTGAAATAAAACACTGATCGTCTGATGGTACGCCGATAATCTCAAGATCCATCGTATGAAATATTGGGAGGATAAATGATCTTCATCATTTGATTCAATTCAATCAACGTGTTTCAGCGTGGGTGACCTTAAAGATTCGGTGGGCAGATTTAAAAGTACTCTTCTAAAAGGCACTTCATTCATCCATCAGATTCAAGACCCTTCAGATGGGTGACTCCCCCATTAAAGCATGCCAACATTTAGACGAATACTCAACCAATAGAAGATTTGTGGTAAACGATACAATTATTCTTATAAAGAAAACCTTCAATCTGCATATTCTACTCAAAATACCCGACCCTCCAATTTGCTATATGATTCAAGACCCATCAGATGAAAGATTGATTGATATTGGCCGATACTTACCAATGCAATTTTTTTCTACATGTTTTTAAAAGATGACCGATTGGTATTGGTGGTACCGTATCCATATCAGCCGATTTGTGTCGGTGCAAAATGGATCAATACTTGATACCCCAAGTGCAGGTCGCCTAGATTTTTGAGGAGTTAAAAATCAAATAGGGTACTAGTATGGGCAGCCGAAGATTCGGTCTCCATACTTAGTGGATTATGCAATTAAAATTGATGACTGCCTTGAATAGGACTATGTAGATCATTTTACGTCCCAATCTTCCATACAAGAGATCTTGAGATCATGTCCCACCTATCAGACGGTTAGATGTTGATTTCACCTGGCACATGTCCTCAAAAGTGATCATGATTAAGTCACTTTGGAGGATGTGTTTTATAGAGAATATATATCTGACCGTATGATGGGGGGTCCTTGATGTCCAGATCTATAATGTGAAAGTTGGGGACAAAAAAAAATGATAAAATCTTGGCTTTAAATAAGTGTAGCCAATCATCTAATAGAGAACCTGATTGGACAGCCATAGATTAGTTTTAAGTGGGCATGCTCATCACCCATAAAATATTTTCAAAACTATTTTTATACCGCCAAAAATGTTGGGTATACAACGGCCATAAATAGGAATCTACAAAATGTCATTAAGGATAAAATACTTGACAGAACCTGAATAAAGGCCTTTTAAAATGATGGTAATTTTAGAATATTAGTTTCATTAAAGATAAAATAATCCTTCCGTCCATTAACTCAATGCTAGTTACCGGCAGAAGTATATGAAAAAGAAAGAAACACAAAAGTAAAGGCAAAAGTAAACTTTGCTTTATTGCGGCTCATAAAGATCCAAATGGTTGTATCAATGAGCATAACGAGTGCTCGCAGTTGTTTTGAGTGCACGCTAAATTTTCCTATTTTTTGTGCCTTTTGCTTAATAAAATAATAGTATTTTATTTACTCACCAATTTTTACTATCCACACACAAGGTTCTGTATTGTGTGTGCAAAAAAGAAATAACGGGTGAGCCTTTAATAGCTATCTACATTCTACAAGAAACTTTAAAATAGTTACTTTTTCTTTATGGTGGGTTATTAAGGACGGTGGAAAGCTAACAAGCCATGCGAGATTGTTGGAAATCATAATTACTAGTAAAATGTCTATGAACATGCCAACAAATAAGGTTATAACATGGCAATTAAAATTAAAACCAATGTAATTTAGAAGCAATACGATCATGAATCAAAATTTCGTCCGATACCGATACGTATCGGATCCCAACGATATGGTACATTGAATGTATCGTATCGTTCTCAGCCATTCAAATGTTGGACGATTCATTCAATGTATCGTCCGATACGGTTCGATACCAATACGTATCGGTTTTTGGTCCGAACGATGCATATCGGTTTAACGAGATTTTGACCCATAATACTGATCCCTTTAAAGAGGAGGCTGTGTCCTAAGGTCAAATTTCCCTCAAAGGCTATGCATGTATTTTAGTTTTTTCATTACCCCGCTAAGATATGACTTATTTGCACTTTGCCCCTGTATTTCAACCATTTACAATGCGGCCCTTGCTTGTATGTTACCTTTACTTATTACCTCTTATAGTGACGGATCAGTTACAAAACTAATCTTTAATTACTCTAAATCAGATGATAGAGATTGTTTTTCACCGCAATCTTCCACCTAGTGAATCTGGGAGTCAGAATCTTACTATTAGGCGGTCATATTTTGATTCCACATGGTGAACATGGGTGTAGAACAAACTGGTTCTTAGATCACTTTTAGAGATGTGTGCCATGTGAAATCAAAATCTGACTACCTAATTATACCATGATCTAAAGATCGTAGATCGGGGCGAAAAACATTTTCCATCAGCTGATTCAAAGTAATCAAAGGTTATTTTGTTGGAGAATCCATCACTGTATGGTGTAATAAGTAAAGAAAACGAAAATGCAAGGGCCACAATGTAAATAGGTAAAACACGGGGCAGAGTGAAAATAAGACATATTTCAGGAAGAGTAAATACAAAAACCTCTATATTATTTTATTGCTTAAAGAAATCATTTTGAACTTTAAATAAATTAAGGGGCAATGGTCAGGTCCAACCAGGTTGAACTGGATTTCCAATTCAACCATATCTAAAGCCTTTGAAAATAGGAGAATCTTGATTGCATGTCATCCCATAAAAAGTAAAATTCTTGAAAGTCAAGATTCTCATATTTCTAAGGGCTGCAAATGTAGTTGTACTCGAAATCTACTTCAACTTGGTTGGACCTGACCATCGCACATTTCCAAGGTTGGAAATGTGGTTGTACTCGAAATCTACTTCAACTTGGTTGGACCTAACTATTGCCCTAAATTAAGATAATTTTTTTTTATGCTTTAATAATTTATTATTATTTTTATAATCCTTAATTTTTTCTTCCAAATATATTCAAATTAAACCGAAATGATCCCCCCCCCTCAACACTCTATACCGAAGGATTGCCTCCTAACTTGGTTACTATTGTTGTGCCTCCTTTTTTAGATTCATGATGACGTCATCAGGAAACCAATTTCGATACATGCTTTTAACATAGGAAATTGGATTTTTGGGTACCTACTATTCAGAGTGCTTCCAAGGACTTAAGATCAAAGTATTTCAAATAGTTTTGCCTTTTTAAAATAAATTTTGATGTAACAAATAGCCAAATAGTTTGTAGAACGTTGGGATCATATGAAATCAAGTTAATGGCACTTTAAACAACATCAACTTTTGATCCCTCACTACAGGACCCAAAAGTATCCAAATTATTTGTCTACCATATGAAAATGAATTTCATCACCCAATATCAAAGGCAAAAGGAGGCCATTTTAGGGGTCAAATACCAATCTAAAGAAAAATTTACTATCTAGGGTAAGTCTCTATTTGGCTTTGTTTTAAGATTTTGATTCCAAGTTTTTTTAGAAAGTCTTAACTTTAGGAATTTAAGATTGCCCTACAAAATTCGTGAGATTATGATTTTTTTACTATTTTTGGTAAGTTCAATTCTAATAGTAATTATATTCAAGCTAGGATTCAAAAGCTTATTTAAGCCATACTAATCAAATTATAACAGGCTTCTCATTATTATGAGTATGTTTGATTGCCAAATAAAACACATTCACGGTTATAAATGGTGTTTTGACCGTGAGTGATCGTTTGATAGAGCAAACCCTAAACGTGTTTCGACGTTTTTTAGCTTATGATTACGAAAATCGCATATGAAGAGAGACCCTCATATCCCCTTGTCGTTATACGTCATCATGTGTAACAACGAGTGCCGATTATAACCGTGAAACGAGTATGCAATCAAACATGCCCTATAAGTTGAATATTAGTATTTTAGAGAATTTTTCCTTTAACTTTCTTTGTGGATTCAAAGATTTTATTTTAAGGAAGACGACTGTGCTCTTGTCATTTGTCTCTTCACATTTTACATGTGTCAAATCTAGAGGCCATAGGGCCCACCAAGAGGTTGTCGCAATGGTTCGGCAGCTTGGGTTTGCTCCCTAAGGTCACGAGTTTGAAACGACCCCCCTTCTATTAACAGGGTGAAGTGAGGTTGCATAAGTCACAAAATAATTGTTGTACGAGTATGGCTCTACACTTAGTAGGGATTAATCCAAGTGTAAATTGAGAAATCATCCATCATTAGGAGAAGAAATTCCAGCAAATTAAAGATTTGAAGATTATGAGATCAACTGAAGTTTTATGGCAATGAATTGTTAGAATTTTTCAAGTTGTGCAATTAAATGGCATTTAAGATCAATGTCTCTATTGTTTAGGATCTATTAAGATTCAAAGCTAACCATTTTAACGACAATTGAGTGTCCTTTTTATAATAAATTTAGAAATTCTTATTTTTTCTCTTTGCCCAACCTTTTCAGATAATTCTTTATATGGTTAAATAAATTTTCTTCTACAAACCCTTCATAATGTTGGAGTGTGACTTGAGATCAACTAATCTCAGGGATGATATCTACAACTTTTTCTCTAATACATTTTCCCTTCCGATATTTTGATTTTCTGCACTCCTTTGCTTATTCATTCATCTTTTATTTCGTAGGTTAAACTTGATATTTGGTGTGCTTAAATTGTTTGGACCCTTGGGTCTCTACAGGTTAAAGACTGTCTTTAGCAAGCATTTGTAGGCAATTAGGAGCTGTGGTTCTATCCACCAATTCTATGCAAACTTAAAAAGTCTATGACTTAGGATGTATGAGGACAACAAACTATCACAATTATCTCATGCGAGCAACTACCTTTGAGTAGGATGGGCTAGTCTAAGCCTTTAGACATGTTGGTTTAACAAACATATGAATGAGCATCTATGGACAAGATTTAGACGTATTCCCCTTTTGCTCACTATTTTCTTTGATATCTATGGATCAATGCAACGATACATTTAGGGGAAATTTACCAGATCAGCCCTATCAGATACACCTTTTACATCAAAGGCCCTTTATTTTCACCTTTATCCAAACGGACCAGCTTTTAGCTAAGCCATTTTCAGCTAATATAAAAAGCCCGAAATACCCTTTTTTATACTTTTTTTTTTCTACATGATTTAAAATTTTAAATAATTACATTTTTCTATATTTACGCGATGTGAAATCGGATCTATGCCGTCTAATTTGAAGGTCACATAATAAAATAGATGGCGCCAAAGATAAACACGAAAAAAGGCGATATCGCCTTTTTAATTTAATTTAATTTTTTTTTTAACAATCGATGGCGACTCTTAATATAGTCAGTACCGACCATTTTAAAAGTTGTAATCGACTCTCTGTACAAAGTCGTCATCGACTCTATACACAATCGCCATCGACTCTATACAAAATCGCCATAAAAAAAATAATATATATATATATATATATATATTACAGGTGTATTTGGGTCAATCCAAATAGCAGATCGAAATTGATTGAACTGAGGAGAAAATGCCGTCACCTTTGCCACCTCTGACTTTTAGAAACTTTAGCAGATTAAAATGAGGAAGAAGATAATGTTTTTGAGCGTTAAAAAAAGAGGGTAATTTGGACATTTTGCTATTCTTAGGGTTGGCTAGGTTCCAAGCTGATTGGTTTGGATAAAGGTAAAAATACAAGGCCTCTGCCGTAATAGATGAATCTGGCTAGATCAATCTGGCAAATTTCCTTACATTTAGAGCCTTAGACCTGAGGCTCCATAAAGGCAATTCTTATTTGATGGGAATAATCTTTGATTCACCAACCATTGAGCCGAGTCTTCCATAAACATATGGGGTAGATTGGGAGATCTTTCAACAACTAAGATAAGGATGCATTAACCAATATAAAAACTATTATTGATAGATTATTCAGATAGAACTAAAAGTCTAGCATTAGTCTTTTAAGAGATGATATTTATTTCGTATCCCTAATTTTGACACTAACGACTAATACTAACTCAACAAATAATTGCACTCCTAATTATAATGCACTTTTTGAAACGGTTAGAAATCTGGAGAGCACATTAGAGACCCAGTCGATGCCAGAAAATGGTCGGTTAAAGTGCCCATGCTCGAGGGTCCACATTAAAGATGAAAAGTGCTATCTATTTGAGCTCCTATATACCTATGCATTTGTCAGTCATTTATTCTTTAAATGATTGAATAGGTGGATTAAGAGCTGTGTCATTAGTCACTGAAATTGCAATTTACGATTTTTTGGTATATCCCAGTAATCACGAAATATTAGCAAATTAGTTTAAAACACATTTCTTCAGAAAAAAAGGGGATTTTTTTAAAATATATTTTCCAGAGGTTTTTTCATTTTTTCAAAAACATGCGCTTTAAACTTAACCACATGATGTTTGTGTGCCTTATATACTAATGAAAAGAACTCATTAACCTCTAGATACCTGCGATGAGCTGTACATCATAGTTATCATTAGTTTTGATTTTTTTTTTACTTAAAAAAAATAAAAAAAAAGTTTCCCTTTAAACACGTACAATGCATCAGAGTCGTAGGAAAATTAGAAACCAACGTCACTCTGGAGAGTGCTGAAGATGTACATATCCACGCCTGGAGGAATTCTCAGTGTGGAAACTCCCATTAATTTTGTAGCAGGCAGCATGTTATGCACATATTGTACGGTTGCTTCGGTACACAAATCCATCACCATTTATAATGGTTGATCAGCCTTTCCGATCTACCATACCTGTCTCTATTGTATAACAGTGTTGTACGGTTGCTTCCGTACACAAATCTACCACCATTTAGAATGGTTGATCAGCCTTTCCGATCTACCATACCTGTCTCTATTGTATAACAGAGTTGGGTTAGAGGAGCTGCTGACTCTGAGTACATCTACGGCAACATCTTTTCCAAACATTTATCTCTCTTAACGATAAGGTATCCTGTACATAGGACACTGGTCACCCGAGATTAGCAGACGGATTTACACTCCCAGGTCAATGAGGCCTCCCAGTTTTTTATAGAATCAGCAATATTCATTGTGGGTCAAATTATTTGATCCCCCTTTATATGAAGATTACCATGAGGAAATATTCTAAACAAAATTAGTAGATGGGAACTTAAATATGGTCAATGAGATGATGCATTAAATATGATTAGTCCAAATAATTTTAATTTTTTTAACAGATTTACAGCCTGAAGATTTCTCCAGGTGTGAGTGTGTACGTGTGTGTGTGTGTGAGAGAGAGAGAGAGAGAGAGAGAGAGAGAGAGAGATTCTTCCATACAATTGTATTGTTTGCTTAGCATGACATCCCTTGCCAGTTCATGATCGGTGTCCTCGTAAACTAAGCTCAAACAGTGAGAATTGATTTCTACGCTTGGTATGCATTATAAGCGAATTTACGTCTTCACAATTATATTTGCACACCAAATTAATGTGTAATAAAATTGTAGATTCAATTCCAGCATGCTTCACACACAAACATACACAAGCAAAATGTGTAACTTACAACGAGAGATCCGTTAAACTGGTAATCAACAGCCAGCACGTTGCAGAAAGGCAGTGCAAGATGGAGTATCTGAAGCTTGGCTTAAAGCGAAATCAATAAGCACATTACCTTACCGAGCCTGTGTCGACGCTGATCCCTTCCAGCATAGAAAAATGTGATGGTCCAACTGTGTCAACAAAACCTCTTACTGACAATTGCGGTACAGCTACATCCTTTGCCAGAAATTCCTGATCTATGAAGACCACGACAACCGTTATATCGTCATGGAAGAAGCGGCGGACTCCCTTGTCAACCTTCTGAAGGTCAACATACCTCATTTCTCTCTTCTTAGCCGCATCCTGTAAAGCTGTTCTAATAAGTCGCCTTGCTATTCCCTACCAGAGAAAAAGAATATTAAAAAATGAGGATCTAGGCAAGGAAAAGGAGAGGAAATACAGCAGTCAATATGAAGGAAAAGCACATACTTTCCGAGGGTAATTATATACTATTTCCACAGCCTCTTGATTTGACAAGTGCTCCCAGAGACCATCGGATGCGAATATAAAAAATTTATCCTGGGGGCGTATAACTCTTGCATATACGGATGGCTCTGCTATTAGTGCAGGCCGGCGAAGAGGTTCAGGTAGCCGGAAACGTGGGACCAATGGATCTAGAGCGAACTCTGGCTTCTTTAAATATGCATCCCCTATGGATCTAGAAACCTATTAACCATAGAATCGGAACAAGTATATATGATTGAACAATGCATCTGAAAATTTGGGAAAACAATAGATCTATAAAAATCGATCAAAGGAAATACATGTATATGCACACATCCACCTACATACACATTCTTGAGATCTATGTATATGAAAAATGCATGAAAGTCAATAATACATATGAGGTAAATATTTAATTTATTCCATGCTAACTTAATCCTGATGCTGGTGCAGGTATCTTTGTAGTGGGCAACGAGGATAATGACTGTATAATCATCGAGCAGAATCAGTACAACATGAGCTTCCCCTTCAAAAAGCCATGTTACCAGCCAGTATTTAGAAACTGTTCTTAATTTCCCTTTTGATCAATTTTCATTTATCCCAGCAGGAGTTGGAGCTACTATCCATTGGTGGGAGAGAGAGAGAGAGAGAGAGAGAGAGAGAGAGAGAGAGAGATGATTTCACTTCTTTTGGGATGTGGTTGATTCTAGAGAGAGAAAATATAATAAAAATTTCTACAAGCTTCATTCTAATATTTTTTTGGGATCTCACAATTGTCAACCTAGAAGGATGTTGAGGCTGAGACAAGAAAAATGCCCGCATCTTCAACAACCTTTGTCCAAGGTTTTACTTTGACAGTTTGCAGCATTCTATTAACGTTGAGGAGAGGGTGGGTCAATTAATTGTATAATATAAAATATACAAAAACTTATCCAGGTAAAACAAACACATTTAAGTCACATCATAATATTGCTTTGGACAAGTGTCCAACACACATGCCAATCACAAAGGAATTTTGAGAACTGGAGTGTCCTTCAATGGTTATGAATATAGGGTAGTCACTAGTTCAAGTGTTCAACTGCTTAATATGCTTCAGTGTTTTTTTGCAACCACGGTTCTGAATATAGGCTAATCAGTAGTTCAAGTGTTATATACTTTTATAAGCTTTGGTGTTCTAGGACTCACTGCTGGTGAGGCTTATCAGTAAAAAATATAATTTTGATAGAAGAAGCAATATGCACCAGTGCAATACTGTTGGATATACACTAGTGTGCGAAGGAGATGAATTCATGGAGGATGGAGGTGGAAGTTCTATGGCAGGGTACAGTGTCCTTTCTGTTTTGAAGGCTTACTTACCGACGATCGAGGTAGATTTCACTGGTGACAATTGTTAAGTATTGCAACATTATATCACACTCCTAACAAACAAAAATCAAGGACTCTTAATACGATCTACTGGCTCAAATGGAATTCCCACCTGATGGAAGCTTGTAATAAAGTTTCCGATATGTTTCAAATCCACACGAAGATCTAAGAATCATTCATATTCACTACAAATCTCAAAGACGGACAAGCTAGCTAGATTAAATTTCTACCTTCAACCAAACCTGCAATTTCAGGCCCTGTACAAAGCCTAGAACCCTGAAAATTTCACAGTATAAAAAGTCAAGTATGGTTAAGTGGTTAAGTCGTAGTCAACATTGGTCAATCAAGGACATGGATGGTCAACGGTTGTTTGAGTGTACAATATTTGAACTACTAACCATTCTACAGGCATAGATAGAGTTCTGCACATGGGGCCCGTTTGAGTGTACAATATTTGAACTAATAACCATTCTGCAGGCATACATAAGAGATTTTGGGCATGGGCCAATTTTTTAGGCAGCTAACACCCTTACCTTCTAAGGCTCCATTCAAATAGCCAGAATCATAAGGATTCTTAGTTCACGCCTCAGAAAGTGGTCATTTCTGACATTTTCTTAGCTTTTCTTGTGTTTGAGTAAATAGGTGGGACCCACTTACTTTCTCCCCTTTTCAGAGTGAAAGGTTCATATTGTTTTCTCAGCAAAATTCTCAAAAAAACTCAGTTATAATTACTAATTGTATTTATAATTAGGGGTGAAACAAAAATGTGAAAAACTGATATCACAGAAACCGAAAAATATCAACTCGAAATCAAACCGAACGGATAAAAAACCAAAAAATCAACATTGATTTTGGATCAGTTCGGTTTCGGATTTGGGTGCCGGAAACAGAAAACCGCGGTAGGAAGAGTAAACCGAAACTAAAATCGAACTAAAACTGAAAAAACTCCAAAAAACGAAAACCAAATTTTATGGTGTAAAACTAAAAAATCAAAATTGATTTTGGATTGGTTCGGTTTCAGATTTGGGTGCCGGAAAATCGAAAACCGGTTAGGTAGGGAGAGTAAACCGAAACTAAAATTGAACTAAAACTGAAAAAAATCCAAAAAACCGAAAATCATATTTTATGGTGTACATTGAATTTAATCATAATATGGTGTTTTATAATTTTCTTGCTAAAATCGTATTTTAATAATCAGACCACCAAATGTGTTCATTTCCCCATGGATCGTAAATTTGTTGAAGTTTAGTCCCACATCGGGTTAATCATAACCTTGTCTCTCCCTTTATAATATCCTAGGCCCCTCCACTCATAGCCGATTGGTTCTGAGTTGCATGCATAAATTTATCATGGCATCAGAGCAGACCTTTCTCCACTCCACATCACCCAGTTCAATTGTCCACGTGATTTGGCTCAGTCCAGCCACAAGTGCGGTGGGCGTGTTGAAGTTTAGTCCCACATCAGGTAAATTATAGCCTTGTCTCTCCCTCTATAATATCCTGGGCCCCTCCACTCATAGCCAATTGGTTTTGAGTTGGATGCACAGATTTATCAAAATCTGCAAAAAATCAGCTATTAATATGTACGACAAGCTAGCCGACGTATTGCAGTCATTCAAACGGTCATATGATGTCCATCCACTTAACTAAGCCTATACATTTATAAGAATAACTATAAAAACATAGAAAAAAAATATTTCTGGGAAAAGCCAGGAATCAGAGCCTTTCTGACCAAGATAAGAACAAACCTGGGAAAAGTCAAGAATCTGAGTTGGTTAGGAATCTGCAGGATTCTGACTAGTCAGGAATCTGAGATTTTCTAGGAAAAACTCAGAATCAGCCGAACGAGGCCTAAGGGTGTAATATTGCAGCCGTCTCTGTCACAATCAATAGGTATCTATCCAAGGAGAGCTACTTCTTTGTGTAATTAAGTTCATGAGATTGAGTTGTTTTAGCATTCTTTTTTATGGTTTAATTTTAGTGACAAGATTGGGGAAATTTTAAAAGAACTATGGTTATTATTAAATGGATTATTACAATTTAGATTAACACGTAAACTTTTTTCAACTAAATGCCCCCTCAACTTAAAATAAGTCTTTAAATGCTATTAATAACCATTGTATTCAAAAGTCAATATACTTATGTCGGATCTATTCTGTAGTTTATCCCGACAAGCCTACCTTCTTCCCCAACTCTGGAGAAGTGTTTGAAAGACTTCTACGGCGTCAGATACAGCAAACCTAACTGTCCTTGTGCATCAACGGTGATGGACATTGTGTCGGAAACCAAAGGTTTTTTTTTTTGGTTCATTTGGAGGTACTCCAGGTTTAGGATTTATTGCAACCAGTAACAATGTCATTGTTTTGTAGTTATATAAGCAACTGCTTTCTGGCCCATGTAGCAGCGATAGCCCTTTTTTCATGCAAAAGTAGAGATCATATGTGGATGAAAACGGCGATTTTGTTGCTGGAAAAACAAATACACCAAAATTGTCCAAACTGCGACAAAACCTACATAACGAAAATTTTCTGACAACCAATAAACAATATAACCGAAAAATCCATAAGAGTAGAATAGAATAACATTTTATTGAACATAATTTTGAGATATTTCTGGTTAAACGACAGGGCAGTATCACGATTGTCTCATCAAGATGAATGACCTAGCATAAATATACTGGTTTGTCGCATACAAGGGGGTAAATATTGGTATTAAAAAATTTATTTAAGTTGAGAAGGCATTTAATTGAAAAAAGCTTACTCAATGTACCATGTGGGAGTGAAAAAGTATAGGCGGCTGTAGTGAGAAAGCATATTTTAGCAGGTATTAAGTAATTGGATAAAGCCATAAAGGTTGCTTGCTCTCACGGTGTAGGAAACTTACCTAGAACCATGCTTCCATATTTAAAATTAGAGAAAGTCGCTTTTATCTTGAGTTGTTATATTCTCTCTTCCACTTCCATTTCCCTTTTATCTTGTTATAATCCTAAACCTATGCTTCCATAATGTGGCGTGCATCACGAAAGTGAAGGAGTTCTTTAAGCAACTCAGTTTGGAGGAGAGTACTTTTACGTAATTAACAGTTAATTGTTTGTTTGGTTGCCACCTTAGAATTTTTCATGAAGACCATAACCCATTCATTGCCTTTTGCTAATGTTTTTTTTTTATCAGTAAAGCCTCGTGCTAATGTTGTAAAACAGTTTTATCAAATGTGTGACGAAGATAACAAAGAATCACTGTCACTATTCTCTGAGCTAACAGAATAAGATGTTCCTTTTCTATATTTAATAATTGGAGGACCAGTTAAAATAATGCCAATATAGATTCTTTCTTAGAACATTTATCGATGAGGTCATGGAGATCTACATAATGAATGGTATCAATCATTGAGTCGACAATGGAAACTCTCCAAAAATTGCGAATATCTTAAATTCATTTTGTAGGACCTATGAAGCCTTGTGCAAACTAGGATTCACATCTTTTGGACCTGGCTAGGAGGTGGTCATGTCATGTCATGTCTGCAAGAAATGGCTGACCTAGAAGTGATCTCATGAATTGAAGGGAAATTAAAAATTTTAAATGGCTGAGAAAATGAGGATTTACTGGTAAATATGTTTGTTCTCCATCAGATCAGCAACGAGACTAGTGGAATACTCAAGAGCAAGCCAGTCCAGCCTCTTGTGGAATGATGAACATCTCAAATGATTTTTTTCTTCATTTTACTAGTATCTAGAATGAAGGAATCACTCATGGTTGTATATATTTCGTTAGTTGGTTATGTTCTTTTGAGGGTGCTGGATGGGAATTTTCCGATGGAATACCTTTTGCGAATGTCGTAAGACTTTGGACCTTGAATAACCCTTGGGAGGGTAAGGAACTACCCACTTTATGGGTGTCACAACGGCTCTTTTTGCGGTATCCCTGTCTATTTATAATTCTTTTGTCTCATTCATAAAAATAAAAAAAATAATAATTCTTCCGACTCACTGGATGGAACTTCAATTAGTTACGTTTTAATAGTCGCACATCAGATAGAGAAATGTCCAAATCCTGGTCTATATATACTGAAACCATTCTCCTCTAGATATGACGTGTTTTAAAATCGGGGAACCCAGTGTGGTAGAACCGGAAAGTATCATATCGGGTCGGGTTTGGGTTGTTACATACGTCCATAAGAACCAAGTTCCTTTGAGCATGCCACTTTAGAGGAAGAGTTAAAGTCAACATTTAATTGTTTGTTTGCGCCTTCTTAAAATTTTAGTCATGAAATAACCCATTCATTGCTTTGTGCCTATGTTGTTTTAATGAGTTCACCAAGTGTGAACATAACAAATTATCACGATTCTGTGATTTAAAATAATAAGATATTTCATTTCTAAACTGGATAGTTTGAGGGCTAGTTAAAGAATGCCATGATAGTTTCTTTCCTAAGAACCTTCATTGATGAGGTTATTGAGACCCATAGTTTCAGTCAATCATTGAGACTTTGAGTCAACAATGAAAACTCTGCAAAAAATTGCCAATACCTAAAATTCATTTAGGAATATCTATTATAGGGCCTATGAAGCCCTGTCCAAGTTCACATCTTCAAGTCGAACATACAAAAGACTTGAACCAACGGATGGCTGACCTAGAAGAGAACTGATGAATTGAGGGGGATATAAAAATTTTAAATAGGTGAGAAAATGGTCAAATATGATTCTTTTTCATTGGATCAGTAACATGAGACTAGAGGAATACTAACGAAAAAGACAGATCAGCGTCTTGTGGGATCAGCGTCTTGCCATTGTATAGATTTGGCAAACTCGGTTACACGGTCATGTTCCTTTGGGAAACGCTTAATAATTTCAGATGGAGCACCTATTGTGAACGTCGCAAGACTTCAGACCTTGAATAGCTAGAGAATGGAGAACCTCTAATAGGTGAAAGTTACAATAGTGGGGAACAAATTGTACCTATTGGAATTTCTATCTGCCTTAAATATGAAATTCTTATCCTTTTTATCACATTAAAGCTATATCTTCATTAAGCTAAAATGAACATGCCTTTGAAGAGCAAAGGAACCGGTCAGACAAACGCTTGCGGGAGTTGGAATGAGCATCATATATCAACAACTGGTACAGTGGTTGTGTAGTTGCTCTATATTCTTCCTTTTTTATGGGTAGGCTGGGTTTGAACTTGCGACCTTGAGATTGCCATATTGTCAACCTTCCTATATTCTTCCTTGGCCACACCATCTGACATTTTAGCAGGAAACATGATCATAATCTTCTACCATGATATCTCCACTATTGTGCTCATACATTACCGCTCTTTTTTTTAATTGAGCAGATTATATAATAAAGAATTTGATTTATTTATTTTTGTCATTATATGTTAAATGCCTTTAACTGTTCAGATGATTTCTCACCTATATAAGAAATATTCCCTCATTCTTACATCTTAATAGTTATTACATTAAAATGCAGGGCCAACAGCTAGCTGAGCGAAGATAAACTATAAGCAATCAACTACAACTATTTTACGTTTAGTTTTAAATTTCAAACTTAGGAAATGAAAAGCAGTAGAAATTAAAAAGAAAAACAGCCACAAACAACAAGGGCAAACCTGTATGATGCCTTTGACACGCCATACTCCATGCTTAAGAACTACAATATGTGAATCATCTGGATGAAGGGCCTTGAGTTCTTGTCTAACCTCCTCCATACTTGCATTATGATCCCTGGTCAACTGCTCTGCAATAATATTATTTGACTGTCCTAAACAACCTATTACTGCCCGAGAGTCACCCAAATTGGCAATATAAAATGTTCCTCTCCAAATAATTCCAACCAAACAACAGGATCCTACTGCAGCAATCAATGGTTTTATTTGACGCGCTCTACGCACATGGGCAAGAAACCCATCCTCGGTTGCGGAAAATGCATTTCTAAGAATATCTTCAGAAATAGTTCCATTCTCGTGAGCAAGCCCTGTAAAGCATAAAAAAGAAAGGAGCTGTAAATTTTTAAAAACCCCCTGAAAGAATACTGGCATGTTGGTTTCAATATAGAAACAAAATGCGGCAAAATTGTAAAATGCTTAGGCGACTCAAGATGGTAACCCACCCTGACTGCCTACGCAGTCGTCAATAACTTCACTATATTTTTATACATATATAAATACATTTATATAAAGTGTATATATGAAATATTACGTCATACATGCATATAATATTTTATACTTATGTATATAGATTAAATTACAATATTCATAATAGAATTGCGTCAAAACTGTCGAATGCTTAGGCGACTCAAGGCAGTCACCCACCCTGATTGCCTAACCAGTCATCAACAACTTTACTATATTTTTTTATGCATACATACGTGTGTGTGTTTATATATAAGAAGTATTATGTCATATACGCATATAATATTTTATACTTACGTATATAAATTATTTCACCTATATATATATATATATATATATATATATATATATATATATATATATATATATATATATATATATATATGTTATATTTATTTACTAAAATATGCTTATTATATATGCGTACATTATATAATTCATCCACATTAGCTGCTCCAACATTGAGTCAGGTTCAACACAACCTTCGAATACCTTTAGTACGTTTACAAAATTGCAAAATTGATTGCAGAATGAGATCTTCGACATTCCTGAAAATGTTTAAGAAATGGATCAGAGAATAGTATCACCATTCAACATAAGGAAAAGCAGAGAAATTGTTGCATAAAGACTTTAGACGTATCTGGGACTAAACCCTAATCTCATTTATCCCTTTTGCGGAGGAAAGTGGATTAAAATGGGTGGTCTTAACAGCAGCTTGGAGTAGGGGATTGCCTAGGGATAAAAATAATAATAATAATAATAAAACATACGCGCACACACACACACTGTGTGTGTGAGAGAGAGAGAGCTTAGGCAATCACCTAGACGACAACCCATGACAATATGCTTCATAAACATACTCGAAAAAATACAGTATGTTAAGAAAGAAAAAGCAAACACACGATAATGTGGCCTAAATGTTTTAAAAAAAAAAATATGGCTACAGCTTGGGACGTCACAAGGAGCTAGAAAGAGAGCATAGTGGGAAATGCGAACTCTATGCTTTGCTAGCCAATAGAAAATGAAACCACCCTTGTCCTTGCCCTCAATCACATAATTTTAGTTTAACTCTAATTCCTAATTTGAACAAAGAAATATCCTAATTCCAATAACTTTTTTAAAATAATTAATAAACTCTCAAGTAAAAGGAAACTAAGCCTATTTCTAATAAATAATCTTAATTCAACTAAAGGTCCTGAAATTCATCAATTTGCAATGCGACCTTTGAAAATTGACTATAACTTCTTTAATACTTATATAAATTGTGTGTTTCTTGGCTCGTTAGAAAGGTAATCTAATAAGCTTTCAAATTAGACTAATTTCGCATCAATCTTACGTTGCTTGATACTTACCAATATGTCAAGCATAAATGCGAAGGGATTGACAATTAAGCACTTTGTGACCGTTCAATCAACGACTCTTCATGAATGAATTAGATTTTCCTTTTCTTTTATCATGTTTTTCCTCTCTAGTCTTGTTTCTTGAAATTTACAATAGATTAAAATTGTCGACTTAATGGAACCTGATTTAGGCCAATGCTTTAGTTGATTATCACGGACCTATTTAGGGCAGTTCTAAACCAGTAAAATAACAATACGGAATTCAGATTTCTGCATAAAACATGGCAGAACAGCAGTGATGAAACCACTGCCAACCCAGAAATATGTGGATTTATATTCACTGACACAAACTTCACTACGAGATCTGAACTGTAACTGTGGTTGGGATGTATTACAAGTAGAGAAAATTCTAAATTCAACACTGATCAGTGGCAGTATTAACTGTGGTTGGGATGTATTACAAGTAGAGAAAATTATAAATTCAACACTGATCAGTGGCAGTATTCATCAATTATAATCATAGCAATAATGCCACTGAATTTATGGTTCAAGATATCACAGCAGCAGTAGTCTGAAAAGACAATCAACAACCACAAGATCTGAGCCCAGAACAACAATAAACAGCAGTCATAACAAGTCTGACAAGACCTCGATCACAGCAGAGATTAGAGACATAAAAGTCGATTTCAGCAGGTCTGGTGAGTGATAAGCCACAGCAGCCACAAAAGGTAAAAACCCATTCAAGATTTCTCAAAAGAAAATCATAAAATTAATCTTATTCCAATTCAATTTTTCCCTTGGCAGTTTTACATATATAAAGGAAAAATAAAAGGAAACTGCTAGACTTGTATCCTAATTAAGACTCCTACCTAAAACTGGACTCTAAATAGTAACAAATATAGAGAATAACTCCAATAATTATCTTTTTAATAAAGTGCAGGCTTTGAGATCACTGAGAGGCCCATTCTTTTAGAACTCTCAAATAAGGAAACAAAATTAAAATTTCGACTAGAAGAATTCCTCAAAATTACAATTTTAATTTGGTCGCGTGGGCGCCATTTAAATCCAATTTTATTCTCTTTTATTTATTTATCAGCAATGGATAATTATATTGAAAAAAAAGCAAGGTGCTGAAAAGACCAATACAATGACACGACCAAAACAGAGAGAAAGAGAAAAAAGACACAAACAAAACTGCTCACGGCCTAGGCCACAACTTAGCCGGGATCCCATAGATAGGACTCCTCTCTACAAACAATCCCACCTCTCGCCACCCAAAACCACACCAGGTCTCTGACTGACTTCATGATCATCCCCACCAAACAACTTTTATTCTCAAAGATCCGCAGCTTTCTCTTGCGCCATAAAGTTCAAAATACGGCGAAAGGGGTTGCCCTCCAGTAGTCTCCCAATGACCCTCTATCTTAACGGATTCCCAAATAAGGAAATGAAGGACAAGCTTTATTGGCATAGCCCAACTCAAACCAAACGACTTAATGACGACGCTCCATATCTCATGAGCCACCCCGCAATGAAGAAGGAGAAGCGACGCAGCCTCCTCCCCATTGCTACACATAACGCAGCGATTAGGGATTTCCTTTCCCATATGAATAATATGATCCAAAGTTAGGATTTTCTCTTTGAATAGGGTCCACGCAAAAAACTTAATTTTTGGTGGAATTGCCTCCTTCCACAATCTTGCACCTTGGAATCTGACCAAGGGTCGGCGCGAAAGCACCCCGTAGTATGATTTGACGCTGAAGTTTTCATCTCTGGACGGACTCCAAATCAGCTGATCTTGACCTTGAGGGTGTCGTTGCATCTCATAGAGCTTATGGATGAGATTTGAGAACGATGCGACTTCCTCGTCCCTCAGAAGCCTTCTGGTAGTGACATCTCACAGTCTACCCCCCTGCATTTCATACACAAAATCCTCGATCATTCCAAGAGGGTTCAAAGATATAGCATAGATGTTCGGGAAGGCTGCCTTGAGGGGGGCGCTATCGGCCTAAGCATCCTCCCAGAACCGTATACAAGTACTACAACCCCAACTGAAACGCGGCCCAAATGCTGCAAATATTCTTCCACCAGATCGAGGTGCCTCGGTGCACCGAGGTGTTGATACCCCAATTGCCCATGGATTGGCCGTATTTCTCAATCAACACCACACGCCAGAGACTATCCCTTTCCTCCACCCTACCAGTTTGCCAGAACCATTTCCATAGGAGCGCGATATTGGTCCATCTCAGGTTGCAAATTCCCAAACCACTACAGCTGACAGGCAGCTGGCATGTGTCTCAGTTAACTAGACGGTAACATTTATCCAGACCAAATCCCTCCCACAGAAAATTCCGTTAAATATTATGGTATTCATAAGCAAGTCACTTTACGTTACAAACACATGCACATTAAGGGCTAGTTGGATACAAGGAATACATGGTAAAACGTGGTATGGTTTTTACCATGGATCCAGCTGTTTGGGTGTTTTTTAAGTGCGGTAAATGTATTACCCCTATTTACCACAAAACACCAAAACATATTACGACCCCCCCTCCCCCTCGAGAATAGGGGAGAAACTAATATTCCTGCAAGGAATACGTGGTAAAAAAATCAACAACTTTACGACGTTTTACTAGGTTCTATCCAAACAGACCTTAAGAGAATTTTTGTTCATGAGCTAAAACATTCATACCCAAAATACATACTGTAGAATGACTGAAGTACTAGTGTAAGGCCTCGTTCGAGAGCCCGAAAAAACTCAAAATCTGAGTTTGAACTCAGAAAAGTGGTAAAATCTGCAATTCTCTTAGCTTTTCCTCCGTTTGGGAGTTTGCATTGGAAGGTGAGCTTTCTGAGATTTTTCGAGTGAATGCGACCGGCCTTCGTCGATGCTTTTGGCTCGAAAAGTCTCAAAATTTGAGTTCAGAAAGTAGGATTGCAGATATTTCTCATTTTATATGATCTAGATAATTATTAAAGTTGCCTTAGTTACAACCATGATTTCAAAGAAAGAATAAGGATTGCAAATAATGGTACCGATAACTTACCCTCATTTTGTGGCTCCACGCAGTTATCTTCGGAGAGATATCTCTCACAAGGGGTACCCTTAAATCAAGATTGCAAATAATGGGACCCATAACTTAAGCCTCCTTTTGTGGCTCCATGCACTTATTTTCAGAGAGATATCTCTCACATGGGACCCTATGGTGTGGAGTTGCACACTCACTTAAAGTGTATAGGCTCTAGCATGATTAATTAAAAGAAAAATATGACAGGGAACGCCAAGATCGAAAGTCTAGGATTTGGGGGCGCAACAGATTTTCAGTGTAGAAGAAACGAAAAGGAAATCAAAACCAGACTCAAAGATCAGAATCAGCGTGCTGGAGCAATGCACAGTCAATCGATCAACTTCTGAATTCGATCGATTGACTATGGCCTGTGAGGGACTAATTCTAGCGACATATATATATATATATATATATATATATATATATATATATATATATATATATATATATAAGTCAATCGATCGAACACCAGATGTCGATCGATTGACTCTGCTGTAACCAAAGACCAAATTATATATTTAAGTCAATCGATCGAATTCCAGGTGTCGATGATTGACTGTCGCGAACATGGGTTTTTCTACAAAATTCGAAGTTGGGTTTCTAGGGGCATACTTGTCTTTTAGTATTTGTTTTAGGGTTTTCTTATGTTTTAGAGGCCTCCTATATAAGGTCTTTTAAAAAAATAATATAATTAGTTATTGATGATGAATGAAAGTTATTGCTTGTGTGCTTGAGATGAACCATTTTTGAAGAGTGTGATTCTTCTTCTTCCTGAGATGGGTTTGGTGTGAGGCCAAGGGTGTGATGCCCACAATTGATTCTTCTTCTTCCCGAGATGGGTTTGGTGTGAGGCCAAGGGTGTGATGCCCACAATTTTATCTCTTATTTTTATCTTTGTTTATCTATTTTCTGCTCTTATTTTATTCTGATAAGCCCTAAATCCAACCGTTATTCTGTCAAATTTCTCAAACCATAAACCCTAATTTTCAACCAAACCCTTGAATTGATCCGATTCAATAACCCTAAATCTCATCCCAGCCATCTAACCAATCTAAACCTTTGAATCGACCCGATCTCTAAACCCTTGAGGAACCTGAGACTCCACCATTGAACCCCGAGCGAGCTGTGACGGGGCCAATACTCGAGCTTGCAGCATGGTGCTTGGGGCACGACATGTGGTGCCAGGAGGGCACGCGACATGGGGGCCAAGAGGGCCTTGCGACGTGGTCGCGCTGCGAGGTCGCGACACGGATGCATAGGGGGGAAGACGCGGGAGCGACACGGTCACGACATAGCCAAAGTGGGCTAGCGATGCAAGAGGCGTTGCGGTATGTCAAACCAAGGGGTTTGAGGTTCTCCTGCCATTCTGGCTGAATGACTGTTTTACCCTTCTATGTGGGAGAGTTGGAGGAGACTGGCTCCCACCCACACGGGGCCTTGCGTTGCCAGAGGGGGCGCAAGTGTCTCCTAGGCCTGAAAGGGTGGGCCTAGGACGTCGACGCAGCGATGCCGTGTGGCACCCAAGGGAGGTTGAAGTATGGCTTCGGACTACGCGTCACGGTGCATGCGGCTAGGCAACCTCGTGAGGACACTATCGCTGCGTGGGACTCAGTTGAGCACGACAACACATGGGCCAAGGATCAACAGTGCTAGTAATTCGAAACACACACGAAGGCAAGCTGCGTGGGACTTAGTTGAGCACGCAAGCGCAAGGCACAAGGCTGTGGGCTTGGTTCAGTATGTGAGCGAGACATGGTGGCATGGGAAGCTACATGCCAAGACTGTTGCGAGCGAGGTACTAGTACAGTGCACAGGGTGAAGCTTGAGCAGGCCAGGTTTAGCACAGTGGTGCAAACGAGCGTGTCGTAAGGGGCACGGTACAACTGGGTGGTAGGCCGTGAAACAAAGGTAACCACATTGGGAGTTCCCGTCCTCTAGGCGGGTGGTATCAGAGCTGATGTGTAGATGGGTTGGCTTCGTTGCACGTGATGAGCAAGCATGGAGTTAAAAGCGCGTCGAAAGACGCCCATGACGATTGGTATCAGTAAGTACGACCTAGCGAAGCGTCGTTAGGTCTTACGGGCGAGGTTGCGGAAGTGCGACCCCGTGACAGAGCGCCCTAATCTGAAAGCGGCTAGAGTTTTACCTCTAGGATCATCCTTCCGCAAGGCTAACAGATCTAGCGCAACGGATCGAACTCTACCTGAATCGAATGTGATCATCCGAATAGAAGACTATGTATGAACCTTGAGGTATTCGCATTTATTTATATTGGTTTTGCTTAATTAATTTAGTTTAATTTCGACAAAATAAGCATTTCATCATCATTCACGTAGTCTAAGGTTTTGTCCTGCGTCAAAATAACTAGTATAATATACCTAAAGAGGTTTGAACCTAGACCCTAGGTGTCACAAATTAATAATTAAACAATTAGAACAATTTACTAAGGTATTTAAAGCAATAAAAAATTAATAAATACATTATTTTTTAAAATCAAAATAATGCACATCAAAATTATTAAATAAAAAAAAGGTATGACTCTTTCCATAATCCATTGGAACGCATCTTAGCTCAAAGAAACATGTGTATTAAATTCCCTATATGTATATGATGTTTTAGTAATTACCTTTCACGAAATCATATTTGAAAAAATACCTTAAATATGTTAAATCTCGCATGGATTGACAACACATAACATTTCAATCAAATCCAAATATGACACATAAACTAATCATTAAATAACATTTCTATAGTCAGCACAACCACTCATTGAACCGATTCTGAGCTTTTTTAAAATGAACTTAAGAACGATAAGATTATGAGCTTTTTCGGGAAAATCGGGAATCTGAGTAACTTAAAAACGCATATGGGAAAAGCCAGGAATCTGAGTCTACTAAGAATCTACAGTAATCTGGGTCTGCTAAGAATCTGCAGGAATCTGAGTTTTCATGAAAAGCTAGGAAACACCCGAACGAGCCGTACGAGTCACAAGTGTGTAGATGCTCACCCCTACACACAGAGTCAAACAAAAATAAAGGCCTACAAGCTTGTTGCCCTGATCCAGGTAGTGGAACCAATCTAAGTCTTCACCCACTCAACAACTATATATGAGAGAACAATGCCATGGCTATACATATTTAACATTAGAAAATAAGCTATTATAGAGCGACCGACCCAATCACTCTTAGTTACTAGTGTCATCGATTCTGCACATGTGACAACATTTTGGTGCCACGTAATTCACATCACCATCATATAGATTGGATTCATCATAAGATTGCATGACAAAATTATCTCTACTGTGCTATGAAATGCATAAAAGCACACAAAATGTACGGCTACCATGAGTTCGTCCAAATCAATTTTAGCCAATCATTTCCTGGCGCTTGTAACCTCTTAATTGCATTCCACAATATTAGGGCTGAATCAAATTAGTATGATGGAACCACAAATCACGTGGCACCACATGGCACCATAATGATGCCAAGTGTACAGAATCGAAAGCCAGTCACCACAAGATCGGTCGCTCTTAGAAAATGTATTAAATTCTATAAATTGTGAAATATTTAAATTCTTAAATGCTTTTTAATATAAATTTTTAAATAGTGTACACAGATGAGCTGTAACAGACACAGATTCCATACTCATAATCATGTCATTGGACAGGGCAGTACTCGAGGGGTGGTTAAGGGAACCACGTATGATAATCTATAAGTATGCTCCTAAATAACGAGATAATATCCACAAAAATCAACAAAACAAAACAGAAAATAAAAATAAATTTCAAAACGAACCATTCATCCCACGCATAGCACATTCAGAACATAAATCAAATTCAATCCCCGGAGATTCATGGCATAGGACATAAATGAAAAGCACAAAAAACTAACAAACTTTAAAAAAAAATTAACAAAAAAATAACAGAAATTTAAACTCACTCATGAGATGGAGGAATAGGTGATCGGAGACGAAACGAGAGGCATCGGGTCCTCCGTGTCCATCATAGACGCCGATGAATGTGGCATCAGGCCCCGTCTCGACTTGGCTTTGGTCCTCTAGGGTTTCATTCGCCTGTACGACGGCAAATGAGAACTCACCTAACGAATGCCGTTCGAGATCTCTGAACCAAAGCAGAGCGTCGCCTTCGTCTTCATCCTTGCTCATACGGGCGTACTGCCGGACCGGACGCCAGCACGCCGTCACTAACCTTGCTAGCCAAGAAAACATCCCTCATTTCCTCTAGAGACAAGCCCTAGGAGATCTTCAGAACAACTGAATGATGAAGAAAACTCTCTCTCTCTCTCTCTCTCTCTCTCTCTCTCTGTGCTGATAATTCAAAGAAATTAGGGTTTTACGCTGAGATTTTTCAGAGATGTGTTTTTGTAAAAGAAACCAGAGCTAGTGTTAGGATTTGGGAAGAAGAAAACATCCCACATTACCTCCAGAGATAAACCCTATGACTACACGCTCTCCAGAAGAATTGAATAATGAGAAGAAAAACAGATCGCTCAAGTCTCTGCTGAGAATTCACATTGTTTAGGATTTTACGTAGAGATTTTTCAGAGAGGTCGAATTGTGGAAGATGAATCTAGAGTTAGGGTTTATGATTTGGGAAGAAGAAATGGAGAATTAAAGCTAGGAAGTGGGAGTCGTAAAACGCCTGAAATATTGAAGAAGACTTTGTGCGAGAGTGCGTGAAGAGATGGGTTCTTCAATTCTTCTCGCTATTTTAAGGGTTGAATTAGGAAAATGCCACTCTTGTTGTTAAAAATTTCGCTACTGCCATTGTCACATGATTTTGCGATTTGTTCGGATATTGTTTACTTCGTGAGCTCGTATAGAGAGCTGCTACGCGCACAGCCAAACTATCTTCTGGCGCTCCACATTATGAATTTCTTCTTTACGCAAAGGCACAAATTCACAATACCAAAGAAACATTAACCCAGTTGGTACGATCCTTCCATAGTGAGGGAAAAGGTCGTATCTGTTCCTCAGTTCTCGAGGCTGTCTTGGCCGAATGGCCATCTCAAAAAAAAAAATATTCAATTTTAATGCAATGGTTGACTCGACCAAGGTAACAAACTCGGAATCGGGTATTAGCCCTTGGAGGACCGATACAAATCAGCCGATAAGTATCGGCATTGTATCAGCTGATATATATCGGTTGATGGAGATACATATCAACCCATTTTTTAAAAAAGAAGGAAAATACAGGTATCGGTCAATACTCGATATGTATTTGCCCATACCCGATACATATTGGCCGATACCGATTATGACTTGGATACTCTATACGTATGAGTGCCTATCGGCTTGCCGAAAAACAGATACGTATCAGTATCGGCCGATATTTGATATCATGGACATCACAAAATATTTTGTGTGTGCACGTAATAGCCCCTCTCATATTAGGGCTGCAGAGCCTAGCCAGCTTGATGCAACTCGAAAAATGAGAACTTTTGCTCTCTTAAGCTCGACTCGAGAGCCGAGCTTAGCCTTTTATTTGAAGCTTGTTTGACGTATAGCCGCGCTAGAGTTGAGCCTTGTAAAGCTCAGTTCGGCCCAACTCGGTCTGGCTCAACTTGATTAAATTATATTTAATATATATAATAAATATATTATATAAGATTATTTTACATTTTTACCCTTGCAAGTATGTAATTTGTTTTTGAAAGGAGTATGTAATTAAACATATACCTTTAATGATCGTTTATATAACTATAATGGTACTTATCTGATAAAAAAAATACTCTCATCGAAATAAAAGGGAAATTGAACTCTATTAAAGCTCATTCCTACCTCCTCTATTAAAGCTCATTGAGAGTCTCCATTAAAACTCGACTTGGCAACCACCCAAAGAACACATCCATTAGAGCGCTCTCTCTCTCTGGTCTCCCTTTCTTTGCTAGTTCTCTGATAAATCGTTCTCCTTCTCTCTCCTCCTCCATTGAAGCTCTCTCTTTGCTCGTCATCACCTTGACTCCATTAAAGTTTGACGTTCTCCTTTAAAACCTGTCACACCTCATTTTCCATTGAAGCTCTCTCTCTCTCTCTCTCTCTCTTTTTGCAATTATTAAAGTTTGCTCTTGCTCACTCGTTTCAATGAGAAACCACAGTTAACCAACCATCATCAACATGGAAGTATAGTAAATTGTCCAACAAACAAACACCTACACGACATTTGTTGCAAGAGTAATCATCATTATCTTCATTCTCTATTCACAGTCCAACATCAAACACCTACACGACATTGGTTGCAAGAGTAATCATCATTCTCTTCCTTCTCTATTCACAGTGGCAGACAAAATTCACTACATCTCAAATTCTCAAGTAACCTAATGTACATTATGGTTTTTAATCAAATTTACCTCAAGTATATTTTATGTACATATGTTGTGTTTAATCCATTAGCCATATCTTATATAGAGTAATTGTTTGATTATAAATACCTTACGTTCGAAGATTAAAAGTTTACAAGTTTCGGAGTTTAGAAGCGTTAGAAAGATTAAAATGCAATAAAAGAAAAAGAAAAAGTTAAAAAAAACTAGCAGAATTTTTTTTAATAAAACTTACTTGACACGAAGTTCGGCTTGGCTCAGTAGAGTCGAAGAGAGAGCCTAGCTCAAGCATGGCACATAAAAGGTATAGCTAGCTACTAAAGTTCGAGCTCGGGTCGGTTGCAGCCCTACGAGTCATATATTGTGTGAAAGATCCGTCTTCCAAAGGCGATCTCAAGTGGGCCACATCTTGGCACGTAGATCTTTGTTTTGGGTTTTGTGGGAGGGAAGGGGACAAAGGTCCAGAAAATTCGACTGTTCGTTCTTGTCACAACGTCAAAAATGAAAGAATAGTGACAAAGGAGAGGGCGACTCTAACTCTCCCTTCCAAGCAGGCACTCAAGTTCCTTTATCTACATAAGTAAAAACACAAAAAATTCGATTTATAAGGGAAATATAACGTTTAGAATGTTTCTTATATGTGTATATATATATATATATATATATATATATATATATATATATATATATAAAACACGATTTTTCGTTTAAAACATGTTTATACCTTATTTCTGTATTAAATTGTATTTAAACGAAACAAAGATATAATCAAGAAGATTCTTTTGCAGTTTTAGAAAAAAGGACACCCACCGTCTTTTTATGTCTACGACACCCATGGATATAATTATTTATATATTTATTATTATTCTCACTATTCCTCTTCCTCTTTTTCTTCAGTTTTCCTTCTTCCCCTTATTCTTCTTCCTTTTTTAACCATCCAATCTGTTGAGTTCAATATAACCATTCCTTTTAGCATTAATGGTTGATATTAAAGTTCGTCAATAGAATGGTTTACATATAGGCATGTTTCTTTGAGCTGAGATATGTTTCAATGATAGTTTGCCACTTAGACAATTATGATTCGTCATGATGTACGCCACATGACATGATGGTAAGTCACACCAACAGTGTGAGATAAAAAGTATAAGCTTACCGGTAAGATCATTTAATCACCACTCTGGTGTTCAAATGTCGGTTAGGAGCCTTTATACCATTCGTTTTCACCCATTATAACAGGTTTATATTATGTTACAAAGGTATTTCAGCGAATGTTAAAAAACAAAGTCTACAAGATACCCTACACTCAGAAATGCTAGGTACACAACGGCAGTAGACCTGCTTAAACGTGGTAAACAGGCAATGATGCTTCTGCACTGGCAAAACCAAAATACAGCACCAAAACTGTGATTCACTGATTTGTAATGAGTTCAAATTCATACATCACACTACAATACAACATAACATCCATTTCTCCAACCAATAAAAACCAAGATTTTTGAATTGATGTGGCCAATTAAAACATTACATACATTAAATTATCGGTCTATACCACTAACAAAATTTGCAGGTAAGAAAGTTGACTAGGCAAGTCAATTTCGCTGAAAAAGCTTCCGGACACTAGTACAGCTACATCAGATGGGAAATACCCAAAAATATACATGCCTCCGTCTGGAGATCAAGATCACAATCTTTTCGGAGAAGAATGGAAGATCTAATAAACTTGAAATGACCAGTTGGAAGGATTTACGATTTCATTCTTTATTGTTCGATGATCGGTCCTTTTTCTGCCCACCGAGAATACGGGAAATTTGTAGACCTCTGCTAAAGGCTTGGTTAAACAGCATTCGGGTCTGGAACTCCGAAACAAATGGAAACCAGGCAAGAAATGCAACGGGGGTGAACAAAAGCAAACCCATAAAGATTTCATATCCACGGGCAAGGGTTCGAACTGATCCCCAAAACCCAGCCTGTTGAACAAGAGGCTTGCAAGCTTGTGCAATCTGAAAAAGTTAGGACACAAACAATAAGAAATGGATGAGTTACTTACAAAAATTATATATAAATGACTGTTAGACTAATGAACGCAATAAAATCATATTCACAGCGGGTGTGCATTGTTATGATATTTAAACTTAAAAATAATGAAATTGAGCAAAAAAAAAAAAAGAAGAAAGTTAGACATGGCACAAATAGCTTATGAAGGGTATTTACGAACCAGAAGCAACCCCCATCCGGTTGGCATGAATGCGAGAAAGCATACTACAATATCTCGCACAGTCATATGAGGAAGCGCTATCAAAGTGATCAAAATGGCGACAAATGCAAGGAAGATAAGGCCCTTTATTAGCCGGAACACGAGTTGAAAGTTCGCACTGAATTTTCGCCTTCCCACGGACACAGTCTGCATAGGGCCCATCAGATGAAATTTTTTTCACTGGGAGCTTTAATCCATTAACCAACCGAATAAACGAGAACCAAGATATTTTGAATTAGAAATATATACGGCATCCGAAAGGGAAACTAGACATGCCAATATCCAATAAGAGGCATCTAATATTATATCCCTGCCCAGACAAAATATTCATACGATCACCACGAACATAATAAGTCGACAGGGAATACAGTTCTGAGAAGATAATCCCAGGACTTCTCACCCTCTTTTGCTCTAAATATTTTGGGTAGAGCCCATCAGACGAGTCAGGTTGAATAATCACTAGGAGCTTTTATCAGTTAACCAACCCAACAAAACAGAACCAACATATTTTAAATTAGAAAATCTGACATCCTAAAGGACACTAAGAAACAAGACATGCCAATATCCAACAAGAGGCATCCAATATTATATCCCTGCCAAAGCCTAAAAGTCCGGTAAGATAAAAGGAAAAATATTCATACGGTCACCAAGAACATATCAATCAACAGGAAAGGAAATTCTTAGAAGATAATCCCAGGACTTCTCACCCTCTTTCGCTCTAAATTTTTTGGATACCACAACCATAGTTACCAAATTCTGTGACTTTTTGAAAAAGCCGCGAATAAATCACAATTTTTTTTAAAAAAATGAATAATATTCTAATTATCCATGACTTTTACAAAAAATTGCGAATTTCACATATTTATCATGAGTTTCCAAAAATTTTAAAATTTTTCATTCTTTTAATTAATATATTTTTAGAAATTTTCTTTTTATTGTCAATTTTTTAAATAATATTATAATCACTGTTTTAAGACTCGCCGAGTCGACTCGAAGCTCGGGCGAGTCGACTCGACCCAGTTTCGGATCGACTCGGCTGCAGACTCGATTTGGGCTGAGACTCGGTCAACTCGCTGAATCGACTCGAAAACTTGGCCGAGTTTGTCGACTCGTCGAATCGACTTTAATGACCCAAGAAAGAAGAAAGAAGACAGAAGAAGAAGGAAGAAAAAAAGAAAGGAAGGAAAAGAAAGAAATGAAAAGAAAGAACGAAAGAAAGAAGGAAAGAAAGAAAGAAAGAAGAAGGAAAGAAAGAAAGAAAGAAAGAAAGAAAGAAAGAGAGAGGAAAGGAAAAAAGAAAGCAAGAAAAAGAAAGAAGGAAAAAAGGAAAGAAAGCAAAGCAGAGAAAGAAAGTAAGAAAGAAAGAAGAAAAAATAATAATAATATATATATATATATATATATATATATATATATATAATTTTAAATAACCTGAGTCGGAGCGAGTCGAGTCAGACCGATTTTCCGCGTTGACTCTACTCAGATGATTTCCGAGTCGAGTCAAATTTCCGTGTTTTAAAACCATGATTATAATTATCCGTGACTTTTTCAATAAATTATGAATTTCACAAATTTATCACGAGTTCCCCAATTTTTTTTTAATTCTTTTACTTATATATTTTTAGAATTTTTCTTTTTATTGTCCGCATTTTGACCATTTTTTCCCGAATTTGATGAATTTTGCCTGTTCTTTCAGGATTTTTTCCATGCCGATTTATTCCCGAATTCCAACATGGTCACTATGACCACAACTTGAAACTTGAGGATTGTTACTCACCTTCATCACGAGCAATATTGCAATAATCACAAGCCAAGAAATACCATATACCTGCAATCCAGGAAAGGAAAATGAAGTAATCACTAACACTAGTTTAATGAGGCCGATAAAACTGTTACGAACATCCATGTAGTGAAAAATGCAACAGAACACTAGATACCATACCAGTACACTTTGGTTATTCTTCGTTATATTCAAGTGATAGACAAGGCCATACTGGTAGATAAAGAAGCGCAAGGCTAGCACTATCTCTGCAATTATTCCACGCTTTCCTGAATGCCGGAGATGCTCGTGTTCCTTCTCCCACCACGATTCCCAACTTTTGTGTGGAGGCACACCAATCCCTCCACGATTGCTAATCCACTTATTCCAGTCGCTCCAGTCATCAACAATCTTTTGCCACTCGAATCCGGAAGGATTGAAAAGGAATGGAGCAAAAAGCCACGTGCCGACCAAGAACCACATAGATATAGTGATCAGGACATATGCAATCGTGTTTCTATATGAATGACCAAATATGTGGTAAACAAGAAGAAGAATCATCAACTCGATTCCTTTGACAAAATGACTACGGGAGTAAAATCTGTAATTATCAGCAAATTTGGCATGGAATACCACAAACCCACGACCTGTAGCTCTATATTCTGCTCCTCCGTGAAGCAACGTCCTTCCATAATAATGAGTCTTGGTCCCAAGAGAAAATGTAAAAAATACAGGGGCCAGTTGTAATTGCATCAGTATGAATTCACTTAGAGCTGTGCGGAATCCTTTTTCTAAGCCAATTTCCATCATCATAGGCAGGGCCATCAGAAATCCAAGCTGCACAAAAGACTGAGAAGCTAGAGCAACTTGAAGAGGCTTATTGTCTCGAATAGCTTTATTTCTAGACAATTCTTCTTCAAGTCCGCTAAGAACAAGATAAAGGCGCCCATACAAAAATATATACACAGTTAGCACAGTCACCTGCCACAAGAAAAGAAAAGCCATATTAGGAATACCCAAGGTTTAAAGGCAAACGGTGGGACTGGCCTAGTCAAGTGAGGCATTAAGTGTGTTCGAACCAGTTAAGTAATGGGTGCGACATGGCACCCATCCCGAGGACCGGGTCCCATGTCAACATGCTCAAGGTTGATCAACAACTATCTAAAAAGGTTGAATTTTTACCAGTGAATTTTGGGTCAAAGTCGATTAAAAAAAAAGTGTCAGACTCGAAGGTTAAAATTTTCAATGGCTCACGTTTGGCGGGGAACCAAAATCTTTGACCTGTGATTTTATAGGCAAAAAAGTACTCTTTTTTTTCTTCTAAAATCCTATGGGATGTGGTGAATCCTTAAGAGGATGTGGGCCACTCGTGATCACGTGCCACGCGCTTACCCTATGGAATGTGGGGAATCCTTAAGAGGATGTGGGCCACTCGCGATCCCGTGCCGCGTGCTTACCTGGTCAAGTGAGGCATATGTGCATTCGAACCAGTTAAGTAATGGGTGCTACATGGCACACATCCCGAGGATCGGGTCCCATGTCAACATGCTCAAGGTTGATCAACGATTATCTAAAAAGGTAAAATTTTCACCAATGAATTTTGGGCCAAAGGCAATTAAAAAAAAAGGGTCAAACTCAAAGGTTAAAATTTTCAATGGCTCACGTTTGGCAGGGAACCAAAATCTGACCTGTGATTTTATGGGCAAAAAAAGTACTTTTTTTCCCCCTAAAACCCTATGGGATGTCGTGAATCCTTAGGAGGATGAGGGCCACTCGCGATCACGGGCCACGTGCTTACCTGGTATCGCATTAGTTTGCTGCCACGTGGTACTCAATCGCATGATCGGGTGTCTCTACAAGATTATAGCCAAAGTCTTAGCCAATAGACTCAAGCCAATTATGGGAATGATAATTTTGGAGAATCAAGGAGCCTTCGTGAGGGGTAGACAACTGGTGGATCTGGTTGCGGTGGCTGAAGAGACCATCCATTTGGCGCAACACGATCGCCGACCTACTGCTCATGGAAAATAGATATGGAGAAAGCGTATGATCAGATCAGTTGGGACTGCTTAGATTATATGATCGATAGGATGAGGTTTGGAACAATTTGGAGGGGATGGATGAGGGGGTGCTACTCTTCGGCTTGGTTCTCGGTCTTGATCAATGGCACTCCTGCAGGATACTTCCAAAGTTCCAGAGGGCTCCGCCAGGGAAATCCACTATCCCCTTTCCTATTCAATATGGTGGGTGAAGCATTATCGGAGCTGGTATCGTGTGCTAGGCAAATGAACCTCATAATTGGTATTAAGGTGGGAGATCAAGGGAGACACATCTCGCACCTCCAAGTTGCGGATGATACCATTATATTTGGGAAGGCTGACGTGCCGGAGTTCAGAGCCTTAGTTGATGTACTACCTGTGTATGAGGCTATCTTGGGACAACGTATCAATTTCTCCAAGTCGGCTATCATGGGTATTGGTACAAATGAACGGTTGTTGGCGATGGACTGTGCAATTGATAAGTTCCCAATTAAGTACTTGGGGCTCCCCCTCAGACTCAGGCAACCTACTACTAGAGAGTGGGAACCGGTAGTGCAAAGGTTCGAGCAATGATTGTCGTCGTGGAAAGGAAAGACGCTCAGTAGTGGAGGCCAGCTTGTTCTTGTCAAAGCAGTCTTATCTTCGTTGCCCATCTTTTACATGTCAATGTTCAAATGCCCGATGCGAGTTATCAAACGCCTAGAGAAAATTCAACGGAAATTTATGTGGGAGGGATCAGGTATGGATAAACGATATCACCTAGCTAACTGGGACACTTACCAGCTACCCGTCGGATGTGGAGGACTGGGGATTCGCAGCTTGAGGTGGGCCAATATCGCCCTACTAGGAAAGTGGTTCTGGAGAGCAGGGAGGGTGGAGGAAAGGGATAGATTATGGCGCGTGGTGGTGCTCGAGAAGTATGCGCACTTAGTGGGTAATTGGGGTATCAGTATTACGATGCACAAAGGAACCTCTTGGTGGAAGAACATTTGCAGCACGTGGGACCTCTTCGCTAGAGGGTTGTGTTTCAGTTGGGGATGTAGTACCCGCATCCGCTTCTGGGAGGATGCTTGGGTGGATATGCGTCCCCTCAAATCCTCTTTCCTGGATATCTATGTCATTTCTGTGAATCCTCTTGGAAGGATTATGGAGTTTGTTTCTGAAGTTGAGGGGGGTAGACAATGGGATGTGGTTACCAGAAGACTTCTGAGAGACGAGGAGGTGGCCTCATTCTTAAATCTGATGATGAGACTTTTTGAGGTAGAGCAGCACCCTCACGATCAGGACCGGCTGATTTGGACACCGAGCAGAGATGGTATCTTCAGTGTCAAGTCCTACTATAGGATGCTTACGAGGTGCCCTTTGGTCAGATTCCAAGGTGCATTATTATGGAAGGAAGTCATTCCTCCAAAAATCAAGTTCTTTGTGTAGACTCTATTCAAAGAAAAGATCCTAACAATAAATCAGCTTATTAGAAGGGGGAAGGAGGTTCCGAATTGTTGGGTAACGTGCAATGGTGGGGAGGAGATCGCCTCACATCTACTTCTCCACTGTGGGGTGGCACATGAGATTTGGAACATTGTCATCAACTCCTTTCGTATGAGTTGGGTGACGCCGGCTACGCCTTACCTCCATTTTCTGATGTGGGGGTCCGTTATAGTGGAGGGGTAACTTGGAGATTATTGGATGGCAGCCCACTTCATTGTGTTGTGGAGTATATGGTGCGAGAGGAATAGGCGAATTTTTGAGCATAAAAGTCGCCCGATTGGGATGATCATGAAGTCGGTCAGAGACCTGGTGTAGTTATGGGTGGCGCGAGAAAGGAATGTTCCTAGAGAAGAGTCCTACTTGTGGGACCCGGGCTAATTTGGGCAGGTCCAGGTGTTTTGTTTTTGTTTTTGGGCCTTGTACCTTTTCTGTTTTTGATCGTGTCGTTGTATTGGTCTTTCAGCGCCATGCTGCTTATCAATATAATTTACTTTACTAATCAAAAAAGAAATGATCGGGTGCTACATAATGGAGCGGCTTGACTATCATAACATTATTGTGAAAAAAATTAACATAAGCCATATAAAACCGTGCAGTCAAGAGAGTCAACTGCATAGAAAATGAACAATAAAATCAATTTTGATTTCACCATTCATTTTCCACATGGTTGACACCATTGACCATACTGTTTTATTTATTTTATTATTATTATTATTATTATTATTATTTTCAATCCTTATGATCATTAAGTTGCTCGTTTATGTGGCACCCCATCATGTAATTGGGTGCCACGTGGCAACAAACTAATGTAGGACCATGTAAGTTACTTGGTCCGTAGTACAAGGCTACCTTTATCCTCAAAATAATAATTAGAACTAATATACGAATTGAAATTTGAAAATCCTAATAAATAACAAACATTTTCAACTATTATGCAAATACTCATTCATTTGAGGTGCATATATAAAGGCAATTTAACTAAAATTCTAAAATAACCAAGTAGGAACAAAACAATGATACCTACTATTCAGTAATCAGCAACAAGTCAAAATAAAAATTATACTCAACAAATGATAAGTGAACTAAGTCAACAAACAAGAAAAAAAAAGGACGCAATTAAGTTATTTTAGCATTTTAGATAGCTGCAACCTGCTGCATGATGGGGATGCCAACATCATGGACATAGGCTATGGACCATATCGCGTGTACCGGCGTCAGAAGAAAGGAGACAAAATCAAGAACCGGTCTTAAAGGCAACCAGAGCCGAGCATAAAGGAGCACACAAGGATTGCACAGTCGATCGATCGATTTCATGTTTTGATCGATCGACTGGGGCCAGTGGGGAATTTAAATTGTGGCGAAGTTATGTTTCTCAATTGATCGATCAAATGTAAACAAAACTCTATGCGATATATATATATATATAAATAAAATCGATCGATCGAACCATGGCGTCGATCGATTTTTCGCGTAAGTAGGCTTCACCAAAAGACGGAAATCGTAGTTTTGGGGCAAACTTGCCCTTTTAGAATATTTGTTTTAGGGTTTTCTTTTGTTTTAGAGGCCTCCCATATAAGGTCATTATCAAACAACGTAATTAGTTATTGATTAATGAAAAAAGGTTTATGCTTTTTGCTTGAGATGAGCGACTATGAACAGTGGCGGACGTAGGATTTTCCTAAAGGGTCACTCAGTAGTTGATAGTTCTGGCACAAATTTTTTTCCCCAAATTAGGGGCATATGATCATACAGTCAATTTTGATTTCACATGGCACACATCCAAAATCACATGGAACACGTCTTGTTCAAACATGATTTGGGGTCACTTTTTGGGATGTGTGCCACGTAGAAGAAAATATTGGCTATCTGATGGTACGCCTATTGTCTCAAGATCCATTGTGCTGAAAATTGGGACGAAAAATGTTCTCCATCGTCTAATTCAAAATAGTCAATGCATTATGCATGAATAGAGGAGATGGGACGAAGTTATAATTTCATAATGTGTAAATAATGGTACTCAACGGTAAAACTCTTTAGGCACCTCTATTCGCTCCCACGCACTCTCTAAGAGCGCATACGTTCGAAACCGTCCAACACTTGATAACCACAAATCAGGCGATGGAGATTTTTTTCACCCCAATCTTTCACATGATGGATCTTGAGACCATGAACGTACACCATCAGACGGTTTATTTTTTATTCCACATGGTACAAATCCCCAAAAAATACCGCTTAAACGTGATGTATGTCATGTGACATTTCGTCCCGTGTGTAAGTAGTTGCTCTCTACTTTTGGGGATTTGTACCATGTGGAATAAAAAATAGACTGTCTGATGGTACGTTCATGGTCTCAAGATCCATCGTGTGGAAGATTGGGATGAAAAGCGATTAGATCGTCTAATTCTAAGCAGTCAACAAGTTTAAGGGTTTCAAACATAGGCGCCCTAAGAGATTCTGTGAGCGTGAAAAGAGGTACCCAACTCTTTATAATAGGTGGGTTATGAGAAAAAGAGATTTTTTATAGGTATGAGATAAGGGAGCAAGAAAAGAGGCACCACATTTTAAATGGGTACCTACCACTATTGGCAACCGTATGATGTGTATTTAAAACTATAGCTGCAAATAAGGGTTCTCCTTATATTTTATTAGATTTTATTACACCTTATTTCTCTCTTCTTGCTTTATCATCTAAAATTAAGGGAACTGGTATTTGCAACCAAGATTCGGTCTCAACAACCAATGGTTACAATCTTAGCATATTGACTGTCTTGAATGAAACTATAGAGATTGTTTTTCATCCCAATCTTCCACAAAGTAGATCTAGAGATCATGGCCAACCTATCAGACGGTTAAAAGCTTGGGGGGCCTTTAAATAGATATATGCATGGCCCTATTCCGTGGCCCTTAAGGCCTTTTAAGGTTTCTTTAAAACTTTGAGGGGGCCAGTGACCCCCCACCATTGTATGTAGATCCGCCGCTAACTACGAAGAGTGATTCTTCTTCTCCCGCGAAGGGTTTGGTGTGAAGCCAATGATGAGAAGCCCACGATCTCTATCCATCTTCTATTTCTCTTTGGTTTTATCTTTTTATGCTTGCGTACCGATCCCAATCAACCCATTTCAACCGTCACCTTGTGATTTTCTCAAAAACCCATAAACCCTAAATTCACCAGAGCCATCAAACCAGTCTGAACTGTTGGATCGATTTGATTCAACAAACCCTAGATCGATCCGGTGATTTCATCATCGAACTACGAGCGAGCGCCCTACTCTGGAAGCGGCTTGAGTTCTATCTCTAGGATTCTCCTTCTGCAAGGTTTACGGATTTAGCGCGACGGACCGGACCCTACCCAAACTAAACACGATCATCCAAGTGGAAAACCATGGAACCTTAAGGTACCACGATTATTTTAAGATTTGTTGCTTAATTAATTTAGTTTAATTTCGGCAAATGACACTTCATCATCATTCACGTAGTCTAGAGTCATCGTCCCGCGTCATTGCATATCACTGCTGGATATTAACTTAAAACAAAACGTTAGAATTAATTGTCAATACCCCTCACTCGGGTCGTAAACAAAAAATAAATAAGCAATTAAGTATAAAATGAGATGTCAATCGAAAAAGTCAGGCCCCAGTGATAGAGATGGAAACCAATCTCTAATAATTTGCATCAAAGATTGTAGTAGGCTCAGCTTGTAGAAGACAATAGAAATTCATGGAATTGAAATTGGATGAGTTACTGCAAACAAATCATAAAAATAAGAGAAATAGGTTTTGTAGGATGTGTTTTCAAATGAGATAAAGAAGACATTTACCCCTCATTTCATGTTTAAAAACCTTTGAAAGGGTATAACTGGCATTTCAAGAACTAAAATCACAAGAAAAAATATAACAAATTTATTTATTTATTATTAATCTTTGAGAAGTAAAACAAATGATTTTTATTTTTACTATTATTATTATTTTGAGAAGTAAATGGATGAAGTTTTTATTCATGGAAATCATCATTTCAGAAAGTTGAGGACTCGATAATATGTCGAAACATCGGCCTAAATACATGTCTTTTTTAGCCGTTGAGGAATTTTTTGTTGTGCCTCGAGACAAAGCATTAGCTTTTCAGAAGCATGGGAATACCACATGAGCTATTCAGATCATGAAACAATAAAAAGTAGAGATTTGTATCATACCAAGGTGCTGAAGTAGAAACCCACAGTGGTGAAATAGCATGATAGCATCCGGAAGAAATCGAAACGGTGACCAAGCCTGTATATGTCACGACTCAATGTCTGTTCACCATTCCCGTTAGCTATCTTTGCCTCAAATAATGAGATCTGGTTAAGGCCCACGTCTCTCCCTTTGCCCACCTGCATGTATTCATGATGAGTGACCTTGCCTTCACGGAGTGTAGAATTAAAACCTGTCATGCCACACAGCCACAAACAGATATAATTACATAAATATATGAGAATAAGCTCCATGCAGAATTCTTCAACTAGAGAAAACTTCAAAGGTTTACATACCTGCAAATATGTCTTCACTTAAATTGATGATTTTGGAGGCTTTACTCACACCTCCCCTCGTCAAATGAAATAGTCTATCGAACACATCTGGGTGGCCATAGTGGAAGCGGACCCTTGGTGGAAAAACAGTAAAAAAGGTAATGAAAATATAATTCACCACGTCATGAAAGAATAAAAAAGTTTGTTGGACATCCAAATAAACTACATAATGAGGACAAGAAATTTTAAAGATAGACACCAGAAAATAAATAGTGAAGGAAAGAACTGTAGGAGATTTGTGTGGCCTTGCATGCCACGTACACTACCCATAGATCGTGACATGAGGTGAGTTGTCATTTTATAAGGGAGAAAGTTGAATCTAAGGAGTTTTGTACACCTCAAGTTGCGTCCAAGGATCATCTAGCATACATTCTCACAAAGGCTGTTGGAAGAATCACACTGAAAGGTATTACTGCCAAATTGGGCATGATTGACATCCATGCACCGACGTGAGGGGGAGTATTAAAATAGATGGTGTGCATCTAGTTATCATTGGGTGTTT
Organism: Chloranthus sessilifolius; assembly: GCA_021018995.1. NCBI lineage: Eukaryota > Viridiplantae > Streptophyta > Magnoliopsida > Chloranthales > Chloranthaceae > Chloranthus > Chloranthus sessilifolius. The sequence goes on along the minus strand of CM037585.1, from coordinate 178,912,851 downwards.
GAGAAGCATATTTAAGTTGTTATTCCCATATATGTGGGATACTGTATGTTGTATGAACTATATAAATATAAATATAAAATAATAGAGGAATTGAATCTTAACTAACTCAACCGTAATTTCTCTATTCTCCCTCTTCTTGTGACAAGCCAGACCCACATTCCACAATATTGTCCGGTTATGGGCTTAGGTCACCGCCCCAATTTTGTTTCTGGCATGGGCGTTACGTTTCGCAGCCCCCACCCAAAACGTGTCATGAGATGTAGCATCCGCAATCACATATAGCCCAGGGTCAGGACTATTCCCTATCCGATGTGGGACTATTACACTTCTTCCTCCTAACCATAATCCTTACTTAATAGCATAAATTCAACTGAATCTCTCAGCGGCTCCTTTGTCCGCTAATCACGGAAGCCAGCAAACTCCGAGCTTGATTACTTGTTTTCCATTTTTTTAAATTATATTTTTTTTCCCCAAAAAGAAGAAACATTCTTGACCATTTAGGCTGGCTGAGTCAGCACTCTAGACTTGTGTTTGAAATTTTTTCATCACAGTGGGCCGGGGCGTTTCATGATGCTAAGTAGTAAGTACTTGCCAAGAAAAAAGATTTCTCCACTAGTTCAGAAGTAACAAATGCAATGATTAAGAGCAATGAACAGAATATCAATATCACCGTACATAGCATTAAAACAGGTATGTATGGCAAACAGGATATTTTTAAAAAGTATAATGGTTGATAGGATGAAAGCTTTTTTTTTCCCACTGAGAAAAATAAGTGCAAAAAGAAATAGAAAAACCAGGTAAAAAATGGACGACAGATAAATATACGCTATATTTGTCAGATGAACATACAATGACAAAAAAAAAGAAGTATAGAGGGCTCTACATGATTGTTCATATCACATCCAAGAGATATGAACTAAATCACTCTTTTAGTCCTAGTTTGCAAGATCTTTTAGCTAAAAATAGATTTCCAACTACAGACTGCTCCTCATGTGATCACTGCACATAAATATAAAATAGGGGGACCCAGTAAGGAGAAACAATGCAGACAACAAAAATAGTCTCCACAGAATTTTTTTTATATCATATTATTGATGCACGATCAGTATTGTAGCTGGCATATTCTACAGCACGTTTCCCTGCTTTAGATTCATGACTAATTGACACAATCTATAATTATTATGAGACAACTGCTCAAGTTCTGGAAATCTGAGATCTTACTTCAAGGGGTTGGCCAACAATCTCTGTCCAATAGTTACAAAACTAGTCTCTTGATTTGACATAAACCATGCAAGAGAAGAAACACTGCACAAGTTAGGAAAAGAACAGTAAGGTCTCACATTACAGTGCAAACTACACAAAAATATTATGACCTAACTGGTCAGCTATTAACGATTTTTTATTTACATTTGATGCCAAGTCCAGAAAAACAACATAAAAGAAGTTACCTGCCAGTAAATATATGTTCCCTAAGTCCAAGTATTGTCGGGTATCTTACGCCATCATCCATCTTGAGAAATTCTTGCAGTAAGTTCCTCATTTTGAAGGCTTCCTCCATGTAGTTATCCTGTAAAAATAGATGTTTTCCAAGACAGCAATCACCCACTGTGCAAAGAGAATTCAGATATCATGGAAGCTAATCATTCGCCCACATGCTCAATACCTGATTCATATCAATTGTCTGCAATCCTTCGCCACGAGTGAAAATAATGGCGTGATTTTGATTTTCTGGCTTCCCTTCGCCCAGAATAGCAGGTCCTGGAAGTTTTATACGATAAATAACCTGCAATGAGTATTACACAATTAGTAAAGGTGGAAATAACATCGAAAAGGTGAGATCAAGCAACAATATACCAAATGCTAAATCTTACTAATATATGTAGAAGAAAATTGGAACAAATAATGGAACAAAATATACAAGAAAGGGATTAAAAATAAGAACCACGCGTGTGACGTCATGGTGACACCTAAATGTAATTTATCTTTTTTTTGAATCAAAACTAAACTTCAAGTTATTGTTTACTATATTTAACAGCTTGGACTCAAATGACACATTTTGAAAAAACAATGAAACACATTCATCTCGCAGAGATCCATATATTTTTTAGGTTTAGATGTCAATGCATGGCAGATTAGGTACACAATGGGCTATGTAATTGTGAGCAGAACAGAGATAAGATTACTGCCTAGGATGCTGTTCTGCACTTAAATTTATCTCAGTAAATTCCCAAAAAATGGTAAAGGTATTACCTGGTCAAGTTTTTGTACCGGCTCTGTTGGATTAGCTGGCTCGGCTGGCTCCGTTGGATTAGCTGTGTCGGCTGGATTAACAGCCTTCGCTAAAGAAGCCTTCACCAGAGCAGAGTAATAAACCTTCTCAGTCTTTTTAGATTTTTCTTTGCTAGTTTCTTCAACCTCATCAATATAAGCTACGCGTAGAGATGGATATCTGTCGCAAAAAAAAAAACCTCCAAATAATTGTAATTCTAATAAACAAATTACAAAAAAAATAAAAAAAATTAGTAGACATACTCTGACATAAGCCTTAGAATGTCCTGAGCACGAGCATCCCCAGATCGCTTTTGTATCCCATATTGCTGGCAGGATACCACATATGTGAACTTCATATCTGCTACAGCTTGGCATTGTGTCCAAAGGGATCTTTCCACCTTTGATTGTTCTTCAGATGTTGATTCAGCAGCCTTATAGCCCTCCATTAGATCTGGAAAGGGCACCAATCAAAATGGGACAATGGATCTTTAGAATGGGGTCCCCTTTTAATTAGAATACCTACACCTCTTAGTCGCAAGATCCAGTGGAAAATGGACATGGATCACCAGGATGAAATGCATAGCTGTTTACCCTCATGATACTTTATATCGTAGTTTCTATCATCTCGTTTGTTCCTATCTAAAAGGGAACCCAACTACAAAACATGAATCACTACCCTGCGAGTAGTGAGCCAGTTATAACTAAATCTTTCATCATAGTTCAGATGAAAACCAATTACCTTCGTCTTTAGCCATATCAAGAAAAGACTGAAGTTCCAACGCCTTTCGGTAATACATCATGCCTCTGACTGAAAAGTAAAAAATCAGAAGCTCGAATATGAAATCTAAATACGTAAACTATTTCTAAATAATAACATGAGAGCATTTTCAAGTCAATCACCAACTACTATACCTGTTCTAGTTAAAGTCTGGCCTCTATAAGATGCCCAAAGGCGGAGTTTTTCTTCCAGTTTCTCGTCTCCTTTGAGTTCTTCTTCTGATTTTACCCCGACCCTTTCAAGGAAATTTTTCCATTCATCTGTGCATATCAGTGCATTTGAACAAAAAAAATTAAAAATAAATGAGATCACAAGGACGTGCTCATTAGTGATTCAAATATCTTTCTATGTAACAGATTAGAAGACATAGTTACCCAAATATACATGAACAACGAATCCACACATTTATCAAAGAAGGGCATGTTACATTAATCAAACCTGGGTAAATTTTCTGCAAGTAGAAAAGGATAGAAATGCCATCTTCATTCGGCTCATCTAGATCATGCATAGAGAAAAGAACCTCCTCTGTATAGTAGGGAGTCAATACACTACATGAAAAATGAGTAACATTAGAATATAAGGGCCAATTTCAGATAGAAATGGACATGATTGTTCACAGATTTGCTCAAGGATGCTATCAAGGAAAAAAAAATTAAAAATATAAATAATATAAATAACCGCTGGAACATGGCATTTCAATACTAAAACAGACTTAAGCAACCAGAGGGAAAAAAAAATAAGGGTACATTTCAATATTCTAATGAGTAACATTAGAATATAAGGGCACATTTCAGATAGAAATGGACATGATTGTTCACAGATTTGCTCAAGGATGCTATCAGGAAAAAAAAAAAAAATTAAAAATATAAATAACCGCTGGAACATGACATTTCAATACTAAAACACGGATTAAAGCGACCAGAGGGAAAAACTGGTATCTAAGCAATGCCTGGCAAAACTTGTTTGATTTAATGGCAGAGCCAGAATGAAATGAGATTTAAAAGGGACATGAAAATTAGTATTATCATTCAAATGGATCCCATCTATCATGAACTCTTAAGTTCTTGGTGAGCAGAACCTATAAAAAATACCTCAAATGGATCCCACAAATCAGGAGAATCAATCATTGTTTGCAATGATGGGCAGTGTTGTCTTGTTAGTCTAACTGACCAAAGCTCAGCAGTCAGAATATTCCGGTGAGAAGACAGTATTGCTCATTCTTATGAGCAAGATTCCTTCACCTGGGGATATTATCCTGGTAAACCATCACATTGGAAGCCACGACCTGGACCTGTTTTGACATATTGAACCTCCTACTTTACAGGATACCTTTATGAAACATTCATTACCCCATAAAAAAACCCTGTCTACTACAATAATACATGGACAATGAAATGGGCATCCATGTATGACACTTGTCAGATAGTCAGACTCAGCAACGAAAAATATAACGCACACACGTGTGTAAGGGGAGGGGGGGGGGGGGGAAGGGGGAGGGGGGGGACACAAAAAATGTAAAATATACTTTTTAGACTTCATTTTGCAAGTATAACAAATACAGCCTAATAAAAGTTCCCAAGTGTACAGAGTAGATGGCAATTAATGTATTTTGAACACCTGAAAAAACATGTGTAGAGTAAAATCTTGAATAAATATTATACATTTAGTATTATTATAATCACAATATAACATAATATAATCCATAAAGGAGTGATATACATGAGGTAAGTCAAAAACATTTTTTTTCATATCATCATACATTTGCATACATGACTGTTTAACGAAATACATAGAGGTACATATGTATGTCTGTCCATAGATTTAATGCAAATGTTGAGATAATATATATTATATCAACAGGGTGTATTTTACCATTTAATTTTTAGCTCTCCTAACCTTTCTCCTATCTCTTCTATGGAAGGAAAATAAATTAGATTTGGTACCGTACTTTATGAGTTGAGAAAAGGGTTGCACAAGTTTAGGGTTGGAGGAAGAAGGAAGAGAGAGAGAAAGAGACTGCCAGAGGAAATTAGGGTTGGTGAGTTAGTTTACTGACACCCTTCATTAATCATATATATCATTTGCAACACCATACACACTTTTATATTTAACTACAGACACCCAACTAATACTACAGGCACAATAACACTCTCCCTCAAGTTGGAGTATGATAGGTATGATATCTATCATGCCCAACATGGTAAGTGGTGTCATAAAACTGATTTCTTCCCACAGTTCTTCAATCTACAAGTTTTTCCTTTCTCCCCGCAAAGAAAAATCCAACTGGAAGAGCCATGTATACTTTTTCTTTAAAAAAATCATGAAGGAAAGCACTTTATACATCCAACTGGTATAACGAAAGATTTGTGTTTGCCACAAGTGATAAAAGCACTCAAAGAGCATTTGACTTAGCTTCAGGAGCAAATGCGTCCTGATAGTCGATGCCATGTGTATGTGGAACCATTCAGTCTATAATTTACAACGTAGCCCCATAGTCAATTGACTATCTTCTTCCCCTCAGGGAGTTCAACAACATCTCAAGTATTAGTTTAGGACTTTTAGAGATTCAAGCTTGCCCCTCAAGAGTATCAGAGATTCATGCTTGTTCAGAAACATTTCAGAAAATTATGGTTTCTCTCTTGAAAAAGACTTTAATACCCTTCTTACATTTTAGCAACTTTTACCAACCATAAACTATCATGTATTTTATAACTTTTTTACAATTATTATTATTTTATTTTTTTTATAACCTGAGTATCTGGGCCTCTTAAGCACCCGCGTCCCAGCGGCACATGCGCACCCCAAATTAGCACATGCCGGGTCAGCACAGGACATAAATCCCTAGGTGGCCTCAAGGGGGCGAGGGGATTCAAACTCAGGTCTCCTGCTTTTGGAAGCAGGTACCTGGCCACCTCACCTAACGCATGGATCAAAAAATTGGATTTTCGATACGTATCGTCCAAACCTCCAGGACGATACGTATCGCGTATCATCCTGGTACATATCGTCCTGGTACATTTTTTTTTTCTTAAATCCCAAAAAAATACCTTCAAATTCTGGGACAAACGATAAATTGACCAATAATTTGGACGATAAATTGGACAATACGGACGATAATTTGGCTGTTTCTAAGGGTCCAAAGAAAAACCCTAAAATTTTGGGACGGACGATAACTTGACCAATAATTTGGACGATACAAACGATAATTTGACTGTATTTTAGGGCCCCCAAGAAAAACCCATTTTACCGTATCATCCAGGTTCAAAACCGATACGTATCGGTATCGGACGATATTTTGATCCATGCCTTGACGTTTACTTTTTTACAATTATTACTATTTTACTTTTATACTTTTTTATTCTATGTTTTAAAAATCGAATCTGGCGCCCAACTGGAGAAGGGATTCGATTGGACCCATAGTTGTCAAAAGCGATCGCATATGCGATTTGGGAGGTATGCGTTCGCATACCCCTCCAACGGTCATAAATATGACCGTTGGAGCTTATTTTATTATATATATATTTTTTTAAGCTTCCCCAAAGCTTATAAATAGGGGATTCCTCTTCCTAATCCATACCACATCCATCCAAGGTATGATTTGTGTCTCTTTTTTTTTTTTTAGTTTATAGTGCTATCTTCCTCTCTTTCTCAAAGCTTTGTTGATAAATATTTTTTTTTTTTATAACCTGGGTATCCGTAGAGCAACCCCGCCTAATCCCAAGGGCACATGAGCACCCCAAATTCAGCACATGTCGAGTCAGCATAGGATATAAATCCCTAGGGTGGCCTCAAGGGAGGAGGGGATTCGAACTCAGGTCTCTTGCTTTTGGAAGCAAGTACCTGGCCAGCTCGCGAACCCCTTGAGGTTAAGCTTTGTTGATAATTCGTTTTGCTCTATTTTATAGTTAAGTAAGCAAGGAGCTTCAACCATCATTCTTCAGGTAAAGAGATGAAGAGGGAAGAAATCACTTCAAGAATCAAAGATTCAAGAATTCAAGAGTTAGAAATTAATTTATAATTTCTATTAAATTTTGTTTGATTGTTTTTCCTCCTTATTACACCTCATTTATTTCCTTTTTTTAGTGTGGTTGTTACTTGTTAAGCTCTCCGGTCTCCACCCACTTCTTTAAATTAACACAAAACATACATTATACACTTTTTGGAATTTTGGGGGATTTTTTTGGATTTTTTTGAAAAAAATAAAAATATGCCATTACGCAATCGCATGTGATCCACATATGCAATGGCACTATGCCATTGCATAGCATCGCATATGCGATTTAACAACATTGGTTGGACCGCCTCGATCCGGTTCAACAATTAGATGTATATAGAATATTAAAAATAATAAACAATATTAAACTACATGTAATATTGAAATAAATATTTTTTTTTAAATGAATTGGCACCAATCAAACAAAAAATCATCACTGCTCAATTGAATCATCAGTGCTCATTGTCGATTCAACCAAAGTGAGCCGCTGTTTTTTTTAAAAAGTGACTGGCTGCTAACTTTTTTGAGCGGCTGCTCAGAAGGAAAAAAAAAAAAAAAAGAGCCTTTTAGCAGCGTTTCTGAGAAAAACACCTCTAAGAGTGCACTTTTAACAGTGGTTTTCTCAGAAAACGCCGCTAAAAGCGGATTTTTTTTTAGCGACCGCTCACCTTATTTGAGCTCACCTCATCAAGGTATTTTTTGAGCGGCCACTCACCTTGGTTGAGCGGCCACTCCCCTTGGTTGAGCGGCCGCTCACCTGAATTGAGCTCACCTCGTTGACTGCTTCGAATATGTTGATTAAGATCCTGTTTCGCTCCAATCATCCACAGAAGGGATCTTGAGGGCATGGTCGAACCATTAGACAGTCAATTCCCTATTTCACAGGGCACGAATCCACAAAATGTTGCCCTAAATTCACGTTTGAACATGATGTGTGCCAAGTGATTTAGAGTCACTTTTTTTTAGAGCCGTGCGATTCCGATTGCAAACTAACCGTCTGATGGTACGACCATGCCCTCTAGATCCCTTTTGTGAAGGATTAGAGCGAAACACAATCTCTATCGTCATATCTAAAGCAGTCAATGATTCTTCCCTTACGTGCACACCAAGATTTCGTGGGTGATACTACCCTAATTTAAGGGTAGTATGGGTATTTAAAGGATGAAAGGAGAGAGAAAGTATTGTTCTCTATTTTTTTTTCAGTAAGCATGAATCTTTAATACTTTTAGGGGCAAGCATGAATCTCTAAAAAGTCCATTATTTTATTCTAGAGCTTTCATTTCCTGTATCATGGCCTCCTTCCACTGTGGCTGAGATAGGGCATCGGAAACACTAGTAGGGAATAGAAAGAATCTAACCACTCCATTAAAGGCTTCAACTCGGATGAAAGCTTTGCCTTTTTCCAATTTTATTAAATGTGTCAGCTCTTTCTGCAGTAACAACCTCTCTTTGCTGCCCACTAAGGGTCTCTTGATCTTCCACTTCAATTTCAGCTTCATCATCAACATTATGTGTAACCGGATCACTTGAGAGATAGGGTAACACATGCAAAGTGCTCTCCTCCTTAGAAATCTCCCCTTGAAGAGGGGACTTCGGGGGAGAATAGAACGATGTAGATTCAGAATATGTAATATACATAGTAACAAACATTCTCCAAGATAGGACCATAACATTTACATCCTTTTTGAGTGAGAGATAGGGTAACACATGCAAAGTGCTCTCCTCCTTAGAAATCTCCCCTTGAAGAGGGGACTTCGGGGGAGAATAGAACGATGTAGATTCAGAATATGTAATATACATAGTAACAAACATTCTCCAAGATAGGACCATAACATTTATATCCTTTTTGAGTGGGAGGAGAAATGAAGACACACGTGGTAGCCTTCAAAGATATCTTATCACGAGGAGGAGAGGAGGAAGCGTGAGAAAAAAAAAAAAAGATGCGAGGAAGAACAAGAAAGAGGATTTTGAGGACACAACAGTTTGTGGGAGACTTACCCTCAAGCACAGGGGTAAGCATTCTAATAATAATGAAGGTGACAGTGAGAGCATCACCCCATAAATGTTTAGGAACAAGCATACAAAACAATATAAAGTCCGAAAAACTTAAAGAAAATGTCAGTTTTTTTCCTTTCGGCCACCCCCATTTGGTTGGAGGTGTAGGGAAAAGCAGTTTGACACAAAATTACAAAACTGTGAAGACAAGGCTAAAGATAGTGGGAGGCAACAACATGATCAGAGTATCCAATTGCCATTCGGTTCATCCTCTTACCATCATATTCATCCGCAAGGATGCCAACTTGTGAATCAGAGTATAAATCATTTTCCTTATAAAATGAATTGAATCGAAAATCATCAGATTCAGTCGGGTTTAAATTCAACCATTCTCAACAAATTTGAATCTCAAAAGGTCTACAAATATATTCATTTCATCATTTGACCTATTATTGTTCAGTCGTAGTTCTCATATAATCATGTATGACAACCATGTGTATAACATGTGTATTTATGAGTGTATAACACTGATAGTATGAACTCTATGAATCTGTCAGAAACAAAAAACTAAATCCAAAGAGAATAATCAACCTTATGAGACTGAGTCCATGACAATGATTATGGAGATATTTAAAATGTAGTGTTTGTCTTCAAAAAATTCATTAAAAAAAAAACTCTAAAGAAATTTCTTACAATCTAAAATATGTGTAATAAGCATAAAATAAGATAGAATAGAATTCATAAGAGTTTAAGGGCTTTTTAGTCAAACTAAATCCATAGAGAATAATCATCCTTATGACAGTAAGAGTTCATGACAACGATTATGGAGATATTTAAAATATAGTGTTTGTCTTCAAAAACTCCAAAAAAAACACTAAGGAAGCTTCTTACAATCTAAAAGATGTGTAATAAGCACAAATTAAGATGGAATAGAATTGATAAGAGTTTAGGCGCATTTTAGTATAGAAAAAAGGTTTTAAGTGACATTGCGCGAGGTGTTGCACTACATGCTCAAATTGCACGAATCGATTTGAATCTTACGATTCAAACAAATTTTATGATTCAGTTACAATTGGAGACAATTTCAGCCCCATTTTGATTTGAATCAATTAAATTAGTACGGTTTGATTTCAATCATACGATTCAAATTATGAATCGCTGCGATATGACAACCATGTATATCCAACCTTAGATCGACATGAGGATGATGATGGAGAGGAGCTGTAACGTACATTCTTCCGGCGATTTCGCTTGAATTGATACTTGATAGTTGATACAATTGAGATTCAAGAGGTACGACTGAAGATTTAAGAGTCATTTTCATTTGCTTTTAATTTGTATCTAGTTATCAATGCATGAAAAATAACATTGAAAACATTAATTACAATCTTATTTGTTGTTGTAAATTGTAAGGTTTTGTTTGAGTTTGTAAGTTGTATTGTTGTTGACTTCTTGTGATTTATTCCAAGTAATTTAAGGGTGTAAATTACTAGATAGATAAAAAGACTGTAACACTAAATTGCAAATCATGTTTTGCACTTTTTCTTTCTTGTGATCCTATCTCAACAAAATCATAAAACTACCCACTGTTCTGTTAGGTACATATAATAATTACTTAATTTTAAGTCCATAATGATAAAAAGATATGTAATATATATTACAATAAATGCATTAATATTATCATTTTTTGAATGTTTATATCATCAATAACTGAGCATATATAAAAATATCAATATAGTTTATATAACCCATACTTATCATAAATAATTTAAGATATATTTCATAATTTTATATATATTTTCTAAGATTTTTGGATTAAAAAGGGTACTTCTAATTGCACCAACCAAAACTCTAAAAGCATCAACGTTCCCACGTGTGATGAAAAAAGTATGACTTATTCTATATGGGGCGAAAAATATTCCTTCTTCAGTTCCAACTTATCGCACAGCTCACTTCAGACCCCGAGTTCGACCTCTTCTACCAGCTACTCCCTCACCTTCGCCCAAGGATCAAAATTTTGGGTATCATTTGGGTTTCGAAGGGGACCGAAACCGAAATTTTGGAGCGAAATTTCGGCTGAAAACCGAAATTTTGGGTCCCATACAAAAATGACCGAAATTTCGGTCCAAATTATCTTTTCGGTGGGGACCGAAACCAATAATTTCAGCCGAAATTTTGGTCATTTCGGCCGAAATTTTGATCCTTGCCTTCGCCAAATGGCCTCGTCACCGTTGGTGCCTCTTCGCCCAAACCGCCATCCCGAATCTCTTCCCCTAATGACCCTTCACCATTTCCATGTGTTCAACCACCTTGGAATCCGGTGAGAAAGCTGTTGGAAAGTACTTATCATTTTACTGTTTAAACTCTTATCATGATTTCTCGCTCTCTTTGTCAAACCACTCAATCACCACGGTCTCCATCGCCTCCACAACTCGTTCACCCACACTACTACCACCATCACACACATCACCACGAGAGTTGTCGTCGTCACAGTTGATGTCATTGTCATCATCCAAGAAGGGGTTCCATCATTGGAGAATATGTCGTCAAGGTTGTAACGACACGCCAGAGTTGAGGAAGAAGAGGGTGCTTTGGGTACAACAAGTGCATATTTTATGAAAGATAAAACGGAAGTGGTGTATGATGCAGGATAAACGCTAAAACCTAATTGTGTGAAATTGGGATTAATTTCAGATCAAATTGAACAGCGTAAATATTCAAATTACCCAACCACATAAAATAATTTACTATATTTAATTAAAACAATTAGGCTAACTCAATTTTAGCGATCAGATGCATTAAAATTTTCCGATCTAGAAAACGGCTCCGATGAAGGAACTCGAGTTTCGTTCTAGTCTAGGGCACGGGCACCAAACGACAATTTTGTTGACTCCTCTAGGGGATTGACGAAATTAAGGCCCAAAGGGTTTAATTAATTCAAGGGAAAATCAAGAATATAGCAATAATAAGGTATGAGAAAAGATCCCAGCAACTAAACAAATAGGAATTTTGGGGTTTTGAATTTTTATCAAAGAAATAAAAAAGAAATAATTCACCTGACAATGGCTAAGAAGATAAAAGGAAAAGATAAGAGTTCCAAAGCTTCACACCAAAGATTCTTAGGCTTCATACCAAGGATGTACGTCAGCTTCGCACCAAGCGCACGATAAAACGAAGATTCGTTCTTCCAGGTAAAAACTCTTCACAAGTTCTCTAAGGTTTGCACAAAGCAACTCTCAATTTCATTAATCATCAATCAAGTATTTTAAATTGTGTTTGTAATGCCTTTATATAGGCTAAGAAACCATAACTAAGCAATAAATTCGAAATAAGGAAGTCATAAACAAATAAAACTCTAAATGGCAAGTTTTTGCCTAAATTTCGTATAAACCACCCTTTTACGGAAGTCTGTCATGTGGCCAACGGAGGTCCGTCCTTTGACGTTCCTGCACAAAACCAGAATTGGTTTATATCACGGAAGTCCTTGCGATACATTCCAGAAAGGTTTATTTTTGCAGACTTCTCTTCCACGGGCATTTTAAAAACCCATAAATGAGCCCACTTCTTCCTTGTTGACTTTCTTCGTTTGACCCGGCCACGATCCAAACATGTGGATCTAAATTCCACATCAGTGCAACTATAACTTCTCTAATAATAAGCAAGTGTAAATAGAAGGTGGGTGCTTTTAGAGCTTTGGTTGGTGCAAATAGAGATAATCTAAAAAATTAAAACAAAAAAGGCCCATACCAGAAGATATGTGTCGGCCACCAGGCCATCAATACCGATACTGAGCTGTTGAGTTAATTCCATAGCAAAAGGTGCTTGGGTTAAAGTGGAGAGAATTACCTTAATTGAGAAGCAAATCCCACAAGCTTTTATATTATTAGTTAATACCAAATATGACAAATATACCCTTCTACACCATACACACCACAAACTACTATAAATACACATCAATACACTAACAATACTAACAACAATGCTCAATACGTTTAGTACTACACTTAATTTAACCATACACAGTCCTTATCCGTCCACAAGACTTGCCTTTGAGGTTTGTAAGCTTGTTAAAGAATTGATCCTTAGAAAACACACATGATGGACACTATGTCCATTTTTCAACTACAAAATCTCCAAAGCGCTCTTGCATAAACCAACATTCATTGAACCAAAACGAACTCGCCTTCTTGATATTGTTGTTAGATCATATGATAAAGCAACGACCAGCGATTAAAGAGAATTGAAAGACTTTTGACAGCTAGTTTACTTGCAATTTTCTCGAGATGAAGGGAGGTCAATGAATCCCAACGTTCAAATAAATTTAAGGAATACTTTGCATATTGAAAAACAGAGCAAGAGTATAATATTTTTCCTCCAATGCTCTAACCATATTCAGCTCATTCCCAACTCACATGGGAAAGAATCTCTTATATCAATTCGGTCCAAGGGATGGTTCCTCCATAAAAGAAGCAAAATTACATTATAATATTCTAGAGAGGGAGTAATCGTGATAGGGAGAATTATGACAATAATTGAGGAGTCAAACATGAATCCCAAATGATCTAGATTCCTCCTAACAGACCCACAACATTGATAGTCACAATGACTCCACTATATCACAAAAATTTATAATGAAATTTGCAACATAATCCAATTTGGTTGCTCGTAACACCATAACATCGGGTGGGTCAAGTAGTCCTATAGCACCTTTACCGTTTAATAGAAAAGAAATACAATCTTGGTGGTTATGTCATGAAATAGTGTGTATGATTCACCTGAAAGAGCTTCCTAGTGCCTAAAGACAAAAAAAAAAAAAGGGAGAAAGCCAGTGAAAACTCGAAAAAATTCATCACAACAAATTGATATAGAGAGTCATCCTCTTGTTGCAACACAAATCCAATTGTGCCTCATAGATTGAACCAACCTTTTCTCCATATTGTTTTACAGTAAGGATCCACAACTTTGTAATAATATTCTCTGGTTCATTTGGAAAATCTTCTGCAAGAACTTGAAAGGACAACTAAAAAGAATAACATTAAGTAGAAGCAATGGAGGGCTTCAATAATCACCACAATTCAATAGTAACCCATCACATGCCATTGTGCCCCAATTTTGAGTGTTCTATAAGTTTTCCAAATCCAAGTAAAACTAAAAATACTATTCCAAAATATTATAAAAATGAACAACTCCTAGCTCATAGTATGACCAAGATGCTTAAGTCCCAATAGTGCTTTCCTAAAGTCAACTAAATAACATAATTATTATATTTTAAGGGAATTATAGGAGACCCACATTTGAATACCCAATGGCATAAGTGAGGTTACAGGTGTGCAATGGCTCAAACAGAGCCAATGGGCTGCTAGGTCCAGCCAGCCCTAGGCCAGGTCTTGACAAGGAATTTAGTCTCGATGAGCTCGAAACCTCCCAATTGATATATAGATTAAGCTTGGGCTTAGGATATAAGTTCCCATTCAAAGCTCGAACTCAACACATATAACCTAATCATTTAAGCATAAGCAAGTCGAGTGAGGGACCGATTTCTAAACTCATCAATAAATGATCTAGGCTAGGACTACGATTCTAGGCCAACCAAAAAGTCGGTAAGTTCCAAAGCATTTCCATTCCTACATAGGATGAATTGAATCATGACGATGCCATATAGCCCTCATCATCAACACAAGTGTAACATTCGCTCCTCTATGCAACTTCTAAAGTTGTATCACATCAAGAACTACCTAGATTGACTAATCAATGGATTAACCCTTGTTAAGAAAAACTTGGTCAAAACAAATTCAATTGGTTAGGGCTAATGCCCTACTAACTAGTACAACAAATATTTGTATCGCTAGCATTTGTATTTTTAGAAACTCAATTTCCTCCATTTAAAAAATGCATTTTAGGAAATAATAAATCTTATACACTCTAGTACTTTTAAAACAAATTGAGAATTTTTTATTTTTTTTCGTAGACTTAAGAATGTTGGTTTTCTACACAAGAGTTAAACAATGCAATCTTAAGCCAATAGGGACAAAACCTCTAGCAAGAATGAAACAAGCAAACCTTTTATTATATAAGCTTTATCATTACAAATGTACTCCTTATGACATGATTGCTCTTCAATTAATTCTTTTCAAGGAAATTACGATTTTCAATATATATATATATATATATATATATATATATATATATATATATATATATATATATATATATATATATACGCATTAATTTTTTTGTAGATGAATAGTTATACCATCTACATTTTGTGTAAGTACTAGGTACTCAACCCGAGTCGACTCACTCGGAACTCAGGTCACCTTCGGAGATGTGTGCCATGTGGAACCAACATTTGTGTTGTTTGATGATACGCCCATGATGTCAAGATCTATCGTGTGGAAAAATAGGGCGTAAATGATTTCCATCATCTGATTCAAAACAGTCAAAGGCTGTATAAATAGGTAGCTTTTCACTGTAGCCATTTTTTTTTATTGCCTTTCACTGCATTGAATTTCCTCCCAATCTTTCACATGAAAGAACTTGAGATCATGGGCGTACTGTCAAAAAACGCATGATGGTTCCACACGCATATATCCAAAAATTGACCCAAGTATCAAGTTTGTCGACACACAGGTCAGGTACCTAATACTCACTCATATATGTTTTACATTTATTGTTCGATATGCAATTATGCGTAATAGTTTGATCATAAAATGGACATAGTAAAAGAAAATAAAAATGCATTATATACAGTGTCACCTTGGCACTTCTACTTTTGGATTTTTTGTCATGCCGACACTTGGTGACACTTCGCCCACATGCCGATCCTTGGACACTCCTCAAACAGCACGAAACTTTTAGACATATATGAAAACTCACGTATTACTATTAAAATGTTCATCGTTTTGACAACGATAAAATGAACTTTGTTTTTTTTTTAATTGTGTAAAGTTTAGTAAAAAAGGTTTGGGTCGTTGAAAATGACTTTATACTATAATATACCTTTATTTAGTTTCACGACTATACTATGGATCTTTTCATTACATATCTAAATTGGTTCTCTAAGATTTCCCTTCAATGTTTCTCTATATATGTTCTACAAATTTATTTCATTTTTCTTAAGGTCGTGCCGCTGTATTGGAATTTTTGGAAATTTGCGTGCCAAACATCTATTGGCACCAGTGCCACGTGTCCAAGTAACACTAATTATATATCAAGGTTGTCAAACTGTGAATCAAATCGTAAATCGTAAATCGTTGGAAATTTTTAGATTTTGTTGAAAAACATAAAAAATAGGAAAAAAAATGTCAAATACATCTCTAAAAATAAGAAACTGAAATTTATACATATATATAATATATACCTATTTCCATAAAAAATAACATTTTAATCAACAATTTATAGAATTTCTACAGGCATATGCTAATTAAATGCTAATTCCAAACAAGTTAGCAGTAAAGTTGACCCATAATCTTTGATTAAAGTTCTCCAAAAGAAAAGTCAAACAAAAAATAAAATGAAATATATGTTCACAGATCACAAGTATTGACTGTATGAAAAAGTGTTTTCGAATTTTAAAAACTTCGAGAGTCTCGAGTGTACTCAATGTCGACATCATTGTCATTGCCAACACCAAGGGCCTCAATATAAGCTAGGTTCACTTCCTCTTCTTCAAATCTAGATGAATTTTTCCGCTTCCTCTTCTTTGGTATTCTCTCTTCCCTTCAATGTTAGCTTCCTCTAGCCTATAATGGCAGTATTATACAGGTAATGATTTCTATGGGAAATTTCTAAAAATATGGCATAACCACATTAAACATAAGAATAGAGATATAAAATACCTACATAATGACTAAACTAGGAAACTAATTAAGTTTAAAAACATCAAACATCAAACATATGTCGTGGTCATGATTGACCAGCCTCTCCCCTCCATCCTTTTCTATAAAACATTCTGCAACATCAATTCAAGAAGTGTCGAATGTTCCTCTTTTGTTATCCACTCATCATTGGAGTCCATGTTAGCCAAAAAAATAGAATTATATTCAAAGTCTTGTCCTTTCTTTTCTTTCCTCTTCCCAGTACATTCGATCCATTCTAGGTTGTACTTAAGACATTCATTGCATGTTGTTCCAAGTTCCAACCTATTTCTTCTTTTTGAGTGCACCTAAGTAGAAGAAATGAAAACAACTTTTCTCCATTAGCTTTTTTTCAAATTTGATTAGCAAATGATTTGTTTTTCTTTTTCCTGTTCCTTTCATGGCCTAATCATCCCTAGTGCATTTTATACTTTCCCTATTTGATCTAGAATTTCTTGAACTTGGTCACCTCCAACATCTACACTCTTCTTTTTGCAATTCTCCACCTTCATCTTGAAACAAAAAATGCGTCACCCCATCCTTCTCAACCTTTTCCACATCCTTCAACACTTTTTTTAAAATAAAGATACCAATTTATCCGAATTTCTTTAAAATGACTTAGCATCTTTATGGGTACAGGCTAAACAACGCTTCATACTCAAAAAAATCCTGAATATGCATTGCCGAAATAATTACAATATAAATATATAATCATATTCTAATAATTGGATTCACAGTTTTACAATGCTCCCATGTTAATGTCTTTTACTATGTTGTGGAAAGAAGAGACAAGATATAGATATAAGAAAGCTAAAAAGGTACCAAGTTTTCACCAAAAAACACCATGGTAGCCGAATCACCAATGAAACGATGTAACCCAACAAAAGTATATGAATTGAGTAGGGTTTTGAGATAGAAGAATGAATCTCAATCAGATTTCGATTCCGATAACGACAAAGAAGATACAAGGATTTTAGTGTTGTGGGGTTTAGATTTTTAGAAATCGTTTATTTGTGGTGAACCCTAAAGCTAAAGCTAGAGATAGTTTAGATGGGACCTTAAACCTAAAATATGAGTCCACAATATATCGTCTGATTCATTATTTGGATCATACGATATGTGGGATTCCAATTCAACTCATGAGTTAAATCGAAACCCAACCGATTCGATCTGGCTCGCATGATTTAAAATTCGAATTGGAAGAGTTTGATACTTTATAGAAAGTTATATAAGGACCAGACACGTTTACAATACAAAATGTTATTATGGAGGGATGCAAATGGGTTAGGACAACCCAGACTCCAATTAGAACGAATCCAGTTGGACTTGAGGAGCTGAACGAGCTTGGAACCCTTATAGAAATTGGATTCCGATCTGGATCACACTGAGGCGAGTAGGTTTTGTTCGTAGATTCAACAAAGATTAGATAATAAAGGGGTCTGGTTTCAAAAATCTTAGATCAGATCCAACCCAAAATCTTAGACTGCTCCGCCCATTTTGACTTGGAACAAACCCAAACCTGACCAATTAATGCATTAGTCAGGTCTGAACCCAAAACCAGATCCAATTATTAAATTATCTACTCTGAGTAGGACCTGACCACCCCATTTGCAACCCTAATTATATAGATACCAAAACTTTTTTACCTACATGGGCTTATATACAATATCCATGAGCATACTATTATCATTTCCTAACTGTCCTCCTTTTCACATACATGGGCTTACATACAATATGCATGAGCATATTATTATCATTTCCTAAATGTCTTCTTTTTTTGGCACAGGCATGTCGAAGTTCAAATTTTTTTTGTATAAACACATGTTAGATGCCACCACCAGCGTCCAAGTACAAATAACATAGTAAACAATATCACGCGTTCTATACATAACCATAAGTCGCTCAAAGAACGATTTGAAGGTCCCAAGGATAGACAAAGACATACTTTGCAAACTTACACAGAAATTTTAAATAATAAACGAATTCAAGTTTTTCAGAAAGAAAGATATAAGTTTAGATAACTCACGAGAATGAAAGCATGTTACGAACTTTAGGTGCTTTTGGCATATCCATAAATAAAGAATTTGTGAAGAAAGACATTCGCCTTCTAGCATCCAAATTGGATGGTACATCCATTGCAGACTCCTTCACAGTAAGCAGTAGATAAAGTCTTCTGATCTGCGCCAAAGCAAAAAAGAAAAAATCAGCCAGTAACAAAATTAATGAACTAACCTTGCAACTGGATAATCAATTAATCACTGTGACCACTGGAATTTACCTTCTCTACCCAAGCTTCGGTTTGAGGATATGGAAACTTGATTGCACCAGATGATGCAAATAATTGATACTGTTGATCAAGAGGTGCAATTCCCTCATGCCTCCCATAAGGGACCCCATGGCTTGATTCAAAAAGACTGCCAAAGAAAAAATGCACTTCAATACGGCAAATAAAAAATTATATAGTTTAGGAAGCCAATTGTGGACAAATGGCTCACCTAGAAAGTCTTTCCTCCATTATATCTCTAGTAGCAACCTCCAGCATGTCAAGGAAAAGAATTACAACCTGATCTCTGTCTTCTTGTTTATTATCTAACTGTATTGATTAGATAAGTCTAGTTAAAAAATAAAAATAAAAATAAAAACCTCCATTAACCATGTGTACAACATAAAAACATGAAACAGTTATAAAAGCATTAAACATCTACCAGATAGCTAATCAGCTTAACAAAGTGATCATAGAGGCTGGGGAGCGCGCTCATCTTCAATTCTTTGATTAGTTTATCATCCTTAATATGATTGTCAACTTCATTAAATATGATATTTATGACCCTGCAAACAAAGTTCATTCACAAAATTGATCGAGATATGATTGAAGGGAGAGAAAACATATTCCTTCTATTAAAATAGGCAAAAAAAATAAAAAACTTACTCTTTCTCGCGCTCCCCTTCGACTAGGTGCATTATAATGTTTTTAAATGAGGCATAACATTCACGAATGGCACAGAACATATAATTATCATTACTGATTCTCTTTTTGAGCTCCCGGTCCTTACCATTGCTATCTTTAGCCATATCTAATGCTATTGGGATCTAAACACCAAATAAAGATTAAGCACAAAGGCATATAGATACAGAGTTCATCACTAAACCAAAAAATTAAAATTTCCAGACCTTGCTAGCAAGTAAGAATGGCGGCCACCGGATAAAATCCAAATCCCGGTCAGCCCAATAAGGAACAAGCAGCAAGTCCATTTCTCTGAAATTTCAAGTTACTCAGCATCCTTGACATATTAAATAAACCAATAGAATTCAAGAAGACCAACTTTCAACATTATTAAGAATTAAAGCGCTGCAGGATATATTAGCCAGTAGCATCCTACAATTACCTGTTACTTATGAGATCCTCATCACGAAAACTATCTATTATTTTGTTCCAAAGCTGAGCAAATCTTGCAGCTTCCTTATCTTTAGGGTTGACCTCATCCATCTGACACAACCACCGTTCTCCATGTAAGCTTCCAGTAAACAACTAAAGTTATTAATATATCAATGAAAGATAGTTCAATATATTCAGGCAAAAAGGATAGTGAATATAATGTTGGTAAACAAAGAGAATTCCTACCTTTCCAAATTTGCGTGACAAAGAAGCCCTCAACCCCTTCTTCTGAGGCGTGTCAGCCTTCTCCACTGGAATCAAGTGGGCATTAAAAGCACCAGGCAATGTTTGAAAACGAGATCTTAACATTCCCAATGTACGAATCTGGAAACAAAGACACATACACAACAAACAATGGTATGTAAAAAACTACAGTTATAGAATGGCATATTAAAATCACCAGGTAATAATTAAAGGTATATCAAGAATAGATAAGTAGTGAACAACAAGAACTTAGAAAGAAGTAGTGAACAAAGTTAGTTTTAGTAGATCTCAGGGTTAGGAAGAAGAGGAAGAAGGAGAGAGATGGGAAATTAGTGTACTAAGAAAATTTCTCTCATACAAATTTATCGTTAATATTTATACCATTAGAATGAAATAGTGACCCCCCCACTAACACACCCATCTATATAGGAGGACATCTACACACAAACCAACTTAAAGTACGTTTTACGGACACACGACCACATAAATAACACTACACCTCAAGTTGGCGCATATATCTCAAACATGCCCAACTTAGATATAAGCTCATATAACCTTGACCTTTCAAGGGCCTTAGTAAGAATATCAGCAATTTATTCTTGAGACCTGACTTGAGGGATGGAAAACTTATTGGCTGCAACTTTCTCAGAAAATCAACATGCAGATATTCTTACTAAAGTTGTTTGGATTTTGGAAGACTAGATTGCAAGACATTACTTCCAAGTTGGGCATGATAGATATCTACACTCAAACTTGAGGGGGGGTGTTGGTGTGTGGAAAGAAATATCTTGGTGTAAGTGCATAACAGTTTTTATGTGGGTCATTATGTATTAGTGAACATTATATATATATATACATAGACAAAGGGCGTGAGTGAGCCTAACTCTCAACCTAATTTCCTCAACTCTCTTCATCTTCTCTCCTCCTCTCTTCTAAAACCCTAACCGAAAGTTCATTAAACCCTAATATCTACCTCACTAACCCAACTATAGTCCAGTTTTTAATTATTTCATCAATGTGCGTTCATAAAATACAATAGTTCAATATTAATAAAGAGATTGTGCGATGAGAAGTGTGACATACCGCACATCCAATTCACTTCACTTGTTTCTCCAATCTTCTTGTCTCTTTCTCCTATTTCTTCTTGTATTCTATCCCGAATTACGTAAAGCACTAACTAATCGAAAAGATTCGATTCTCTAAAATGATCGTTCAATTTGCCATTAGAAGAATCATTTCTCCCAATGTTCAGTTTAAGGGGAAGTTTTTAGAATATAAAACCTTCCCAAGACAAGTTTATAGTTTACAAGTCATCTAATTGAAATTGTTAGGGCGGTTTACATCGTATCTCTACAACTATTTAGAATCATATTATAGACAAGAGTGTCTCTTGACTCTCTTGGTCTAGTAGTATATCAACACGGTTACAACCATAAAGCTTACAAAAAACAATATAAAGACCAGAAAGGCATACTTCCACAGAAGTAACAGATAATACAGAAAACTGGAAAAGTTCCAGATATATTAGTCGCAGAAGATGCTTTGCCCACCTCTCCAAGACGACGGAAGGCCCCATAAATACCACCAAATAATGTGGAGAAAATTGCATACCAAATCTGAGTATCCATAAAATAAACCTGGGAATCATCACAGTAAAATATCTTAACAAAAAAGAAAAAAAAAAATGTATACAAATAAACATATATATATATAGGGAGGAAGAGGGGGGGGGGGAGAGAGAGAGAGAGAGATTAGTCACAAAGAGGAAACGGAATCATACAAGAATAATGGGAGCCCATAGTGCGATCACAACACCAATATTGTTCCTGGCTGAAATTTAGAAAAGCCAATCACAATCATATAATTTTTTCAATAACATAATTTATCTTCTTCCTGTGCCATTACCTTGCGGAAAAAATTCATGCCACTGAAAACTTCTAATTGGAACTTTCATTATTTGTTTTGTTGGATCCACAAGGGGCCTTATCTGGAAAACAAAAAACAAATAAATAAAATAAAAAACAAAAGTATGGAAACTTGACTCGATATCACAATTACGTAAATCATTTAAAACAATGTTGAGACTAGGTTCTTCATTTGGCTGGAGTACATGCTTCCTTCAACTTACATAAAAAACCGGTATAAGCTTGAACTGAACCAATATCAAAACTTCACAAATCATTTAAAACAATGCATGGGGTAGATTATTTCCATGTATTTAGCTTATTTAAAATTTGTTTAGAATAGCATATCATCCATGGAATACAAATGCTTAGGTCATCAGTTAGTAATCCCAGGATATGGGTTAAAAATATTTTTCGTTGTCTAATAAAAGAAAATGCAGAGTGGCATTTAATGATTAGCTAATTTTAGTTACATAAAGATTAGCTAAATTTGAACTTACATATCAATGATTAGCTAAATTTTATGCTTATTCAAATCATATTAGACTTGTATATCATCTGTGACAGAGTAATCCCAAGGACATCAGTTAGTCTATCAGAAGTTTCATGTTAAAGGATTTTTCATTCTCGAAATGAAAAAAAATAAAAATTACAACGATAACAGTGGTGTTCAATGGTTAGTTAAATTCTAACTTGAATTATGTGAGTTACCCCACTTCGGAAGATATTGAATAAAAGAGTACAATGATAGTCAAACTTTCGGGAATCAAAACTTTTCAGAGATACTATTTTACCATAAGGTACCTATCATAATCACAACAATATCACTTTACAATGATAAAAGTACCACTAGTATTAACTAGTCTACTGGTAATATTATATCTATGAAGGCCCATGCACTGTAGAAAACGTCAATTAGTTCAGGGTGTTTTATTTCCACAGAAACTGCATAAAATAATTCCAAAATATTGTGTTTTAAAAAACAAAATGTTACCGAGCAATGCATTTAAAAGCAGAGTACGGATATTAGCTAGTGAACATCGTACGCAAAAGGCATACGATAAACAAGCAGACTGCTAGAATGAACAAATTGATTGACATTTTTGTCAGATTATACAGTTCCTACTGAAAAAAATTAGTGAAGAAATTTGGAAGGATTAGCTAGTGAACATCATACTATAGATCTTTTTAGACCCAATCAGCCTTTGAATTAGAAACATGTTAATATAACCAAGTACGAGAGTCAAAGTTTAACGATGGTAAGTCAAAGACTCGCAACTTTAGAAGATTGTTAAGAAGGATACCTCAATGTAGTAACTAAACGCCAACTTTGTGATTATAAGAAGAACCCAGAACATCGTGTAACTGAATGTGAGAAAATGGAAATTATTATTAAAAAAATATAAAGTATATCAAGGCCACTAACAACTAATGCAAACTATGACATTCAAAAAGTCCAAACACTGTAATCTTACTTGAAAAGTGAGAATGTGCTTTCATGCATTCCCCTTCCAACATAGAGCCGAGGCTGTCATTATGATATCACAAGAGTTTAAGATGAAGAACACAGGTTGAAACATAGAGCTAGTAATAATCACTTAAACAGGTAGGTGGTGCATGATTCAGCGGTCATATCGTAAACGCCTAAATAAATTCTGGGAAAAAAAATAGCAACACGAAACTACTCAGGCATTATTACTCGGCATACCTGAGACCACCACATCATGAGAGCTACAACCCTATAGTTTGACCTTTCCAGAAACCGCCTTATAAAGGGGAATAGAAACAACACAGCAGCAAGCATATTTGGAGCCAAGTATATGAGAACAGCCAAAATATATAATGAAGGCGCATTTTGACCATCTCCAATCCAACCTCTAATGGTTCTTGCTAGTCCAGGAGAATTGCCGTCCCAAGAGTAAGCATAAGATACTGGTAAAATTATCACCCAGACAGCAGAAGAAACAACCTTTAAGATATATCTTAGCTTTACTTGAACTGACATGCCCTTTCTTGCTTTCCAGCTCAGGATTATGTCAAGGACGCCTGCAAAACGTTCATATGATTTAATAATATTGCAAACTTATATAGATTGCACAACAAATTCATATGAGAAAGAATAGATACTGTTATGCCAACAAATTCCTAACAAAATAAAGTAACGACTAAGTTATAGATGTAAAAGAATCGGTAGTGACAAAAAAAATATCAATAAGGGCACAAAGAAAACAAGTATTTTTCCAGTAACAAAGGTAATAACAATAGAAGGATTGAAGCAGATACAATAGGTTAATTCAAGCAAGGAGCAAAAACCTTTCAAATATATAACATCACGTAAACAAGTTACTCTAATTACTATCAACACTATCTTAACAGACATTAAAAAGTGGGAAACGGAGAAATTTTTAAAGAAAAGAACCGGAACAATCCCATATCAGAGTAAGACACAAATTTAGAAATTTCAATAGATAGTATTCGGAATTTTTCATGTTTACAATAGTTTTTCTTCAAAAATTGTGTGCCTAAGATAACTGTTTTCAGAAAGTTTGCCTTCTTTATGGGGAAGAGTTTTATCTCCTCGAAAGGGTACTGTGTCCAGTAGTGTGTCTCTTTAAAAGAGTGTTGTCTCTTTGAAGCATTGTGATCCTTGAAAGAGGTGCTTCAAAGTCTATTTATATGGGTTGGTTTGAAAGGATTTTAATACTACTTTTGAAAAGTCGACCCCAAATAGATGGGAAAGATGATGATGATGATAGGTCTCTCTCTCTCTCTCTCTCTCTCTCTCTCTCTCTCTCTCTCACACACACCTTAAATCTAATACCACTATTCATAGACCTAATGCCACTAGCTAAGCATCAATAACACTCACCTAATTGAACGCCAATCAGCCTAACCTTAACCCTAACTTGCTTCTGGATTATGTAAAATTAAATTTATTAGTCCTTTTTTGTTGTCCTTGAACTATATTTTTTAATATTCACATATTAATGTAAGTTTAAATTGCTTTTATTTTAATCATTAGATATTAAGGCCAATGAAGACCTAGACGGAAGCAGTGAGAAGGGACATGAAGGGTTACGAAGGCACAGATAGCTTACCGCTGATCAGAAACAACTGGAGAGATAGGACTCGCAAAGCCGGTCCCAAACCTAATTCTGTCTTCTCTTTACTTACTCCTCTTCTCTAACCTTAAATCTAATATCACTAATCGTATATCCAATACCACAAGCTAAACCCCTAAAACCACTGACCTAATCAAACACCAATCAACCTAAACACTAACTTGCTCCTGGACTATGCACAAAATGTAAGTACTTGATAAATTTATTAGTCTTTTTGGTTTTGTATTAATTACTGTATGTCAATGTATATTAAGGTATATTGTTTTATTTTTATTCATTTTCTATACTGCTGAGTGGTGGCTACCCTATAGGAGTGATACTGAACTACAGAAGTTGTCTTCCAAATTGTCAGACTTACCAGTAAAGTGCATCTAGTTGTGAATAAAACTGCAACAC
The DNA here is from genome assembly GCA_021018995.1 of Chloranthus sessilifolius. Classification (NCBI taxonomy): domain Eukaryota; kingdom Viridiplantae; phylum Streptophyta; class Magnoliopsida; order Chloranthales; family Chloranthaceae; genus Chloranthus; species Chloranthus sessilifolius. The sequence goes on along the minus strand of CM037585.1, from coordinate 178,886,895 downwards.
TGTTGAGGAGTTGGTGTGTGGTATTGACCTGGATTAAATAATTATAACATGCAATAAAAAAGGACAACCAGAATCATTTTTTAAATACATCTCTTAAAAAAGATTTCTGAATAGCTTCTATATAATGCTTAAGAAGCATAATATTGTGAGTATTTTATTGAGCAATCAGGCATAATAAAGGGATAATTCCACACAACAATCAGGCCAACATAAGAACTTGGGGAAAAAACATCAGGGAGCAAGGTAGAAATGATAATGAGGACAATAAGATGACTTATTGCTTAATTATACCTTGTCCAAGCTTCAATATTGCAGCAGTTATGAAAATGCTTAAAACTTTTTTGAAAACGCCACCATTAAATACATCACTCGGGGAGCCCGATCCATTCCAAGCAATTATGATCATTGCCTTAGAAGCAGAAATAATTAATATTAGAATCCATTTTAAAGAGAGAGAGAGAGAGAGAGAGAGAAAGAGATAATAAGACAAGGAATTACCTGTAAGGCCAGGATAAAGAAGATCCACATTCTATCAAAACTTCTAAAGACATGCCAAAATGACCGTATCTCAACAAAATTAATCTTTCCCTCCCATCGACTCCTAGTCTTTGGTCTGTTCTCCTGAACCATTAGCACGATAATCCATTATGAAAATAGTACTTTGTTCAAATCAAAGTCAGATACCCTAAAGGACAATTATGAAATATATAAACACATCCAACTTATAAATAGTAAGACATACCTAAGAAATATTTAAAATTTACCATACTTGACAATGAACTATTTTAAATTCAAATTCCATAAACCTGTCTAAACGAAAGCACCGACACCGACATAACACAAAAAAGAGTTATCTAGAATCTCAACAATAAGATGTTAAATCCAAGTCCAGCCCGAGTAATCAACAATGCAACCGCCACTTAGTTGGGTAAGAGCCACTTAGTAGGGTAAGAGTGTTAAATCTGCCCACATGATCACCGCTCAATGGAACAACTTTATTCTGTTGCAGATTATGGTTATCTTACCCAGACATGCCATTTAGGATGGAGTGCTTGTGATAAATATGGATCAGCTTCTGATCTCAGAGGACATTATGACCCTGCCATACCATTCAAAAGGTAGAGAGCATGCCTTCTAATCATGTTAATTTCCTCATCTAAGTGCACAAATTTATTAAAAACGTATTTTTTTCTCTTATATTTTTACCAATCAAAAAAAAAATGTACATTTTCTGTTTCTGAAAGAATGAACTTTAACTTTATTCAACGGGAAGTACGTAAAAAAGATACAAAATTAAGATAACAGGTTAAAAAACAGCCACTAGAAACAGAATGAGATTACACCTCCCGAAGCACACAAAAAAAAAAAGGTACAAAGGGGCAAAAGGTAACATAACACGAACTACGTCAGCCTTCCCATAAAGAAAATCCATTTGATAACACATTCTATTTTGAAACACTAACTACTCTAGTGTTGTCATGGCATTGCTCTACTAGCTGAAGCATCATATCCAACTATGCTTCAAAGGTGGAGTAGCATCATACCGAAACCACCTGATGGTGTTATTGGAGTCCCCCCTCAACAAAGCATGGTATAAAGCATCTGGTGATACCAATACATATTGCCAATAATGATTTTTCAGCCTGGTTAATACAGTTGTATGCATCAGCATCCCAACCCATTGGTTGGAACATGCAAATACATATCAGTATAAATTTTTTTATAACCTTGATATCAAAACCATAAAGCTACTAATAACTTAATAAAGAAAAAGTAAATAAATCCAGGATGCTTGGCAAAGGGTTTCATGTTGATTTAATCGAAATGAAGAATGGAGGAATGTAGGGCCCTTACATTTTCAAACGTTTCAGGTATATAGTAATACATCTGCATGCTCATTTTAGTGTTTCGTCACTTGTTTTGATAAAAGTACTAATATTTCAAGTTGATTAAATAAGGAATCATTGAGCATAGCGCTTCTTCAATAACGCCAATTCGCTAGCCTAGACTTATAGTAATATCCAATTGAATGTTGTACACATATAAATGTAGCATATATCACTCATGAATCATCCATAATGAAATGTATGAAAGGGAAGTAATCACTGTAAGAGTTGGGATGTATCAAGGGTCCGACTTGAGTCCTTATTTGTTTGTCCAGATCATGGAATCCTTAACAATAAACACACAACAACAGATTCCATGGTGTATGTTATTTGTGGATGATATGGTACAAGGAGTTGGGCTGCTGCCTTTAATCTTTATTCCTTTGCCCTAATCAAGAACATGTTAACAATAGATATACAAGAACGAATTCAATGGTGCATCTCATTTGCTGATGATGTGGTACCAAATGCCCAAACAAGGAAACAATAAATGATAAGTAAGAACTATGGAGAAAGGCCTTAGATTCAAGAGGCTTGAAAATTAGCAAAACAAAGACAAGTGTACATGGAGAGTAACTTTAGTGAACATGATAGCTTGGAGAAAGATTTAATTAAAATAACAAAATCATCTAGTGCCACATTGTCATAGATTTTGATATTTTGCGCTCTGCTTTACAATCAGATGGTGGATTTGAGGGCATCCCAAATAGGATTAATGCAAGTTGAACGAAAAGGAGACAAGCAAGTGGAGTAATGAGTGATCCAATAATTCCATTTGATTGAAGGGGCGTTTTTATAAGCCAAAAATAAGACTTGCATACTAAATAGTGCGGAATGTTGGGTTGCAAAAACATGACAATTATTTCATTCGATTTGAGTGTGGCATCTATAAATGATTAAATTATGGAATGTCATTTGATATAGCTTAGACTTGTCCATCGGCAGTAAAAACAAACCTTGTACGAAGAATTGAGATGTTTCAAGCACAAGTAGGAGAAGAATGAGACTAGTGAAGACTTGGCGGGAAGCAATGAGGAGTGACACGAAGGATTGCAAAGTTATGGATAGCTTAGCAGGAAACAAAAACAAGTGGAGAAATAGGACTCCCACAGCTGACCCCAAACAGATTGAACAATGCTACATAAAAATGATGAATCAATACTAACGGATAAATTCAACATCATGCTCAATCACTCAATCTATTACTTTATTTGGATCGAGCTAGCTTGTCAGCAAGACCCAGCACGTGCCAGGTTTGGAGCTTAAATTTTGGGCTAGATTTATAATTAGGGCCGGCTAGAGCGATACTTCAAAGCTCCATGGGCACTTACCCTTCAAAACACTATTAAAGTACTAATAAAGAATAAACATATAAAACATATTTAAGTTATACTTGGGAAGAATGCGTGAGAGACGGATTAAATTCAATAAAAAAATTTAGTAAGTGACAAATCTATAAGTCCCTTTTCTACAACAAATTTCTTAGCAGACCCAAGACACCCATCACACAAGAAAAGAGACTTAGAGATACCTCCAATTTCAAGTCTTTTACAAGCATGTTGGTATACTTCAACCACTTTATCATTGATGACAATATCATCACCAAGGATAGCAAAGTCCCGGAAAACTCAACCTAGGTACACTTCTTCCGCATAAAACTACACAAGAAAATGGTGCGATAATGCGAAAAGTGGGGTGAAAAAGTCGCACTTATTTTTTATTTTACCAAAATGGGAATTTTGAGTCCCACATCAATGGAAGACAAAAAAAGGGACTAGGCATTCTATAAATTCCATGCCCACTTTCCCTTCCTAAGCTTTAAAAAACAAAAAAAAAAAGTATTATCATCATCAAGGTTATCAAATCATGTATTGTATCAAGTATGATCTTTAAGAATTTCTATATTATAAATCTATCATATCGTGCATCGTAAGATACACTTAAAATTTTTTAAGTGACGGAAGACGTCCAGATCGAGAGCATTGGAATTGGGCCGCAACAGATTTTTCAGCTTCAGAAAGACTTAAAGGAGCAAAATTAATGTGTTGGAGCAATGCCCAGTCGATTGATCGATTGATCTGCTACAGTGTGAATTTTGACAGAATTTAGGTTTTAAGGGCATACTTGTCTTTTTTTAGTATTTGTTTTAGGGTTTTATTTTCTTTTGTGAGGCCTCCTATATAAGGTCTCTAAATAAACATTGTAATTAGTTATTGATTATGAATGAAAGTTATTGCTTGTGTGCTTGAGATGAGTCATTGTTGAAGAGTGATTCTTCTTCTTCCCAAGATGGGTTTGGTGTGAGGCCAAGGGTGTGATGCCCACAATTTTATCTCTTATTTTTATCTTTGTTTATTTGTTCTCTGCTTTTATTCTATTCCCATAAGCTCTAAATCCAGCCGTTATTCTGTCAAAATTTCTCAAACTCTAACCCTAGTTTTCATCTAAACCATTGAATCGACCCGATTCAATAACCCTAAATCTCATCCTAGCCATCTAACCAATCTAGATCCTTAAATCGACCCGATCTCTAAACCCTTGAGGAACTTGAGATTCCATCATTGAACCACGAGCGAGCGCCCTAATCTGGAAGCGGCTAGAATTCTACCTCTAGGATCCTCCTTCCGCGAGGCTAACAGATCTAACGCAATGGATCGGACCCTACCTGAATCAAATGTGATCAACCGAATGGAAAACTACGAACCTTAAGGTATTCGCGTTTATTCGTATTGGTTTTGCTTAATTAATTTAGTTTAATTTCGGTAAATAATCATTTCATCATCATTCACGTAGGCTAGGGTTTTGTCCTACGTCACTAAGCAAATAGGAAAAATAGATAAATATATGAAAAGATGCATAAATAAGAAAATGAACTGTATAACAATCTATGATCATTTCAATGACATAGCAAGTCTCAACAACACACATTCCACCATATGTAATGCTGAAAATTAGAATTTAAAATCAAATAAATTAAACAAACCTAGAAACTTCATTGGATTGATTCATAAAGTAGAGATAAAAATCCATAATAAAATCATGAACTTGTCCACTTCCCTACTAGATAAAAGAAACCCTAGAGCTGCACATGTATGTTGTAAGTGTATATTATATACTTGTATTGTATATTTATAGAATATTTCTTTTAAGATACAACTTCATCATGGTATGCATGTCAGTGTATGAGTCACATTATTTAGGTGTTCTATTGGAGTCTCTAATATAGGAGCAATGTTCTTAAAATTGTTGGGCAGGTTCAGACGGTCGTGGAGATGTTCGGGTGGAAATCGTTGAGCGGCACCCCGGCGTGCGGTATGTGTGTGTGTGTGTGTGTGTGTGTGTATATATAATCATAAATGTATATATTTTAATATATACATTCAATATTATGTCTATAAAAAACACAACATTAGATTAGACTCTTAGAGGCTCAGGGCATTAAGATAAATTATTATTTTTCAGAATAAAAAGCATTCATGATTTAAGTTCATACACACAATCACTTAGCACAAAATGAAATATCACTTATACAGTAGTGTTCATTCCAAATTTTCATCATCTAAATCCTCTAACGGTTCATTTTGAAGATCTTCTTTGTCATAGGAAGGAGTAAACTTAATTTTGAAAAATAAATTAATTAACTAGAAACATTAGCTACTTATATAGTTATATTACTCAATTAAAATTTTGAAACTTATAAAATAAATTAAATATACCTGGATTAGGCCTCTTATGAATCAGTTGAAGCTTCTTTTCTACATTCCTTTGCCTAATTGTCATGAGATCTCCAAAAGATTTTTCAGCATCCATAAAACAACTCATCTCGTCCATAATTTGGGCACTAACATCGGGATCAATAAATTTTGATATGCAATCATTCACTCCTTTCATAAACCATTTACTTGTCGAATTTCCTCTCTCTCTGTAATAGTAGAAAGGATTTAAATGGTATCCCGCCACAACTAATGGATGTTCAAAGTGCTTTTTAAATCTTTCTTCAATAATTTTTATCACCGCTCTAATTTGAGCCTCATTGTTTTGGAAAGAGTTCTTAATTTCATTTTTTGCATCTTCTATGGAAGCATAAATGAATCCCATTGAAGGGACATCCGAATCGACCATTCGTAACACTTTTATGAACGGTTAAAAGACTTTCAATGAATACATCACGTCATTCCAGAAAGTGGTGCTCAATATAATATTCTCTGCTTGCTTTCCTGCCCGTTCCGTGTTCCATCTGCATTTCTTTCAATCATCAGACGATAACATCTTACTCAACTTGAGCCTCAACTTTAAAAAGCTCTATAAACTGAGGTGTGCAGTGGCCAAGCGTGTGACCCCGGCTCTAACAAGATCTCTTTTTTTTGTCTTCTTCTGCATCATACTCAATACTCTCATGTGACTATATATAAATGTGGATACAGTCTTTGCCTTTTGAATGGCCCTCTTTACCTTCGGTGGCTTCCCAATATTCCCAAATATTAGCTCTATTGAATGCGCAGCACAAGGAGTCCAATAAAACTTTGGGTAATTTACTTTCAATACCTTCGCTGCAACTAAGTTATTTACAACATTATCAGTAACTACCTGTATAACATTCTTCTCTCCCACTTGTTGGATGCACTTCTCAACCAATTCATAAATAAACTGTGCATCATGAACATCCGCTGACACTTCAACCGACCTTAGAAAAATCATTCCAGAACGACTATACGCTAAGAGATTCATTATACTTCTCCCCTTCCGGTCTATCCATGTATCAATCATTATGAAACAACCAAGTCGTTCAAATGACTCCTTATTTCTTCTTAATCTCTTCAACTTCGTTCGCCAACAAAGTATTCCCATATTGAAAATATGAAGGGGGAATGTATCCCGGATCATATTGGCCTATTGTTTCACACATCTTCAAGAAATATTTGCTGCAAACTATGTGAAAAGAGTTATTGTTTACATAAAACCATATTGGCTATCTACATGTCCCTTCAGCTCCTTCGTAAGCTTCTCTGGAATGACTATTTGACGTAATTCTCCCTTTCCTTTTACTTCCTCCAATGATTTACAGGCAACAAAACGATCCATTGGCCCCTGGGTGCATGGTTTCTTTGAGAAGAAACGCCAACTTTCTCTATTAATCTCATCATCATTAGAACCAGAGTCTCCATCACTGTAAATCGTCACTCTTGTAATGATTGAACTTCTTTCTCCTTTGCATTTTTCTTTTGTTTAATCGAATTCAAAACATTAAGCATCTCTTGCCTAACATCTGCTGGTACGGAAATGCAAGAGTCTATGTCTCCCTTAATACCGGCGAGGTGTTTCTTCAATCGGTTGATGCTCGCTGTATATTTCTTCTTGCAATAAATACATGTAATCCTTCCTAGCACTTTTGGATCCTTCAGAAAACAGTGTTTCCAACCAGGATCGCCTTTTTCTTTTCCGGATGCATCAATCGATGCTATAGAAGACAACATATCTTTTGAAAAAAAAAAATCAATAGTTGCAGTCAGCACTGTCTAATTGGAATATTGGATATATATATATACACACACACACATTGACACACACAGTCACATCACACTTATATATATAATTTTTTTTACACACACATAACATATTCATTTTCGTATATATTAATATATATATATATATATATATATATATATATGTTGTACTACTGTCTAGTGTTGTGTACTAGTGTGCATTGTGCAGGAAAGAAGAATGAAAAAAAATGATGCAGGAAACTAGAAAAACAAAATGCAGGAACCAGAAAAAGAAAAAAAGAAAAAAAAAAAAAGATGATGCAAAAAAAAATTGCAGGAAACCAGAAAAAAAAAACCAGAAAAAAAAGAGAAAAAAGAAGAAAAAAATTGGCAGATTGCAAGGGGAAAAAAAAGGAGAAGAAGAAAAAGAAAACAAGGAAAAAACAGAAAAAGAAAAAGGAGAAAAAAAAAAAGAAGAAAAAAACCAGGAGAAGAAGAAAAAGATTAAAAAAAAAGAAGGAAAAAAAAAAACAGGAAAAAGAAAAAGGAGAAAAAACAAGAAGAAGAAGAACAAGAAAAATGCCAGGAAAAAAAATGGAGAAGAAGAAAAATGTCAGGGAAAAAAAAAGGAAAAGGAAAAAGAAAAAGGAGAAAAAAGGAAGAAGAAGAAGAAAGAACTTCTACAGTCTACTATTTTAGAAATTTAAAAAAACAAAAAAAAACGCTTGTTGCGTTGCCGGAGCCTGGAGGGTTGCAGACTTGCCGGAGACTGGAGAGTTGCCGCCTTGCCGGTGCTTCAAAGAAGAAAAAGCGCACGGCCGCAAAACAACAAAAAGAAATGAAGAAAAAAAAACAACTGTCTGCCAGACGTTTGCCGCCTTGCCAAAGGATCATCGGACCCCCAGTGCTTCGAAAAAGAAGAAAATAAGATGAAAAAAAATAAACTTACTAGAGGGTTGCCGATGGCCGAAGTGTTGTGGACTGTGGAAGAGAGGAGGAGAGGAAGAGAGGAAGACCCGCCCGATCTAGGTTAGCAAATAAAATAAATAAATAAAATGTTACTTATATATAAGCCCACCCCGCCTGACCCAAACAGATTTTGAACCCGCTCGGGCGGGCTGGGTGGGCGCCCAAGCCCCAGCTCTCCTCAATCACCGCCCCACCCTAAACCAGGTCGGCTGGGGACCCGATCCGCCCGGGCGGCCTCCCTAGCCGAATTTCGAAACATTGAATAGGAGTGTGTATTACTGTTTCATACACAACTCTATTGTAAGAGGAGAGCTCATCTCATCTCCCTCCCTCCCTAATTAATCTTCATCATTTCAACTTGGTAACAGAGCAGGATACATCGTACCTCGATCCATCTCGGTTTTGATGGTGGCATGCATCATGCTGACATCAATAGGGTGGTTTCATATGATAAAGATTGTGTTTCATGCCAATCTTTTCCACCTAAGATATGTAGATCATGGCCTTCAAATCAGACAGCTTACATGGTGTTTTCACATGAAACAGGTCCCAAAAATAAAGTCATCCTTTTAAATTGCATGCAAGGGCCAAGTTCTTGTGTGCAAGTAATGGCCCCCTTCAAATAATTATTGGACAAGAAAATTTTACCTCCCAAGGTACCTACCTACCTAGATAATCTCTCTTAATTCATAAGGTATAAACCTAGATATATTTTACTTGCTTGGCTACCAACCAAGGTAAGAAAAAATACTTAGGTTGGCACCTGATGAGATAAGGATGCCCCGTTTGGGAAATATTTTTACACAATGGCCCATCCTATATATAACTGGATGTACGTGCCCTGTTTGGTAAAAATCTCAAAACAACAATAAAAGAAAACCTAAAATAAAATAAAAAATTAACTAGACCAGTCAGGCCAAGCAACAATCGAGCAAGGTTAGGACCCTGTCAAGTAATACCAAGCTGCGTTCGAGTTTATGACACTCAGCACATCAGGGGTCAGGCCAGGTTACGACTGGGATAATTTTAATCTAGCAGAGTTCTAGTTGGCCCTAACCAGGTATGAATGCTGCCCGTTGCCACCTCTAAGTAGAAGTAGTACATCGAACAATGAAAGGAATTCTTGAGCCAAATCTAATGATGAAAAAGGGGAGAACTTCTTGAACTGATACGAATTTATGATGGATAGCAAAGATTGGAGCCGGTTTATGCCTCGATAACGATCGGCAGTGTTGACCCAAAACCTATTCTCATGGGGGATTGAGCATGCAGCTCAACTAGAAGGTTGATAATATTGCAACCTTGAGGTCGCAGATTCAATCCGCACTTACGTATTACTTATGGGGGAAAAAAGCCACCTAGGTAAACGAGTACGAAAATATTACCTTCATGAATTGTGGGGTTATCACTTATCACCAATAGGACAAATCCTGCAATCACAAAGATTTGGTTCCAGGTTCATATTGGTTGTCCTAAAGGAGAAGAAAAATCCCAACACTAACTTTTTAAAAGATGACAATGGAGACTGGTGTGGGAGAGCATGAGCCCTTGTATTGTCCTGCAGTTCCTCATGCCCTTACTGGACATATGGCAGTATGGCACAGTGTTAAGGCCCTTCTGAAGGTTGATTTAATGAGCAGCAATAATCTACGTACGATTGACAATGCTGTGTTTAAGAAGCAAGACAGATTGTATGAATGACTAGTTATTTCAGTCGACTTCTCCAATGTGCCAATCCATGAAAACAATCAATTAGACACTTCATTCCATTACCAGCAAATTTGCAGTTGTCTACATATGCTATTTTCATTTTTACTGATAGTGTAAGGTAGCGCGTTCATCATCTACACTCAACATAAGGGTCCTGCATGTTTTAGAGCGAGGAAAAGCATTCTGAGACTTTGAACATTAAAAATGTGTATCACTCACCGATAGCATGGACTTTATAGGTGGGTAAAGTGTCAGTTAAACGCATCAAAGTCTTCGCTGAGCAGATTTATAAATAAAAAACACAAAAAATAATAATTGTTGAATGGAAGGTATGCAAGCAATCATCAAAGTATGAAATCTGCATGGTTTAGCTACATTCCATAGCGAATAATAGAAATTTCAAATGTGTTAATGTGTCAATAATGAGTTGAATGGGAGGAGAGTCCCAAAGGCTGCCAAAAGTTGAAAGTTTCTCATAATGTAACTCTCAATTATGAATAAATTCAGCATGGCATCTAGGAGTACAGAATATCATCATTGAACAAAGCACATGAAATACTAGATAAAGTAAATAACTAGAAATTGGATGGCAAAAGAAATTTATACGCAAAAATTGTAACTTACTCCATTTTTGTCAGCACGAAGCACATCTAGAGGCTCACAAAAAAAATCAGCATCGGCCCGCATTGGCCAACCAAGGCGGAAGCAATCAACGGACCTAATATTTAACATGGACAGAGTTACTTTGAATAACAAGAAATGCGGACCAACTTAATTTTTATAACGTCTATTACGTACCAGAAGTATTCATTCAAATCATCGTAGTTCCTCCATTGGGAATGCTTTGATTTTCCTCTTTTGCTCCTTTCAGCTTCCTGTAAGCAAGAGCAATTGGATTAAAACCACAAAAACAATTATAAAAAATAAATAAATAAAATCAAACAGCCCCAAAATGAGATAGAGAGAAAAGAGGCATTCAACACCTTGGCAATAGTTTCATAAATCGGTGTTACAACTTTCCTTAAAAAGGCTTCTTCATCACCTCCATAGGCTGGCTTGACATTCTCACCCGTCATTGGACTGACATTCCCAGCTAGCATACCATATAGTTCAAATGCCATCTGGGAAGCAATGATACTTAGAAATTGAACATATAAGATTTTACAAATTCATAAACCTAAAAGTGAGGAACTGAAAAGAATAACAATTGAACATCGTAAACTATGATCAGAGATAAAAATGCTATAAAAATATCTAATTTCATGGAACATTTCTTTAAATACATCATGCGCACTCTCAAAACAAGGAGTTAATTGGATAAATGGGGCACAGATATATGCAAACATGAAAGTCCCCTACTCCAACACACACACACACACAAAAAAACTTTAAAAAACCAATTATTGGCATTCTACCGAAGCATAATAAGTGCCGAGCAATGCAAAAAGAACCGGCCCGCTGACCAATCTGTTGTAAGTGCGAAGGTTCTGCTCAAACAAGTTGAACTGCCCGTTTGACTGGTTTGAACCAGGACATTATATTAAAAGGTTATTTATAAATGCTGGGCTTTGGTTCTTAGGATCGAGCACCATTAGGGGAGCTCAGGTTACCTATATTTGACTCGTGGCACACATTGTCACAAAACAAAGCAACTCATGCCTCGGGATATGGTGTAGATGAGATTCAATATGAAAAATCATAGCATTATATGATCTTGACTAGAAGGCAATCAAGTACTGCCTAAGTTGTGCATCACCTTTAGTGAAGGTTTTAATGTTAGTTGATGCAGATGAAGCCTGCCATGTGTTACATATATAAATCAACAGACCGAGCTAAGGTAAGAACTGCAAATTTAGGCCAAGTAAATAAAAGATGAAAATTGTAACTTCATAGGCCCTTATACACAGCAGCATACAATTTCTATCTTCATAGATAAACGATGGAATTTGCAAAATAGGAAAGATCAGAGTTGCACAATGGAATTTGCAAAATATTGAAGATCATAGATGAACAACGGAATTTGTAGCTTCACACGCAATTAATTATGATGAAGGGATCCAGAAATTATAGAAAACTTTATGAAACTGTAGAAAGACTGTTGGACTCCAAAAGAAAAAAGACAAATTGACAAACTGAAAAAGAAGGCACTAATCCAAAAGAAAAAATGCTCTACGTCATCTTTGCTTTTTTTTCCTTTCATTTATAAAGCACACTAATACCGATCAAAAAAAATTTTATAAAGTACGCTAATCCAACCCATGGTGGTGCTAACGCTCAAAACGTTACTGATAAAATATTGGATGCCGAAGCTATCGGCTCATAATCTAAGAGTGCTGCTACTGCCACACCATCATTTACTAATTGTACCATATAAAAGAGTTGCAATTGCTTGAATTAATTGGTGAGCAAATAATATTTAGCTGTTCTATTATCAGTAATTTCATCAATTGGTGTACATATATTTTTTATTAATTGGTTTGCAGTATACAGTATTGTTTTTATTAATTGGTGTGCATACACTTTTTTCCTATTTTTTCTAATCTATTATGTTTTAAAATTAAAATTTCTTAAAAATTGAAAGGCTTAAGCCTTGCTTAACAGGGGGGGTCAAATGCTACGCCTCCACTTCTCGCTATTTTATTTTTTTTCATAGGTAAGCATGGGATTTGAACCCCTGAGTTCAACGCTACATGCTTGAGGGCATCACCACTAGGGCAAAGGTCCAATCCCACCGCTTCTCGCTATTGAAAACACAGATGCCAAAGGCATGTTTGGAAAGCATGTTTGGAAAGGATATGGGAAAGATATAATGAAAAACAAACAGCAAAGTAAATTCCTTTATGTAAAATATAGAATAGTATACACTTTCTTCATGTTTTATCTAAGCAAATAACTAACTAATGTATGTTATAATTGTATTTGTGCTATTCTTCCTAAAATTAGGTTTATGGTGGGAACAGTGTTATAATAAGTGTCACCTATCATCACCTAGGGGAGGCCAGGAGCCCACTCGCCTCGCCTAACCTAGGTAACACACCTTGACTAATCAAAGGCGAGGCTAGGGAAGAATTTCTCCAAGGCAAATCCCCTCATTCAATGTAACACAAGCTCCGGGACCCAAGTAAATTTAGTTTGTTTGAGTATATACCTTAAATACATCATTTAGGGTGTATATCAACCTCTATTTCCCATCAAATCTACAAATTTTGGGATTTTTTGCAAAGATTGAAAGTTGTTTGCAATGTTCTCAAAATCAACTAAAATCATATTAAGCTCAATTTCATTTGTGTTCTTTCATTCTCTAGCCATCATTGTAAAGTGTTTAAGATAATTTCAGGTACATTTGGAGATCTAAACACCAAATATTGAAGATATTCAAGATTATCAAAAAGCAAGTGATTTTTTTGTATTTTTTAGGTTATAAACGTCTTCTACTCCAACAGCATCTAAAGCCGATAGAGATCGGAAATATGGGAAGAACCTTGATACCATTAATAAAAATGTCGTCACGTTTAACAATTGTGGGAAAATAATAAAAGGAGAGATCTTTTCATAATAAGCGACATCTTGCTGGAATTTGTAAAAATGTCAGTAGATATATCAAAGTTCCGGGAGATAGGAAGGATGAAATAAGAAAAAATAGTCAAAGTAAATGAACCAGAACTAAATGTACATCCATGGTGTTCAAGGAGCTTGGGCCTGTAGCACAATGGAAGGTTGACAACTTCACAACCTCAAGGTCGCATGTTAGAGCCCATCTTACAAATAAAAAAACTAGTAATGATGATGTAGAGGGATATTTGTTTCAAAAGTGGTCGCAGCAAAAGGGTCCAAATTGACGTGTTTGTTACTCCCAATACTAAGGAGGTGGTGGAAAAGACGAAAGACAAACAAACAACTAGAGAGAATAGGAATAAAAAATAAACGATAGGGTTTGCAATACATTGCCCAATTTTATCAAACTATATACCATCTAATGTCCTTCAACAAGCCAATTTGGCCGGGGAATGAAGCCTCCTAATTATCATGAGTGGAGAGAGACTTTGTTCGCAAAAGAAGTGGGATTTACAGATGAGTAATTGAAGAACAAAGAGAAAATTGGGCGAAGTATGGGTGCACCATTGTGTCAGATGGTTGGGGAGGATCGAAAGCAATGGACTTCAATTAATGCTTTTGGTGAATTGGCCCACTGGTACAATTTTCCTAGAATCAGTTGATGGGACCGCACATGTGAAAGTTGTTTTACTCTTTACTTAATTGAGAAGGGTGGTGAGAAAAATGTTATGCAGGCGGTGATGGACAATGAGTCTGCTTATCTGGCGGCAGAATAGGCTTTCATGGCCAAGTGGCCAAGCTTATATTGGAATCCTTATGTCGCTCACTATCTCAATTTCATGTTGGCTGATATACGTAAGATGAAAGTAGTGAAGGGAGCTATTTGCAAGGCAAGATCAAATATTTTTATTTATGCGTGTTGCATATGACGAGAACTTTCGCAAAGAACAGGGATTTAGTGAGACCAGCTATCACTCGATTTGCAACAAGTTTCCTTATGTTACAAAGTGTACAAGACCCCAAAAAATAGCTTGAGAGACAAATGATCAGTAAACGGTCAAAACAGCGAGAAGGGAAGAGGTGTTGTGATATAGTTCTCAAACCTCTTGGAGAAATGTCTTGTATTCCTTGAAAATCTCTGGTTTTTTTATAGACGTGCACTATTGGGTGGTTAATAGTTATGCTAAGCCTGCAATGGGCTATATTTATGAGGCTAAGGCAAAATGGAAGATAAAGTTTGCAGTGGATGAAGATGAGAGGAGATACAAGCCGATATGGGACATGATTGATAGACAATGGGATCTTTAAATCAACCAATTGAACGTTTAATCCTCAGGACTCCGTCCTCTAAGGGAAATCTACTTACGACCTAATTTAACAAATGCATCTTCTCATTATTGAGATTTCTGATCCAAAAAAAAATTCCCTTTAAATTTTCCAGTCGTTTAATCATTGTAATTGGCCATTCAAACATCAAAAAAGAAGAGATGGGGAGGTTCACACGTGAGGCTTTCATCAAAGTGACCTACCCCTAACCGATAGCAAAGCACCTTTCCATCCAGCCAACTTTTTATCAAACCTCTCCACAATGTGATCCCACTAATCTACTCTTGGCTTCACATTGCATAATGGTATTGGTAGCTCTACACGTGGATGGGAGCTTTTCGCTTTCGCACCCTATCAAGCCAGCTAACCTAGTCAACACTTCGTCCGATTCAAAGCAGTCAATGGTTTTCCAACGCTTCGCTAGGCACGAATAGAGCTACCCTATCTGGAATTGATGCACCTTCCCACTTTCACCTCCCTTTAGAATTCCACAAAATTACATAATTTTATTTCAGCAACTCCCAAAACCTCCTATAGAATTCCGCAAAAAAAATTACATGGTCTTTTCTTTCAGCAACTCACAAGAATGTTTGTAGAATTGCAATGTAAATCCATCAAGTCAAGAGGCACAGCACCACTGGCCACTGGCATCAAAGATCGCCTTTCTAAACTCATCCTCCTGAAATCTAATTTCCAATCTTTCCATGTCCTTCATTTGAAGTTGGGCCACTTCTATCCCATCTATTCTTGGTAGATTCAGATCTTCCTTACAGAACAGCTGTACATAAAATTCAATATCATTCATTCAATCTCAGTCTTGCTCTCAACTCTCCCCCCCAAATCATGAGCTATTGAATGGAGTTTACTCTTCTTCGAGCGCTTGTCATGAAATGTAAATATTTTGTATTCAGATTGCGTTCTTTGAGCCATCTACCCTCGACCTTTGCCTCCACATAATTTATACTTCTTTGGCTTTTTGTCTGCACTTCGTTGGATCCTCTCACTTCTCATTATCTCATCAGTCGACAACCCCCTTTCTTCTTCCTTCAAATCTTGTATCTCCTTCAAATTGCCGCTCATTGGATGAAGTGAGTTTCGCCCCATTCATCGAATGTAAATCTAGTCAGAATCTGTCAAGAATTGGCAAATCTTCCACATACTTGAGTTCACTGAGCACATCCCACTCTTCTCATCATAGAACCTGATTGTGTTAAAATCATGGGAGGTAGTCTTTGTGAATACATCAATGTATACCAAAGGAGGTAGTACTTTTTGGTAATTGACAAAATCCCAAAGTGGAATTGCCACACACATTGGCCACATGTTCCAACAACAGAAGGCATTCCCATTAAAAGGAAAAGTACGATATGTCACTAGGCAAACAAGTACTACAAGTATGTAATTTCAGAAAAACATCGGCACCATAATGTCCCCAAAAACCGTTGAGAAACTACAGAAAAAGATGACAACTGAAAGAAAATTAGGTTCCAGAAATCAAAGGTTATTCTTGAAGCATTGAGTAAATGGCCCATAAGACTAGTTAAACCCAATTTCCCTAAATATTTATAAAGAGAATTTTCTCTACCAGCGGAGAGGGTTGTCATATTATATAAGCGCTTTCCAGCAAAAAACCAGTTATATAAGCAGCTTTCCTGCAAAGAAACAGTAATTTCAACCCGTACATGATGATAGATATAGCAAAGGCATTCTGGCATGAATCTCAAATTTGCAGCTTCACCCCATATGAGAAGGTATAGGCCCATGTATAGCAATTTGCGCTGTTGCACTTCTTGTTGGATAGCAGGCAACCTGTTATTTGAAAACCACCATAATACATGAGAAAGATAGAGATGAAATCAAAAAGAATCGCTTGAAGTTGACCAGCATATCTGCCAGCACATTAAGGCCAGGAATAGATAAAAACAAGATCTGATCAATTAAAGCCAGAAAAATAGTATGGGAACAAAAAAATTAGAGAATCTTTTCTTTCCTCACATAAAAGATTAATATTCAAACATCATGGTAATTTCAGAATACTCACCAGAGACTACTCTTGCGATTTAAATATTTGCACCATTTCTTGTAATTCTTAAATAATTTCTTCATGACATCAGTCAGTGCACGTTCATCCAACTAAGCAAAAAATGTCCTCAAGTGAGTGAGCATTGAACAGTTTTTTACAACCTAAAGACTGAAAAAATTGAAACAACACAATCTGAGGAAAAAATTAAACCTTAGGTTGTTGGTCAGGTTTGGGAAATTGCCGTATGTGGACATTTGCAAGTAGCAGAATCAAGTGTTCCCTTTGATTGGAAGCATTATCTTTCTGCATGTTATCCAAACAAAAATGACCACGAGCCCCCAAATAAATCAAGCCATAAGAAAAAATTAACTATTGATTGAGTTACTACTTAATGGAACAATCGTTTTACACAAGCTCTGTGGGAATCAAGTACTTTCGCACCTGAAAACCAAACATAGCCTGAAGCCAATCAAGCAGATCCTCATCGACCTTCTTCTTGTGGTCCTTAGGCCATGGTAGACCCCTAGTGTTACGAAGTGCAAAAACAGCAGCTTGAATCTACAATAATGGAACGACAACCATACTTCAGCAGCACTCGGGAAGAAACTGATTGGCTTTCATAAATGATTATACATCCAACATACAAACCTCGGGATATCGCATAATAGCCACATTTGCACTATCAGGGTCAAGAGGAAGAATGTTGTAAGGCACATAGATCTCAGTTTTTTCAGCAACCTTATTATGAGTTTCTAAAACCTGAATAAAGGGCCACAATATACCAATAACAATAATGAATGCACAGACAAACTATAATAAGAAAACTTAAGCAAGAAGAAAAGTGAAGTTGTCAGAGCAGAAGGTTTTTGTCGAAACTCTCTCCAGGGATTACATCTGTGATCAGAGAGATGGAAAAAGCAGAAACAGTGGTTCACCTCATGATCAACTTCAACGGATTGCGTCAGATTAACAGCCTTCAAAACCTCAAATAGGACGGCGGCAGTTTGGTAAGCTTTGGTAAGGTGAGCACTGAACAAATCGAGAAAAATAATTGTCAAACCCACACCCCCCCCCCCCCCCCCAACCAAAAAAAAGATAAAAGAATAACAAAATTAAAATGGTGATAATACTAATAATAAATGGGGAAAAAAAAATCCAAAAATGCATACTCTGAATCTCTCAGAGTTAACTTACCGATCAGCTTTATCAGCGGATTTATGCAATGCTTGGATATATTTTTTGTAGTAGTGTTGGTAGAAGCTCTGCATTTCTCGTGCATCACTCTTTTTCACTCTTCCACTCAATGTCGGATCATTCTCCTGAATAATTAAAGATGAGAACACAAGTCAAAATATAAAGAGAACACGCGGAATTGTAAGGCAATATAACATAAAACACAAACACCAATACTGGAAAAACAAAAGAAATAATAGCATAATTCAAATAATTAAACACTAGATTGTCCATACAACATAATTATGAAGTAATATGCTCACAATCAGAATAATCAATCCCTGTAAGTCAGTGCTGTGATTCACTTCCCTGTGGATGTGGGAGAAGAGTTTTGGGATTTAGGTGTCGGTGGTGTTAGGGTTTGTAAGATGGCATTAGGGTTTGTAGATGGTAGTAGGTTCAGTGATAAGAGAAGGGAGAGAAAAAGAAAGAGAGAATGCTTAGTGAGTTAATTTCACTCACTAGCAGCAATAGTTGATATACTAAGTGAAGAATTAATACACACCCACTATCTCTAACTACACAAGACACACTTATTACATTTACACTACTCAGGTATACTAACAGTGGGAGGCCAGAAGAATAACAATTTGAGATCCTATCAAAGATATCACTTTCTTAGGCTGGTAAGAACATTAGAAAATTTACAAATTCCATACTTCAAATCAAAAGAAAGAAATTCTTCGCTTTGCCAAAAATTTTAAATAATTACAAATCTACTTTTTTGGTTGCTTCCATTTTTGAGGTCCAACAGCTGTTGGAGTTATGCTGAATGCCAATCATTCAACTGCTATCAAAACAACAATTTACTAGATGGTTGGTGAGTTCTTCATATCTACTTGAATCGCCAGACTCCAAAAAAAGCTCAATATCACAGTTTTGCATTGAGCACTCTGGAGCATAGTCACCAAGTCAGAATTCACGAATCAATCAGCAAGAAACAAAATGTAGAAGTTTGGCTAAAACCATGAATGTAAAAAAGTTTGGCTAAATTCATGTAAGTAGGGAAAATTTTTAAAATCTAAAAGAAAAGGAAAGATTAGGGCTGGTTTTGGGAACGCAGCGAGGAAACAGGATTTGCACAACGATTCACATAACAGAAGAATCCCGAAGCAAGTGGGGGACTGCTTCTGGATTCTAGCCAATTTGCGGAAATCAGGCAGGTCGGGGAGCTGACTAAGAAGCAAGTCAATCAAAGAGTAACGATTACAGTGTTTCGGCTTTTCGCGACGTGAAAATGGGACTTGTGCCATGGGAGTGCTCCCAAACAGGCCCTAAAAAGTAATAATAATAGAGACAAATGAGAGAATAATGAACTGTAAACCCAGAGTTTTTTTTTTCCTTAGTCTAAAAGCTCTTGCTTTTGACTTGCTTTCCATTTAATTTGGTTTACAAGAAAATGAGAAGCAAGGGTTTTTATTTCTAAATTTTTATACCATATATATATATATATATATATATATATATATATATATATATATATATATATATATATATTTTTTTTTTTTTTTTTTTTTTTTAAGTTCGTAAAAAATGAAAAATTCAAGGTTTTTTCATTAAGTTGCGATTAAATCTTGAGAAACGTCAAAGGATTAATTTGTGATTTAATCGCGACTTCTTCAAAAATTCAGAGAATTTGGAGTATGCTCTGGAGCTCCCATATTATGGCCCAATAATTTTTAAGAACGTTCTAGAATCTATCTTCAAGACCAAATCTATTTTCTGGACATATCCTACATTTTTAATTTGTTTCTTAAGTACATTAAAACATACAAAAGTAAATCAATCTAGCTACGGAAGGAACTAAAATAATTGATTCATTGGATTCCGGTTCAAACATACTTTATCAAAATTTTGAGTAAAGCATGAAGGAAAAAATCCATGTTATGTTAAATGATACCCATATCTAGTAGTTCTCACGCTGTTCTACTAGCATTTGATTATGTTATATACCATAAACCAACAAGCTAATACTATGCCATAACAATTAGAGTGTAGTCACCCTTAGACAGTGTGACTGGATGACCATCAATGTTTAAGAAATAATTGATAAGCATGGTGTTCGGGTGTTTGGGGCCAAGGATAAATTTTAGGCCTTTTATCCAACACAGGTGGCATCAAGTGATCAAGATTAAACACATTTTACGTAGCCATGTGGATTGGACGCAGCCCAATCACATCAATCAAAAATCATAACCACCTGATCAATACAATTTTTGCATTAAACATGGACCACTGGTAACATTCACCCAACCATTTATTTATTGCATGCTTCCTATAAAGCACAATATGATAGTTGGTGTAGTGCTTAGCCAACATGTTTATGAGGTTGGGTCTTGTCTGTCCTTTCTATATTTCATGTACATCCTTCACATCATATGGAATAAAAAAAATTATGGTAGAAGCATGACAAAGTACCGAGACTTTTAAGCAAGTTGCTGAGAAGAAAAGACAGCTACAGCAATTGTGCATGTAAGTGGACAATAATGCATTTGCTTCAGCTTCTTTTACTAGCAAAATGTAAATGATGAGTCAGGGTCTAGTATATTGTGCAACTAAAGAAACATTTGAGAAAATAAACAATATCAAAGTTGGCCGGCAGATAACAGTGTGAGAAAATACCAAGGAGAGTTTGCATGCTTCCAATGCAACATTTAATAGAATAGAGAACAGTGTGCTTAGCCAACAATCTCGAGAGGATGAGGCTTGCCTATTCTGTCTATACATTATGTACATTTTCTTTCTTCTTATTGATAATGAAAATTTATTAAAATAGTAATCATGGATAGAGTTTCAGGACCTTTAAGTTAGTTGCTTAACTTAAAAGGTTACATGAAGCACAAAGAAGAACAAAATTTCCTATTGCAAATGATCCTTCATCCATACGCTAGTTTGCAAGTCGAGAGAATCGGCTAACTAATGAGGAACTTAGCATCGAGACCGACATGAGCATAGAAGAACGATAAACATCTATACAAATATCTTCTTTCATCAACTCAGTAGGCATAGCCTCCAATAACAGCCCACGTCATGTTTCATCTGCCCATTAAATTTGAGGAATCAACCTTGACAATAAGCTCTCCTAATAGGTGGGTTGGAGAAGATACAATACAAATCCCATATAATCTCGTAAAAGGTGGAATACAAATCCCACTAGCAACATCCAAAATTTAGAAGAGGTGGAATCAAAAATTTCAAGTAGTCCAATATCCCATATAATCTCGTAAAAGGTGGTTGGAGAAGATCCAAACCCCCCAACAGCAACATCCACATTCCAGCAGATGTAGCATCATAAATTGCAAGTAGTGCCATATAGCCTTTAAAATAGTGTCATCCAACATTGCACCCCCCCACCCCCCCCCAAAAAAAAAAAAACTCACATGCACGCATAAAGGTAGGCCAAGATTCCAAAGTGAGCGCCCATCACAATTGACCATTAAAAATCCCATTGAGAGCCTATTCAAGAGACCATTTCCCTGTCATGGTCTTTGCTGTACATCAATTCCCAACACCGATTTAGGCCATCCAACCCAAAAATTAATTTTCTAATTTCAAGGAAGATGGTGTAATGCCTTTGCCATTTTGCTCCTCAAAACTATCCTGGTCCTATCTTTCCATTGGGCATGACCTTCATAAGAGACAACCAATCATTTCCATCCCTCAATTACACAAATAAATCATCCATGAAAAATATAACTCCACTATGGTCATCTCAAAAATTGACATAAAATAAGTAAAACAGGAAAGTTGGCATGCCATAGACCATGTCAAACAGAAAGATGATGGCCTGTAAAGCAATGAAACATCACTGGTGTGAAGCAAAAGAGATAGCAGTCACAAAAACATTGAAAGGACATAATTTTCTCCCCAAATGAAATTATCAAATATGCCCATGTGCTACTCAAAACATTGAAAGGATATATATTTATCACCCCAAATGAAATTATCAAATATGCCCATGTGCTACTCAATAAAGCATGTCTAAGCCCATACAATAGGATTATCCGAATAAGAAAAACAATAAATATTCAACTAATGATTTCATTAGACAAACATAATGCTCACCCTTTCTAGACGTTGTAGAAGTGCAGTTTTAAATTGACGAACACCACGCCCACTAGATGTGGGATCCAATCTGTGAGCTTTCTCAAAGGCATAAAATCGACCTAAGTCCAACACCAGCATGGATATGCATTAGATAATAAACAATGATGAGGAAAGCAATTCAAGTAAAGCAAATCTTACAAAAAGCACCACACTAAAAATGGTAATTACTAATCAATATCTAAGGGACATAAGCAAGACTAGGAAGAGATGATAGCAGAGAATAACAAACCTGAAGAATAAAAAATGGCCTTGGGTGGATAAAATAACAAAGTCATCACAAAATGTTATTAACAGACTACAAAAACTGAAAAAGGTTTTCTGTCCGATGATTCCCTATATTTGAGGGTTAAAACTCCAATCTCATATGTGAATGTACTTGGATAAAAGCAGACAAGTCATCCTTGCGACAGATTCCAATAAATCTTCCACATGCATGAGCATCAAAGAGACAAGAAAATTTGACTACATGAGTTATGTTATTCTCAATATGAGGCCTAACCTCCTTTCAATATGCATCTGAAAATACGCAAAGGGAGTATACCAGATCTCCCTGAACCATTGCTTCTTTCAAGTACTTGTAATATCCAGTTCAATAACCAAGCTACTCCCCACAGTGTCACTTCAAAGAGTTTTAAATCCGTATGCAAGTGACTTCTCTGATAGTGCCATTTTCCCCTTTCATTTTGAATTTGATTATTGAAACTCAACAAAAAAAAGGTCACTTATATTACTATTTAGTATTTACTTTATATCAGTCTCACTGCAACAATTTCTCCAGCTTGAGGACAAGCTCCCTATTAAATAAATAAATAAATAATCGAGAATAAGTTCTCTCCAACCAAAGGACGAATAATAAAAGATAAAGAAGATCCACAGATATTTGAAAAAGAAAGGCCGAGGAAAAGAACAAACTAAGCTGAAAAGTTTATCCAAAATAGTCTTTCATGGGGCCGTAAAGAATAGAAAAAAAGAAGATTATCATGAAGATGGGACATGATTATCACTAGACGAGGGGAGCGACTATTTAACTAGATGAGGATGCCATCATGAAGACATCTACTGGAGTGTGTCCCTCTACAGGAGGGGTGAAATTCTATTTATGAATACCTTCTTGTCTTTTTGTTTTGTTTAATATTTAGATGTGGGGGTAAAATTCCCTTGTGCTTACCTTTTTCTTAATAATTGTTTTGGTTACCTATTTCGATTAGTTATTCATACGAGTTTAAGTTAGCAAATTTATCTTTGGGTAAATACTGCAGTTAGAGAATAAGTAGTGAGGCTAGTCACATCACTTTAAATTATGATTCAAGCATTATTAGAAAATCATTTATAGCTGAATTTAACATCCCTGTTTCTATTTACTTCAAGTCCTTTAAATGTCAAACTGAGAGGAAGGGCCCCCTAATTTTTGAAATTATTTTATGCGTTTTGATTAAGAGAACCGGAGCTTCTCTTTTTATGAAAATTTTATGAAGACAAGGGACTATTTTTTCTTTATTTTCTGTTGTTTCTAATCTCGCATAAAATAATTCTCTTGCTCGTAAATATATATGAAATTCTAGCAATTTTACTTGTTAGTCATCCTAACTCCCTAAGTTCTGCACCAAAAATTACAAAAATAATTATCATGCCTTTTGTGGAATTTGACTGCACCAAACAAGGTAATATTGTAGATTCCAGCATATCCTCAACCACAAACCCTTTGATAACTTGGTTGTATAGCACTTACATCTATTTTTGTCATAATTAATGAAATTTCGTGAGATATACGCATATATTTTTCTAATAATCAATTCATAATTTTCAGCTTTTATTATAAAATTAACATATTTTTTCTTTTTCTCATTTTTACAAAATATAGAGAATCTAGGATTTATTACCTTCTAGAACAAGAAAAGACTTGAAGGCGATAGAGGTGTACTTTCCACCATTATCAGAACGAAGTGCCTTACCTGATTAGCCAAACTGAGATTGGACCATAGTCGTAAAACTTACAAAAGTGGAAAGCACTTCCTCACGAGTCTTAAAAGCACCTCTTAACATACTCAGGGACAACAAGAGTGATCATCAATAAAAGTGACATAATATCGAAATCCATCAAAAGAAGTGATAGGAGTTGGTCCTCAAATATCATTATGCATCAGGTCAAACAAACAATCACTTCAATGCATATGAGGAGAAAAAAAGCACGAGTATGCTTTGAGAGTTCATAAGTTCAACATTGGAATTTACGAGCATTCCATGCACTTTTCAATGCAGGGAACAACAAACAAAGATGCTGAAGATTAGCATGTCCAAGACGGGCATGCCACAAATTCACGGTATCTCTTGTAAAGGTGACAAGACTAAATGATGGCAGAACATGAACACTTGAGGCAACAGCAGAGCTCCTACCAAGTACCAACATCAAGATAGTAAAGGCCATCCCTCTCATATCATTTGCCAATACCAGTCTTAGTCCTCAGGTCTTGAAGTATGTTATAGGACAGAAAAAGGACATAGAACAATTTAAGGCGTTGGGTGGACGATGTACAGATAACAGATTAACATGAAGATGAGGCACATGAAGAACATTAGTAAGGGAAAGATCGGTGGATTAGTAGATAATGAAACATCACCCATGCTGGAGACTGGGGTCCACAGTGCGCCTAGGTGTGCCTCGAGTTACTTTAATAAAGAAAGTTTAAAAAACCTTATAAAACTTAGAATTTGTGCATGAGTTATAAGTTAAACTTACATTTCTTAAGTCTTAACTCTTAAAACATATATCTTCTTAAGTTTATAGGCTACCTACACTAGGCGATCGGGAATTACGGTTTGCTTGCCAGTTACATAGACGCCTATTTCCTAGTTTGTTAAATTGTTTTTTCTTAGTATATAAATACATAATTTAATTGTTTATGAAATATATTTGTTTCTTACATTTCATATTTATTGATCACTTGATTGCTATTATAGATTTATAGTATTATTTTTTATTGTACATATACATTTACAATTTATGTTTAAAAATAGAATTTTAATTTAGAAATACATTTAAAATCTTAAATATCACAAACAATTACTAGAAATAAAAATATATAATTTATCAATAAAAAAATATTTTATATTAAAATATAAAATTTTTAATATGTAACAAATGCAAATACATATAAATTAAAATTAAAATGTGACTCGAAAAAAAAAACTTGCGCATAGACCTCGCCTAGGACCCAGGGACATTTGTCGCCTTAGGTGAGCCTAGCGCTTTTGACAATAGTGTGAAGCGTTGAAAGCTTTAATGCAGATCATCTGGTTTTCGATAAACTTCTCTATAGCACTATCTAGAGGTTCCACGACAAGATCCATCAATATTATGTTTAGGCCACCCAGTTAATTAGGGTTAGGTTTGTTTTTAGAGGAGAAAGAAGAAGATTTAGGATTGAGGAGCTTGCTTAGCCCTCTTCCTAATGCATTAACGTTGTATATACTAGATCATTACATCACGGAATGAAAGGACATTAAACGCTGAAAAGATGGTAAGATGCTCTACTTACTCACACACACACACCCAAAAGTACTAGTCTACCAGACACACCAACTGTTATATTTACTTTACATACTATATCACCAACACTCCCCTTCAAGTTGGAGTGTTGGATTGAGGAGCTTGCTTAGCCCTCTTCCTAATGCATTAACGTTGTATATACTAGATCATTACATCACGGAATGAAAGGACATTAAACGCTGAAAAGATGGTAAGATGCTCTACTTACTCACACACACACACCCAAAAGTACTAGTCTACCAGACACACCAACTGTTATATTTACTTTACATACTATATCACCAACACTCCCCTTCAAGTTGGAGCATGTATATCGATCATACCCAACTTGGAGGTAATGTCAAAGAGTCTTTCCGCCAACACCCTTAGTGAGAATGTTGGCCAACTAATCTCTAAAACGGACTTGAGGTACAACAATCTCCTTTCATTCAACCTTCTCTCGGATGAAATGATAGTCAACTCCGATATGCTTTATCCTTTCATGATAGATCGGATTCTTTGCGATCGGATGTGCAACCTCATTATCGCCATAAAGAGTCATAAGCAAGGTAATATGAACTCCCAAATCAAATAGGATATGTTTCAACCAAATACTCTCACGTGCACCTCGAGACATAGCTCTATACTCCGCCTCCACACTAGAGTTGGAGACCACAGGTTGTTTCTTAAACCTCCAAGTCACCAAATATCCTCCAAGGAATGTACAATACCTAGTGGTAGATCTCCTATCATCAAGAGATCCTATCCAATCTGCATATGTAAATATCTCAATATCCAAGTGGAAATGATTGTTGTACAAGAGTCCTCTGCTAGGGATCCCTTTTAAGTGTTTGAGTGTCCTATAAACAACATCAAGATGAGTGTTCCTAGGAGAGTGCATATATTGGCTCACCAAAGACATTGTGTAGGCTATATCAGGAGTGCATATAATGGCTCACCACACACGCTGCATAGGCTATATCAGGGCGAGTCATTGTGAGATAGATTAGTTTTTCAACTAATCTCTGATAAGCTCTAGGATCTTTGAGAGGTTCACCAACCTCTCCATTCAACCTACGATTATGCTCAATCGGATTCACAGTAGGCTTGCATCCTAACAATCATGTCTCGTGAAGAAAATCCAAAGTGTACTTTCTTTGTGGCAGTGCAATTCCATTCTTGGACCTTGCCACCTCAATACCTAGAAAGTACTTTAGAGGGCCCAAATTCATTATTTCAAAGGCCCTAGGAAGGTATTCTTTCAAACACACTATTTCTTCACTATCATCTCCTGTGATGATAATATCATCCACATACACCAAGATGGTGGTAGTATGCACCCCTTTCTTCACAAACAAGGTGTGATCATAGTGACTTCTCCGATATCCATAATTCATTATAACTCACTAAACTTCTGAAACCAAGCACGTGGAGATTGCTTTAATCCATAGATGAATTTCTTGAGTTTGCACACTTTCCCACTCTCCCCTTGTTTACCAAAGCCAGGTGGGAGTGCCAAATAAACTTTCTCCTTCAAATCACCATGAAGGAATGCATTCTTCACATCCAACTATGACAAGGGCCATCCCTTATAGAGGGATAAGAGGACTCTGATAGTATTCGATTTTACAACTTGAGCAAATGTTTCTTGATAATCAACCCCTTGAGTCTGAGTGCATCCCTTTTCTAACAATCTAGCCTTGTATATTTTTACTAAACCATCTGGTATGTATTTCACATTGTACACCCACTTGCATCCCACAACTTTCTTACCCCCGGGTAAGTCCACAATGTCTCATGTCTTGTTATGCTCCAAGGCACTCATCTCCTAAATCGTAGCTTATTTCCACAAAGACAAAGCACTAGAAACAATAGTTGGAGTAATAATAGAATCCAAAGAAGACACAAAGGAAAAGTAAGAAGCAAACAAACCCTTAAAAGAGATGAATTTTTTAATAGGATATCTAATACCTTTTCATTGAGCAGTAGGAAGGTCAAGATGGAGGATCTGCCTTTAGAGAAGGTGCACGGTCGATGGCCTGAGAGAGAGAGGCTCTTCCTACACTTTTGTGTCATGAGGTGTAGGCTCTTGTTTAGCCTCCTGAGGCGTAGGCTCATGTTGGGCCTGAGTTTGTGTAACTTCTTCTTCACAAAGACTTGCCCTTTTCCATATCCATCAAATTGAGGATGCTCCTCTATAATCTCCTCTTTCGTACTCTTGATCTTCTTCCACATCCACTACGATGGGAAGCACGCTAGGAATTTCTTTCATTATCTTTTTCTCTCCCTGAAATTTAGTGAAGGGGGTATATCCTCAAAAAAAGTGGCATTCATAAACTCAAATCTCCTCCTCGTGAAGGGATCCTACAGTTTATACCCTTCCTATGATGGAGAGTATCCAATAAAAATACTGACGCAGGACGGTTCTCTAAACTACGTGAATGATATGATTGATTTTGTCGGAATTAAATTAAAATTAAATTAAACAATAAAATTCACAAAATATAACGAATACCTCAGGTTTTCGTAGTATTCCATGGGAGAATCACGTATGCTTCAGGTAGGGTTCAGTCCAGGCGCTAGGTCTGTTAGGTTGCAGCGTAGATCGATCCTAGAGATAGAACTCTAGGTTTTTCCAGATTATGGCGCTCACGATTCAATGATGGGATCACTGGTTTCCTCTGAGTATTTGGAGCGGAAGGTTTAGTAACTCAATTGGGATCTACGGTTGTTGAATCGGATCGATTCAAGGATTCAAGGACAATTAGGGTTTAGGATTTCACAAGGATGATGGTCAATTTGGATTGTAGAGTCACATAAGCAAAGATAAAAGATAGATAAATTGGCAGGCTTCACACCCTTAGCTTCGCACCAAACCCTTCTCGGGAAGAAGAATCACTCTTCGTAGAGGCTCATCTCAAGCACACACAAGCAAAAGCCTTTTCATTCATAATCAATAGCTAATTACATTGTTCACTTAAGGACCTTATATAGGAGTCCTTTCAATAAAAGAAAACCCTAAAACAATTAATAAATAAAAGACAAATAAACCTTCAAAACATAAGTTCGAAATTAAACTCCTAAATTAACTAAACAACCCGGCGCGATTTCGATCGATCGAAATTGGAAATCGATCGATCGAAATTGGAAATCGATCGATCAATTTGAAATTTCGATCGATCGAATTGAAAATCCATCGATCGAAATTTCATATTTCTATGAAAATCGTCGTCGACATTCGATCAGTCGAATTCACATTTCGATCGATCGAATATATGATTCGACCGGTCGAAATATCACTCCAGAATTTTGTAACTTTGTCGATGCCATTCGATCGATCGAGTTAGTACTTCGATCGATCGAAATTGCAATTCAATCAATCGAAATTGTTGTTTCCCTCCAATTTTCTCCAGAATTTCGTCTTTCGCCTCTTTTGCCTAGTTCTATTGATTTTCATTACGCTTCTTCCGACGTCGGTATACACGAAACGGTCCATATCCGATGTCTACGATGTCAGCGTCCCCGTCAAATACACCGGACAGCTTTAAGAGCTAATTTGTCACGACTGATTTCAGGTATTTGAGCAAAGGCTACACAACCAAGGACTCTAGGAGGTACAAGAAAAAGAGGTTTTAAAGGGATTAGCATGCTTCGAGAAGCCTTTCCTTGAAGAACGGGTGTAGGCATTCTATTAATGAGAAAGTATGACAAATATCATGGAACATTCCTTCCTATTAATAGGGCCTACGCAACTTCCAGGAGATGGCGGTTCTTCCTTACAGCTACCCCATTTTGCTGAGGAGTGTAAGGACATGATGTCTGCCACTCAATCCGTGGTTTTGTAAGTCTGACTGGAGTAGATGAGAAGAATACTCCCTACCATTTCAGAACGATGAGATTTTATGGTGACATTGAATTAATTTTGGATGAGTCTAAACTGGAAAAATAGAAGCTACTTCATCGGATATATGGTAGTGAGAAGGCTATAATCATCAATAAAGGACACGAAATAACGAAAACTAAGTATTGAGGTGGTTGAGGATGGTCCCCAAACATCAGAGTCAACAACTTCAAAAGGACTAGTACTCCGACTACCATTGGGAGGATAAAACACTCGAGTGTGCTTCGAGAGTTCACACACTTCACACTTGAAAGGGATATTCTCAGTTGCCTGAAACTTTTTTGGGAATAAAACCTTTAGTCGTGGTAAAGACACATGACCATGACGTGCATGCTACAATTCAATCTCTCCAATGGATGTAGTTGCAACAACTATAGATTACAGAATACTCTGATTCTTATCAAGCCTTTGTTCTTCAAATATGTAGAGCCCTCTATCTTCTCGGCCACGACCAATAACCTTTCCCGTTGACAGATCCTGAAAGAGACGATAAGAAGGTAACACTATAGTTTTGATTTTTAACTACGCTACTAGCAGATAAAACATTGATAGACATTTTTGGGACAAATAAGAGAACCATCAACAACACGGATATGACATTGGCTTGGCATGGGAGACAAGAATTGGAACAAAGAGGACATCCCGGTCATATGGTCAGTGGCACCAAAATCGACAATCCAGGTGATGCCAGGGGAGCTGCAAACATGGGCAGCACCTTAACATCGGTTTCATTACCAAGAATATTGTATCTATTCTTCAATTCAATCATAGAACGTTTGCCGCCACTCACAGCTTGTTTTTTCTCCATAGATGAGATACCTCAATACAAATAGTAGTTTTTCCAACCACGGCAAGAAAGTAGAGATCAGCCCCTCCAAAAGACAAACATTCAAGGGTTCATGCAAGCCTGGTTACCTACTCAATACACCTCCATTCAATAGACCTTTTTTGGTACTGAATAGGGTGATCTTTTCGTGACCATCACCAACACCAAAGGGCACGGTTGTATCAGCTACTGGGATCTAAGGGTAAAAAAGAGAGAAAAAGGCAAGAGGGGCTGATTCACCACACATAATTACAACTAACCAGTCACATCTACAACGCGGCAGCAAAAACAAATTCTGGTCATAAAACTGCCTTCCACAACCCACAGCAAAGCAGCAACCCCCACCATGCTGTGAATAGTAGATTTGTTCATACAATTGGGTTCCATAAGCCACTGCAACACAATCTCTACAGGCTGCAAACACAACTTCTGCCCCATTCGCTACAAATTCTTGCACACAAATTCCTACACGCAACCCAAAACCAGGTTGCATACAAATTTCTCCACACAATTCTGGGTTTCACAACCCACTGCAAAGGTACCACTACAAGTCTGAATCCATTCCAGGCACAATGTTCATCATCATACCACAATCAACTTCTCAAAATATATATATATATATATATATATATATGAAAAAACAGCCCAAGAACGAGATCCTAAATTCATAAAAATTCCTCAGAGAAGGTTGAAAGTTGTTTACCATATTGGTGAGTACCTTTCCAGCACCAAACCTAGTCGATTCAGATTTTCCAGCGACTCTACAGCATTTTCCAATAACTCTGCAACTTTTCTGGTGACGTTAATGGTATTTGCGACCCACACAGACGTCAAAGAGTCTCGTCACACACCCGTACCATATTGCTGAGTACATTTCCAGCACCACACCATATCGATTCAGATTTTCCAACGACTCTACAACTTTTCCTGCGACGTTAATGGTGTTTGCGACCCACACAGACATCAAAGGGTCTCGTCACACACCCCAGAGGCATCGAAACATATTCTATTTT